>JAUIMM010000012.1:16586785-17265357 GCA_031769625.1 Taudactylus pleione | reverse complement strand
TCAATCTGTTCATTGCTGGCAGTGGGACAACGTCCTCCACCATTCGTTGGGCCATTAAATTTATGATGGAATATCCAGAAATCCAGAGTAAGAAATTCTTTCTTATCACAGTAAAGGCCAATGATAATATGTATGTATTTGGAGTAAGTTATTCAGATGTGTCCACATACATATTACCTCCGTGTACTACATGTCGCGTTAAACATAACGTGTGAGTGCTGTGCAACATTTTACCTTGAAATGCGTCTTATTCGCACAACTATGCAAATAAGACGCACAAAATGATATGCAGCATGCCTATATTCTGTGTGTGACTGAGGCTGTATCTGATTGCGAAATGCTACATTACAATGTCACAGCCGCTGACACTGTAATGTAGCAGTTTGAATGCAGATACACCCGCAGTCACACACAGAACATAGGCATGCTGCATATCATTTTAATCAGCAGAAGCTGCTTGTGCGTCCTGTTTACATAGCTGTATCTGAAGCTGTATCTGATTGCGAAAGGCTACGTTACAGTGTCACAGCCGCTGACACTGTAATATAGCATTTTGAATGCAGATGCACCCACAGAATATAGTCATGCCGCATATAATTTTAATCAACAGAAACTGTTTGTGTGTCCTGTTCGCATAGCTGTGCGAATAAGGTACATTTGAAAGTGAAAAGTCACACAAAAGGAAGCACGGTGCTACCGAATCACGCCACGACATGGTGCATCTAGAAGAGCTGTTTAACGTGCAAGGAAGTAAGATGTATGTGGACACATCTGTATAAGCAGCGTATTGTCATTACATTTTCTTACACCAGCAATGTACAATATAATGTTTGTCCCACAATCAGCATAAATGCAGAAAAGGCAGGACAGTTAAAGCCACTAGTTAAACCACTATATGGGACGACTGTAATACAGAGATTATGGAAAGGGACAAAGACAAGGTGTATGGTAATTGGAGTTGCGGGGGCGGGAATGGAAAATCCACAGACGTGGGAGCTGAGGACCAGTGCCTGATAAGGTAGTTGGTGATGGGGTGTTCTGCAGACACTGTATACACTATTTAACAGAGAACTGTCAGAGTAGTATGTGAAGCATGTGAAAACTTGCAGATTGCCCACTGGTATGATTTCACGTCATTACATGACTGATATGAACAATCTGCATGTATAGTGCATCCTTACACAGAGGGAAAGCACATGCTCACAAAACGTGTTATATCATACAAATATACGATTACACAATTTTATATGAAAAATGAGTCATCATATTAAAGGGGTTGTTCACTTTATTATATTTAAGGTTGAAGATTATCTGTTGTCCATCTCTGATTTATATTAAAAAAATCTCATAACTTTAAGCCATAAATTATCTCCATTAAGAAAATAACTGATCAGTAAACATTTTCAAGATAAAACCACACTAGAATAAAGAAATGATAAGAATTACAAAAAAAGGAAAAAAATATGATTTTAAAAGCGTAACAGTATTCTAAGACAAGGTGTGGGGGGTTCTCTAGCCATCTGTCAGGATTTAAAAGCATAATAGTATTCTATGACATGGGATGGAGGTGGGGTATGTTCTCTAGTGATCTGTCTCTTACTGCAGCAGACTCATTTATTAAAGTTATATTTTTCTGCAGAGAAAGTTCAGGCTGAGATAGATGATGTTATTGGCTCTGAGAAATGTCCTTCTCTTGGGCACCGCGTCTCTATGCCTTATACTGATGCAGTGATCCACGAGGTGCAGAGATATGGAAGCATTGTCCCCAACGGTCTACCTCATGCCGCCTTAAATGACATAAAATTTAAAGGCTACACTATACCAAAGGTAAGATAATAAGACAACACAGCATGTTACAGAGGCACTGCACTCCAGACACATGAGATATATTCCATGTACATCATGAGTAATTTGAATATTAACATATTTCGTGTACCAGGAAAAACAAATGTTTCTCTTTAGCGGGGAGAACAATTCAGAGAAAAAAGGCAGCACAGTATAAGTGACATTTTCTTGTGTGCTCCTTCCCATTTTAGCAATGATATTTTTCTGACAAGAACGGGTAGTGGCAACTGACATGCAAAATGTTCCTACCTACCAGGCAGAGGCAATTTAAGAGAGGATGGGGCCCATGTAGGCACCAAGCGGGCCCCCACCTCTCTGACAGTGCAGTAGACCCTGCCTTTGTGCCAGAGTCTAATGTGCATGCCATTTGCAGGTCTCTGGGAACATGGCACCCGTGCCACGTACCAGGGGACTTTTCTATTATGCAAAACACAAGGGAAAATTACCGCAGCACCATTTTCTCAATGATTTCTGCTGTACAGTACTGCAGTGTCGATCGACGCAGGACTCCGGAGAGGTAAATATAATTATGGACTCAAGGGCACTCTGCAACCATTATAGATACGCCAATGCTACCAGGTTCAGGCTGTTAGACATCATTGGTTCTTGCTGGCATACATTGATGATATGGGTAGGTCAGGAAATTGAGACTTCTAGGAAACTAATCCTGACCAATAACTACAAAATCAAATGTACATTAAGGGCAATAAATAAAGCAAAACTGAAATATAGTTAAATACAAAATTTTAAAAAAGGGAGCTGTTAGGTGATTTATTTGGGAAAAAACAAAGACCATGGGCCAAATGTAATAGGTAGTCAGTTTTAGTAACAGTACAAACTCGCACTTTCTCGCACTTTTAGAAAGTGCGAGTTTGTACTGAAACTCGCAAATTCAATAGCCTGCGAACTTTTCAGCTCGAGGCTACTGCATTTGCGAGGGCAGGCGAGTTTAGGACTATGTAAACTGACACCTTTTAATGCGAGTAGCATTAAAAGGTGCGAGTTTTAGAGAAGCCATCACAGATCAGTGAGATCCGTGATGGCTTCTGTGTGTGTTAAAAAAACAAAAACGTGCACCCCCTCCCCAAAAGCATAACCAGCCCCTGCTTTATAAAGCCTGTTCTGGTTCTAAAAATACATGGGCCAAAATGCGTAGGGGGCCCCTGTATATTAAGAACCAGCACAGGGCTTTGTTGAGCTGGTCCTGGTTCTGGAAAATCAGGGGACAAAACGAGTAGGGGTCCCCTGAAAATTCCTGAACCAGCACCGAACTCTTTCTAGCAGGGGGATAATGCCACAGCCAGGGAAAACCTTTCACCGGTTTCCCCGGCCAAAGCATTATCCCTGACTGCTAGTCAGTCCAGGCCGGGGATCCCTGGGGAGTTGGGTACCCCCCCCAATAAAGTGGTACCCCTCTCCAGGGCACCCCAGGCCTAGACTGATAGCCCGGGGCTATCCCCGGCACCCTAGGGCGGTGGGTGCCGGGTTGATAGTGTAAAGTGAAAGTGTAAAATTAAATTTACCATATTGTCTTTATTTGTAGAACCACAAGTACCAGCAAGCCTCCCCTGCATGCTGGTATTTGGAGAACCACAAATACCAGCATGCGGGACATTACGGGCCCACTGGCACTTGTAGTTCCACAACTAAAGAAAACAAGAGATATGGTAAGAACTTACCTTTGTTATCTCTGTTTCTACGAAGTCCATAGGGTCCACAGGGTGACCTTGGGGTATAGCTGGATCCTGGATCCTCGGGCACCACGGAGTTAAAGCTTTCAGCTGCTCCCAGGATGCACTTGGGTCCAACCTCCCCTATACCCCGCCCCCGAGCCACAGGCACCTCAGTTGGTAAGCAGCCCAGGCCGGAGGAGGAGACGAAACAGAGAGAAGGAAGACTGGAACACACAAGAACCATACTCACAGAAATGGGAGACGGAAAACCGGTGACCAGTCACAGAGCCCATATGAAGCCAGGTGCGTCAGGGCGGGTGCCCTGTGGACCCTATGGACTTCGTAGAAACAGAGATAACAAAGGTAAGTTCTTACCATATCTCTTGTTTTCTACTTCAGGGTCCATAGGGGTCCACAGGGTGATCTTGGGGATGTCCCAAAGCAGTCCAACTAAGGGCGGGGACGCTCCTGTGCTGATAGGAGAACCCGGCGCCCAAAGGATGCATCCTGAGAGGCAAAGGTGTCAAACGCATAGAACCTCAAAAAGGTCTGAATGGAAGACCAGGTGGCTGCCTTACAGAGCTGAACAGCAGAGGCGCCACGGCTAGCAGCCCAAGAAGGGCCCACGGACCGAGTGGAATGAGCCTTAACAGAGGCTGGAACAGGTAAACCCTCCTGCATATAAGCCTCAATAATAACAGAACGAAGCCAACGGGCTAGAGTCTGTTTGTTGGCAGGCCAACCCCTCTTGTGAAAACCAAAGAGGATAAACAAAGAATCCGACTTCCTCACAGAACTAGTCCGGTCCACATAAACCTGGAGTGCCCTTACAACGTCTAAGGAAGTCTCCCCAGCCGAAAGATCAGGTGACTGAAAGGCTGGTACAACAATTTCCTGATTAATGTGGAACCTGGAAACCACCTTAGGCAGGAAATCAGGACGAGTGCGAAGCACCGCTCTGTCCTGATGAAAAATCAGAAAAGGGGGACGACAAGAAAGCGCCCCCAAATCTGAAACCCTCCTGGCAGAAGCAATTGCCAAGAGGAAAACAGTTTTAAAAGTTAGCCACTTGAGCTCCACTGACTCCAAGGGCTCAAAAGGAGGACCCTGTAAGGCCCTAAGAACCACCGCCAAATCCCACGGGGCCACAGGTGGCACAAAGGGAGGCTGGATTCTCAAAACACCCTGGAAAAAGGTGTGTACGTCCGGCATAGCAGCGATCCTGCGCTGGAACCACACCGACAGACCAGACACGTGTACCTTCAGTGAAGAAAGACGTAATCCTAAGTCCAAACCGGACTGAAGGAAAGCCAGAATACGCGAAACTCGGAACACCTGGGGATCATAGTTTCTGGCCTCGCACCACTGAAAGTAAGTGTGCCACACTCTGTGATAGATCCTCGCGGAAGCAGGCTTGCGCTCCCTCAGCATGGTGGTAATAACGGAGCTAGAAAAGCCCCGAGACCTCAGGACGGCTGTCTCAAGAGCCACGCCGTCAAAGATAGTCGACCCAGATCCGGGTGAAGACAGGGCCCCTGAGACAACAGGTCCCGCCGTTGAGGTAGGAGGTACGGAGCGTCGATGGACAGGCTCCGCAGATCGGAGTACCACGGCCTTCTGGGCCACGCTGGGGCCACCAGGATCAGTGTGCCTCCGTCCTGTTTGAACTTGCGCAGGACCCGAGGCAGCAGAGATATCGGAGGGAACAAGTAAGCCAGTTGAAACAGCCATTTCACCGACAGCGCGTCTATCAGACTTGCGCCTGCGTCCCTTGTCCTTGACCCGTACACAGGCAGCTTGTGATTGTAACGGGACGCCATCAGGTCCAGCTCTGGCAGCCCCCACTTGTCCACGAGTAGTTGGAATACCTCTGGATGAAGCGACCATTTCCCGGGATGCACATCGTAACGGCTGAGGAAGTCTGCCTCCCAATTGAGGACTCCTGGGATGAAAACTGCCGAGAGAGCTGGAAGATAGCGCTCCGCCCAAGCCAGGACGCGGGACACCTCCGACATCGCAGCTCGACTGCGAGTCCCTCCCTGGTGATTGATGTACGCCACCATGGTGGCGTTGTCTGACTGCACCTGAACGGCCCTTCCGTGAAGAGCGGTGCCGGACGACTGCAGGGCTCTGTGTACTGCCCGCAGTTCCAGGATGTTGATGGGAAGAATCGCTTCCTCCGCCGACCAACGACCCTGAAGTGACAAGGAGCCTGTCACCGCCCCCCAACCCCGGAGACTGGCATCTGTCGTGAGCAGAACCCATTCCGGGATCCAAAAGGGGCGCCCCTCCAGGAGATGCGCTGTCTGCAGCCACCAGGCTAGGGCCAGACGCACCTCCGAGGACAACACCAGCATCTGAGAGCGGATCCTGTGTGGCAATCCGTTCCATTCTGAAAGAATCAGCCCCTGCAGGGGCCTGGAATGGAACTGGGCAAACTCCACCATGTCGAATGCCGACACCATGGACCCCAAAACTCTCATCGCTGAGTGCACCGACACTCTGCCACTGCTCAGACAACTGTGAATCTGCAGCTGTAAGGAGGAGACCTTCTCTGGAGTCAGAAAAATCCGTTGCTGACGAGAGTCCAGCAGGGCCCCCAAATGAACCATCCGTTGTGATGGGATGAGGGAGGATTTCTTCCAGTTGATCAACCAGCCGTGCGCCTGTAGACAAGCGACCGTCAGGTGGAGATGCTGGATCAGTACCTCCGGGGAGCTTGCCAGCAAGAGGAGGTCGTCTAGATACGGTAGCAACCGTATCCCCTGGCTCCGAAGGTGAGCCGCCATGACCGCCATCACCTTGGTAAATACCCTTGGTGCCGTGGAGAGACCAAAGGGTAGAGCCCTGAATTGGTAGTGGTTGTGGAGAATAGCAAACCGCAGAAACCGTTGGTGCGATGTTGCTATAGGCACATGGAGGTAGGCGTCCTGGATATCCAGGGAGACCATATAATCCCCCGGTTCCATCGCCAGTATGATGGAACGCAAAGTTTCCATCCTGAATTTGGGAACCCTGAGAAACCTGTTCAGGGACTTCAAATTGAGGATGGGGCGATGAGAGCCATTGGGTTTCTGCACCAGAAACAGCGTAGAGTAATACCCCATCCCACGTTGAGACTGTGGTACGGGTATAATGACCCCCGCCGTCAGCAAGGCCTCTATGGCTTCCTGAACCTGCAAGGCCTTGGTTTTGTCCTGAGAAGGACTTGTGCAAAAAAACTGGCAAGGCGGCCTGTGCCGAAAAGACAGGGCGTACCCCTGGGAGACCACTTCTCGCACCCAGGCATCCGTGGTGGTATTGTGCCAGCACTGGGCGAATTGAAGAAGTCGGCCTCCCACTCTGGGGTCCCCCAGAGGGAGGCCCGTCCCATCACGCAGAAGGCTTATCTTCTGGCTTGGAAGAAGGGCGCCTAGCACTCCAGGCTTGCTTGCGGTCTTGGGTGCGGACTGCCTCGGGAAGGACTGACCCTTTGCCTTGCCCTGAACCCGAAAGGAACGAAACGCCGAGCTCCGGACCTTAGCAGGTGTAGTAGCTGAAGGGAGGAAGGCTGACTTGGATTTTGCCAGGGTATCTACTATTTTGTCCAGGTCCGGACCAAATAGTAATTCCCCATTAAAAGGTAAGGCCTCCAAGCCTTTCTTTGAATCCGCGTCTGCTCTCCAAGACCGCAACCACAAGGATCTACGAGCAGACACTGCTGCCGCCGAAACCCTAGAGGTCAACAGGCTAGCATCCAAAGATGCTTCTCCAATGTAGGAGGCGGCATCTCTCATCTGTCCTAACAACGCCCCCTGGACGTCCGGAGATTCATCCGTAAACGTGTCCTCCAAGGCGTTGGCCCACCCCTCAATGGCCTTGGCCACCCAGGAGATGGCCATGGACGGCCGGGCTACAGCCCCTGAGAGAGAATAAATAGACTTTAGACAAGTCTCCACCTTCCTGTCCGTAGGATCCTTCAGCGAGGATATAGACGGCAATGGCAAAGTAGCACTCCTGATGAGGCGTGTTACATGGGAATCGACTGCAGGCGGAGTTTCCCATTTCTTACAATGCGCTTCCGGGAATGGATAATTGGACGCCAAGCGTTTCTGTGGCAGGAAACGCTTACT
The DNA here is from genome assembly GCA_031769625.1 of Taudactylus pleione. Classification (NCBI taxonomy): domain Eukaryota; kingdom Metazoa; phylum Chordata; class Amphibia; order Anura; family Myobatrachidae; genus Taudactylus; species Taudactylus pleione. Next base: position 17,257,727 of record JAUIMM010000012.1, on the reverse strand, counting down.
GGGCGTCTGCCAGGCCACCGCCATGTGATCAGTCAACTGATCAGACAAGGGGAACGCTGTAGAAGTAACCTTAGCTTTTTTAAAACTAGGATACCTTGACTTGGGAGCGGGTGCCTCATCCTCAATCAGAAGAATAGCCCGCACCGCCTTAACCAGAGCCCGCACATTGATGGAAGACTTAGTGTCTACCTCCTGGACTGAGGCATCTGAGGCTGAGTCATCCTGTACCTCACCATCATCCGAGAACCCCTCAGAATCCGAAAGATGCGCAGCCTGTGCCATGACTGAGCGTTTAGACGCCCTGGAGGGCACGTCACTGCGCAACATCGACTGAAAAGCCGAAGATGCTGCCGCCAAATCTTGGACAGTGTGGGAAAGCGCATCCACCCAGGGTGGAGGAGCTGTCACAGGAGCCTGAAACGGCACCACAGCCGGCTGTGCCACAGGGGTGGACTGAATATACATTGGCAACCCCGCATAGGGACCAACAGGCTGAGACCCCGGGGGAGTCTGCAATAATTGTGGGACACCCGGGGAATGGGGGATGGCAGGCTGGGGCAACGCCCTAGTAGGGGCGGCAGTCGGGACCGACAGACGGTCCGCGATGGACACCAGCACCTGGGAAAACATCGCCCATGGTGGCTCCTGCGAAATGGGAGGTTTAGACGTACCAGGAACCGCCTGGCACCGTCCGCACAGGCCGTCCTGTGACAAATCCTCCCTATCCACTCCTGCAGAACAGCGCCTGCAGGAGAACAATGCTGGAGCCCCGGAGTGCTCAATCTCCTCCTCAGACATGACTTAGGAAGAAAACGTGCGCACTCACCAGTGTGCTGAACAACAGCCCACAATATGGCACCGTGTAGCACACAACTGTATGTGACGGACCTCACAAATACGTGATCTATATAGGTGAGGTCAGTAGAAACACCCTTCCCCCGCACACCTGTAGGGCTTGTAGGAGAAGGAAAGGGATAGGTACAGGCTGACAGTAAGTAGAAAAAAGACACAGACAGGCAGCACTAGCAAAAGTCACATACCATGCAGGAAGATATACTCACTGCACCTTTCCACTACAATCAACCTCCCAGATTCAGTGTCTGGGAGGGCTATAGCGCTGTGTACACTGTCCTTCTGCAGGGGAGAGGTACACAGGGGGACCGGTCCGCGTGCTCCCTGAGAGTATCCACGCTGCCACAGAGAAAATGGCCGCTGGAGACCTCAGAGGAGGAGTGGCCGAGTATCTGCAGCTCAGCGACGCCAGACTCCGAGCTGAAAGGCGCGCTGAGCTGAGGGGAGGAGCCGCTAGACAGGGAAGGCTTCCTCCCCTGGCTAGCATATTAACCCCCGGGTTGCCGGCATCCCGCTTGCCGCGATATTAACCCTGGTGGTCTAGTGGTCTGGCGGGGTAGCTAGCGCCCCCGGTCTGTCCCCTAGACCGGGGGCATGGGACTGCATTTGAAAGGAACCCGCGCACCGCCGCTAATCAGCGGTGCGCGGCTTACCTGATCTCCCCGGCGTCTTCCGGCAGCAGTCCCGGGGGAAGCCAGAGTCCGGCTAGTACAGACTCTGGCTTCCCCCGCCGCGATCCCCAGTTCAGTGCTGGCGTCGCGGCGCCAGCAGGGAGAAGAAGCGGCAGCGTGGGCGTCTGTACAGACAGCCCAGCGCTGCCGCTCTGTAGAAAAACTGTAGTAAAAAATAAATAAATTTAACTAAGATAAAAAAAGCTTTAGGGGGCTGCTCCTGCAGACCCCCCCCGCAGGGTGACCCGACTCCGGCCGGGCACCATCTAAAACTGAGGTGCCTGTGGCTCGGGGGCGGGGTATAGGGGAGGTTGGACCCAAGTGCATCCTGGGAGCAGCTGAAAGCTTTAACTCCGTGGTGCCCGAGGATCCAGGATCCAGCTATACCCCAAGGTCACCCTGTGGACCCATATGGACCCTGAAGTAGAAATACGTAAATAAACAAACTTACACCGTGAAAGTATAATTTTAATAAAACATACATGCACACTCACACTCACACATACTTACCTAGTATCCGAAGTAATCCATAGGGGTGTACCTGAAAAAAAAATCCATACTCACCTCTCCTATGCGTAGATCACGTCCTCTTCTCCAAGTAGGCAATCCAGGGGTTAAAATAAAAAAACGAAAAAAACCCGATCCATGCCGGACACAGCAAAGGTATGTGTGTACACATACCTTTGCTCCGCGTAAATGACCGGGGCACACGTGTGCGACATTGTATCATTGATGTAACCACAAGATTAACATCAATTAATCTTGCGGTTACTATGTAGCGGCTCTCACCATAGACGATATGGGGATTTCTCACCATAGACGTCTATGGGAGACAGAGGCTGGCCGCATTCAGCTAATCAGGGAGCTGCTCCGACGGAGATGCTCCCTGATTGGCTGGCGGCCCCTGCACTGATGGGGCACAAGTTGGCCCCGGTCATTTACGCGGAGCAAAGGTATGTGTACACACATACCTTTGCTCAGTCCGTATGGTTCGTTTTTTTTTCGTTTTTTTATTTTAACCCCTGGATTGCCTACTTGGAGAAGAGGACGTGATCTACGCATAGGAGAGGTCAGTATGGATTTTTTTTTCAGGTACACCCCTATGGATTACTTCGGATAATAGGTGAGTATGTGTGAGTGTGAGTGTGCATGTATGTTTTGTTAAAATTATACTTTCACGGTGTAAGTTTGTTTATTTACGTATTTCTTTAGTTGTGAAACTACAAGTGCCAGCGGGCCCGTAATGCCCCGCATGCTGGTATTTGTGGTTCTCCAAATACCAGCATGCAGGGGAGGCTTGCTGGTACTTGTGGTTCTACAAATAAAGACAATATGGTAAATTTAATTTTACACTTTCACTTTACACTATCAACCCGGCACCCACCGCCCTAGGGTGCCGGGGATAGCCCCGGGCTATCAGTCTAGGCCTGGGGTGCCCTGGAGAGGGGTACCCCTTTATTGGGGGGGTACCCAACTCCCCAGGGATCCCCGGCCTGGACTGACTAGCAGTCAGGGATAATGCTTTGGCCGGGGAAACCGGTGAAAGGTTTTCCCTGGCTGTGGCATTATCCCCCTGCTAGAAAGAGTTCGGTGCTGGTTCTGGAATTTTCAGGGGACCCCTACTCGTTTTGTCCCCTGATTTTCCAGAACCGGGACCAGCTCAACAAAGCCCTGTGCTGGTTCTTAATATACAGGGGCCCCCTACACATTTTGGCCCCTGTATATTTAGAACCAGAACAGGCTTTATAAAGCCCGGGGCTGGTTATGCTTTTGGGGAGGGGGTGCACGTCATTTTTTTTTTATTTAAAACCATTTAACATAAGTATACACAGAAACGTGTACATATCTCATGGATATGTGCATGTTTCTGTGTTAATCTGACCTGCTCAGGATGTACTCGCTAGCCTGAAGCAGGTCTATTATTTGGGGACTTTTGGTAATCTTTTTTTTGCGAGTCTGAAACAGACACCCTATTACATTGGGCGAGTTGATTGTTTTCAATGTGAAAACATCTGGATGCGAGTTTGAGAATGGAGAGTTTTAGTAACTCTGAAAAATGCGAGTTTTAATGAACAGACACCCTATTACATTGGAGAGTTGTGAAAAATTGCGAGTTTAGCATCAAACTCGCAATTTACCAAAACAGGCTACCTATTACATTTGGCCCCTAGACTTAGGAGTAATTGGAGAGGGGGTCTCCAACTGCCTTATTAAATCAGCTACAGTATTATCATGCTACCCATCTAGTGCAAATAGTGAAGAAGTCACGCAATTTAGCAGTTAAACAATGGCTCTACATTGATAAACACTCCTTAGCAATCTCCATGAGGCTCCGTGTCTGGTCAAAAGCAAAACCCTAGGATTCTTCACCCCACACTTGAACCCATGCTACAGTGGTGATTTACATTTTATCACCTTTCACTGTTTGCTTCCAGAGCCTCTTTGCTCAGCCCTTTAACATATATAAGGTAGACTGACCACTTGGTCAACAAATTGGGAGCTTAGGCCTTTTCAGATCTTTAGGTTGCCTTCAACCTTCCAGTCCATTATTTTTGGCTTTAATTTCTGCTTCAACATTTTATATGCTCACTCTCCAACTTCCAGTTGCTCCTCAGAGCACCATCTGTGTTTGAAGCTTTGTGAACTGTAACACGCACTGTGGCCGGGGATACTAGCCACCCAGCAAAAATTGCCACCATTGCATAAACTTTTGTGCTGCGGGGACATCAATGCACTTTATGTGGACTGCTTGTAATGATGTAGTAAGTACATTTTTTATAGCTAGCTGTGGCTTCTGAACAACATCTTGTGGCTGCACCCCCAAGGGAGTTAAATCACAGTGCTGGGCCAGGGCACAGTGTAGATAATGTGGAATTTTCAAACAGAGAAGGAGAGCCTGTATTGTTGTTACGATCCGCTGCCGTGATTTCTGACAGCCTTGCAGTATCTAGTCCTGGCTGTTGCTAGGCAGCAGGGAAGCTGTCAGTATTGTGGAAGTTTTCAACTACATCCAGTCTGTAATCAAGCTTTCAGGGTATGTGCAGCTCAGCTGCAAATTAATCTCCAATAAAGAAGATCTTTTGTATTGGTTCCTCTTCCTGTTAAATTGCAGTCAGTCCCAGCATTCTCTGCCGGTGATAGTCTGTTCCTAGTGTCCAGTTTATTTTGGTTCCGTCCTGCTCCCGGTCTCCTGTCTCGTCAGAGCCAATTACTTGCACTAATTCATCTGTGTTCCTGGACGAGCATCTCCCAGTCTGCTGTGATCATGTTACCAGCCTGCAGCCTAGCCATTTTACCAGGCTCCGGTCCAGCTGTGTTACCAGCCTGCGGTCCAGTCGTGTTACCAGCCTGCGGCCTAGTTGCGTTATCTTTTATCCACATCAGTCTACAGTTCAGCTGCACCATCGGTAGCCAGCCGCTGTTCCTTCCTGCGGCCAAGATGTCTACAAATCAGCGGTTCCCATTCATGCCTGCGACTTTTACCATCTAGTGCAGCCCTACTGCAGCATATCTCCATCACTAGCTGCTGTCCACTCACACTCCGGTGTGCGTTCATATCTGCGGAATTACCATCTTCGCTGGCAACAGGGAACTGCCTTACCTGTTGTCCACCTGCTGGCGTATCAGTCCTCGCCAAGTGCATTGCTGGGTATTCAGATTTGGCCTTCACCCAGATCGAGATTGCCAGCTCATTTACGTCCCAACTGCGTACCATCTCTCCGATCTTTAGGTGTTAGTAAGATAAGCCTACACTGTGCCAAGAGTAATGGTGCATACACACGTAGTGATTTAAAAGGACGATTTTATCGTTATCGATACCGTTATCTTTCAAATCATTCTTTTAAATGGTCCCTACCAACTTACCTTCGACCAGCAATGCGCGGCCACGTATGGACGATAGCGATATCGTCCATCGGCCGTGCATACCGGCCAACTTGCTCAATTTTGAGCAAGTTACTATAGGGCGCGCTATAGTCGGCGGTAAGTTGGTGGTGTGCTGGATGATCGATATTGATAGCACACCAGGGAGGGTGCATAGCGATCTGCCAGCGATATCTTATTGCTGGCAGATCGCTATGTGTGTATATAGGTGGTGCCAGCCTAAGTACCAGTGCATATTCAGTCACTAAGGGAACAATAGGTTGGTGTTATAGGTGGAAGATCTCACTTAATGACTCTGTGGGTTTACCTTGCGTCACACTGTAGCATCATAACAATTGTAAAGCCTGCTTACTGTATTAAATGCATAGATATAAAATGTACGCGTTTAAATTACTGTTCAACCTCGGGCAAGGTAAATTCCGGACTGCATGGCTGCTCGTACAAAGTCTAGCGTTGAGCGCTGACCAAAGAATATCTAAATAGTATATATATATATATATATATATATATATATATATATAGGCGGTTCAGTAAATAAGGTAACAAGACCTCTTATTGCGTAAATTTATAAATTGATTCAACTTGTGCATATATACAGTACGTACGTGGTTGGTTCTATCAATAAGTAAGGTAACAAGACCTCTCACGTGTGTAATGTTCTCTATTGCATTCTAATATCCCACTAGGCCAGAGCAGGTAGACAACTATTTCCCCCAATGACCATTAGACTCATATCAAGTAATAGGTTGTCTGTAGCAGCGCTCTGGGTGTCCGAGATATGTGTTCTCTGTTAATACTGGTATATAATAAGAACTATCTCAACCCAGTCATTTCACTACATAGTGTAAGCCATTATTATATACCAGTATTAACAGAGAACACAGAGGATTGTCACATATTTCGGACATCCACACACCTTACCATATTCAGCACACACATGGCAAAACCAATTAGCAAGACACAATTACAAAATATCTCAACCCTGTCATTCCTCCACAAATTGTAGAGATCTATATATATCTATATTAACAGAGAACACAGCGGATGCAATAAAAACCTCTTTCTTTAACACTGGCATTTTAACCAACCTGAAATAACAGCTACAGATCTGACCAGACCTATAATCTGAAAACGGGCGCACTAAGCATTTTACACACATAAACTGGGAATTTTACATCATCTGCACACAGATAGCAATCAAAGACCCATTCCCCCAACGTACATCTGGCATCAAGGACACATCATTATACAAGTATACGCCCATAGAGCCACCATTGGTCAGAGGGAGCATAAAGCACACCTCTATACACACACCCCATCCTTGACAAAGGCCACGATTGGCTGAAACGCATTGGAAGAGACACTTTCATTATATCTCTGGTCACCAGAAACAGCAGCAACATATGCTGTGCAGTGACCACTACAGCAAAACACTTTTCTCTCCATCATTGCACCGGACAGCGGAAACAGGAGCGCCCCACGGGCCCGTGGAGGTACCTCCAGACCACCATTCAAGTCACCAGCAAAGGCACCCCTAAGAGAGAAGCAGATTCTATTTATATTCAGCATTGGACTGCCAGAAGCCTGGCTAAGAGCATCTGCCAGACTTATTGGTAAGCACGCAGAGCGGGACGCTGCCATTGCTCATCCTTATAGAGTACATGCACACATAAATAGCATACGGACAGAGACCACCTAAAAGGGTCATCTTACATCCTAGTAGGCAGTCAGTTGTTACACCAGAGGTGTATTAAGGATACGTAGATAGAAGGTATACTATGGAAAGAGGCACCCTAAAGGTGTCTACTTATCTCCCAGGCAACTCAGTTCCATTCCGTCAAACAGAGTGAACACTGCTCATTTTACCATATTTAATCAGGAGCACTGTGTCTCCAATTGAATAAATACTTCGACCACACCCATAACAGTTCAGTGTGTTTATTTGCGTAATATCAAACACCAAAAAGGTGCAGCGCTTAGTACAATCCCTTTTTTGTCTATGCGTCTCATATCAGTCATACTGTCCCAACATCAGTTGTAACATGGCGGGGCTGACGGAAATATGGTCAAACATTGAGGTGCGTAGTGTGATCAGATTTCTGCGTGTAAAGGGCACATCAGCAGCTGAAATTCATCTCCAACTTGTCGAGGTGTACGGTGATAACGTCATGCCACGGATTGGGTTTGGTCTGTCCTGCCTTTGATAACGGAAGGATAGACCAAGCACGTTTACCACAGATGACAATTTGTGTTTCAATGCGGTCTGATTCAGGAGGACAGACGCATTCGAGTTAGTGATATTGCTGACCAACTGAACATCTCAGTGGCAGTGGCGTAACTAGCAGCGTATCCGGAGGTTGCCGTTTATACAAGAAACGTCCCTTGGAAATGTAGTGTCCTGCTCTGTGAGTCTCAGGCCAGCATCTCTGCGCCTGATCACATCTGCTCCCCTTCAGTCATATTCACATTTCAAAATACAGTCATAGATGGAATTGGAACCTGTCACCTCATGCTTTGCAGTCAGACAGCTTACCAATGAGCCATCTGCTGTTATAAGGGATGACTGTGAATTCTAAGCTACTTCACATTCTTATTAATGTAAAACATTGTCATAGCTAGGATTCAAACTTAGAACCTTCATGCTTTCCAGTCAGTCACCTTACCAAGGGAGCCACCTGCTACTATAGTGGAAGCCTGTGAATTCTAACTATATCAAGCTACTACATATTCTTATTAATCTAAAACACAGTCATACCTGGGATTCAAACTGAAATGGAAAGGAATGTTTCCAGAATGACAAGAGTTGCCACACCCCTTGTGGCATGTGGCCACGCCCATTTTTTTAAGCACAGTTGGGGGTGCCATTATTTATCTTGCCCTGGGCGCCAAATACCCTAGTTATGCCTCTGCTCAGTAAATGAAGCAAGCATCCATGATATGGGAACACACATCGCCCCCACCTTCAAAGAATTTAAAAACTAATCCATCAGTAAAGAAGGTCATGGCGACCATGTTTTGGGACCATAAGGGCGTGCTTCGTGTTGATTTCCTCACCAAGGGAATACTGTGAATGCTGTCTGCTATTGTGACACATTGAGCCGGTTGTTGAGGGCAATTCATAGAGAAAGAACTGGGTTGCTGCAAACATGCGTCGTATTGCTGCACGATAACATCAGGCCACACGCAGCCAACCGCACGTGTGAGTTGTTACGGCACTACCATTGGGAGGTACTGGACCATCCTCCATACAGCCCTGACCTGGCACAAGTGATTTCCATCTCTATAGACCATTGAAGAAGCACCTGGGTGGAAGGCGATTTGCAACCGACAGTGAAGCTCAGCAAGCCGTCATGTCCTGGCTTCAAGCGCTTGACACTGATTTCTTCTATTCTGGGATAGATGCCTTGGTGTACCGTTGCTTAGACAAGTATAGGGACTATGGGCCTGATTCAGCAAGGAACGCAGTTGCTAATATGCACATAATTGTCTGATTGTTGCAATCTGCGCATGCTTAAACTAGCTATTGCGATCGGGACTGCGATCGCAATGACTATGCATACCCATCGCAGAGTGATTGACAGGAAGTGCTGTTTTATGCGTGGTGACGGGGGGGTAGTCTGACGAACGCAGATGTGCCAGTGCCGTTTCAGGGGCGTGCATAAATTATCCACTGCAAAGCCATATGCAGTGTGAGGCCTCATAGCGTGTGTGACTGTTAGCAATTTCTGAGTAAGGTCAGGGCTTGTGCAAGTGAGTGTATGGGTCCGATTGTACTCGATTGCACCGATGGTTTCGCTATTCTGCTAAATATTATGGATGTGCGTATGGTAAAGTGGGCGTCCTTTTCTGGTGCTGAGTTTGCATTGCGATCGCAGTGCAGTGGCTTAGCTTGCTATCGCAGTTGAACTGCATGTGTACGCAGTATTGCGATCCGTAGTGAATCAGGCCCTATGTGGAAAAATAATCTGTACCAAGGCCATACTATTGATTATACGTATATGTACGAGTTGAATAAATGTATGCAAAGAGAGGTTTGTTGCTTCTTTACTTTTTGAACCTCCCTTGTGTGTGTGTATGTGTGTAAATGTGTATAGGCATAGCTATTGGGACGTGGGCTGCAGCTAGTGTTAATAACTTATTACTAGGAATGGCTTTTGGGAGAAAGTAAAAACCTGACATAACAACCCTTATGCAGGACATAAAAAAATGGCTGATAACAGTTTGTACTCACTTGAACAACAATTATACATACAATTGTATACTGTATATGTCAAGTTCTGTCATGATATGGAAACTTTCATAATTTTATTTGGGAATACAATTCATATACAGCATATCTTTTAATATGCAGCACAGTCGGTGTAATGGTTAGCATTTCTGCCTTAATGCACTGAAGTCGTGGGTTCCCACTACAGCCCTAACTGTGTGGAGTCTATATTCTCCCTGTGCTTGCATAGGTTTGCTCCAGGTACTCCTGTTTTCTCCTACACTCCAAAAATATACAGATAGGTTAATTGGCCCCCAACAAAACTTAACTCTAGTGAGCATGTAATAGGGATTGCAAGATCCACTGGGGAAGGGACTGATGTGAATGGCCAAATATTCTCTGTAAAGTGCTGTGGAATATGTGTGCGCTATATAAATAACTAATAATAAATAATATGGCTTTTGCTAGTAGTCTATATACAGGGACGGACTGGGGGCCTCATTCATTAAGCATCGCTATTGCGATCGCATCGCTGTAATCGCGCACAGGTCTGCTGTAAATATATGCTAATGATTGCTATCACACTGCCAGCATAGAGACGCCCACTGCCTCCCACTACCTCACATCCGTAATACCTTGCAAACCTCCATAAACATCGGTAACATCGAGTACCAACGGCCCCTCTGCAGAATTACAGCAGCCCTGACCTTACTTAGAAATTGCTAACTTTGTTGCGTGCAGTAATTACTCAAGCTGCATATGCAATCGCAGTGGCTAATTTATGCACACCCATGCAACGGCGTTCAAACAGTCATTCATAACTGCATTTCTCCAACCACCTTCCCCGTCACCACCCCTAAACCCTCACTGCCTGTCAATCACTCTGCAATGGCTTTGCGTGGTCTCTGTGATCGCAGTGCGATCGCAGTGGTGCGCACTGCGATGCAAACACATGCAGTAAGTAACAATCGGCCGTCTGCGTACGCTTTAGCAATAGCGATCCATAATGAATCAGGCCCTGGGACTGTATATGTATGCGTGCCCGCAAAAGGGGCGTGGATTTGGCTCACGGGGGTGTTCCGCGTGTCACTGGGGCCTAGCCTCGCGGCACACCCCCGTCAGTATCCCGGCCGAGCAGAGAGCTAGGAGGCGGAGCTGCTAGGCCGGGATTTAACGCTGGACTGGCCCTTCTGGCATCGGCCCTGTCTATACATGAATTTTGTGTTGAGGGCTACATACATGTTTTAAAATCATTATTCTACATGTTATCAAGCAATCATTGTCATCAGATATATCACAAGGATGGGAGAAGACTAGGTCAAGTGAGTAACCACTAGAGTGGGAGTGGGAGGAAGTCAATTGGATGAGGTGAGGGAGCACCATCCATAGTAGGCAGCAGCATCCAAGGGATTGTGCAATGGGATATTGAAGTCACCCAGGATTAGAGATAGAAGATCGGAGGAGAGGAAGTAGGGAAGTCAGGCTGCAAAGTTAACTAGGTACTGGGAGGAGGGACCGGGTGGGGGAAGGGCGGGGGCAGTAGATGCCCATGATATGAAGGTGAATAGGGAAGAAGAGACATATAGAGTGGACCTCAAAGGAGGAAAAGGAGAGGGAGGGTACAGGAAATCCGAAGGTTCCGTGGTCGGAAAGAAAAACTACAATGTCTTCACCTTGTTGGGCACCAGGTAAGAGAGGGTCCACCAATAGAGAGGACAGCCAGGAAAGTGGTGTGAGACGGGTAGAGCCAGGTTTCATTAACGGTAAGGAGGTTGAGGAATCAGAATTAATACGGTCGTGGATCAAAAACACTATGCAGCGCATTTTGTTTATTCTTTTCAGGACACCCAGATCATTACATTTTTACACTCTGCTCTGTATGACAAAAAATACTGGGATAAACCGGATCAATTCAACCCCAACCATTTCCTTGATGAGAATGGAAAGTTTGTGAAAAATGAAGCTCACATACCATTTGGAGCAGGTACAAACAAAACCCTTAATTTGTTTATATACATTAGTATGCCATCACTGCATAGTTTTTTATTAAAATGTAAATACAGTACTACTCTATTAAAATGTATTTTTTAATATAGCTACTTTCTTTGCTACTGGTATCTCCTGTGAGCTGGAATAATAATTTTAACGTTATATTAACAACCATGGAGTTTTACTGTAGGGGATGCGGTCAATATCCCGACCGCGGGTATTCCGGCACTCAGAATGCCGGCGCCAGAATCAGAATCCCGGCACCGGCATCCCGACTTCCGGAATCCCGAAGGTGGGGAGGGTTAGCGTTAGGCACTAAGGGGGAGGATTAGGTTTAGGGTGTGGAGAGGGGGAGGTTAGGTACAGGCACCAGGGGGAGAGGCTAGGTTCAGGCACTGGGGAGGGAGGGTTAAGGTAGGGAGAGAGGGAGGGTTAGAATACCTACCGGCAGGTGTCCGTATCCTAACCCTGTTGGGATGCAGGCGTTGAGATTCTGACCGCCGGGATCCCAAGTGCGCACAGCCGCTGAGAAGGTAAAGAGGAGGCGGAGGAGGGATCCGCAAGGCTCTCTCTTCGCATCCCCGGAACTCCTTCCCATAGGAAAGTGCAGGGATCAGAGAACAAGCGCCGTCTGAAGATGGCGCTTGTTCTCGGAAGCTAACTCCGAAAAGTATGCTGAATGTCAGGGGGTCCGGTATGCAATCGGGAAGCCAACTGCCTAAATACCGGCAGATGGCTTCCCGACTGTCATATCCTGGCAAGGGTGAAATGCCGGGCATCTAGATGTAGGCGCCCGCATTTCCCCGATGCCGGGAGACCGGCATCTGGAATCCCAATCGTAGTGATACCGGGCACCGCGAGCGGACAGCCGCGGGGGGGGGGAGGGTTAGGCACCCCCGGGGGGGACTTAGGGTTAGACACCCCCCCGGGGCTTAGGTTTAGGCAGCGGGGAAGGGGGTGGTTAGGGTTAGGCACTTAGAGGGGGGATTAGGGTTAGGCACCCCTAAGGAGGGTTAGGTTAGTAGATACTCACCTATCCACTATCAGGATTTCCAGCGCTGTCGGGCTTCCGCTGCTCCGAACTCTGCTCATGTCGGGCTGCCGCTGATGGGAATCGAACCGCTGGCCATGCGGCCGGCGGTATTTCATACCGATTCCGGGGGTCCATTTGGGAACCCTGATGATGAATAGCCTGGTAACCTAAATATGCGGAAACTAGCGTTTCCACATGGTTATCGGGCCATTTATTGGTTAATGAATAGGCCCCTAAGACTGAGAGGACCGGTCACATGATACCTCAATTAACTGTCAGCGAGAGCATTCACCAAGATATGATAAAGGGTTGCGAAGGATTTATCTTATATTTTTTTATACATGTTATTGATTGATGTCTAATTATTATATAAAATATTGATTTTGAGTATATTGGCATCTTGATCTTCTTTCTGCCATACCCGGTATTAATGTAAGTACTGGTAACTTTGTATTGGTGCAAAAACCCTATTTCTATAGTTTACTTCTGACTAGTCTCTAGTCATTTTGTGAGCATACACAGGCTCACTGCTGTTTTTGCTGCTGCTATTATTATTATATGAGGTTGATTATATATTAGCGCCTGCCTAATAGTGTTCCTTTATATAGCTCTTGCTTAGTGCTAGTGGCAATCTGTATGCAAATAAGAGGCAATAACATCTGAAAACATTCTGAGCAGGAAATTCTATTCTCTGCAATGTGCTGCCATGATGTTCGGTTGCACATCGTAGAATAGAATATGATAGCCTAACATAGCTAATTTTCCTGTATACCTAGGGTGAGAGGGAAAATGAGGGATGTTACTGGCCACAAAGTGCCTATACCCGACCGTTCCGGGTTAGCATTGAATCTCCCCCTAAAAGAAAAAAAAAAAAGATGTAGCAGTCACTGTGCTTTAGGGATTATAGAAATGTAACTACAACAATTAATTTATGTTTTTAAAAGATAAGCCTACCAAGATATGTTATTATTTAAGTCCCTAATAATGTAACACTATACCCCAATAAGTACCTGCTTTTCTACACCTGTTCTCAAGTTACAAGATTTTGCTAAGGAGGAGATATGTATGAGCTCTGCAGCTGTTTATAACAATGTCTCTTATTGATGGCAGGTAAAAGGTCATGTATCGGTGAGGCTCTAGCAAAGACCGAGATCTTCATCTTTTTTGTCAGCTTACTACAGAAGTTCAACCTAAAGTTTCCCCCTGGTGAAAAAGGACCAATTGGACTGACTGCGGGGGGGACTAGGGATCCGCAACCATTCAATGTGTGTGCCGAATGGCGCCTATAAGAAACAGTGATTGTCTGCTGCAGAAAAGGAATGTGATGTTTTCTTTTAACCAAGTATTTTTTATTGATTTTCAAATTATGTAACATAATATAGATCTTAGAAACCAGATTAAATAACTGAGCTAATTACAGCAGTAACAATGGGTACATTAGATTTACAAATCTAATGCTGCATACACACTGAACAACTTGAACAACCATAGATATAGTTGATATGGTGCATACACACAGTCAGATGTCTTATCAGATATGAACGATAACGATTGTAAGAATCGTTCAATCATTCATATTATTGACATGTAGGGCATGCATCGACCAACGATGCGCGTTCCCGCATGTCAGAGAACGATATCTGACATCGACTGTGTTTGCAGACTGATTTGGACGATTTCATTCATTTTAATACTGTCAGAAATCGTTCATCGTTAATGAAATCGTTGGTCAAATCATTCATCGTTGATCTGACCGTGTGTATGCACCAATAGATTTCCCTCCAACTGTCTGTAGTGCAGGTCAAATGATTTTGGTTGTACACACTGACAGATATCTATGATAGATTTTTCACTGAAGCTATCTTTTTACAGGCAAATCTTTACAAAATCGTCGAAGTTGGCCTGCATGCATGAAAGACCATAGATTTCGTAATCGTTCATGCGGGAACGCGAATCGTTGGTCACTGCAAAAAAGTGAACGATATGAATGTTCAAATCGCTCATAAAAGTCGTACCGTGTATACGCACCAGAACACTGTGATAATTTATCCATACACATAAGTTACAAAATTCCCATATCTTCTTAAATCTGTCAGTGCGCATACTATATAAGAAGCAACATTTTAAATCAAGCAGAGAGCAGGTAACCGTTTCATTTTATTGGACACAGGTGAGTGTTGTTAAAGTTTCCAGTTTAGAGTAATAGATTTCCTGGTATAAAATAGCTGGTAAGACCGTAGGTTATGTTCAGCAGTGGGACAGTTTAGGAGGTACAGTATGTGTTAGCAGCTGCTAAATAAAACTGCATATAACAATGTTTTCTATTACCACCACTGATAACCCTTGGATATCTTCTTTTCTTTTATAACCTGCACTATAGGGTTCACTGTGACTTATATTTTACACGTTGTGTTCCATATTACTTAAAATTCTTTATTTGGAGAATTCACAAATCACAAACATATCAAATAATAAATCCTATATCTGTACAGACACAATAGTAATATTTTCTAGATCTACTCTTACTGTAAGACCATGGTGCTGCTTGTCATAGTGCTAGGTAAAACCACCTTCTTTAAGAAGTGTTTGCATTTTTTAAACTAAGGTTATTCTCAAATATGTCCAGTCCATATAATGTTATGATGCTTACTGTAAGTATGTGTTTGAACTTTTTATATTTGAAAATAAACTAAACCATTTACAATAACACCATTGGATTTCTATACACATTGGAGGTCCTTTATGAAGTGTAAACTGGCCACAGAGCAGAGCAAATGTAGATTTGGGCTGAAGTACGCCATGATTTGTTCAATTAAGTCTATACTCAACAGATGAATTGTGGGGGAGTGGTAGAAAATGTGACATTAGGAGGAGAAGGGCATGTAACACAAAGAGGAGGGGACTTGCGGAGAAAGGCATCGTAGAAGAGGCAGGAGCACAAGCAAAAAGGGCAAGGAAGAGAGGAACACAAGAGAGAGGAGGAGGAGAAGGGGAGATGTACAAAAAGAAATGAGAGGAAGCACAAGGAGATGGAACACAAGACGGGCTGGCAACACAGGAATACATGGAAAAATGGGGGGCGGGGGGGGTAAGCTTAACAGGAAAAGGGTAGCGGAGGAGAAGGGCAGGAGACGGTAAATCAGCAAATGTAATTATGTTAATTTTGTAGAGTTCCTAGTTCAATTGTGAGCAAGACACAAGGTGCAGGATGTAACAGGACAGGAGAAGGGCAGGCGAAACAATAATTCAACAAGAGAAGGTTGCAAGGGAGACAGAAGGGGCAGTTCAAGAGTATGAGGGAATGGCAGAGGATATGGCGCAGGAACCCAAGGCGTAGGGTAAGAATCAGTATAACTAGGTGCATGACCACCCTGAACTCTGTGTGGCCATTTATAACTGCATTCCAGAATAAGAATTACAGAGGAACTGCCATTCTTTAAGCCTTTACTTGTAATATGAACTAAGTCTCCCATTAATCCCAGGAGGTAGCATGGAAAGTATTCCTATACTATATTATACCTGGCTCACAGGAATTTGGGAAATCTGTCCTGAGCTGTGTCCTCACGCAGTGGAGGCAGGTACTTCTGTGGTGTATGGCGAGTAAAGGTATTTAGGAAGAGGGGAGGGAGGTTGGGGACAGCCTAGAACAACAGAAGTGCTAAGCATGTTCACAGAGTGTGTGGCTATACCCACAGCATGTCACCCCATCAGCCATTTCTCCATGTCCCAATTGAAAATCAATACATCATAATGTTTTGTAGTATGCTATATGTCAATATCTCATAGGAGAGGAGCTTTAGCAGACAGCAGCTGAGTGCATGTCTGTCTCTTCAGCTGACATTTAGCGTTTGCTTTGGGAAACACATGGTCAGGGGTGCCGTGGGCAGGAGCAAGTGGGTATAAACGTACCAAAGATCATGCCCTTGAGAATACGTGGCCATGCCACCTTTTGCCAAGACTGTGACCTCCCTCTAGTACTGGGCCTAATAGCTACCGCTACCCTCTGCTGAAAGGGCACTCTCTTTAGGAGATTGATAGATAGATGTGGATAGTATAGCTTGAGAAAAGACCTATGGGTAGAAAACGTTGTTGCTTTAATCAATAAACTAAGTGTTTATGTACCTTAACCTTGGAGTGCCGTTACCCTCTTTCTGCATCAAATATTGTCCATTTCTGGCACCCAACCTAATAATTGATGATATCTATTACAGAGTGCCCACCAATACAAGCCTCTCTCTCACCCTCTCTCTTTCTTTATATATATATATATATAGTCATTTGCGTTATGCACTCACCGCATCATATAATTCCTTATACTGGGGTGCTCCTACTTTGGACTTAGTCAAAATATTCACAAGTCCATAGGTACCACACACTAAGTCACGTACTCAAAATGGCACTCACCAGATTTCTTAATAAACAGTGGGCACATTTTTTTTTCATCTGTATAAGCCAGGCATTCCCAACCATGGTCCTCATAGCACACTAACAGTCCTGGTTTTAAGGATAGCCATACTTTAGCACAGGTGACTTAATCACCTCAGTTATTTTGATTGAACCATCTGTGCTTAAGCATGGATATCACTAAAACCAGGACTGTTAGTGTGCCTTGAGGACCGAGGTTGGGAATCACTGGTATAAGCAAATCATTCCAGGTTGCATTTAAATAGCACCAACATTTCGGTCTAAAGTTAGACCTTTTTCAAGGCTTGCAATCCATATCCACCAACTCAAAATTTGCAGAAAATCAAGTCAAACGTCTATTGCCACAATTATCAGCAAATGTACTAACGATACTGCCTTTGAACCTATATATACCCCTGCCTATACCGTCTAATATCCTGCCTATAAACCTCCAAGGATGACGCTAATTTGCGTACGCAGTTATACAGTAAATAAAGACTCCAGACCTAGAACCTGTGGTTCCAAAGCACAAAGTATTATTCAAGTACAGCAGTTACACGCTATGATCCTCATATAATCTTAGCGCAAAGAGATTATACAGACCCAAGTACAATTATACATACGCAGCGCTCTCTGGTCCAGATGTAGGCATCAGCAAGAAACCCCTCGTCAATCAGCATTCAGCACGAAGACTAGGAACCCAGGGTCAGAGCACACATATTTATACTCCCCAGAAATAAACAACACAATAGAGAAGTTTGTTGTTATACCATTGGTCCTAAAGGAGAGGGCATATGTTACAAGGCATTTAACAGGTTGGTTCAAATAGACACAGCCCAGCCTCTAACAACTGGTGGTCTCTGGTTTCCCGCCTCATGCAAATCCTAACAGTTGTTCATAAAATTTACATTTTGTTGCTTGAAGTCTCTGCGGTCCATAAGTTGAGAATGCATGTTGCGATCTCTCCATCGATATTACTGGAATACTGTTGAGAGAGTACGAATCAGTACAATACCAAACATTGCTTACTTAACACATATAAAACCTTAGTTACGAAATAACCTTTATTTCCTAGCAATGATAATAAATGTGCATATTCGAATCTTATACCTTATGGAACCTTGTATGTGAATATGTAATGTGTGAGTATGTGGGGTTTGATGTAAAGACGCTAGTTAACTTGGGGCAGATGCGTGTGCATGGAGCTAATATTCAGCGTTTTCATACAGGGTCTTATGCATTCGCTAATATGCGACTAGTTAACAGCGCATTTGTGCGTATTAATGTGTGTATGAGAAATGGTGAAAGATGCAATCGCATGATGCTAATAGTAATATCGCAACATGTACTAAAGTGCAATCGCATGATGCTAATAGTAATATCGCAACATGTACTAAAGTGTGAGTTTATCTAAAATGGCGCTTAGGCGGCCATTCGCAAATGGTGTCTTGCGATCTCATTTCCAAGATGGCGTCTTGCGGCCAGTCGCAAGATAGCGTCGCTGCGATCCAATTTTAAACTGATCTTGTCTCAGCCAATTATCCAGCTTCGACAGTCCACCCTTTGATAGCGAACAACATGCTATCACAATCTGATTTTAAAATATAATTTAGGCTTACATTTATATACTATTTAGTGTTATTATGGGATGGCACAAGGTGGTTCTTAATCCATCAATAATGTGTCTGTGAGTGGGGACATAAAACTACTATTATACGCACACCGCGGATCTTGGAAGATCATGTGAAAGGTGTGGGGATACACCAGTCCTATAAAGGCAGTCTTGAAGGGGAAATTTGAGACTTTACATTACCTGAGGTGTTTTAAAATAACATTTCAATAATACATTCTATGCATGTCTAAATATAATACATTAAATTATGGTATTTCCTAGTTCAGGGTTGTAATGCAGTTCTGTATTTACCTCGGTATTCATACTGACCACCATCATAATTTCGCACATATGCCAATTATTAAGATGACAATCAGTATAAGGATTAAGAATTTGCCGATGCTGGCGATCACTTCCTGGACCCATTCCCCTAGACCTGAGAACCATTTCACTGGGTTCAGCCATGAAACCCATCCTTCTATCTCCTCCCCTACTTCAGCCACTGAAGCATTATGGTTCTTACGAAATTCCCATTTTAGCTGCAGAATTTCATCCATCTTCCGGTCTATCACTTCCTTAGGGTCGCTGGTATCATTGGTGACATAGGTGCAACATTTTACTCCAAATTGGGTGGCCAACAGTACGCAATACCCTCCAGTAACAGCAGTTAAATAATTTAACACTAGCCTGTGTTGCACCAGTTCTTTCTTGTACGTTTGCAATTCTCTCCCTGTATACCTGAATGTGTCATCGTACATCTCGGTGATATTATCTATCAATTTAGCAAGTTCCTGAATATATCTAAAGTTTAATGTACCCCGAGCGATCCTGGTGGGATCCAATGCGACTAGAACTTCAAAGCCAGTTGTCTCACTAATTAACTAAGTGGCTTTGTGCACGTCACCAGGTATATTTCGTTTGCCTCTGTGTTCATATTGTGTGTGAAGATATGGTGACGGTGTGTTTTTATGTATACCAAGCATTTCAACATGTGTGAGGGTCATAACTTCTGGGACTACTCTTCCAAGGTAACACAAACCTTCGGAACTCGGGGAGAGCCACTTATACGCTTTTCTTCCACATATAAAATATACATTATCAGGGAGAACATAAGGAATGGTATGCATCATTATCATTAAGCACATTTCCCTTGCAAACAATCCTATTTCTGGTTCTTCCATCTGGTACATGCAAGTTTATGGCTGTATTATTTTAGCACAATAACCATCTGGCACCTTACCAATAATTTCTTTAGTGGAACTCAATGCATACCGGTACCTAAAATGTCTCCCACTAGATTTAATTGAGCGTAACAGATCATGGTTTATGGACTCATAATCAGCTCTTTGTGAGGTCATCGTCTGATTATTCCCTGTCACTTCCCAACTCCCGGGTTTATTGGGGTTGGTTATGTTTAAACACAAAAGTGATCTATCTACTTGGAATTGATAGAGTTTGAAATGAGGTGGTTTGGATGAGAGGAATTTTCCATCCAAGGTTTTCCCTTTCTGTAATTCTAAAATTTCCGTGATATTCAGCGGAAATGGCACCAACCCTATATTATGCTGTCCCTGTGGCACATGTGAACACATGCAGCAATCAGTTTGATTTAACACTTTGCCTACCATGTTATGATAATCCTCTAAAGGATACCCACCCCAATACGAGTTATATTTAGGCTGGCACTGCTGGATACAATTCTCATCAACTAGGGACCCACAAAGCTCACAAATACAGGAATCTTCAGACGATAAACCTCCACACCGTCCCCGAGTATCCGGAATAACAGCTCTCTTAACAATAACAGTACTAAGATTGGTCAGACACTCCCCTGATTGGCATTGCACTCCTTCTGACTCCACTTCATCAGCACTGCCATCAACTCCCCTCTCCACAATCGGTCCCCCTTCACAGAAAACGGACATTCCCAAACCGACCAGGATGATGAACATTCTAAAAGAGAACATGAAAATGAACACAGCAGGCCCGTCCATTGCCACAACAAGACCTGCAGATTTCTTTTAGTTCAGGTATCTCACTGCAACCTTTTCAATCCTCCCGGAACAAGTTCGCGAGCGACAGGTCCACGCTATCAGCCTTGTCTCCGACTTGTTTCTCCACCGGTTGCTTGACCTTTTTGCAGTGAGTGGAATGGACCCAGGTATCTCTCTCAGCCACCTTCAACGATGTAGTACTTGTCAGCAGCACCTGGTACGGACTTTCCCACCGATCAGTCAAACAACCTGAACGCAAGAAATTTCTGACCATAACATATTCTCCTGGTTCAACATCATGACAGTTAGTTTCAGGCATATCATTGGACAACAATTTCAGTTTCTGCTGCTGTTGTTTTAACTGCTTACTCATTGATATAAGATACTTTACAGTTACCTCGTTGTTACCCTTCAAGTCTTCCTGTGGACTTATAATCAAATGAGGTTGTCTACCGAACAGTATTTCAAAGGGAGACAGATTTAGAGGGGGTCTGGGAGTGGTCCTTATACTATACAGGACCAACGGTAATGCTTCTGGTCAACCTAGTCCAGTCTCTGCCATGATTTTACTTAACTTATTTTTAATAGTCCCGTTCATCCTCTCTACCTTGGCACTGGCTTGCGGTCGGTAGGGGGTGTGAAGTCGACTATTAATACCCATCAGCTTACACATATTTTGAAAAACATCACCTGTGAAATGAGTACCCCTGTCACTCTCGATGATTTTAGGGATACCGTATCTGCATAGAAATTCCTGAACTATTTTCTTGGCGGTAAACGCAGCAGTATTAGTGGCCGCTGGGTAATTGGATGAAATCAATTTGTATCACCTGGAAAGGTCCATCAGTCGGTGGAATGTGAGACGGTTCGGTAGGGATCGCTTTCCCTATGTTCTTCCTCAAGCAGGTCAGACAGGACATTGCTATCTTTTCTGCTTGTGAAGAAAAACCTGGTGCGCACCAGTATGCTCTCACCAACTTGCACATACCTTGTTTTCCCAGATGAGTCAGACCGTGTGCTGCCTCAGCCAGGCTGAGGTAATATGCCTTGGGGGCTACTGGCTTACTTTGTTCCTCCCTCCAGAGCCTGGAGGACTCTTGCCCACATTCCTTGGACTTCCAAATGGACTTTTCCTGGATTGAACACAAATTTTGCATCTCAATTAATTTCAGAATATCAATTGTTTGGAAAGACATAATTTTTTCAGTGGGAGAAAACACTTTTAACCCTGCTGCCCATTTTGCAGCTTCATCGGCCCTGTTGTTGCCCAGTGACACCGGGTCATCCTCACATGTATGGGCTTTACACTTGATTACTGCCACCGCTTTGGGCAGTTGGATTGCTTCTAAAAGATGTTTTATGTGTCGGGAATGTGCAACTGGTGTGCCTGCTGCTGTCATAAAATTTCTCAGACGGCAACCGTGTCCATGTATATTGCACACCTCTGTATGTAAATGCGAATAGATACTGACAGTCAGGGTGGGGAGGCACAGAGAAGAAAGCAGAACAGAGGTCAATGACAGTGAAATGGGTTGCGTTTGGAGGGATCTGCATAAGAATGACAGCTGGATTTGGCACTACGGGGAATTGGCTTTCTACTACCTTATTAACACCTCTAAGGTCCTGTACCAGCCTATAACCCATCCCACCAATCTTCTTCACTGGAAAGATGGGACTGTTGGCTACACTAGCTGTACAAACTAAAATTCCCTGTTGCAATAATCGTTCAATTATTGGAAAAAACCCTAATTCTACCTCCTCTTTTAGTGGGTACTGGGGAATTTTTGGAGCTTGCCTACCGCTTGTCAAATTTAACATTATGGGGCTTACGTTTGCCATTAATCCAGTGTCCTGTCCATCCTTAGTCCAAAGGGAATCTGGAATTTGGGACAACATTTGATCTACCTGGGATGGATTTTCATTTAAACTGGTAGAGTGATACATTATCCTTTGGGGAGTGTCCAACATATCCCGCACCTCGTGCGCAACTCTCTCAGGGATACCTAAAAATACACCATCAGGGGAGCAATATATAACACATCCCATCTTACATAACAAGTCTCTACCCAGCAGGTTAGTAGGAGCCGCAGCAGCCAGAAGGAAAGAATGCCTGGTATGCAACGGCCCAATAGTAACCTCTGTGGACTTTGTTAAAGGATAATGTTGCACTTTACCTGTTACACCCATTGTTGGTACTGTCTCGTTGGTCACCTGTAAATTAACGGGAGATTTTATCACTGACCTGGTCACCCCTGTGTCTACAAGAAAAGGATATTCAGTACCAGCTACATCAACCATCATGACCGGTCCTTCCCTAGTACTTCCCGTTAACGTGACTATCTGTAGACTACAGGTATGACCTGACCCCTAGCGTTGGCTACCATTCTCCAATAAAGCATTAACGGCCACAATTGGAGCTGGTGCTTGCTGGATATTTGCTGGTCTCTGTGCGTATCCCTTATGGGGATATCCAGGTACTCTCTGGTTTGGGGGTCCTACCCTTTTTACTCTGCAGGTTCTACTTAAATGTCCTGGCTGGTTACAATTAAAATATTCGTGGATTGGATGAAGACACAGGTTGTTGTGAGGTTTGAGCAGGGGGAAGAGGTGGTGGATATGGGTAGGGATATGGAGGATAAGGGTATTGTTGGGGATATGAAGTTTGTGAGTAGTGTGGGACCTATGGTTGTGTAGGGTTAGTAGAATAGAGCTGTTTGCTGTTGCGTGGGATTAGTGAGGGCATGTAACTGTTCAGGTGTAGGTGTGTGTGTAGATGCAAGTGTGTCTGTTGGCTGTGATGTTACCGTCATTCCTTCCAGAGCTTGAATACTGACAGCCATTAGTTTTTCGCTCTGGGTTTCTCTCTTCTTTGAGATGTTCTTATCATGTTCTATGGCAGATTCTATGAGTGTATCTATTGTAACTCCCCTCCAGCCAGGTTGTGAGGTCTGAACCCGAGTCTTTAAGACCGTCCATGAGTGACTATCATTCCCCTGTGGTGAGTGCTATCTTTAATATCTTCTATCCCAGTGTACTGGGTGATAGCCTGCAGAGCCCAGTCGCAATACTCTTCTGCAGATTCACTCTCCTTTTGCTTTATGGTGAAAATTTTGTTCCAGTTAACTACTACCGGAAAATATATACCCAATTGAGTTACAATGCGGGAAATGTTACCTTGGTTTACTTGGTCCGTTAAGGGAACGTCACCATCCAATACACAATCCGTGATAAATTTTGCCACATCGGTATTGCGTGGTAGACAAGCCCTTAACACCACACGCCAATCTTTATTAGTTGGCTCATGAGAACTACCCAAATTCCTCAAAAATCTCTGACATTTGGCTAGTTCCTTTTTGGGATCGGGGAAATCATTTATGATGGAATTTAGTTCTGCTCTTGTCCAAGGACAATGCATTACCACTTCCCTCGTGGGCACTACACCGTTCGCATCTGCATTTCCATTCGGAACAGTTATTGTCCGAATGGGATGCAGACCGGTAGCGCTGCTACCTCTGACCTTGTTACTTGGCTGGGGGTTTAATCTGTTGCTGCTACGTATGGTATTAACAACTTCCTCTACGGGTGCAGAGGGTGTTAGCACGTTCCTTGCTGTTACCGATGGAGATGGCGGAACCACTAGTGATTGTCGTGGCATAGCATCTATCATTTGTACAGCATGGGAAATGGCAGACTTTACAATAGGCTCATCATCCACATCATGAACATTTTCTTTATAGTTGCTTAAGAGAGGGTACAAATTGCTTGTTACATTTTTATGGGTATATTTGATAACTGTACTTGCACCTCCATCCACATAAGGTGCTTTACAGTATGTCAAAATTGGATTGTATTAGCTGAACAGAGCAAATGGCCACGTGACAACTAGCTTGTGAAGATAAGCTTCCTGGATAACGTTTGCTCTCACTCCAGGTGGCCCGGCTAGAATACACACCTTACCTTAGCAGGCTTCCTGCAATGAAATAACTTCAAAGCCAAGAGTGTTATCTTAGGTTTGGATCTTGTAGCTGGGCTAATTTGCATCCACACAAGAGTCTGGAAGAACAAAGGACTTTTTCTTTTGAGCCTGGGATAGGTGGGGGCTGCTGAGAGAGGGGGCATGTGGAACTATAATGCTCAGCAATCCACACTGCTAGGTGTCCACTTAGTAAGTGAAATTTAAGTGCACCATTTCTCATACACACATTAATACGCACAATTGCGCTGGTAACTAATCGCATATTAGCAAATGCATAAGATCCTGTATGAAAACACTGTTTTATTAGCTTCATGCGCATGCATCTGCCCCAAGTTAACTAGCATCTTTATATCAAACCCCGCATATTCACACATTACATATCCATATAAAAGGTTTAATAAGCTTTAAGGTATAAGATTTAAGTTTGTTTAGTTAGTATAAATGCTGTGAAATAAAGATATTTGATAACTAAGGTTTTATACATGCTAAGAAAGCCGTGTTTGCTTTCGTATTGATGCGTACTCTTTCAACAGAATTCTGGTATTATCGGTGTGGAGATCGCATCATGCATTCTCATGGACCACAGAGAATTCAAGCAACAAAATGTATATTATATGAACAACTGTTAGGATGATTGCATGGGGTGGGAGGGCAGAGACCCCCAGTTGTTGGAGGCTGGGTTGAGTCTATTTGAACCAGCCTGTTAAACGCTCTGTAACAAATGCTTCCCCCATGGGAACCAATGGCATAACCAACAAACTTCTCTATTGTCCTGTCTATTCTGGGGGGGGGTATAAATGCTCCAACACTGGGTTCTTAGTCTTCTTGCTGAACGCTGAGGGACGAGGGGTTTCTTGCTGATGCCTAACATCTGGACCAGAAAGCGCTGCGTATGTATACTGTACTTGTGGTCTGTATAATTCCTTTGCGCCGAATTGTGTATGGATCAATAGCGTGTAACTGACTGTACTTTTACTTGAATAATACTTTATTTTATTTACTGTATGACTGCGTACGCAAATTAGCGTCATCCTTAAGAGGTTTATAGGTAGGATTTTAGAAGGTACAGGCAGGGGTATATAGAGGTTCTGATCCAGTATCATCAGCTGGCAATACCTTCCACAATGCTACCTTGCTGCACGTGCGCGCCATTTTGCGGCTCGCCCGCATTGCAATTCAGCATCGCGGATGTATTCTCTGGCAATGCGCTCGCAACACTAGTTTGCGTCGCTTGCGCATTTTTAAGCCACGCATCCCCTTCATGCTGCCACAACGTTAAACATTCATAATATTTGACCTTTTTCTCTTGGGAACGCATCAGACTGATGTGATCCCGGACATTATCTAATACATCTTTATCAAAACTACCAATTCTGGGAAACGGTCTAACACTCTTCATCGTCATTTTAAACCATACATCACAATACCTTATTGCATAAGTACCGTACTTAGTATGCATAATACGACGGGCCGATCCAAACGGCGCTTCCATTAACAGCACATCATTGTCTAACATCTCTATTGTTTGCATGGCTCCCATTCTGAGACAACTCCTATGTTTTTCAATAAAGATTTAAACTGGTGAAAGACAGTCAACATACTTTCACTTACCTGTGGATGATTTAAACGGCAGCGCCCACACATCTGTGAAGATTTGAAGAAGGCTACTCCACACACCCGGATAAGATTTAAGAAGGCAACTTCCACACCTATGAAAGTTTAAGTCGGCTATTTCCACGCACCTCTCTACAACAAAGACAACATGTACACCTGCTACTGTGTATAGAACGGTAAGCTGCTTACCGAGCGGCTAGCACTTAGCCCTTAAAGGTCATACGGTACCTCTAACTTTAGGGAACAAGTTACCCCTACCAACAAATACTCACTGTTACACACTTTTTTCCTGCGCAGAAAAATACACGTTAACCCAGATATTGACAACAATTGAAAAGAATGTAATCCTCAACGGCTTTGTTTAAACACGTGGCAGCACGACCGGAAGTACGTATACGCTATTGTGCGACCAGTCGCATACACAATAATGCGACTACCACACAACCGTATGACAACCTTTAGCTGCGTACACAAAAGTGCGTCTTTACTGTGTGCAAAACTGCGACTCAGCCGCGTGTTCAATACTGCGGCACCCCTTTAAATGTTAGGTTCTATCAACAAAGGAAAACAAACTTTTTCCAATCTTGTCCCTGGATTCTAGTCAGCGTCCCTGGCTCACACGAAAACAGGTAGTGATCTCTCAGCACCGAGCGGTTGCAGGTAAACCCTGCATGTGGCCACTCCACCCTTTGGTGAGAAATTGATAACCGTAAGTGCCGTGTGAGCGGGTAAGTGACTTCACTATGAGCCCCCAACTAACGATACTGCCTTTGAACCTCTATATACCCTTGCCTATACCTTCTAATATCCTGCCTATAAACCTCTAAGGATGACGCTAATTTGCATACGCAGTTGTACAGTAAATAAAGACTCCAGACCTAGAACCTGTGGTTCCAAAGCACAAAGTATTATTCAAGTAAAAGTACAGCAGTTACACGCTATGATCCTCATATAATCTTAGCGCAGATAGAGATTATACAGACCCAAGTACAATTATACATACGCAGCGCTCTCTGGTCCAGATGTAGGATTCAGCAAGAAACCCCTCGTCAATCAGCATTCAGCACGAAGACTAGGAACCCAGGGTCAGAGCACACATATTTATACCCCCCAGAAATAAACAACACAATAGAGAAGTTTGTTGCTAATACCATTGGTCCTAAAGGAGAGGGCATATGTTCAAAGGCATTTAACAGGTTGTTCAAATAGACACAGCCCAGCCTCTAACAACTCGTGGTCTCTGGTTTCCCGCCTCATGCAAATCCTAACAGTTTTTCATATAATGTACATTTTGTTGCTTGAAGTCTCTGCGGTCCATAAGTTGAGAATGCACGTTGCGATCTCTCCATCGATAGTACCGGAATACTGTTGAGAGAGTACGCATCAGTACAATACCAAACATGGCTTACTTATCACGTATAAAACCTTAGTTATGAAATAACCTTTATTTCCTAGCAATGATAATAAATGTGCATACTCGAATCTTATACCTTATGGAACCTTGTATGTGAATATGTAATGTGTGAGTACGTGGGGTTTGATGTAAAGACGCTAGTTAACTTGGGGCAGATGCGTGTGCATGGAGCTAATATTCAGCGTTTCCATACAGGGTCTTATGCATTCGCTAATATGCGACTAGTTAACAGCGCAATTGTGCGTATTAATGTGTGTATGAGAAATGGTGAAAGATGCAATCGCACGATGCTAATAGTAATATCGCCACATGTACTAAAGTGTGAGTTTATTTAAAATGGCGCTTAGGCGGCCATTCGCAAAATGGCGTCTTGCGATCTCATTTCCAAGATGGCGTCTTGCGGCCAGTCGCAAGATGGCATCGCTGCGATCCAATTTTAAACTGATCTTGTCTCAGCCAATTATCCAGCTTCGACAGTACCCGACAAGGTCCCACATATTAATACCCCTCAGCCAATTCAAGATATCAGTAAGACAGAAACTCTGGTCATGAATCTTAGTACAAACACACCTGTTACTTACTTTAAGTTGTTGGATATGGATTGCAAGCCTTGAAAAAGGTCTAACTTTAGACCGAAATGTTGGTGCTATTTAAATGCAACCTGGAATGATTTGCTTATACAGATGAAAAATAAATTTTGACCACTGTTTATTAAGAAATCTGGTGAGTGCCCTTTTGACTACGCGACTTAGTGTGTGGTAACAATGGATTTATATATATATATATATATATATATATATATATATACACACAGGTATATACACTATATGGACAAATGTATTCGGACGCATGACCATTACACCAATAGGGACTGTAATGACATTGTATTCAAATACATATACTGTAATATAGAGTTGGCCCCCCTTTTGCAGCTATAACAGCTTCCACTCATATTGGAAGGCTTTCCACAAGATTTCTGAGTGTTTCTGTGGGATTTGTGCCCATTCATTCTGTAGAGCATTTATGAGGTTAGGCACTGATGTTGGCTAAGAAGGCTTAGCTCGCAATCTCTGTTGCAGTTCATCCCACTGGTAATCGATGGGTTTGAGGTCAGGGCTCTGGGCCTGATTCAGACCCGCTCGTGAGTGCTCGCAAGCGGGTCGATGTTGGCCCAGTGCGCATGTGCACGACAGAGCACAAGTGATGTCAGTGGGAGTGCCTTCGGCTCTGATAGAGCCGAAAGCACTCCAGGGCTTGCGGCAACGAGACCCTGCCACAAGAATCTCGTCGCAAGCCCGATGGTCTTGACCATCGTGACCATCTTCCCGTCCGCTCGCTATAGCTGTGAGTGGTCACCCACAGCTATACGAGCGGCCAGGAGGCCGCTCTAAAAATTAAGAAGGACGGCTCTGATTCAGAGCGAGCGCTCTGTCAGAGCGTCCGGCTCTGAATCAGGCCCACTGTGCGGACCAGTCAAGTTCTTCCACACCGAACTCAACAAGCCATG
Organism: Taudactylus pleione; assembly: GCA_031769625.1. Taxonomy (NCBI): domain Eukaryota; kingdom Metazoa; phylum Chordata; class Amphibia; order Anura; family Myobatrachidae; genus Taudactylus; species Taudactylus pleione. The sequence continues at coordinate 17,228,572 of JAUIMM010000012.1, read as the reverse complement.
TCTTTATAGTCCTTGCTTTGTGCACTGGAGCACAGTCATTTTGGAATAGAAAAGGGTCTTCCCGAAACTGTTGCCACAAAGTTGGAAGCATAGCATTGTCTAAAATGTCTTGGCATGCTGAAGCATGAAAATTGTCCTTCACTGAAGATAAGGGGCCTAGCCCAAACCATGAAAAAACAAGAGATATGGTAAGAACTTACCTTTGTTATCTCTGTTTCTACGAAGTCCATAGGGTCCACAGGGTTGACCTTGGGGTATAGGTTGGGAACCAAATCCGGGCACCACACAGTTAAAGCTTTTAGCTCCCAGGATGCACTGGGTCCACTCTCCCTATAACCCCACCCCCAAGCCAGAGGCACCTCAGTTTGTAAGTAGCCAAAGGCCAGAGGAGGAGAGAAAACTGGAACACTCAATAACCATACTCACAGAAATGGGAGACGGAAAACCGGTGACCAGCCACACAGCCCATATGAAGCCAGGTGCGTCAGGGCGGGCGCCCTGTGGACCCTATGGACTTCGTAGAAACAGAGATAACAAAGGTAAGTTCTTACCATATCTCTTGTTTTCTACTTCAGGGTCCATAGGGGGTCCACAGGGTTGACCTTGGGGATGTCCCAAAGCAGTTCAACCAAGGGTGGGGACGCTCCTGTGCTGAGAGGAGAATCCGTCGCCAAAAAGGAAGCATCCTGAGAGGCAAAGGAAACCAATGCCTAGAACCTTAAAAAGGTGTGGACAGAAGACCACGTGGCCACCTAGTAAGGCAAAACAGCCGAGGCGCCACAGCGAGCCGCACACGAGGGTCACATGGCCCGAGAAAAAACAAGCATCAACAACAGGAAGGCCTACCCATGGGTAGGCCCCTGAGGAAGACCTACGAGGCCATCCAGCCAACATTTGGTTATAGGCCGGCCATCCTTTCCTGTGAAAACCAGAAATCTCAGACCACCAATAAGGAGTCCGATTTCCGTAAGGAACCTGAACGGATCACATAAATCCAAAGAGGCCAGACCACAGTCAATGAGGCCACACCAGCCGAGAGGACTGGGGACAGAATGGCCGTACCATAAGTTCCAGAATAATATGGAACCTGAAAACCACTAAGAAGAAACACAGGGCGAGAGCAACTCACACCCTGACATGATGCCCTCCAGAAGAGGGAGCCACATGAGAACGCTCCCAATTCAGACACTCTCCTGGTTGATATAAACACCCTGAGAGAAAGAGAGAGCCTAAGCAATAGACCATGTAATGGCTATCACAACCAGCGGTTCCATTGACTGTCCCCGGAGGTAACGAAGAACCACTACTTACTCCCAAGGAGTCCCTAGGGAGGACAAATGGAGGCATAATCAAGAAAACACTCCAAAGGATGAACTGGATACCAGAGTGGAGCAATTCCATATCTTAACCATACTGACAGTGTAGAGATCCGCACTGTCAGGAAGACCAGGCCAAGTGTGAAACCCAAGCCAGCCGGAAGGAATGCCAGAATATCTGGAAAACCTGGACACCGGAGGATTGTATCGACAGGTACAATACCATAAGATTTATGGCTGCCACAGTTTGTGGTAGGTCCCAGCAAAAGCTGATCCATGTGCTCTAATCATTCCAACGATGACAAAGCCAGGGAAGCCGTAAGACCACTGTAAGGACACAGTCAAAGACAAACGACCCAGGTCCAAGGCAAAACCAAGGACCCTGAGACAACAGGTCCGGGCAGTGAAGCATCAGGGATGGAGTATCGATGTAGAGACTCCGAAGATCCAAGTACCCCCGACATCTGGGGCAATCAGGAGCCACCAGCAGGAAAGCATCTCCGTCTCGATTGAAAACACTTCCAAAGACCTCGAGGAAGAAGGGAGACCGGAGAACACAGGTACACAAAGTGGAAGGACCACTTCACCGACAAAGAGTCGCTGAAGGTTGCTTCAGAATCCCCAGAGCTGGACTGTAACACCATAGTGTGATAAAGTCAGAAGGCCATGAGGGTCACCTCAGGGGGGCCCCCCCTGCTCACCAGGAGATGAAACCTCTCTTGGGGAAGAGACTAGTCCCCGGGATGCACGTCGTGACGGCTGAGGACTCCCGCTTCCCAATGGAGAGCTCCTGAAATGAACGCTGCCGAGATGGTCGGGAGGAGACCCTCGGACTATGTCCGAATATGTGACATACCTGTCATTGCCACCCAACGAACAGTGTTGCTAAAAAGGAAGCCACTGTCCTGACCCTGTCCGGCTGAACCTTTTCAGGTTCACCGGGAAACAAGAGTTATGCCAGAGTAAGTTAATTGACAGGGTGGAATCGACAGACGTCCAACTGCACTGAAAAGGATTCGATCCAGACACTGTCCATAGCAAAGAAAACCCTGGACGAGATGGCCATAGCCACCCGGACAGGGACCGACTTGCCTCCGGAGAGAGCATCATCGTTTGAACAGTTATCCGACAGAAAAAACTCGTTCCATCTGGAGATGAGCCAATTATGGAAAGGCCTGGAATGGAACTGAGCCCATTCCACCATGCATCCCAGAGTGTAAAGACATCTGTCGACTGCGCAGACAACCATGTACTCCTAATGGAATGGAGATTCCGTCTTACGCCAGAAGAATTCTCAGATTCTGAGAATCCAGCAGGGATCCTAGATGAAGAATACCCAGAGAGGGATGCAGGGAGGACTTTTTCCCCGTTGATTAAACGTCTGCACCCTGAAGAAGCCACAGTCATCCTGACCTGGCTGTAAAGTACCCCGGTCATCCCGCTAAGAGCAGGAGGCCGTCCAGGTACAGGAGCATTGGGATATACTGAACAGAAGAACTGTCAGAAAATCCAAAACGCTGGTAAACCCCTGTGGGGCTGAGGACAGTCCCAACAGGCAGAGCCCGAAAAATTGTAAGTGTTGCTGTGATACAGCAAACCTCAGCCCATGCTGAGGAAAGGTCTCTGTAAGTACCCGTAGGCACGCGTCCTGTATATCCAGTGATACCATAAAGTCCCCAGGTTCCAAACATCGTATGATGGAGCATAGGGATTTCCTCCTGAGCCCAGGTAGCTTTAGGAACTGGTTCAGGGAATTGAGACAGAGAATAGGCCAAGAGGACCATTCAGCCACCGCACCAGAAAGAAAGCAGAACAACCAGTCCCTCACTGAGATAGTGGGGATGGCCTAATTAGCTCCGCTTACCGCAACAACTGCATAGCTTTCTGGATCTGTAAGGCCCTTGTAAAGAGGCCGCCTGAGCAAAGAGGGCGTACCTTCCTACCCACCTAGCCGCGGCAACTTGACACTAGTACCGGGCGAACTGAGAAAATCGGTATCTCCCAGTTGTAGGCCTGTCCCGTCAGGCTGAAGAGATATCCGTAGGTTCAGAAGCAGGATCGGCTGGCAGTCCAGGCCTGCTCGGTACTGGATATGTCGGCCCTTGTAGATGCCGACAGTCTACGAAGAAACAGACCTTTAGGCTGACCCAGAGGACAAAAAGACTTAACAGACTTAGTCTGAGGCCTTGTAGTGGGCATAGCTGAAAGCGGTAAACTTGTCGTTAGTAATACTGCCAATGTTACTACAATCTTGTCAAGGTCAGGACCAAACAATATCAACCCTAAAGATGGTATCTGCACCTCTGCATTCCCAGAGCGCAGCCATAGGGTATTACGGAGGATACAGTCGCAGCCGGAACTCTGAAAGTTAGGAGACTGGTATCCAATATAGGCATTTCCACCTATGACAACTGCATATATTACGTGAGCGACCAAATACATTTGAACCCCCGACGTGTTGGAGGGGAAAAAACATTACAAATGCATCAACCCAATATGCAATAGTATTAACCAACCATGCTATAGCCATGGTAGGATGGGTAACAACTCCTGAAAGCAAGTATACTGATTTCAGGCAGAGTTACCACCTACGGATCCGAAGAATCCGACCACGCAGGAATGGGAGGCGTAGTAACGTCTGTAATCAGACGAGTAACACGCCCATCCACCCCAGGAGGGGCTCGTGATGACCCTCAGGGAATTTGGGACAGGAGGCCAAACACTGTTGTAACACCTCCTATCTGGCAACAGCCAGAGTCCCGCTATGCGATCCACCCGCTAGTCAGCAACAGGGAACCCGAAGGCACGCAATACTGAGGGTGTATGATACAGGTGCAGGTCAACATTCACTCTAACCAGAATGGACCTGCTACCAGCCCTAAAGCAGGGATAATAATACCTGAAATAGGCTTCCCCCCGTGTAAGAGGGAAAGAGCCCCAAACAGTATCCAGTTCACGGCAGAGCCAACTGGGAAGTAACCACAGGGCGTCAACCACGCCAATTAGCGTTTCGTAGAAAACGACATCCACCCAGGGTGGCTGTTGTGGTAATCCCTGCAAGGGGAATGACAGACTATTGTGGCACCAGGGGGAATTCATATACTGCGAAAAACCCCTGCAGGGAGCGGTAGTCTGTGTCACAGGGGAAGAGTGCAAGAAGCTGCGAGATACCCTGAGATGAAAAGGGCAGTATGGTGAAGTAACCCCAAGTGAGGTACAACAATGGGGCCCGCCCGGCGATCCGCAATTGAGAGGATCCCGAGAAAACAAACCGCCCAAGGGGGTCGTGAAAGAGGCCAGCACCAGATGACGCCACATACAGAACCCTTTATGAGTCAAATCCTCCGCACTAACACCTGCAGCACATGACTTGCAGGATAGTAAAAATGGGTGCAGTATAACGCTCTATCTCCTGGTCAGACATATCTGACCAACCCTCTTGGCGGAAATATTAAGCAGCACTATACTGGTCCTGACTGATGCCAAAAATTAGCTGCAGGGACCCATTTTCAGCGTATGCAACACACAGTTCCATCTAAAATATGGCAACGTGCAGCACGCAACAGTATGTGACAAACCACACAAATATTAACAAGTATATAAATGTGAGGTCTCAGAACCACCCTAAGTACAGCTGTATTAGGGCAGATAAAGAAAAGGGATAGATATACACTGACAGGTGAGAGAATAAAGTACAGACAGTCAGCACTAGCATAAGTCACATACAATGCAGATATATACATATATACATAAACATGTCATATAATATACTGCACTATTACACTGCATTCAACTGCCCAGATTCAGTGTCTGGGAAGGCTACAGCGCTGTGTACACTGACCTGATGGTGAGGTACGCAGGGGGACTGGACCAACTGCCATCCTGAGAGATTTCTGCTGCACCACAGAGATAAAATGGCCGCTGGAGACCTCAAAGGAAGCGTGGCCCGCGGAGGAAGCAGCTCAGCGACGCCAGACTATGGATACTGAAAGGCGCGCTGAGCTGAGGGGAGGAGCCGCTGTAACAGGGAAGGCTGCCTCCCCTGGCCGGCTATTAACCCCCGGGACGCCGGCTCCCTGCACCGATCGTTAAGTCCCTGGTGGTCTAGTGGACACACGGGGTATGGGGGGCCCGCCGCCACTGCCGGCGCCTCCGGTCTGTCCCCTGAGACCGGAGGCACAGGGCTGCATTTGAAATGTCCCGCTGAGATCCCCAGATCTGTACTGGCGTCTCAGCGCCAGCGGGGTGACGGAGCGGCAGCTTAGACGTCCTATGGACAAAAATAAAATAAGCTTAGGGGCTGCTAATCAGCTCCCCCTGCGCTAACGGTGACCCGACTCCGGCCGGGCACCAACTGAAACTGAGGTGCCTCTGGCTTGGGGGTGGGGTTATAGGGAGAGTGGACCCAGTGCATCCTGGGAGCTAAAAGCTTTAACTGCGTGGTGCCCGGATTTGGTTCCCAACCTATACCCCAAGGTCAACCCTGTGGACCCCCGATGGACCCTGAAGTAGAAACAGCCCCATACCATTATCCCTCCTCCACCAAACTTCACAGTTGGCACAATGCAGTCAGGCAGGTAATGTCCTCCCGGCATCAGCCAATCCCAGACTTGCCCAAACAGAGAAGTGTAATTTGTCACTCCACAGAACATGTTTCTACTGCTCCACAGTCCAGTGTCGGTGTGCTTTATGCCACTCCATCCAACGCTTGGCATTGGTGATGTGAGACTTGCATGCAGCTGCTCGGCCATGGAAACCCATTCAATTAAGCTCCCTCCACAGTTTTTTTGCTCACATTAATGCCAGTGGAAGTTTGGAACTCTTCAGCTATGGAATCAGCAGAGCATTGGTGACTTTTATGCACCATGCGCGTTGACCCCGCTCTGTGATTATGCTCGGTCTTCCGCTTCGTGGCTGAGTTGCTGTCGTTCGTAAACGCTTCCACTTTCTAATAATATCACTTACAGTTGATCGTGGAATATCCAGCAGGGATGAAATTTCACGAACTGTCTTACTGCAAAGGTGGCATCCTATCATAGTACCATGCTTCAAGTCACTGAGCTCATTTTGTATCACAAATGTTAAGGCTAGGTGCTTAATTTTATACACCTATGGCAACGGGTCTGATTGAAACACCTCAATTCAATAATTAACAGGTGTGGCCAAATACTGTTGTCCATATAGTGTATGTATGTATATATATATATATATATATATATACACACACATATATAATGCAAAAGATACAATAGCATTACTAGTTCTCTTTATTACAACTTTTCTTCTACAATACTGTTGGCTTAGATACAGTAGTGCCAAAAAGTTTGTGACCCCTGATTGTCTGCATAAATGTGACCTTAGCCTAAGCCATAAGAATAGATATCTTTGGAGTGTCTTGGATGTCGAATGGGTCGGCTACATGATGCCAGAGCTATAGTCCTCAGAGCTCTGACTTGCCATTTGGAGCAGTGTTTACTGGCCCGGATGACATTGTTCTGCCATCGGTCCATCTCCACTTGCCCACAGCCATGTACAAACATGCAACATCGCTCGCAGTTCAGTCGATTATTGGAGTTCGAAACTGAGATGCCAGAGCTATTTTTACGCAATCACAGATGCAGGCTGTGCCACAATGATTGCAACACACCTGCGCTACCCCTCACCCCGATGCCACCCACAAACGAACCCTGCCTGTCACTCACTTTGCGAATAAGTCCTCACGGTGAGTGACAACTTTATTAAAACCTGACACATGCGCAGTGCGACTCTTATGCATGTGCAAATCACCAATAATCACTCAGCTGCATAAACAACGGCATTGCACCCATTTCTGAATCAGGACCTTAAACTAGGTACACACTATGCCGATCACTCGGCAGATCAGATACTCTGGGCTTGATTCACTACCGTACGCAGTTTCTAATACTCATGCAATCGGCCGATTGTTGCGAACTGCACATGCTTTAACAGGAAGCATCGTTTGTGGGTGGTGACTGGGGGCGGTGGTCGGGGAAAAGCAGGCATGCCAGTGCAATGTAAAGTGGGCATCCTTATGTAGTGCTGAGTTTGCATTGTGATCGTAATGGATTAGCATACTATCGCAGTTGAACTGCTTGCATATGCAATATTGCGTTCCATAGTGAATCAGGCCCTCTGTAAACACTGAGCTATTTCTAGATCAGTGTGTATTCTTAAATATTAAACTGCTCAAGATGCAACATCCCAATCTGACCATTTTTAGGAGTGTTTTAAGCTGATTATCAGCTATGATCCTGTTGATAAATCTATATAATTATCAGGCCCATCAGCTGATATCGGGAAGCTGGCGGACGTAATCCCAACGGCTGGCTTCCCAACTGCTTTATCCTGGCGAGGGTTAAATGACAGGCATCTAAACGCCTGTCATTTTACCGACGCTGGGAGACCGGCGCCCGGTATCCCGATCAAAGTGATGCCGGGTGCCGCTGCGGACAGGCGCGTGGGGGGGGGGTGTTAGGTTTAGGGCTCCCGGGGGGGACTTCGGGTTAGGCACCCCCCCGGGGGACTTAGGTTTAGGCGGCAGGGGAGGGGGGGGGGGTTAGGTTTAGGCACTGGGGGAAGGTTAGGGTTAGGCACCCCTAAGGAGGGTTAGGGTTAGGGGGGGGGAAGTTAGGTTAGTTAATACTTAGCTTCGGACGATCAGGATTTTCAGCCATGTCGGCAAGCCGCTGTAGGGATTTGAAACGCCGGACGCAAGTAATTCATACCGATTCCGCATAGTTAGCTGTTATGGCCTTTAGCTATTAACCTATGATCTCATCCATTATATTCTGGTATTCGAAGGGGTTCACTAGATTTAAAAGTTTCTCTCTTTGCAGACAACATGATGCTTTTGACTCATCTCTGTCCATCCCAGCTATAATGGATACTATCTTACTATTTGGTACTTTTGCTCGCTCTGAATCAGGGTTTTTTTTTTTGGAGCGGCCTCCTGACCACCCACAGCTATTGCGGGCGGCCAGGATGATGGTCACGATGGTCAAGACCATCGCGACCATCGGGCTTGCAACGAAACCCTTGTGGTAGGGTCTCATGGCCGCAAGCCCCAGAGAGCTTCTGGCTCTAATAGAGCCGGAAGCTCTGCCACTGACATCACTGGTGAAATCAGACAGCCAATTTCCGCTAGATCCAGTCTCGGAACCTGTGTATTTTAAGAATATCCCCACTTTTAGGGTTTGTGTGAGAATGTGTGGCCCTGATGAAGTTCAAACCTAGGCAAAAACTTAATCCTGGTCAAACTACACCATCATACCAAATTTGGTGGAGCTAGGTCCAAACCTCTGGACCGTGGATAAAGGACAAACAGACGGACAGACAGAGAGACACTTTTTCTTGCTTATTATATATATTATGTCTCACATAACAAAGGGGAAGCTGCAGCTGCCTATACATTTGTTGACTTGAAACTACTAGCAAATATTATGGCCTCTAGGATGCAAGTGATATTGCTGTCCCTCCTCACTGACCATCAGTTGGGATTTGTGAAAGGGCGTCACGCTGTGAAGAGCATCTGCACAGCTGTTGCATCCTCCCGCACCCCCACACACCAAAACATGTTGTTAAGCCTAGATACTTATAAAGCATTTGATATGGACCTATGGCCCCATTTGTTTAGGTTGCTAGAGGGAGTTTGATCATGATTTCATCCAACTGATTTGGTATTTCTACCGTAATCCCTCTCTGCTTATGAATGGCATGGTAGAATCCCGTTAGGATTGCCCACTCTCACCCCTACTGTTCAATCTGAACGTGAACCCTTTATTAAGATTGCTCCAAGACTGGCACACATTTAAAGGCATTAAGGCTGCATAATGAAAGTACCTACCACAATACGACCCTAGAGCAAAGCTTTTTGGGAGATGGTGCCTTAACCTGTCTTCCCCACCAGCATGACCAGTACATTTCAGACAATATTAAAGACAATAGACTAATATGGAACACCCGAAAAGTCTGACATATATTACATCACAAAGCGGGTCTCAATGCCTTCCATTCTTTACATATGCCCCTGAGCCATAACCCGAACTTTTTGGACTGCATGGCTGATTACCCCTTTAACATTTGGAGAGCGGCAGGTGTTACTTCTTGTCAATGTGCCATCTAAACACACCATGACTTACACTGAAGCCTCCACTAAATATTAGGCTATACCCACTGACGTTTCTACAATCCAAATTCTACAGTATGTCAGTTATGTTATAACAATTCAGATATGGACTGAAGCAATAATTTGCCCCGCATGCTGGTACTTGTGGTTCTCCAAGGACCAGCATGCGGGGGAGGCTTGCTGGGACCTGCAGTTCTACTGTAAAGACAATGTTGTTAATTAAATTTTTAACACTACACCTACACTATCAACCCGCCACCCAGGGGTGGCGGGGATAGCCCCGAGCTATCAGCCTAGGCCAGGGGTGCCCTGGAGAGGGGGACCCCTTTATTGGCCTGGGCTGACTAGCGGTCAGGGCTGATGCTGTGGCTGGGGGGCCTGGTGAAAGGGCACCCCTAGCTGTGGCATCAGCCCCCCGCTAGAAAGGGTCCAGTGCTGGTTTTTATTTTAGGGGTACCCTACGCACATGTTTTACCCCTATAATTAAAACCAGGACTGGCCCTGCTGCCTGGTGCTGGTACCTAAATTACGTCGGAACCCTACTTGTTTTGTTCCCCATAATTTTAGGAACCAGGACTGGCTGGCAAGTCTGGGGCTGGTTATGCTTTTGGAGGGGGACCCTATGTCATTTAAAAAAAAAATAAAAACCCACTTTATATTACATATACAGGCAGAAACATACACAAATCATTCTGATCTGTGTATGTTTCTGCTAAACTCGCAGCTCAGGAGGTGGTCTATTTGAAATTTCTATTTCACAGTGAGTTTGCTACAATCTCACACGAGATTGGAAACTCGATTCTTGGTAAATTTGCTAGTTGCTTCTTTTTCATCTAAAGTACTTACTAATTTGGCCGATGGTGAGTTTTTTCGAATTTGCAAACTCACATAAGTTTTAGCAGTGAAAAAAGAAAACTCACTTCAAACTCACTCGAGTTTGTCTTTAGTAAATTTGCGAGATGAAAAAAATGCCTAAACTCACGTGAGTTTGCAAACTCAAACAAACTCACCCAAACTCAATTCTTAGTAAATTTACCCCTTAGAGATGTTCCCTAGGTTAATTCTAAATTTGCTGTAAGAACAAAGCTGACCAGTATTTGTTCACCACATGCAAAAGCAATCAGTACTTTCCCTGCATTCAAAATAATAAATTAATTTTTACCCCTTTACATTGCAACATGGTTTGTTCCAGGAGCAAATTGCTCCTTGTTTCCTCCTTTTTTGATTGGCTGCTAATTTTGAATTCGGCCCATAATGCTCGAAATATATAATTCTGTGACATAAAATCTCGCTTTTGCATTTGTCCAGTCCAGCCTAAAATGCCCTGTTAAATTCTGGTATGTATTTGTTTTAAAGGAGGAAGTTGAACATTAGGGACAATATGTCAGAATTCATTCCTTAAAATAGATATATATATATATATATATATATATATATATATATATATTTTTTTTTTGTTTTGTTTTTTTGGAACAGATTTATTTTGAGTTTTACAAGTATTCATGATTTAATTCTTGTAACCAAGATCTATGTCTTGGTTACAAGACCTCACAGTGAAACAATTGCCAGTCTAATAGAATACTTACAGTACTCTGCAGCTACGGTGCCTGTTGTAGAATAATTACAGTATTCTTTGTGTTTCCTTGGAGTTCACAACAACAGGGAGAAAGTTCTTCTGCAAACAGCAGCAGCTCTAGTATTGATTGAATGAATGACAGCAAGTGCCAGCTATGTACTCTGATTCACTGGCAATATTGGCATGGATCAGTGCATATTAAAAGACAGTGAGTGTACGAAATGCACAAGGACTTTTACAAATATCAAGTAGCTGGTCAATTTGCTGTTAAAGGGAAACCATGGAGATATCAGAATTCAAGCTGCAATATGCCCCAGATCTACGCTGTGAGAACCAATCTTCTCAAGTGCCTCTTTGCCAAATGTGCGTAACGTGCATATTGGCCACAAAGGTTGCCACCACCAAAGAATGGTTTTTGAGAGCCGGAGAGAGTTCCCAAAGGAAGTTCCTATTTGGGGTCATCAGGCGGTTGAAGAGCCTGGACTTACTGGTTTATGCAGAGAAAGCTCTGCAACCGGCACTGGGCAAGGACTTCACATACAGCAGGTCAAGGATTAATCCGAGTCTGGCACAAGACTTCAGCATCTCCAGCTCGGACAGGTCACTGAGCAGACACCTGTTGAGGCAATTTATGGCTGAGATGTGGGAATGGTTCAAAGCTGGCTCTTACTGGACCAAAGCGAATTATGCCCTTCTACTGCTACAGATGTGCAGCCCGCACCTGCTACACAATGCTGCCAACTTAATTCATGTGCTCATTGTACAGGAGAGGCAGCAAGGAGGTAAAGGGAGGCAATGCCTCACAAGTTGTTTTTTTATAGCAAAATATATATTGAAAGTATGTAGTATAGGAAGGTAGGGTGGGGGCTGTATGTTTTTGCTCTTAGTATATAGAACACATTTGCATCCATGGTGACAGTCACGTCATCATAATAATCATCAGTCAGCAAAGGCTGAGATTGTAAACCATATGTAATATATGGAAATCTTACTCAAGCAACATTTACAAATGCATGCATATCTCTAACATGGGCTTAGTCTCATTTTAAACATTTATGATTTAGAGTTAGGTGCAGAATTGTCAACCAAGCAAACCACGTTACTCTGCGTGGGGTGCAAATGCAGAACACTAAATGCTTTTGCTGCATAATGTACACACATAATGGCCAGCTCTATTTTTACACTGCATTCTAAAAATGGGACTAAACCATGCCATGCTCTGAACTTCAAATAAAGTTGTGCATTTTTACATCCTCCCTCACCTCCCAGGACAATATTACTATTTTGTCCATTAACAAGCAAATAGAGCAATACTGTGTATTACCTAGCTGATTAATATGCATGAAATACATGAAGTATTTATACTTAACGATTACTAGCTGAATATCCAGGAGACCCCCTGAAGCAATCATGAGTCATCACTCTCCGCACACCATAGAGGAAATAATGGAGAGCAAAATAAGGAGGATGTGTGCTACAAGAAAATGGTTGCCGCTCTCCAGCACACTAATGGGTTGATCCAATTTCCCCTTCAGCTTACGGACCTGGACATAACGTCAGTGAGGGGGGGGGGGGGGGTTGACACTGCGGTTCCATGCCCTGACAGCACTGTTATTTTGTAACAACTGTAGTTTTTGGTCACCAGTAGCAGAGATGTGTACGCTCGCCACAGGTAACTCTTCCCACTCCACGTCCAAGTGGATAGTAACTGATAACGTCAGGGTGCGTTCGGTGAAGGACATTTAACCACAACCGTTACATTAGTGGCTGTGTGTCCAAGAATGTGTGTTGCATTACAGTGTGTGTGCCACACTACAGTGGGTGTGTGCTGTACTACTGGGCATGTGTGACGAATTGCATGAACTTGGTGGGGGTGATAGAGGTGGACATTTAAGATGGTAGAAAGTAGTAGAGTGCAACATATTTTTAATGTACATTCAATACTTGCCTACCCTTCCGCATACGGTAGTTTCCCGAATTAAGATGGGAGCTCCCGCCAAGCCGCAAAGTAAACTGAATCCCCCGGTTTCCCCACTGTCCCGTAGAAAAGCCGGACTGTGTATGCGCAAGTTTGGTTGTGATGGGACGTGGCCCGGGCATGAATACTTCAAGATGCGAGATGTCATCACACTGAATACTAATAGGCTTGCAACTGCAGGGTTGTGGGGAGCGGTGGCCACCTAGTCTAGCTCTCAGTTCCTTTCCTGCCGGTTACAGTGACCAGCGGCAGCAGCACCCTCTCCTCCCACAGTGGCTGGCCCAAGTATTAGCCCTAGTAAAAAATAAATGTAAGCAGGGACTCTGGAGGAAGCGGGCTGCTAGTTACTGTTGCTCTGTATGGCTATCATTTCAGGTACAGTACCTAACATTTTGCAAATGAAACTCGATTCATATCTGTACAGCTCTTCCCTCAGTCCGCCTCACATATATATATATATATATATCACTCTCTGTGTTGTCACTACACCTCTGAGTACAACTGCAACATGTAACTGTGATCTATTCTAATTGCCACACAGCATGGCTGTTTGTTTCTAAATAGAATACAGAACAAAACGATACAAAGAAATGGGCAGACGTGTACATGTTATAGTGGAGATACAAAAATGATCATAAAAACATTTATTAATATTCTTGCTTTATCCACATTTCCTTTTGCAAGGCCCTCTTAAGTCCCTGTTATTGTCAGCAATACACAATATTTTGGTGACTTATAGTGTCACGTGCCAAGTGTTTACATAAAGTCAGTGGTTCCCAAACTTTCTTGAATCATATCACCCTAGAGTATCAGCGTTTATTTTCACGGCAGCTCTAGGCCCAGCAAAAATTATTAAATAAAGTAAATTGTGCTTACCAGTCATCCTTAGGTTCAGTTATGCGGTGATGGACAGGGTTCCGCTTCTGTTTGTCCGCATATTTTATGACTGGCAGTCACCAGCACTGGTTTTGCCTTTAACATTGACAATAATTTGATTTGGTCCAGGACCCACCCAAGTGGCAATAGATAAACCCCTAGGTGGAGCTAGACACTCCTTTTGGGCAGAGCTGGTCACGCCCCCTCAACGGTGCGCAGCGCTACAAGGATTCTACTACCATCTATAATCTCCATGAGACTATTATTATTATCATTTATTTATATGGAACCACAAGTGTTCCACAGCGCCTTACAAGTACATAAACAAATAGGTTGACCAGTGACTTACAGTACAATACAATACAGGACGAGGACAAGGATAATATACATTGCTACTGTACATTAGCAACCATAACACCCAGATAAGCAACAAAGCATAAGCAACCAAGTGTTAGGTGCCCTAGTGGGGAGTAAGAAGTAGATGGAAGTAAAGTAGGGAGAAGCACAAGAGGGTAGGCGGCCTTGCTCGTAAGAGCTTACATTCTAAAAGGGAGGGGCAGATGAACAAGTGTGACACAGATGGGGTAGACAGGGAGGAAGGAGACTAGTTTTCAAAAGTAAGCAAGTATGGTACATTCACACCTATGGTAAAACATCTTGGGTTAATGGGATAAAGAACAGACTTGTTTGCCATCTGTGCAGGCTCTTTCTATGACCATCCTATCATTATTTAGCTGTTATATAACTTGGAAAATACAGAAAGTCAATTTTGGTGAATTTTACATTTTTCCCACGGCTCTCTAAGCCAATCAGCAGTTCCTCATAGACTTTATGGGAATGACCTGCAGTGACCCTGATTTTGTGTTAGGCACTGTACAGATAGTGTAGAGTGCTGTCCATGCTGGGTTGGGTGTTTGTTTTTTTTGTTTTCCAAAGAACATGGACTGCTACATGGACAGAAGAGGACCTGATCCAAGGGTTGGTGCGTATAAATTTTTTTAAAATAAAGGACTTCACCATTCAGTGTCCATGTGTGGGGCGTATCTATAATGGGTGCAGGGTGTGCGGGGCACACGGGCCCCTGGATCCAGGGGAGCCCACACCGCACACCCTGCACCCATATTTTTATATTCATGACACTCTCCAGGAAAGTGCAACATGGAGGCGCAAAATAGTTTCTAATAATAGGGCTCAATCCTATTAGTTAACAAAGGGGATGAATTGCCGTTGCAATGGCGTATAAACGCCAGCAACGGCACCGCAACTTCCCCCACTCACGACCCGATCTCACCCCAGAATTGCACATTTTTGTAGTTTGGGTCTGTGAACAAAAATCTGCGAGTCCGGAGGAAAGTGTGGCATACAGCACCATTAACTCGTACCGTGTGGGAACGCGTGGCTAACAGGATTGAAATAGAATATGCCGAGAATTAATGAGCTAATGCAAAATTTAAGAGCTTTCACATAGTAAAATAGTTATGCACCCCTATTAATAGCTATGACTGTCTCTAAAAACATGCAATCTAAATCCTTTTACCCGGGATGACACTGGCGACGGTGTGCTTAATAGCGTACCTGGAACGCAGAGCTGCTACCAGTGCCGCCGGGATGACGCTGGTGACGGTGTGCTAGGTTGCGCACCTGGAACGCAGAGTTGCTACCACCACCGCCGGGATGACACTGGCGACGGTGTGCTAGGTTGAGCACCTGGAATGCAGAGCTGCTACCAGCGCCCCGGGATGACACTGGCGACAGTGTGCTAGGTTGCGCACCTGGAACGCAGAGTAGCTACCAGTGCCGCCGGGATGACACTGGCGACGGTGTGCTGGATTGCGCACCTGGAAGGCTAAACTGCGACTGGTGCTGCTGAGCTGGCACAATTCACCGGATGGTGACAGATGCTTCTGGGGTAGGAAGCGTTCCGTGCTGCCCAGATGGTACAAGCAGCACATATGGACGAGATGCAGATGGAGCCGCCTGGATGGAATAAACGGCTCACATGAAACACAGCAAGACTGACACAGGTACTCGACTGACATGCAGGAGACAGGAACCGGAAGTACGAACAAACTTCTATCACCGGCATAGATTGCTGGGCTGGGTGGAATTTAACAGAGACAGAATCCAATCCAAGCAACGTTCCCTTCGTGACAGATTACTGTGCACCTGGGCTGTGTCCAGAGAGGAGAATCAATTAGTGCACCTGACACTGCACAGGGTCAGCAGTTAGTGTAGTGCCTCAGTAGCAACAAAGGCTGGAAGTCCAAGCAATAGGATCTGCTAACTGCAGATCCTAACACTTATATACCAAGGATACTGATAGAAACAACTTGTTATGTTCTGACAGCTGTCAACCTTGGCCACTCATTCGTGGCCTTCCTTATTCTCAATTATTGAGAATTAACACGGATGAGGTTTTGGCCGAATCTCAGATGGCTGACATAATTAGTAAATTTGTCAGTAGAGGATATGATCCGATACATTTAACTAATGTTAAACAACAGGTATTGAGCTTGGATAGGGATACTGTGTTGAAACAAAATATGCCCAAGAAAAGTACAGCCATGATACCTTGGGTTAATAACTATAACCAATATAGTAGTCATATCAATAAGGTATCCAAAAAATTATGGCCCATCATACAAACAGATCCCGAGCTTAATTTACAAGATACACGCATCATGTCGTGTTACAAAAAAGTACGCAGTATTCGTGACATACTTTTCAAGACCGACATATCGAGTCTTGATCCCAGAGCGGACAGAGTTGGTGTTGGCAAATTGGGTTGCCTTAGGTGTACATGCACCACCTGTAGATACCTTATTCCGGGGGATATTTTTTTACATCCCCTTTCAGGATGCAAAAACCGCATTTGACGTAGACTTACATGCAATTCATCATTTGTTGTTTATCAGATAATATGCCCATGTGGCCTATCAGACATAGGCGAGACAGAAAGATCATTTAAGGAGCGAATAGCAGCACATAGAAGTGCTATTAGGTCAGCCATTAATAATGGCTGCAATGAACAGCCTGTAGCAAAACATTTTGCCATTGCACGCCACCCATTATCTACCCTCAAATATAGGATGATAGACCATATTCCACCATCTATTAGGGGGGGTGATAGGTCTTGTAAGTTGATGCAATGCGAAACCCGATGGATACATAGACTGGGTACGATGGCACCTAGAGGCCTTAATGAACAGTTGGGTTTAGGAGCATTCATGTAATTGTGATATGATATTCCTATTTTCTGGAACCATGTCTACTTATGGTTGCTGTACATATAATAGCGAATTTATAGTCTCTATATTTTTGTGATTATATACTTTATAGTTCTTCCTATTTCTTCTCCATAAGTGTTTTTTGTGCTATTGTATCAAGACATGTTGTCAGCATGTTTGCCCGATGATTGATGTCGGAAACGACCAGCTGGCACACGCATCGCTGGTCGTTTCCGACTTTAAAGTGCCCAATTTACGGACGATTTTAAAGCAATTGCACGACAACAACGTCGTTATCGTGCTGTCGTAATCGTGCTGTTGTTTCTATGGTCTGCTAGTGGATGGGCAGAATTAGGATATTATTACATATACTTATTGGTCTTTAGAGAAACATAAGTGATCAGTGTGTCTGCATGAGACCTACAGGTTTTTGTATTTGCTAGTGCTCATGGAAATTATCTCATAAATCATTAAATAGTTCCCCAATGACCTGATTGACATTCAAGGAAGACTACTCAAGTCTATCCTGCGAATATTCCATCCTTAATTATGTTTTGTTGTTTATTTTTGCATTACAAATATAATAAAACCTATCGTTAACATTCAATCATTCTCTAATATAGGACCTGTTTCAGCTTGGATCGTAGTTGCTAATACGCACGCAATCGGATGATTGTTGTGTTATGCGCATACGTATACATTGCAGTGCGCATGTGCGAACTAGCTATTGCGATCGGGACTGCGATCGCAGATTCCTCACAGAGTGACTTAAAGGAAGCACTGTTTGTGGGTGGTGATGGGGGTGGTCGGGTAAACGCAGGCGTGCATAAATTAGCCACTGCGATGCCATACGCAGTGTGAGGCCTCATAGCGTGCGTGGTTGTTAGCAATTTCTGAGTAAGGTCAGGGCTTGTGCAGGTGTGCGTGAGGCTGCGATGGTACTTGATTGTACTGATGGTTTCGTTATTCTGCTAAACATTTCGAATGTGTGTAAGGTAAAGTGGGCGTCCTTATGTTGTGCTGAGTTTGCACTGCGATCACAGTGCATTAGCTTGCTATTGCAGTTGAACTGCGTGCGTACGCAGTATTGCAATCCGCAGTGAATCAGGCCCATAGTCTACTATGGTTTGGTACTTGTGATTTGTATTTGTTTGGGATAGACAAGCATCCCTCATCAGAGACAGTTTAAGAGAGAAGGGGGCCCGTGTGCAGGCTCCGATCGTGCCTCCTCGTCTCCAGCGGTGCAATAGACTCTGGCATTGTGCCAGAATCTACTGCGTATGTACAGGCCACCAGGAACATGGTGCCCGCTCAGCTGTCCTGGGACATCTCTAGACCTCTACTGCGCATGCGTGAATCACCGGAAAATGGCCGCGATGGCTATTTTCCCTTGATCTCTGCAGCTCTACAGCCAGTGAAGGGCCGACCGAGCGGCCGGTAAGTATATTTATATGGGTGCAGGGTGTGGGCCGCACACCTTGCACCCATGATAGATATGCCAGTGTCCCTCACGTGGATAGATTGCTAGACCATTAGGTGCATAATGTATACAAAGTAGTGTTAGATGTGGAGATGTTAGACATCACTGAGGTATTCCATGACTCTGTAGTGAAGTGCTAAGGGCTTCCATTTAGGGCACAGAGAGTACACATGTTCCTAATAAATAATTACACCATCATACAGAATTTTAAAATGAAACAACCTCTACCCACAGTGGAGACAGCTTTTTTGGCTGAACTAATATCTTAATATGTCAAATGACTAGTGCATCATACTCAATTATGTCATTAGTTACTGGATAGGTTGAACATTTGTTCAGGCCTCATAATAGCTGTCTCAAACTGCATTTAAGCAACAGGTCTACCTAACGGGTAAGGTTTACAGAAGTCGCATGTATTAATTTGCTTTTTGTTTCAATGAAACCTCCTAGAAACTTTATAGCTTTTTCCACTAGAGCATAACATATTATCAGTCCTCTGGGCACTGCAATCTGACCCTCTGTGCTCAGATAGACCACGCATGAAATATGAATGGAACTGAATGTAGTGGAGCAGAATATACCTCACATGGGGCCTGATTCAGAGGTGCACGCTAACTTCATGCAGTGCTGATATTCATGCAGTTGGCCGATGTTAGAAGTACTTCTCATGTGTCTGAGTCGCACAGCGCATGCATCCTGATGACTACCGTCTGAAGACCCTGGATTTCAGTGGGCTTTCCTGGGATGTAACGGGGGTGGTTATGCTGACGTTGGCGACTGCGTTTAAAGACACTCCGCATAGGGCTGGTGCAATGTTTGATGGTGCGACCAATGGTGCATCTTAATACGCACAGCGACGGATTACCACCGCAGCCAGTGGGTGTCTCAGCAAGAAGCGTGCCCGCGAGTCGTTCATCGCATCGTCCTATCTGCTGTGCAGCACAGTAGATGGGACGATGCAATGAACGACGCCATGCTGCTAAATGCAGCATGGAACTACACATCGCGACGTTGTTGTTTACTGCATTGTGCAGAGTGTATGGACGGCGGCGGCGCTGTGTACACACATCGTGTAGTATGTACCCAGCTTTAGCATTATTTTGGCTTGTCTTGTAACACTTCCAGTCTTTAATGACAATTCATTCTTTGTACATCACATTGTCCATAAGCCTCATTAGCTGAAGCATGTCCAAAATTATTTATTTAGATATTCATGGAATTCAAGGATCTCAGTTGGAGGAACCCGACAACCCCACACAAGATGATCCAGCACTTATGGTGGTCCCAACTTCTTTCCAGTCAATATCAGGTGTTAGGAGGTACAAAGATTTCATCCGCTGCCTCCCTGTGCATCTCTCTAAAAAGATACTTGGTATGTCTCCTTCATAAACCACCACATCCTACTTTCCAATATCAGCCTATTCCCTGTCAGACAAAGCTCTCAGTTTTTACCAAGTATTTCCCAATTACAATAAGCTGGGTTTAATGAGATCACTGTATTTAAACAATCCTGTTTTCATCACTATAGGTGTATACACACACAACGATTTTTTGAACGATTATCGTTAACGATATCGCTTATCGTTCAATCGTTGAAAAAATCGTTCACTTTCTAAGTTAAAACGATGAACGATTATCGTTCATGCGCGTTCTCGTTTGTAGTTCAGTCAGACTGACCAACTCAACGATCTTCATTAAGAGAATATGCAATAATCGTTTGTAGTTCAAAAAAATCGTTCATTACACTATAAAAAATCTGACAAGATAATCTGACAGATCACTGTACAACAAATTAATACTTTTAATTTGTTTCCTTTCTAAAAATAGTCATACACTACTAATTTGAGGTCAAGAAAAACTAAAATGATTTCAGAATGTTTTTACTAGCTCTATTATTTGAGCTACACTACTTGCACTATACTGTATGTACATTAGTAATATAGTCATAGTGAAAACCTATTTTAAAATAATTGATATTTTCTTGATAAGAAAATAAATAACAGTTGTTTAAATTCAATCAATCACAAATAAGAACACAAAACGAAACAAACATACAGCATACGAAACAAACATACAGCATACGAAAGTACTATCTAATATAGTGGCCTATTCATGGGGGTGCTTTATCTTTGCTTGTCGCTTGTACTCATCCTCTGGGCCATCTCTTGTCACTGTCCAACAGTAGTGATCACCTACCCTGATAGCTTTGTTCCATTGCTGAAATGTCTTGGTGGAATCGCTCACTATGCTTGTCACTCAGTGCACCACAGTTATCTTGTGTGGGTAATCCCGTGAATCGCATATATTTGAATAGGGGAGGGGACAAATAACTGATTCATTTAATTGGGTCATTAGGCCCCGCCCCCTCTGCCAGAACGCAGATTGCTGGTAAGATTCTCTCCATTCTGCCCACTTCACTGGGAATACCCCTACATCATCATAAATGGGCTATATATTGGAACTCAGAGCTAACTGATAGTTTTAAATGTCATATTCATTCTTTGCATGCTGAGATCAATTAGAAGTAACTATTTTCACATCGGAAACATTTTCATTGTTGTGCAGTGTAATCTGACAGAAAATCGTTCAGAAAATCGTTGGTAACAAAATTGTTGTGTGTGTATGCAGCTTTAGAAGCAGGTTGGTTAGATCTACGCCTGGCTGTACTGCAATGTGTCACTCTCAGTTGCTCTATTCTCTTTGTTATCTCTGTTGTTACTTGCAGGATTCTTAAAGAAGAAGAATCTTTTTACTTGTTTGTTTGTGTCTCATCACTGGTGTTATGTGACCAAGGAACTCATCCTGGATCTCGATGCTGAGACACTGGTGCGGAATGAAGCCATGATCTTGCAGGTACAGAACTTACCAACAAAGAAATTTTTTTAACTTAGTAAAAGTTGTTAACTCATCTGATTGGATGGCTGGTGTGGCTTATCTATTCTCTTCCACTTCCACTAACATCCATTCAGTTCCTGCTATCTGATTTTAAACTTCTCCTAGTTGGTAGCCTGAGAGGAGTATCTTCCAAATTGCTGGTGTTATGAGCATGACACCCACTGTTTTCATTAGATAGGGAAAAGGGGGTTTCAATGGGGAAAAAAATGTAAGTTGCGTTCTGCTTTAAGTAGCCAGTAAACTACATGCAAATAGAACCTCATTTCCATCTCTATATAGGAATGGCTACTTCAATAGAGCATGTTCAGCTGGGGCAAATGTAATATTATTCAGATAGAATAGAATAAGGCCCCTTCTGCCAAGTATAGTTGGAGGAAATGTAACATTTTATCATTCTAATGTGTTTTCATTTCTTCAAAGGGCACTTCATATAAAGGAGTGAGCATTTCTTATGCAAAAATTAAAACAGTACCAGTGCCAAAAGTCGGCGAAGATGGCAATGCTCTGCCAAGGCTCCAGAAGTACTACACAGAAATAAAGGTATTTACTGTTATGGCTGGTAGTTGAGAGAGGATAATGAACAGAAAGATGCATTGGCCATCTACACACAAGTACCAATGGGGTGGATCTTTCCCTACCCACCTTTGGAGCATAAGAAGGGAGGCCCTTGTGATGCTGTTCCTATCACCTGCAGAAACATATCATGATATTAAAAGGTGCACTGTACAAAAGTATAAACATCACATCAAGATTTTCCCCTTACATAATACCTGCTTTAAACAAACAAAATGGCAGCTGCTCAATCAATCTAGCAGTACTAATCAGGTGCATGAAAGGGAGGGGTCAGACTAAGTAGAAAAAGGAGGGGGATTTAACCCCCTATTGTACCTCAGCACACTGAATAATACCTGCAACAATATATGAAGACTATATGGTCATAGAAATTCAGAGATATTAGTTGCATGCATTTGCAAATACATGGGAGGCTGCTGGGCCACGTCACGGCTTCTCTGTTACCAGCAGTCCCTAACACTAAGGGGTACACGTCCGGGGCGCAGTGCACCCCAAAAAACGTCCAGCCCAGGACCCCCCCAGGGCATCACACGAAAATGGAAAAAGAGTGACAGTGCAGTGTAAAGTATAGCTGTGTGTGAGTAATCATTAAGTGTGGAATGAGAGGTTAAAATATATGTGAAAAAATACATGAATAATAAACAAACATAAAAGGTGATGTGAAAAGCAACTATGGGCCTGATTCAGACCCACTCGCGAGCGGCTGTCCGCTCGCAAGTGGGTCGATGTTAGGCACTGAGCATGCGCACGACGGAGGGAGCTCCGTCGTGCGCATGCGCCAGACGCGACGAGCGAAGGAAAGTCCTTCGCTCGTTGTGTCCGATCAAAGGGGGCGTGCTGTCAATGTTGATTGACAGCACGCCCCCTTTGGTGGGCGTGCCGGGGGCGTGCCTCCCTGACGGGGGCGTTCCCACGGGAACGCCTCCCGTCAGAAGCCGGCCCACTGACATCACTAGTGATGTCAGTGGGAGTGATTTTGGCTCTGTTAGAGCCAAAATTACTCCGGAGCTTGCGGTTGAAAACCTCAACCGCAGGCTCCGGCTCGCAATTTCGATGG
This sequence comes from Taudactylus pleione, assembly GCA_031769625.1. Lineage (NCBI taxonomy): Eukaryota > Metazoa > Chordata > Amphibia > Anura > Myobatrachidae > Taudactylus > Taudactylus pleione. The sequence continues at coordinate 17,205,448 of JAUIMM010000012.1, read as the reverse complement.
TCGCGATGGTCACGACCATCGCGGCCATCAAAATGCACGCTCGTATAGCCTGTGGGTGGTGACCCACAGCTATACGAGCGTCCAGGAGGACGCTCCATGAAAATGGAGCCCGGCCCTCATTCAGAGCGTGCGCTCTGCTCAGAGCGTACGGCTCTGAATGAGGGCCTATGTGTATTAAGTGGTGATGCCCTGAGGAGGCTCAGCCAGACCAGTCCCGGGGGCCCTACGCCCAAACGCTCACCCCAAATGTAAAATATACCAATTATAAGGCCTCATGATAAAGACACATATATAATTTTGTCAAATGTAAGGCCTCATGATAAAGGTACTTTACACTGCACTGTCACTCTTTTTCCATTTTCGTGTGATGCCCTGGGCTGGACGTTTTTTGAGGTGCACTGCGCCCCGGACGTGTACCCCTTAGTGTTAGGGACTGCTGGTAACAGAGAAGCCGTGACGTGGCCCAGCAGCCTCCCATGTATTTGCAAATGCATGCAACTAATATCTCTGAATTTCTATGACCATATAGTCTTCATATATTGTTCTTTGCATGCTGAGATCAATTAGAAGTAACTATTTTCACATCGGAAACATTTTCATTGTTGTGCAGTGTAATCTGTGGATGTTACTTTGACAGATAACACCTACTAAAACATTGCAGACCAAGTATACACCTATATGTTGCAGACCAAGTATACACCTTCATGGCAACAGTATTCTCTGATGGCAGTGGTCTCTTTTAATAGGATAATGCACTCTGCCACACTTCAATAATTGTTCAGCAATGGTTTGAGAAACATGACAAAGAGTTTAAGGCCTCCATGTTCCCCAGATCACAGTTCAATCGAGCATCTGCTGGAAAAACAAGTCTGAGCCTTGGAGGCCCCACCCCGTAATTTACAGGACTTAAAGGATCTGCTGCTAAATTCTTGGTGCCAGATACCACAGGACATCTCCCGAGGTTTTGTGAAGTCCATAACTCAACTGCTCAGAGCTGTTTTGGAGGCATGAGAAGGACCTACACGATATGTGTTGGCCAATCAGAGAATGTCGTCGGGCCTATATACACCATACACTTTTTTTTTACATATTTGAAGTATGTTCTCTTCATGTGTCATGAACAATGAAGCCTCTGACGAAACTGTGTTCAGATAGTCAAGCTCAAGAAGACAAATTGCTGAAAGGATCACCTGTAACCAAGTTACTGTTGCTGGGATATTTGACAAATTTAAGGAGACCACCAGATCTACCGATGATGTGCCCAGATTTAGGAGGCCAAGGAATCAAGAACGTGTTTTACGGCACATTAGCCTAAAACAATCATTACTTGAAGTCTCTGGATTTGCTCTCCACATGGTTTGCAGTATGCAGAATTGAATGTTTAAGTGTTAACACGATTGGTGTTTCAAAGTCTTCAGAAGATTGGTTTCAAAGGACGGAGGACAAGGAGAAATCCACTGCTGACAAAGATTCAAAGGAGGCGAAAACAGGCCTGGGCACAGGATCATCGATCCTGGACCATTAAACAATGTCATAAAGTCATTTTTAGTGACAAAAGTCACTTCTGCCCACGTGGCAATTAAGCTCCAGTGTCTAAACATGACTGTGAAGCATCCAGTAAAAGTCATGGTCTGGGGATGCATGTCAACTGCTGATGCTGGACATTTTGAAATTGTGGAAGGAATAATGAAGGCTGCAAATACATCACTCAAGACAAAAATGTGAAAGAAATGTTTCAGTACAAAGATTTGGTCTTTCTAAATTACAATGCATCATGTTCTAGAGCAAAAGTCATGATGAATTATTTCACGATGCATCACATGCGGTTGCTGAATTGGCCTGGACAGCTTAACACAATAGAACATTTTTGGCACAAGGTTGGGTACAAGATTTCAAAGAAGAAGTATACAACAAAAAGGAACTAAATGAAGCTCTTATCACAGCATACATTCAAATCATCTCCAGGGCTCTTTTTGAGAACCCAGTTTTGTCAATGCTGAAAAGCTGTGTGGCTGTGTTGGCCAAATAAATACTAATCACTGTTGAGGTATCTATTCAGCCTTCTAATACATATGCCACAAACATGATTTTTGTATTGATCAAAAGAGGCAATTCTGAGAATATGCATTTCTTTGAAAATTAATTCATGGCTTTTTGTATTATTCTCGCTTTTACATAAAAATAACTATCAATCATATGAAAATAAGAATGTCACCACAGACTAGCAAGATAATTTCCCTAACAATGTTACATTTACACATAGCTCAATGCAAGTTGCCTTAAATTGCTGCTTAAAGTTCAGAAAAACACTTGGGCTACTGATGCAAGACTTTTGGCCATCACTATATCTGCATATATGAATATAGGGCCTGATATAGAGATGGACGGATTTGCAGAGCCGCACACAAGCGGCTGTGCAAATCTGTCCATCTCAGATACAAATGCAGAAGGAGGTGTTAGATGGTCGCGATGGTTGCTCCTTTGGTTAGGCTGCAGGAGCTGAAGTTTCCTACAGCTTGAACGGTGCCTGGTCATGCGAGAGGCCAGGAATCTGCATCTACTGATGCAGGCCCTGGGCTCGTCCCTCCTGGAAAACAGGGCCGGCGCGTCTCCATTTCCAGACACACCCCTGCTCCGCCCCCCCAAATACTGCAGCATAATTGATATGTCCTGCGCAGGCCCCTAATAATCGGAGATGTATGTTCATCCTCGGATGAACGTACATCTCTGAATCAGGCCCATAGTACAGTGGGCCTAATTCAGGCCCGCTCGCGAGTGGTGAGCACTCGCAAGCGGGTCGATGTTGCCCAAGTGTGCATGCGCACGATGGAGGCGGCTCCCTCATGCGCATGTGCGAGACCCGAATAACGATGGACAAGCCGCCGTTATGGGTCTCGCACCAAAGGGGGCGTGCTGTCGATGGTGATTGACAGCACGCCCCCTTTGGTGGGCGTGCCGGGGGCGTGGCTGCCCAGACGGTGGCGTTCCCATGGAACTGTCTGGGGCCCCATCACTAGTGATGTCAGTGGGAGTGCTTTTGGCTCTGATGGAGCCAAAAGCACTCCAGTGCTTGCGGCAGCGAGACCCTACCGCAAGCCCGATGGTCGCGATGGTCTTGACCATCATTTTGGCCACTCGCTATAGCAGTGGGTGGTCACCCACAGCTATGCGAGCGGCCGGGAGGCCGCTCCAAACAGTAGGAGGGAAGGCCGATTCAGAACGAGCGCTCTGTCAGAGCGTCCGGCTCTGAATCAGGGCCTGTGTTTGATATTTATGTGAGTTGTATAACTTGTTTATAATATGAATTTATTTATCCTGTATATTATGTCTAAATAACATTATGGAACGCATATATATTTATTCCATTTTGTATCACATACGCACGTTTTGTGTCTGAGTGTACAGAATTATCCAATTAATTCAAGTTTAGAGAACGTTACTTCCGAGTCATTATAGAACTATACATCCAAGAAGGCGTTAGGGGCCAGCGTTTACAACTGGTCTCTGAGGGCTGTCGGTTACTGTTCTGTGCCACTTTCCAACTGTCTTTTTGCATCATCATAGCATCCCTATTGCTCTGAGATGACATGGGGCCTAATTCAGCAAGGATCACAGGTGCATATACGCACGTAGACGTCCGATTGTTGCATTCTGCGCATGCATCGCAGTGAGCAAACACTCCACTGTGATCGGGACTGTGATCGCAGTGACTACGGAGACCCATTGCAGAGTGATTGACAGGAAGTACCATTTGGGGGAGGTGAATGGGGGCGGCGAAATGCAGGCATGCCAGTGCGTTTGAACGCCATTACAGGGGCGTGCGCAAAATAGCCACTGTGTTGCCATACGCAGCCTGAGCTCTCACTGTGTATCGGAAGGTTAGCAGTTTCTGAGTAAGGTCTGACCTTGTGCAAGTGCGCGGTGCTGCGATGGTACTTGATGTTACCGATGGTTTTGCAGTCTTGCTAAGTATTACGGATGTGTGTAAAGTAAGGTGGGCGTCCTTATGTTGTGCTGCGACTGCATAGCGATCACAGAGGATTAGCATATATTCATTGTGAGACTGCGTGTGTGATCGTAGCGGCGATCGTACTTGCGATCCGTACTGAATCAGGCCCATAGAAAAATGGCAGGCAGTAATGGAGACCCAACCTTGGATCTTTAGTGGAAGTTTCAATTAGCTCGAGGTTCTATCGGATATTATGGCAGGAAAACCCCACTTGTTTTTGCTCAAGTTCCATAGAAATGTGAGCAAAAGTAAGCAGAAATGTGAGCAGCCACATATCAGGTGAAGACAGGACTTTGGGACTGATGCAGAGGTGCATGCAGTACCCGTCACTGCTGCGATCTCGTAGGCAGCGGACTTGAGAAAATGTGCTAATTACTCAGCCACCATCTTGTGCAGAGAGATGCCCACCTCCAGCATCCCACATTCGCCACTCACATACAAAATCGGAAACATTGGTTGCACATCAAACCTCTATTCAAACCTAAACTGTCTCAGACTGTCCGTCTCACCTAAGATGCCGGTGCTTCTCCACCAGCGTACAAATCTGTGAAGGCTAACTAGGGCTTGCCCAGAAAACAGTACCGTCATGCCTGCGTTTTTGTTCGACACTTCCGTTACCCCCTGCCAAACTACCTGTCACTCACTTTGTGAATAAGTCCACACTGCACACATCGCAGCGCGGCTTTGGGGCATGCACAGTACCCAAATGTTGCTCCACTGTGTGGTCAACATTGACACTGTATCCACATCTGAATCTGGCCCTTGACGTTCCACTTGAAATTTTTAACTTAGAAGCAGAATTACCAAAGATTATGAAATTAAGCTAATGAATAACTTGAGGCACCTTTTTTACTTTCTGTAGCCTGGGGAGAGTCTGGAAGCAGCATACATCGACACTGAAACTGAGAGCGTGTTCCTGGAGGAAAGAAATCTCTTCTGTGGATCGTATAACGTTCTCATTCTTACAGGACAGTAAGTCACATAATAGCTATCAAGGAATGGAAGTTCATCTTGTCCCTAACAAGCTAAAATAAACTTATATAATTATCTTTCTCCTGTGCAAAACAATGTTTTTTTTACATGCCTGTGCCATTTATTTTCCCTAGCTCTTATATGCATAGAATGATATAGGGAACACAAAAATGGAGTATAAGCAGAACCAGTGCTGCCATTAGGCAAATAAAGTAGGTTCTCTGGAGAGCTGACATTACAGGGGCACCTAAAACAATGAGGGACATCATGTCACTTGTTTAGTGATTTGCATGCAGTACCCCTGCATTGAGCATCAGCCTACCAGAGGATTTTAAATCAAACATCCTCCTCATTACCTAACATTGGGGAATAAGGGAGATAGTAAATTTGCTTAAATGTATCTGAGCATACACTACAAACTTCCAATTTTGTGCTATGATACTTCTGTCTGCCTCTTCGTGTCAGTGATAGAGTAGAGTGCTGCCCTGAAAACAGCACCACAGTAACAACAACACATCCCCCACCTCTACCTGCCACCACCCCCCCAGGGTGTATGCTAAACTTCCACCAGTCCAGTGTATAAATACCGTATAAGAAAAACCTGACCAACAATGAAACATTTCACATAAAAGCCAATCTGCTATTAAGGTTGGATTTTATATGCTACTGAATTGTTTCTTAATGGTTACAGTTTCATGTTAATCATAGGATATACATTATTTTCCAGTAACATTTGCTAGCTATCACAGATGCCAAATATGTGGGTTGTGACCCTAATTCATATTTAAAAACATTTATTTTTTTTCCAACTGATTGTCAGCTACACAATACTGTCTATTGGGGATCACCAGAATATGGCACACTGTCATTTGGGATCACAGAACAATGGCACACTGATATTTGGGATCCCAGAACAATGGTACACTGATATTTGGGATCCAAGAACAATGGCACACTAATATTTGGGATCACAGAACAATGGCACACTGATATTTGGGATCACAGAAAAAAGGCACACTGATATTTGGGATCCCAGAACAATGGCACACTGATATTTGGGATCCCAGAACAATGGCACACTAATATTTGGGATCCCAGAACAATGGCACACTGATATTTGGGATCCCAGAACAATGGTACACTGATATTTGGGATCCCAGAACAATGACACACTGATATTTGGGATCCCAGAACAATGGCACACTGATATTTGGGATCCCAGAACAATGGCACACTGATATTTGGGATCACTGAACAATGGCACACTTCAATTGAATAGCTCCAGAAACTTTATCCTGAAGTAGAGATTGAGTGACACAACCTGTGGGTAATTGAATCTGCAATAACAATTGTAGGTAGACACTCAGGATGAGTAAGTATGGGAAATAACAGAAATGTGAGGAGACTGTAGATGTGTATTATGCCAGAACTCTCTGGAAGTGACATCACTGGCACTGTTGGGAGGGGTCAGAGTTCACATCAACTGTCATTAAATGGCAATTAGATAGCATCATTTTTATCAGTAGTTTTTTTTATTATATGTAAATACATATACATTTCTAGAGACAATCTTTGCTGTAGTGTGAACACAACCATTTCCATCCTGGATTTTGCACCAGCAAAAGACCTGTTGGACACATAATTGCTACTAATAAAGATGGTACTAAACTTCCCTCATTTTTGTAATGCAAGTCATACATGAGCTAAATGGAGCAGTATTCAGGAGAAAAAAACAGAAATGTTTATTTAAATGTACTGTAAGATATGTAATAAAGTGGTAATTTGATGGTCTGACATTTTTCTAGGCACATTTCTAGTTTGCAGTGGTGTCTCATGAGAGCAGATGGTAGGTTTACACCTGGATTTTACACTGAGTGAACCACCCACATGCACTAGTGCAGGCCTGGCTAACCTGCGGTTCTCCAGCTGTTGAGAAACTACAAGTCCCAGCATGCCCTGCTAGTTTTGCTATTAGGGAATGCTAAAACTGTTGCAAGGCATGCCGGAACTTGTAATTTCACAACAGCTGGAGAGCCACAGGTTGGCCAGGCCTGCACTAGTGGAAAGCCATCTCGCTCTGCAGTGCATCAAGTGTGTTATATAAATTTCTTACTCTGTGTTTAGGCAACACGCACGGGATGTAGGCATCCCCATGGTATTAGGGTTAAGCAACGGGGGGGGCGAAAGTTGTTAGGGTTAGGCTGCAGGGGGGCTGAGGATTAGGCTGCAGGAGGGTTACCGTTAGGGTTAGCATACATACTTTCAAGGTGTCGGAATTCTGACTGTTGGGATGCCGCTATCAGTACTCTGACCGCCGACATTCCGACCGCCGGGATCCTGTAACCAACCCACAAGAACAGTTTAATTGCAAAACACATTTACAAATATAATTTGTCAATTTATTGTCATAAAGGACTAACCATTATTTTCACCTCTAGAGAAGATCCTCATAGAGTAATCCACTTTGATGGGGGCAGATTGGTTGCTGTTGGTTCTACAGACCGTAAAGTGAAGCTATTTGATATGGCAGAGATGGCCCAAATCCCACCCATTATTCAAGGACATGCCGGGAGCATCCGAGTGGTACATTTGTGTGAGGAGAGGGGCTTCGTGTTCAGCGGGGGGTTTGATCTAAGTATCAGGTACAATTAATAAGTAATTCACCACCTCTATAAACGTGCACAGAGGTAGACATCCTGTGGTGCTCCTGCTGTTGAAATATAATTGCATGCTGGAACTTGTAGTGGAGAGTTGAGAGTTGTCTAAGGCTATTCTTAGCTTTAAATATTGCTATACACCTATTATCAGGGGATTGCACTCATACAGTCTAATTATCTAATGCACATACAAGAATAGTTTTAATTTTTATGTACAGTGGCAAAAAAAAAATGTGAACCCTTTGGTATTACCTAGAATTCTGCATAAATGAAATAAATAAATCGGTCAAACAGTAAAATGTTATCTATAGGTGGGTACACACTAAACGATGTGCAAACGTTGTGATGTCGTGAACAATTTCCCTTGAACTCTCCCCGGCACTCCAGGACACGATATGGACCAAAAACAGAAAATGTGACATACAATATATTGTGCACGATCTAACCATTTGCAATTGTGCGCGATATATGGGCTGTCAGAGACACAGATGCATGCACGGATCAATGAGATCCATGCAAGCATCTGTGTAAAAATAAATAAATAAAAGGTGTAAAAAAGAAAAAATGTGCCCCCCCCCCTTAGAGCACAACCAGCCCCGGGCTCTTGAGACCCAGTGCTGGTTGCGAAAATACAGAGGACAAAATACGTATGGGTCCCCTGTCTTTAGCAAAACCAGCACTGGGCTCAGCTGTGCCAGCCTCGTTTATGGAAATACAGGGGACAAAAAGAGTGGAGGGGGCCTGTATTATCCATAACCAGCACCAGACTCTTTATAACAGGGGGTAATGCCACAGCCAGGAACCCTTTCACCAGGTCCCCCCAGCCAAAGCATTACCCCTGACCGCTAGTCAGCCCCCCAATAAAGGGGTCCCACTCTCCAGGGCACCCCTGGCCTGGGCTGATAGCCCTGGATTATCCCTGGCACCCTTGGGAGGTGGGTGACTGGGGTGATAGTGTAAAAGTGTAATGTAAACTACAGGTCCCAGCAAGTCTCCCCCGCATGCTGGTACATGTAGAACCACAAGTACCAGCATTCGGGGCCCACTGGTACCTGTAGTTCACCTGCATATATTAAAATAAAGACACTACACACACTGTGATAGTACACTTTTATTAAAACATACAGGCACATTCACAACCACACTCACTATCACACATACCCACCTACCTATTCACGTCCACTTGTCCAAGTAGAAATCGACAAATACCTGTAAAGAAAAAAAATCCATACCTCTTCCTAAGCCTGGATCATGTCCTCTTCATTCCAAAGTAGGCATCCACGGACCAACAAACAAGTACTGTCCTCTAAGGACAGTACTACCTGAAGGTCCGCTCAGCTGCGGGATTTCACTATAGAAATCCCGGTGCTGAGTGCTCATTGGCTGAGAGAGGCGAGCCTTCCGCCGCCCAGCCAATGAGTGGTTCCCACCATTGAAGCCAATGGTGAGAACCGCTAAGATAACCTTAGCGTTATTTATTTTAATTTTTTTTCACCTTTTAATAATTTTTTATACAGATGCATGCACGGATCTCACTGATCCGTCCATTCATCTGTGTCAAGTAATGACGTCGGCATTGTATGCGGCTCAGAACAACATATCTATCAGGCATAAACACTGAACGATATGCCACAGATCGTGTACGAGATTGCCATATCTTGCCTGCTGTAGGCAAGATCTGAAGATATGACGGACAACCCACGGGTACGCGAATCGGCATCGTTATGGTTAGTGGACACTCACGATTTACATATATTATGCAAGAGTTTTATTTCCGATGCGTCAAAATAGGGCAAAATATCTTCTAGTGTGTATGCACCTTAAGTCACAACAATAGATAAATACAGTGTGCTTAAACTAATACACAAATTACAGTACTGTTGTTGTCCATATTGAATACATCTTTTTAACATTCAGAGTATAGATTGGAAAAAGTATGTGAACCCCTAGACTAATGATTTCTACAACAAAAAAATAGGCTAATTGGTGTCTGGAATTAGCTAATCACAGGAAGCATTACCTGATGTGAATCTTGCCTCAAAGAAATAAGATATCAGAAAATGTACAGTAAGATTGAGTTATTTACTTGCATAAAGCTGGAAAGGGTTACAAATGTATCTCTAATAGCCTTGATGTTTATTAGTCCATGGTAACACAAATTTATAAGTGGAGATGAAACCAAAGTTGTTTGAACGGAACACAAAACATTTTATGTGAATAAAATATGTTCACCAGCATCACAGCCTCTTTTAACCAGGGCCGGCAACAAAAATCATGGGGTACGGTATACCCATTTTTTTATGGGCTCCCTGGCAAGTACAGGCCAGTTGTTTGACAGTCTTCTTTACGTATACAGTGCATCCGGAAAGTATTCACAGCGCGTCAGTTTTTCCACATTTTGTTATGTTAGAGCCTAATTCCAAAATGGAATAAATTCATTTTTCTCCTCAAAATTCTACAAACAATACCCCATAATGACAACGTGTAAAAAGTTTTTTTGAGATTTTTGCAAATTTAATAAAGAAAAAAAACCTAAGAAATCACATGTACATAAGTATTCACAGCCGTTGCCATGAAGCTCAAAATTGAGCTCAGGTGCATCCTGTTTCCTAGTCAGGCAGGTGACCAAGAACCCGATGGTTACTCTGTCAGAGCTTAAGCATTCCTCTGTGGAGAGAGGAGAACCTTACAGAAGGACAACCATCTCTGCAGCAATCCACCAATCAGGCCTGTATGGTAGAGTGGCCAGACGGAAGCCACTCCTTAGCAAAAAGTGATGGGCTGTGAATACTTTCCGGATACACTGTATGTGGTTTCTGTGCAATGGGGAACCTCTGTCCCTCCAGCCCCACAGTGGTTCTCCAGCCCATACACTTACCTTCTTTTGGCAGCCTGCTGCGGCTCTTCTGCTCTGTTTCAGAGGTCCGGCACTGTGTGACGTCATGACATCACGAGTGCTGCGCCACAATAAACAAAAAAACCTATGCTGGTGCAGTAAAGCAACTACAGCAGCTTCCCAGATGGATCCCATTGCCTGTGCCCTGCTGATCGCTGCAGGAGAGCAGGCAATGGTTAGAAATAGTTAATCTGTGGGGCTCTGGGGCCGCCTAAAACCTAGGGGCCTGGTTCAGCTGGTCCCCAGGTCTCCCCATTACCGGGCCTGCATCTAAATGTAAAAATAAATTTTGCAGGACAATGTCAGTGTCAAACGTAGGATTCACTGGCAGAGGGTGGAGGGATGGTGTGTGTGTGCACACTATGTAGACAAAAGTTATTGGACACCTCTGCGCAAGCGGTATGCATACCATTGCACACAAATTCCAAATGGCCACTAATAAAGAACACCTGCAGTTCTACGGAAACAGTTAATGTTTTTTATCAGGATGACAATGCCATCTGTCATGTTTTCAGGGTGAAACTGGACTGGTATACAGAAAATTTGTTAACCCGGATTGACTGGCCAGCTCAGAGTCCAGATCTTAACCCCACTGAGAACCTCTGGGACGAATTATAGTGAATGGTGCGTTCTAGGCCAACTCGACCTTCACTGCACATGGTGGTCCTACAAATTACTGACGTCAATAAAATCCCGTTGATCTATTTGCTGTCCAATCACTTTTGTCTACATGCAAATACATGTCTACAGTGTATATAAAACTCCCCAATTCCTGGTCGGGCGATCTCCCTAGCCTATTTTCTATGTTTTACTCTGTGAGTAGCGTGCCGTTGTGGTTGTTTTTGGCGATGTTGTGTGTTGTTAAATTGGACCCTACAATAAAAAATCACTCTGACTGTTAAGTATGGCGTGTTATTTGATTCTTGAATGTGAACAGGTGTACGGTGATATGGGAAAGCGGTGTTCAATAATGGACAAAGAAACGTGCATGACGAAAATCGATTGGGAGGTCTATCACTTGTCACAGTTTTGGGTAAAAGGTTTTCAATCATCCACCCTATAAAGCAGACCTTGCTCCAAGCGATTTTCACCTTTTCACTAAGCTCAAAGAGTTCCTGGAAAACATTTTGGACGTGATGAGGAGTTGAAGCTTGCCGTCAGCAACCGGTTCAAAGGACTGGAGGTAGCCGAGTACCAACAAGGGGATTCTAAAGCTTGTGTACAGTGTGTATTTACGCAGTTGAGCGATTATCGTCTGACTGCGCATGCGTCTTAGCTGCACAAGCGGAAATTTAATTGTGATCAAGTGTGACTACAGTTGTGATGATTTATGTGATTGACAGGCAGAGGCTGTTTAGTGGGAAGTAACAGGGAGTGGCGGCAAAAACACAGGTGTTTTGTGACCGTTTTCAGAGTGCAAATCTGCCTACATCTGTGATCTCATATGCAGAAAATATACGCCAATGTCTCAGTTCCCGCACCCATTCAGCGCGACTATAGGATTACTCAGCTAATCGATTATCAAAGGATCTACGACCACTGCTGTCTGTTTGTACGCACTTGTTTGGATCAATAAAACTGCTGGTGGGCATCTTAATACATTTCCTGCATGCCATAGTATATCTTTCGCACAGCAGCTGTATACGGGATCGCAGCTGCGATTGCATTAGCATACATTTCTGAATCAGTAAACGGTCTTTACTTTCTGGATTACCCTTGTATATACAGTGTAAATAGCACATACATGAAATTACATAGGATAATCACATACATACACACACGTCTACTAACTTGGGAGCCTGAGGTAAAATGCTAGGTCGTCGTCGATGGGGGCCGGGCCTGCACTTATGCCCCACCCTACTACATAATGCTGCAATTTGCATGACTACAGGGGGGGGACCAAAATTAGGTGATTTTTTTTAATTTGTGTCACAGTGGCTCCGCCCTCTCCCCACTGGCAAGGGGACAGGGCTCTGATTGCAGGCTACAGGACCAATGACACCCAAGAAAGCATTGGGTTCATTAGGAGAGCTTTCTGCATAGCCACCACGGAATGTAAAGCTGGCTGTCCGCCAATTGAAGCAGAGGTTGTGTGATGTAACAGGATGACACAAATAAAACACAGTACATCAACTACTGAATGGCTTCAACATAAGACAATTCACCTTCTGCAGTGGACCCGTCAGAGTCCTGACCTCAACCCGATTGAGATGCTGTGGCATAACCTGAAACCGTTTTGTAAAGAGCAATGGTCTGAGTCGCAGATACACTAAACATTTTGTTAAGGTTATTGCTGCCAAAGGAGGTTCAACCAGTTATTAAATCCAAGACTTCACATCCTTTTTTCCAACATGCACTGTGAATGTTTACACGGTGAGTTCATTAAAGAACGCCGACTCGCCCCACGTTTTCTGGAATGCTCCACATTGCTGCCCCCAAATGCCAGCTGGATATCAATCATGCTGCAGCTTTTGGGGCACTGCAACCGTTGTTGCAGGACCAGATCAGCACATACGCAGTGCGGTCCTGCACATTTACAGATCATTAAACATCGGAGATTTGTGTTAATATCAGATTTTCATAAATATTTGAATCAGGCCCTGAGTTGTGTATACTGAGGGAAAATCTATGTAGACTTTTCCCATTGTAATGGGAATGTGCACTACAGCATACATTGCAGCTAATAGTGCAGCTTGTTTATTGGTTTAAAACAATTACTCCGCTTTTAAGTAACATGACACCACTTAGCGTGCAACTTCTATATACAATAAAGAGAGCTGTTCTGATATAGATATGGGCTTAGAACTCCTGGGTGACTAATAATAGCTATATATTTTCCAGTAGGTAGTGCATTATGTAATACACTAATGTCTTACAGGCAGTGGAACCTTCACACTGGGATCTGCCTCAGAATCTTTCATGGACATATGAAGACCATAACATGCCTGGATGTGGAGGAGGATTTGCTGGTTTCTGGAGCAAGAGATGGACATATAAAAGGTCAGCCAGAAGCTAGAGGTTCGAACAATATTGAGTATAAGAGGATTAGGTGACATTGGACTTGATTTAGTGGCGAAACTGCGTCTTTTTACGCAACTGCATCTACATCTTTATGCAATTCTCAGCCTACTGAGACACCCACTGGCAGCTGCGGTATTCCAACTCTGCACATACTAAGACGCACCATCGTTGCATCATCGGTCGCAACATGAAAGATTGCACATACCCTATGGCAGGTGCAATTTCGCCATCTAACATCTGTGTTTCTCTTGATGACAGTGTGGAATGTAACTACTGGAAAATGCCTGCGGACATTTAAACACAAAGACGCTGTTCTGGCTGTTAAAATAAAGGAGAAGTTAGTATTGAGCGGCTGTGAGAAAGGTCTTGTCAAAGTCTGGCACCTAGAAGCTGCAGCTGTAATCAAGGTAACCGATTAATAAGTCATTTTGCTTTACATGTGTAGAGCCTACTAGGCACATTTGTTTTTTGAGTAATATGACAAATGTAGTATAAGTTTGTAGGACCCAATTATAAGTATTGGGCAAGTGTAGTACAGTAAGTGCTTTCTTGCCACTGGCAAAATCTACCTAATTAGAACAGCGGCTCCTTGTGTTCATTTCTGACTAGTGCAGTCTATGTTCTGGAGAATATGATGGTGCTATAGAAGTAAAATAATAACAATAATTTAGGGAATCTAGAACAGCGCTTCTGAAACTGTCGCAACGCCTTTGTGTGTTGTGAGAAGACCCTGGTGTGTCACGCACAATGACAGTCAGGTGACAAAATAAAAATGTCTGGGTCCCGCAGGACGTACCTCAGCCAATTAGAAGAGCAGAAGCAGGAAAGTGTGCTTTCCCGCTCTACCGCCCTGCTCCATGATGTGGTCTGGACAATCAACAGAGTAAGGGGAGGAAAGTGTGCTTTCCCGCTCTACCCCCCTGCTTCATGATGCACTCTGGCCAATCAGGAGAGCGAGGGCAAGAGAGTGTGCGTTCCCACTCTCCCCCTGCTCCATGACGTGGTCTGGCCAATCATCAGAGCAAGGGGAATAGAGTGTGCTTTTCCGCTCTACCTCCCTGCTCCATGACGCGCTCTGGTCAATCATCAGAGCAAGGTGAATAGAGTGTGCTTTTCCGCTCTACCTCCCTGCTCCATGACGCGCTCTGGTCAATCATCAGAGCAAGGGGAATAGAGGGGGTCATTCAGACCCGCTCGCGAACGCAGGACGCTCGCAAGCGGGTCGATGTTCCCCCACTGCGCATGCGCACGACGGAGACCCGGCGAGCGACGGGCTCTCCATCGCTCCGGGTCTCGCACCAAAGGGGGCGTGCTGTCGATGTTGATTGACAACACGCCCCCTTTTGGTGGGCGTGCCGGGGGCGTGCCTGCCAGACGGAGGCGTTCCCATGGGAACACCTACCGTCTGAAGCCGGCCCCACTGACATCACTAGTGTCAGCGGGAGTGATTTTGGCTCCGATAGAGCCAAAATCAATACAGGACTTGCGGCAGCGAGACCCTACCGCAGGGTCTCCGTCACAAGCCCGATGGTCAAGACCATCGCGACCATCATGGACGCTCGCATATGCTGTGGGTGGTCACCCACAGCTATGCGTGCGGCCAGGAGGCCGCTCCATTTTCATGGAGGAGGGCACTGATTCAGAGCGAGCACTCTGGTCAGAGCGTTCGGCTCTGAATCAGGCCCAGAGTGTGCTTTTCCGCTCTACCTCCCTGCTCCATGATGCGCTCTGGTCAATCAGGGGAGCAAGGGGAAGAGAGTGTGCTTTCCCAGAATTCAGCTCTGGGTCTTCTAATTGCTAGATATATTCAGTAACTATCTAGCTGAAAATCTCTGTGAAAAGCAAGTACGTGTGAAATAATAATCATCTGACAGTCCTGTTTAAATATATTTTTTTACAGTAGTTTTCACTACTTTTGTGTTCATTTTAAGCATCTAAATGTCGTTTCTGCAAAAGTTTTATACTTGGAAATATATTCATGCTTTGCAATCTTTTCAAATTAGACATTAACAGGTCACCAGGGAGCAATAAAGTGCCTTTCCTTTGACCAGTGGCACCTGGTGTCTGGCAGTGCGGATGGGTATGCCATTGCCTGGAGCATGATGGGAACCTTTCACAAGAGTTTAATGAGCTTCAGGCATCCAAAGTAAGGCAGTAAAATACAATTGTTTAAAGAAAAGACAAAGCCCTCCCATTTATTGTGTTAAATTAAAGATATTTTTTTTTACACAAAATAGAGTTTTGCCCTTATTGAGTTATTCTGTATTACACCATAAAGACTAATGAAAAGTGTAAAAGGACACCAATGGCAATCCCTTTAAGATATTATCCAAACTGACACATTGGTAAAAGCAACTGATTACAATTATATATGACATTTGTTATCATTGTTATTGCCTATTAAGTATGCAGCACAGTTGCAGAAAATTATTTTTAATACAAGAAAACCTGATCACGTATGCGCTGAGACTTTTCAGTAAAGGTCATTTTACATGGCCATAAAGTAATCAAACAATAACAGCTCAACAAAATAATGACAGCTCACAACATTTAAAAGACGTTGCTTTCAAATTAAGTTATGTTTGTTTCATTAGATTTCAAGTTAAGCATGTTATGTTTATGACATACATTTTTTGTTTACTGAAGAATCAAGAACGTCCTCTGTGGTCTAATGGGGGGTATCCACTTAGCGATTTAGCCAAGCGATTGCACGATAACGACATCGTTATCGTGCAATCGCTTGCAAATCGCGCATGCATCGTGCATGCATCTGGCATGTTTTGGTCAGAAGCGACCAGCGATGCACGTGCCCGCTGGTCGCTTCTGACATCCGACATCGCCCGTACATGCAGGTCAACCTGACGATCTCGTCAGGTTCAGCATGTGCGGGGATGAGGGATGTGCCGGGACTGAACGAGTGAACGTTCAGTCTAGGCACATCACTAGCTATACAAACGACAGTACGATTGCAATGTCGTAATCGTGCTGTCGTTGGTATATCTACAAGTGGATACCCCCTTTAGAAGTTAGAATATGTATGTGGTATAGAAAGTGAGTGCTGTGAAAGTGGAAACTGATTTTAGAGGCCTATTATTGTTTCAGGGAGGTGATGTGTTTGGAACTGCTCTTCCTCAGAGTCGTTACCGGTTGTGCTGATGGCAAAATCCGTGTATTTAATCTCCTCAATGGAGACTGCCTACGGGTAATGAGAGCCAACAGCAGAGCAGATCCGGTAGCTGCACTGTGCATTCGAAACAACAGGTACAATATAGGAGTTGCATAAATGGCATTTTAAAAATAAGTTTAAGACAAACATATATAATGTTTCAGTGTATCGTCCCTTTAAAACAAACCTTGTCTCCATGTATTCCCAGGATGGTGATCAATGCTCTGACAAGCATCATGATCTTCCAGTTTGAGGAGGTTTTGTGGGATTACTCACAGAAGTCAGAACGAATAAATGCGCTAAAAGAAAAAGAGAGGTTTAAATCAGCCCCCATAAAGATTCGACCATATAGTTATGTGCGGGCACAGAGAATGAAACGCGTTGGTTCCAGCAATAGGAAGATTTACCAACTGGAAGAAGAGGAAGATTTGGATGCTGAGGGACGGCTGTCCCATCATGCTCGCAGTCTGTCTGCAAGAAGCATGAAGAGAGCACGTGGTATCGTATTGTTTTACCTTTCTAGGTCTACACAAAAAGCTCTAAATATAAGCATGAATCAATGTAAAAATAGGAATTTGTGTATTTCTAGAACGGCAAACCAACATAGATCAGAGTAGCAGGATTTTTTCAACAGCATGAGATACAAGTCTGCTGAATTTTAGCTGCCATATTTGTAGTGTATTTCTTTAGATAGGTACATTCTATAAGTGAACTTGGTATAAATTTTATCTCATGGACAAAACTAACCGAGAGAGCTGTTAGGAGCCCAAAGACTGTGCGTTTCCAGTTGGAAATGTCTAGCATTCATAAGAGCTCAGCCATTTCCTAAGTGACGGGAGACACTCCTGCCTCTTCACAAAAGAACAATTCAGCTCTGAAAAACCTTGCAAGTAGAGTTGTCAGCTTCTTATCACTCTCATGTGACAAAGGAGGAACTTGTCCCTTTCACTTCACTTAAAGCTGCAACCTTAAATGTTTTGATAATATGAACAAAATCCCCATGCTTTTATTTGCTAGTTACACACAGATTTGCAGTTGTAGTGATAGCGCCGATAACAAAAGTCTTTCTTTTCTAGCTGGAACATCGCAGTGTTCTAGTACTCACATGTCTACAGTATTGTATTCCATTGCAGTGGAAAAGTGGATAAATATGCCACATTAATGTAATGCTTGCTGTACATATTAACAAAACTGACCATGTCATCGCCAGTGGCATATTAAATTGGTGGTTGAAGGTAGTTTCCATGTGTGTATGTGTGAAGCAGCATCACTGAAGTACCGGTTACATTGCATAGTGCGGGTAGTTTAAAAGGGGTTTAGAATACGGGCATAGACAGTATACGCCAGGTGAAGGGCTACCACTGAATGCTGTATAGTGTTTCAGGGAGTACTGATATACACATGTGGATATCCAAAACAACTGCACATCCTGATTATCATCTGACTGGGGATTTTTAGATGTCCATTAGAATTTATGAAAATTTTGATTAGACAGTGACTGCCAAACTTACTGATTTGGCCATATGTGAATGCTCAAAATGCATATAGAAGAAAATAACTTTAATTATATGGGGTTTTGCAGTTAAATAGATGAAAGATTGCAAATTTAGAGTAAAAAGAAGTAACCATATAAATATAACCATGCCATCAAAATTCTCATAAAAATAGATAAATAGCAATAACTTTAGCAAAGTATTTCTCAGACACAGAGGAAACTAAATAGTAATATAGTCATTGGTCATATGAAAGAGGTATTTCGAAATTAACACTGTTTCAGTGTAATGTCTACTAAATGCCATTCCATCATACAAAACCTTTGCATTTGAGACACCTACAGATTCCTGTACATTATTCATTCTGGACTAACATTAATCTGTTCTCTATCTGCAGACCTACACCTGGAGTCATTAAAACCAGCAACCTGGCCTGAGTTAAGGAATTGCCGCAGAAGTTATGCATACATCGATTTGCAGCGAGAGTTCTACAAGAAGTCTCCTTTGGCCTGCAGACCTCAAACAGCAGGACGAAGCAGCCTAGAGGCTTTAAGCCATGCAAGTTCAGCTCCTATGATGAAGGAAAAGGATGATTCTGGTACCTAAAACTTAACCTTTAATCCATCAGTGACATGAAGGTGTTACTGGTAATATATACCATAGATCACTACTAAGTAGTTTAAGTATTTGTGTTGGAATTGGTAAAGAGACTGGCAGTAGAAGGGAAATATAGCCATGGCTGACTAAAACCAGAACCCAAAAGAAAAACAAAATTATATTAAAAAGCAATATGAATTATATTTGCTATGTTTATATTGTAGATGGAGAATCAGGCTATGAGTCTCCAGGACTTATATCTGCTCTCTCCATATAATATGAATTATATTTGCTATGTTTATATTGTAGATGGAGAATCAGGCTATGGATCTCCAGGACGTAAATCTGCTCTCTCTATAAGTGAGAATGCAACCCTTCAACGCATAAAACATCGTGGGCCTCACTTGCTGATGAGTCCTAATCAAATTCTCCTAAAAGTTAGTACCATACAGAATTTACAGAAGACAGATATAATTGGATCGAATTTGGAGTACAACTCAAGGATCAGGGATGCCTGGGGAGCTCCACTGTCCTGCAGAGAACAGAAGACAACAGTTCCACAGTCTCACTCAACAGAAAGTCAAAGTGTTGATCCTTCAACTTTTCTGCAGTATCTACAGTCTTCTGCTGTCCCTGCAGAGATGAGGACACTCATGACATCATTCGAAATTAGAAAGCTGGGTCTAAAAATGAAAGAGTCCTTGCACGGCCTAGAGATTCAATCCACCATTCCTTCGCCTTCTATTGTGCGCCCACAGACAAGTTGCAGTTATAGGAAGAAGGGAAGGAGCAATGCTGTGAACGGGAGATCAGCTTCTGCAGTTGAAGTTGGTGTGAAGCAAATAGGATTATACAGGAGTTGTGAGTCTGTGCAACCGTTGAGGATGATAATGGGGAAAATGAATGAAAAAAATATCCCAAAACGAAAAATACCTGAGCAAGTTGTTGCTGCAGACCCATATAGAGAGAGAAGTAGCTTCCAACTGCTAACCATAAACCAACTAAAGGATTTTCAAGCTGAAAAGATGTTACAGCAGAAAGAAGTAGATGCTCATGTGCAAGCTACAAGGAACAAAGAAAGCAAAAAGGCATGGCTGATGAAAATGAAAGGGAAAAACATAGATCATTTTACCAAAGCAGGAAAGATAGCTGCACCTGAGTTTGGACCAGATGTCTTTCTATGATAATGCTGTTGGCAGTAAATTAAGGGACTGATTTACTACCAATCGCAATTGCGAATGCAATAGCAATAATGCAAGCAGTTCAATTGCGATAGTATGCTAATCCATTGCGATCGCATAACATAAGGACGCCCACTTTACCTTACACACATTCGTATTGTTTAGCAAGACTACAACACCATCGGTACAATCGAGTACCATTGCAGCCTCACGCACACATGCACAAGCTCTGACCTTATTCAGAAATTGCTAACTTCATCGCACGCTATGAGTCCTCAGGCTACGTAGGGCATTGCAGTGGCTAATTTATGCACACCACTGCAATGGCGTTCAAACGCACTGGCACGTCTGTGTTTCGCCAACCACTCCCCGTCACCACCCACAAACGGCATCTCCTGTCAATCACTCTGCGATGGGTCTATGTGGTCACTGCGCTCACAGTCCCGTTCACAGTGGCCGGTTCACACATGCGCAGTACGCAACAATTGTGTGCGTAATTGCAGTTGTGATCGGTAGTGAATCGGGCCCTAATTTCACTATAACACTTTTGCAAGCAAAATGGATAATATTATTGTGGATCAATCAATTCTAAGTATCTTTCTTTAAATTTCTACCCTTAAGAAAACTGAGGGGGTTAGGAACCATGCTTGCCTACTGTTCCGGAATGTCCAAGACTCCTGAATTACATGAAACTCTCCTGGACTCCAGAGAGTAAAACAGTCTCCCGGATCCTGTTTAAGGCGAGGGGCATTTTAGTATATTTTATCCAAGCCCAGTAACACTACTATAAAGAAAAAAAAATGTGATTTCTTTTTATAGGAAGAAATGATCAATCTAAATTCAATGCAATGATGTGTAAGTTTATGTAAGATCAGGAAGTTACTTTTTAATGTGAATAAAACTATGTTGGATTTTTTGTTTTTCAATCTGTTCAGTTTAAGACTGTATGTGTGCGGTGTATGGAAACTTCTAATTACAATATGATCACATGAGCAAATAGTATCTTGCTGGATACTAAAAGGGTATGGACACCCATGCTGCATGGCTACATTTAGTGCGATTGCATGGTGGGCTTGGCAGCAGTTGGATGTGCTTGGGAAAAGACTGCAAAGATTGGCTGCGGACATACAAGGATTTTCAATTAAATAGTGAGGAAGATCCTATAATCCAAAATACTGCCCCTCCTGTACAGTGACACTTCATAATTATTATATTTTATTTTTAAGGAGCCACAAAGTGTCTTTCTTTACAAGGAATATACGTAGTAAAGGTGCATACACACGTAACAATTTTTCAAATGATTTGTCGATAACGATATCGTTAAATCGTTCAAAAAAATTGTTCAGTTTATGAGTTATAACGATGAACGATAATCACAAATGTGCACTCCCGTTTGTAGTTATAGTTCACTGTCCATTTCACACTGTCCAACATGACGATTTTCATTAAGGGAAGGAACGTTATTCATTCATCGTTCAAAAAATCGTTCATTACACTTCAAAAAATCGTTCACTTTTTCAAGGAAAATCTGACAGAAAATCGTTGGTTACAAAATCGTTACGTGTATATGCACCTTGAGAGTGTAACATTACACATCATAGGTACAGTATAATGTAAACTGAAATATCTTTCACAAGGAATAACGCACAACAATAAAATGACAGGCTAGGTAGGAAGAGGACACAGGATAGAGCAACTCACTGTGTCTTGGTGGTAAGTCACAGGGAAGGGAAGGCAGCTGATCATTTGATGAGCCTGTACCCAACACAAGGGTGAGCATACAGTATCAGAGTGGCTGATGGAAGTGTATAAAATTTGAGACGGTCCCCATAGCAATTAATCAAATTCTAGCTGCAGTACATTCTATAAAATGATAGGAATAAGCTGATTAACTTCTCCACTTGTCCATTCTTTAGAAGGTTTGACTCATCCCCTCCTTGGAGACAAAAGACAAGGGTAGTGCTAAGGAAGAAAAAGTCTAAAGCTGGTCACACACTAGACCAACTTTCATCCAACCAACCAACTAGTTGATTGGTTGGAATGAAAATCTGGTAACGTATGGGAGTAAATGATGATCAGCAATTTGTTCCTAAATGCCAGAAAACAGATGAAAATGGTCGTCAGATAAGTTTGTTAAATGTTTTATCTAAACAATTTGTTCAAACAAAAGTTTTTGGCCATTTTCCGGTGTTTGGGAGCAAATTGCTGATTGTCATTTGCTTTCATACCTTACCAGGTTTTCATTCCAACCAATCAACTAGTTGGATGGTTGGATGTAAGTTGGTGTAGTGTGTGGCCAGCTTTAGAGCTTAACACTAAGGGTAGGAGTAAACAGTCAGAGAGTAATCTGGAAGGAAGAGTCTTGGGCGGAAAGGTAAGTGGCAATTTAGGATGAGGCCTGGTACGCTGTAATGAAGAGTTGTGTTTTGAGTGCACGTCTGAAGCTGGGAAGACTGGTAGTGAATGCTGGAGGCAGAGGATGGAGTAGGTGAAATCTCGGAGACAGGTGTGAGAAGAGGATAGCAGGGTGGAGATGAAGCCGTGATCAGTGGAAGAGTGGAGAGGGTGTGGCCAGAAATTGAGGTAGAAGTGATTCAGGTTTGAACTGGATTCTGAGGGGGATATCAAGCCAGTGAAGCTGATTGCAAAGGGTGGAGGCCATGATAAGTGGAAGCGGGATGAAGGAAAGGGATGAGTCAAGAATGACTTGAGGAATGACATAAAGAGAGACGTTGTCAACAAAAAGCAATAGGGGGCTGGAAGGGGAGAAACAATTAGTTCAGTTTTGCCCATGTGTAATTTGAGAAAGCACTAGGATGTCCAGGATGAGGTGGGATAGAGCAGGAAGACAAATGAGAGAGGATGGAGGGACAGAGGTGAGAGGAGGAAAGGTTTATCTGTGTTTCATCAGCAGTAAGGTGGTAAATGACATCAAAGGTTTCCAAGGGGGAAGATGGAAAGAGGAAAGAGGAGGAGGCCATAGCCAGACTTTTGTTGCACACTGACAGGTAAATAACTGCATCCATCTTTCTCAATGTTACATCTGCTGGACTTCAGGAGTAGAGACGATCTATTTGTACTCTGCTCACACCCATGAATGAAGCTTGTGAAATTCACTTCCAGTTATTACAAGCAACATTTTATTCTGGCATAACACACAACAATGGCGATGCAGGAGACAGACCTTTTCTTGAATGTTACAGTTTTTATGTAGCACATACACATATAAGTAATTGTTAAGATTGGTACCAGAAAATATCATTCCAAACATCTTACAATATGGCAAGAGTCTTCCAAAATTGAAATGTAGGGTGAATCAGTCAGTGAATGAACACTACCAATGAATTTACATTTTCAGGTTTAATACAGTAATCTTACATTTTCCTGCACACAATCTTAGATTAGGTCTACTGATTATGGTTTGATGTAATTCATATTATTCATTTACTGGACTTGTCTGTGTATTTTCTAGCATTGTGAGTTCATTCACTGGTAATTCCTACACCTCTCCTGTTTTTTTTTTGGTTTGTAAAATTCAAACTATTCATTCAATCTTTAAACCAAAAATTTATTTTAAAAGTATACATAGCAATAATGATGGCACGTCTCTAAATAGTTTTTATGTTGTATCTTCAACATACACCATCCCCTTAAATATGCAAATTTCCTTAACTGTTTATTCAATGGACGATTAACCCTATACTAGTGTTCACTCTAGGTCCAGTGCCAGGCAGGGTGCCGGACCTAGAGAAAGGGCACTTTTCAGCACATGTGCCTCTGAAAATGGGCGTTGTCAAGGGAAAGGGTCTTGACTTTAAGACACACCCCTTTTCAGCACCCTTGGGGGCGTGTCTGGCACTTACGAACAGAAATAGGGCAGGGTGCGGCACCCCGCTAAAAGAGCCTAGCGGGAACGCTACTATATACTGATTCACTGGACGATTAACCCTATATACTCATTCAATGGATGATGCACCCTATATACTCATTCACTGGACAATTCACCCTATATAATTGTGGATGTATGACAACCCTATTTTTCGCGAGTGCACCCTTATGGTCTCTGTTGTATTTTGCTTTCTTATGCACAAAATAAAGGCAGAGAAGATTTTACAGAGGATACAAGGAATCCCATGGTACAGTTATGTTATAATCTAATTAATATGTCTCTGTGCTGCCAAATAGGTCATCTTCAGTCAGAGAGGTATACAGATGAGTCCTCATATATCTAGCCTCAATATGCCATGCGGCGCGAGTGATCCACCAGGTCCTGTGCGACTCTGCTAGCGCCGTGCATCTTTTACCCAATGCGATGTAACTAAGACGCACCAGGAGAATGCACTTATTAATTCTATGTGCAACATGTTGTGCTTCAATTACAGACTCAGTTGCACACAGATATACTAGTGATGCATATTAAATAAGTCATATATTAAATAAATCAGCATAGCCCACTGGCTGCGGCGTGTACTAAAACCCACCATTATTGTATCATTGGCCGCAACATCAAAGATTGCACCAGCCCTATGGCACGTGCAATTTCACTGTCTAAACATGTCCTCCAGTGTCAGTGCAACTGTGTCCTTTGATTCGAAGATGGAAATTGTTATATATAAAATAAATATATCAGAAGAAATGTAATAGACTTTGATATGCAGGAATAGGCTTGATGTCGGCGAGTCTGCCCTATGTTTTAATCCTGTTTTGCCTTTTAAAATATTGCTGCTTTAAAACATTGGGCAGACTTGGCGGAATCGCGCCAATACTATTACATTTCCCGGGATGTTGTCAGCATCCCGGCGCATACAATGCTGACAGACAGAATCCTGGCTCCAGAATCCAGACAGCTGCAATTCTGATATTATTAGGGTTAGGCACTAAGGGAAGGGTTAGGCTGTGTGGGGGCTAAGGTTAGGCTTCACACTGGGAGGGGATGGTTAGGCTGCCGATGGAGAAGGTCAGGGTAAGGCTGCGGGAAGGGGGGGTTAGGGGAATGGTTAGAATAATTACCTGATCACGTACCCAACCCCATTTCCCCCATAATCTCATATAAATAAGAAAGTGAGACAGGACTGACTTAAAATATAGAAGCTCATAGGCAATAGTAATGTATGCCAATTGAGACATGAATAATTGAAATTATTTGAATTCTTAATAGACAGTGGAATAACAATAATAAATAAAAATTGATATGACAAAAATATTAATATACAAAATAGCAAAAAATAATTGATAACCTGAGAAGCGCTTAATATTCACAATTTCAATCCCCTTTGGTGATACATTGATATAAATATAGATATAGATTATGAGTCAATGGAAGATGAGAGTTGACACACAAACCACTTTAATCATTCCAAAACACTTTATTAAAATTCAAAGATACATAAAACTTTTCTTATTAACAAATAACCTGTTATTATCCCAATTATAAGGAACAGGATTATTGAACAAATCTTTGACAATCACCAACACGTTTCATTGATCACTACTTCATCAGGGGTTCTGTGGCATCTTTGACTTGCTTGTCTCAATATGTGTAATAAACCACCCTTTTAATGACAGTTAATACTGGTTGATTCGTTAGACAGCTCCTGAGTCTTTTTAAATACTTAATTATAGGAACATATAGGGCCAAATGTAATAGGTAGTCTGTTTTGGTAAATTGCGAGTTTGGTGCTAAACTCGCAATTTTTCACAACTCTCCAATGTAATAGGGTGTCTGTTCACTAAAACTCACATTTTTCAGAGTTACTAAAACTCTCCATTCTCAAACTCGCATAAAGATGTTTTCACATTGAAAACAATCAACTCGCCCAATGTAATAGGGTGTCTGTTTCAGACTCGCAAAAAAAAGATTACTAAAAGTTCCCAAATAATAGACCTGCTTCAGGCTAGCGAGTACATCCTGAGCAGGTCAGATTAACACAGAAACATGCACATATCCATGAGATATGTACATGTTTCTGTGTGTACTTATGTTAAATGTTATAAAATAAAAAAAAAATGACGTGCACCCCCTCCCCAAAAGCATAACCAGCTCCGGGCTTTATAAAGCCTGTTCTGGTTCTAAAAATACAGGGGCCAAAATGCATAGGGGGCCCCTGTATATTAAGAACCAGCACAGGGCTTTGTTGAGCTGGTCCTGGTTCTGAAAATCAGGGGACAAAACGAGTAGGGGTCCCCTGAAAATTCCAGAACCAGCACCGAACTCTTTCTAGCAGGGGGATAATGCCACAGCCAGGGAAAACCTTTCACCGGTTTCCCCGGCCAAAGCATTATCCCTGACTGCTAGTCAGTCCAGGCCGGGGATCCCTGGGGAGTTGGGTACCCCCCCAATAAAGGGGTACCCCTCTCCAGGGCACCCCAGGCCTAGACTGATAGCTCGGGGCTATCCCCGGCACCCTAGGGCGGTGGGTGCCGGGTTGATAGTGTAAAGTGAAAGTGTAAAATTAAATTTACCATATTGTCTTTATTTGTAGAACCACAAGTACCAGCAAGCCTCCCCTGCATGCTGGTATTTGGAGAACCACAAATACCAGCATGCGGGGCATTACGGGCCCGCTGGCACTTGTAGTTTCACAACTAAAGAAATACGTAAATAAACAAACTTACACCGTGAAAGTATAATTTTAACAAAACATACATGCACACTCACACTCACACATACTCACCTATTATCCAAAGTAATCCATAGGGGTGTACCTGAAAAAAAAATCCATACTCACCTCTCCTATGCGTAGATCACGTCCTCTTCTCCAAGTAGGCAATCCAGGGGTTAAAATAAAAAAACGAAAAAAACCCGATCCATGTCGGACACAGCAAAGGTATGTGTGTACACATACCTTTGCTCTGCGTAAATGACCGGGGCACACGTGTGCCCCGTCAGACTTTTTCAGCCTGACTCGGATCTGAAATCGAGGCAAAAAGTCATCATCCCGCCTTCCGGGTCTTGCGGCGCCATTTTCTCACTCGGCTGTGGACAGTGAAGAGAGAGGGTGGGAGTTAGGGCTGGCTGGGCTGTGCAGTGTAGTGTTGTGCTGCGCTGCTGTTGTCCATAGGGGCTGTGTCCACTCCTCCAAAGTCCATAGGGGCTGGCTGTGTTGTGCTGCTGTTGTCCATAGGGGCTGTGTCCACTCCTCCAAAGTCCATAGGGGCTGGCTGTGTTGTGCTGCTGTTGTCCATAGGGGCTGTGTCCACTCCTCCAAAGTCCATAGGGGCTGGCTGGACTGTGTTGTGCAGTCAGTTGTCCACTCCAAAGTCATGTGCAGTGTCCCAGTCCTAAAGGGGTGCTGTAGTGTTGTCCAGGGGGTGCTCTGTCCATCAGGGGTGTTCCCCCCAAGTGCAAAAAAAATAAATATTTTTTCTGTTTGTGAATTGTGTGCACAGTAGCCGCACGTGCATCAACAAAGTAGCGCCAAGCGTGCGCCTGTATCCCATAAGTAAAGGGCCGGCTGGCTTGTCCGTTAAAGGGTGCTGTAACCCCCAAAGTGCACTCCAAAAAAAATAAAAATATATATTTTTTTGTGTTTGTGAATTGTGTGTGCAGTAGACGCACGTGCATCAAAAAGTAGCGCCAAGCGTTCGCTTGTGTCATAAGTAAAGGGCCGGCTGGCTTGACCGTTAAAGGGTGCTGTAACCCCCAAAATGCACTCCAAACAAAATAAAAAATTTTTTTTTTTTGAGTTTGTGAATTGTGGGCCTGATTCAGAGCCGCTAGTAAGCGGCTGCTCGTTCGCTCCGAGCGATGTTCGCACAACTGCGCATGCGTACGGGTTTTAGTACGCATGCGCGAACCAGTCAGTGCGGTCGAAAATCGTGTGCTCGCAAAATAGCGAATGTTTGTGGGTGGTGACAGGGGAAGGTGCTTGAAAACGGGGAGTGGAGATCCGAACGCAGGCGTGCCAAAAGGTCAAAATGGGCGTTTTAAGGGTGTGCATAATTAACAAAGCAGCCTCATTGACCACGTCAGTTGGGTGTCTTTTAACCAGAACTGCTCGCATGATTGTGGTAGGAAAATGCAACCACAAGAATAGCGAGCAGTTCATACACCTTTCGATGTACTCGATTAATCAAATAAATAGCGGAGATGACGTATGATGCGAGCGGCCAGGGGGCGTTTTTCTTCAAAATAACGTCCGCGTGTTTTGTTCGCTCGTTCAAACATAGAGGCGTCAACAGACCGCAAAGAGCGAACGGTCAATTTAAATAGCCAGCCCCTTTTTCTAAACGAGCGAGCGCAAATAGCGTCCGGCTCTGAATCAGGCCCTGTGTGCGCAGTAGCCGCACGTGCATCAACAAAGTAGCGCCAAGAGTGCGCCTGTGTCATAAGTAAAGGGCCGGCTGGCTTGACCGTTAAAGGGTGCTGTAACCCCCAAAGTACACTCCAAACAAAATAAAAAAATATTTTCTGTGTTTGTGAATTGTGTGCACTGTGGCTGCACGTGCATCAACAAAGGAGCAGTGCCAAGCGTGCGCCTGTGTCATAAGTAAAGGGCCGGCTGGCTTGTCCGTTAAAGGGTGGTGTAACCCTCAAAGTGCGCTCCATAAAAAATTCTCCTTTTTTTCTGTCTTTGTGAATTGTGTGGGCTGTAGCTGTACCTACATCCTCAAAGCAGCAGCGACAAGCGTGCGTCTGTCTGCTAAAGGGTGGTGTAACCGCCAAAGTCCGCTCAAACCAAAATAAAATAATCTTCTTTTTTTCTGTGTTTGTGTGTGAAATGTATGCGCAGTAGCCGCACCTGCATCCTCAAAGCAGCAGCGACAAGCGTGCGTCTGTCTGTTAAAGGGTGGTGTAACCCTCAAAGTGCGCTCCACAAAGAATAAAAATTCTTTTTTTTTCTGTCTTAGTAAATTGTGTGGGCTATAGCCGCACCTGCATCCTCAAAGCAGCAGCGACAAGCATGCGTCTGTCTGTTAAAGGGTGGTGTAACCCTCAAAGTGCACTCCACAAAGAATAAAAATTCTTTTTTTTTTGTCTTTGTGAATTGTGTGAGCTATAGCCGCACCTGCATCCTTAAAGCAGCAGCGACAAGCGTGCGTCTGTCTAAGGGTGGTGTAACCCCCAAAGTGCACTCCAACAAAAATAAAATATTTTCTTCTGTTTGTGAATTGTATGCACTGTACGTGCATCCTCAAAGCAGCAGCGGCAAGCGTGCGTCTGTCTGTTAAAGGGTGGTGTAACCCCCAAAGTGCACTCCAACAAAAATAAAACATTTTCTTCTGTGTTTGTGAATTGTCTGCACTGTACGTGCATCCTCAAAGCAGCAGCGCCAAGCGTGCTTCTGTCTGTTAAAGGGTGGTGTAACCCTCAAAGTGCGCTCCACAAAGAATAAAAAATTCTTTTTTTTTCTCTGACTTTGTGAATTGTGTGGGCTATAGCCGCACCTGCATCCTCAAAGCAGCAGCGACAAGAGTGCGTTTGTCTGTTAAAGGGTGGTGTAACCCTCAAAGTA
Source organism: Taudactylus pleione (assembly GCA_031769625.1). Taxonomy (NCBI): domain Eukaryota; kingdom Metazoa; phylum Chordata; class Amphibia; order Anura; family Myobatrachidae; genus Taudactylus; species Taudactylus pleione. The sequence continues at coordinate 17,176,001 of JAUIMM010000012.1, read as the reverse complement.
CGCTCCACAAAAAATAAAAAAATTTCTGTCTTTGTGAATTGTGTGCAGTGTAGCTGCACGTGCATCAACAAAGGAGCAGCGCCAAGCGTGCGCCTGTGTCCCATAAGTAAAGAGCCGGCTGGCTCATTTCTTAAAGGGTGGTGTAACCCACAAAGTGCACTAGTCTCCAACAAAAATAAACAATTATTTTCTGTGTTTGTGTGCGCCTTAGCCGCACATATATATCAATATAACATAAATGGATGACCAAACTTTCTCCGATAAAAATAAAATAGGGAAAGATCAAGAACCACTTCCTCCTAGTGCTGAAGCTGCTGCCAATAGTCATGACATAGATGATAACATGCCATCAATGTCGTCTGCCAAGGCCGATGCCCAATGTCATAGTAGAGGGCACATACAATCGCAAATGACAAAGTTCAGGAAAATGACGTTAAAAAAAACATTTAAATCATCTGAGGAGAAACGTAAACTTGCCAATATGCCATTTACGACATGGAGTGGCAAGGAACGGCTAAGGTCTTTCCCTATGTTCATGACTAGTGGTTCAGCTTCACATGACGATGGAAGCCCTCCTCCCGCTAAAAAAATCAAACGAGTTAAGCTGGCAAAAGCACGGTGAAGAACTGTGCGTTCTAAGAAGATATCACAAATCCCCAAGGAGAGTCCAAGTGTGGTGGCGGTTGCAATGCCTGACCCTCCCAGCACTGGATGGGAAGAGGTGGCTCTTTCCACCATTTGCACGCCCCCTGCAAGTGCTGAAAGGAGCACCCACAGTCCACTTGCTGATATGCAAATTGAAGATGTCACTGTTGAAGTACAACAGGATTAAGATACTGGTGTAGCTGGTGCTGAGGAGGAAGTTGGCGAGGAGGATTCTGATGGTGATGTGGTTTGTTTAAATCAGGCTCCGGGGGAAACAGTTGTTGTCCGTGGGATGAAAAAGCCCATCACAGTCATGCCTGGGCAGAAGACCAAACATTCCACCTCTCTGGTCTGGCAATATTTCTATCCAAATCCGGACAACAACTGTCTTGCCATATGTACCATATGTAAAGGTGAAATAAGTAGGGGTAGGGACGTTAACTACCTAGGAACATCCTCCCTTATAAGGCACCTCCAGTCATAAAAAGTTACTGTCAAGTTCAGAAACTTTGGCTAAGACCGTAAGCAGTCCAGGGACACCTAAATCCCGTTGTTCTTTTGTATCCAAGCGCCTGCAAACCACACCGTCAACTCCCTCCTCTTCAATTTCCTCCTTAGTCAGGATCGGAAGTAGTCCTGCAGGCCATGTCACTGGCATGACTGACTCTCCTATCCGGGATTCCTCCGAAGGATCTTGTATTGCTACGCCTACTGCTGCCGCTGCTGCTGGGAGTCGTTCATCATCCCAGAGAGGAAGTAGGAACACAACTACTTTTACTAAACAAATGACCCTCCAAAAGTCCTTAGCGAGTAGGATGAAGTACGTCAGCAGTCATCCTGAAGCAAAACGTATAACTGAGGCCTTGACTGCTATGTTGGTGTTAGACGTGCGTCCGGTATCCGCCATTAGTGCAGTGGGATTTAGACAATTGATGGAGGTAGTGTGTCCCCGGTTCCAAATCCCGTCTAGATTCCACTTCACTAGGCAGGCGATACCGAGACTGTACAGAAATGTCAGAAAAAGTGTCCTCAGTGTCCTGAAAAATGCGGTTGTACCCAATGTCCACTTAACCACGGACATGTGGACAAGTGGAACAGGGCAGACTAAGGACTATATGACTGTGACAGCCCACTGGGTAGATGTATCACCTTACGCAGCAACAACAGCAGCGTCACCAGTAGCATCTCAGAAACGCAAGCTCGTTCCAAGGCAGGCTACGCTGTGTATCACCGGTTTCAGTAAGAGGCACACCGCCGACAACCTCTTAGAGAAACTGAGGGAAATCATCGCCCAGTGGCTTACCCCACTTAGACTCTCCTGGGGATTTGTGATATCTGACAATGCCACCAATATTGTGCGGGCATTACATCTGGGCAAATTCCAGCACGTCCCATGTTTTGCTCACACAATAAACTTGGTGGTGCAGAATTTTCTGAAAAGCGACAGGGGCGCGCAGGAGACGCTGTGGGTGGACCGAAAAATGTCTGCCCACTTTCGCCATTCAGCGTCTGCGTGCCGAAGACTGGAGCGCCAGCAAACACTCTTGAACCTGCCCCGCCATCACCTGAAGCAAGAGGTTGTGACGCGGTGGAACTCAACCCTCTATATGCTTCAGAGGATGGAGGAGCAGCAAAAGGCCATTCAAGCCTATACATCCACCTATGACATAGGCAAAGGAGGGGGTATGCACCTGACTCAAGCGCAGTGGAGAATGATTTCCGTGTTGTACAAGGTTCTCCAGCCCTTCGAACTTGCCACACTTGAAGTCAGTTCAGACACTGCCAGTTTGAGTCAGGTCATTCCCCTCATCAGGCTTTTGCAGAAGCAGCTGGAGAAAGTGAAGGAGGAGCTAAGACGGAGCGATTCCGCTCGGCATGTGGGACTTGTGGATGAAGCCCTTCATTCGCTTTGCCAGGATTCCAGGGTGGTCAATCTGTTGAAATCAGACCACTACATTTTGGCCACCGTGCTCGATCCTAGGTTTAAAGCCTATGTGGTGTCTCTCTTTCCGGCCGACACAAGCCTGCAGAGGTGCAAAGACCTGCTGATGGTGAAAACACTGTCAGCTGAAGCGGAACGTGACACGTCAACAGCTCCTTCTTCATTTTCTCCCGCAACTGGGGCTGCCAGGAAAAACCTTAGGTATCCTAAGCAAACCCGCTGGCGGTGATGCAGGGCAGGCAGGACCAAGTTTGGACATCTGGTCCGGACTGAAGGACCTGGCAACAATTTCTGACATGTCTACTGTCACTGCATATGATACTGTCACCATTGACAGAATGGTGGAGGATTACATCGGTGACAGCATCCAAGTAGGCATGTCAGACAGTCCATACCTGTACTGGCAGGAAAAAGAGGCAATTTGGAGGCCCCTGTACAAACTGGCTCTATTTTACCTGAGTTGCCCCCCCTCCAGTGTGTACTCCGAAAGAGTGTTTAGTGCAGCCGGGAACCTTGTCAGCGAAAGGCGTAGGAGGTTGCTTCCACAAAATGTGGAGAAGATGATGTTCATAAAAATGAATTATCAACTCTTCCAGGGAGACCAGCCTCCAGAACGTACAGAGGGACCTGTGGTGGTGGATTCCAGCGGGGACGAATTAATACTCTGTGAGGATGAGGATGTACACAACACTGAAGAGGGTGAGGAATTGGTGGATGAGGACGACATCTTGCCTCCATAGAGCCAGTTTGTCTAGGGACAGATTAATTGCCAGCTTGTTTTGTGGGGGCCCAAACGAACCAATCATTTCAGCCACAGTCGTGTGGCAGACCCTGGCGCTGAAATGATTGGTTTGTTAAAGTGTGCATGTCCTGTTTATACAACATAAGGGTGGGTGGGAGAGCCCAAGGGTGGGTGGGAGAGCCCAAGGACAATTCCATCTTGCACCTCTTTTTTTTCTTTGCATTATGTACTGTTTGGGGCCTAGTTTTTCAAACTGCCATCCTGTCTGCCACTGCAGTGTTACTCCTAGATGGGCCACGTGTTTGTGCCGCCCACTCGTATCTCTTAGCATAGTCATCCAGCTACCACGGTGCAACCTTTTGGACATAAAGACACTATTGTGAGGTGTGAGGTGTTCAGAATAGACTGGAAATGAGTGGATATTAAGGTTATTGAGGTTAATAATAGCATAGGAGCAGAAAAACCCACAAATTCTGTGATTTTAGCTGTTTTTATGCTTTTTTTACATACAATACAGATCCAAAACACAAAACCCAGAACACGGAAGGGTGGTTTTGGCAAAACACGGAAGGGTGGTTTTGGCAAAACCAATCCAGATCCAAACCACGAAGAAAGATCCAGATCCAAAACACGAAAAGTGGCCGATGCACACCCCTACCAAGCATATATGAATAATGATAATGCTATTGAAACTGTAGATTTATTTATGTTCATTAATATCAAACTTAAAATAAAATTTGAAAAAAACTCACATTTAATACATTGAAAGAATTTAAATGGATAGATTAGGCCAGAGGATCCCAAATACAGTCCTCAATGCTCCCCAACAGTTCCGGTTTTAGAGATAACCATGATAGATTAGGTCAGAGGTTCCCAAACGCGGTCCTCAAGGCTCCCCAACAGTTCCGGTTTTAGAGATAACCATGGTTGAGCACAGGTGACTTAATTAGTACCTCAGTCAATTTGATTTAACCACCTGTGCTCAACCATGGATATCTCTAAAACGTGAACTGTTGGGGAGCCTTGAGGATCTCGTTTGGGAACCTCTGGATTAGGCCATCGGGTCGCACATGTTCAGATCTCTCTAAAAAAAAAGTAAATGTAGCCTATAGGCTACAATGGCTAACACTATCTAAAGGTGGCGTTAGGTGTCGGGGGAAAGCTTAGCTTTTTGGAGCTTGATAAATTCTGCAGTTCCTATATAAACCATCCTTCTGAATAAACTTTCTACGAAAGAGAAACGCGTTAAGGACTGCACTTCGTGCCTTATTCTTAACACTCATATCATTAGGCCGCACAGACTTACGGCTGAAGCAGGGAGGAAGGAGCGGGCTGTATACAGAGCGGCCGCGGCTTACAAGGACTACCTTAATCACCGGACAGCCTGCTGGAGGAGCGTCAATTACCTTTGAGATTAGGCTGCTAGCATGGGACTTTGATGAGGGCAGTGGAGACACGGTGGTACAGATGCTGGGCCACCGGCACTTTTATTCAACACGCAGACCACACGCTGCTTCTCCCACCTGTAACCAAGCCTGGCTCCATATACCCCTATACAATTTACTTTGGAGACAAATACAGAATATTAACCTTATTTCTACATTCGGTCTATAGATTAGACACTATAGGGTCCATGTACTAATAATCACGGTACTGCCGTGATTATTATCGGTCCAACTCGCAGGGGATATTTTCATTTTTAATGAAAATATCCCCGCTATATACTATGTGGAACTCGCAGGGACAGCGGTTGCAGTAACCACTGTCCCTGCAAATTATATCCCTGGCATTTAGAAGTCTGTCACAGAAGTGAATGACTTCCCCGTGGGAAGCTGACACTGCACATGCGCAGCGCCAGCTTCCAGAGTCAGTCAGAGCTGCGGGGGAGGGATCGAAAGATCTCTCTCCTGCCCCTGGAGCCGCCATTGGCTTACAGTAGTTCACACTATCTGAAGATGGGGTAAACTACAGTGGCTAAAGTCTGAAAAGCTTCACTTTTTGGAGTTAGCAATTTCTATGTAAGGTCAGAGCTTGTGCAAGTGTGCGTGAGGCTGTGATGTTTCCCCTTACATCTGCACTACATAAGGACGCCCATTCTACCTTACAAACATCCGAAATACTTAGCAAGACTGCGAAACCATCGGTAACATCGAGTACCATCACAGCCTCACGCACACTTGCACAAGCTCTGACCTTACACAGAAATTGCTAACTTCAGCGCACGCTACGAGTACTCAAGCTGCGTAAGGCATCGCAGAGGATAATTTATGCAGACCCATGCAAGTGTTCCGACCCCTCCCCCCCATCACCTCACACAAACGGCACTTACTGATAATCACTCTGCGATGGGTCTGCGTAATCACTGTGATCGCAGTGGCTGGTTCTTGCGATTGCATGCATATAAGCAGTTGCGATCCTTGCTGAATAAGGCCCTATGTTTCTTATGAGAAGATTCTGATTCAGTGAGTAATTTGTGTGCATTGTTGTGGAAAGATTTTACATTTGTGGGTTTTTTTGTCTATATTTTTATGTGTATTAAATGTACTTACCGTGAGTTGGTCTATTGTTCTGTTCAATATTGGAATCACAGGTGCTCTCATTACTTTAATGTAGCCTATAGGTTACAATGGCTAACACCATCTGAAGGCAGCGTTCGGTGTCAGGGGCAAGCTTAGAGATTGGTAAGTTCTGCAGTTCCTATATAAACCAATGGAGACCGCAGTTACGATTGAAGACGGATGGAGGGGCGGTAGCGGATGTGAGGGGAAACATCATTTTAGGAATATTATCCACAATAAATAACAAACTTGCCCCATAGGCACCAATTTGTGGTTCTCTTTGGAGAGGATTCTTTATGTGGATCTTAAAGGATAACTTTCAAACAAAAACAGTAATAAATGTATAGAAGTAATAAAGTACTGTGTGACTGCTATAGTTATGCCATCCAGTTATACATGTAGCTAAATCTTACGTCTGTCTACTCGTCTGGCATTCCCTCCTTCTATCTTATAAGTGGGTATTTTATGTCTGACTGGGGCGGGAATTGGGAGTGTAGTTCCCCTGGCACCAACACAATATAATGCCACCCGTCAGTGACGTCATACTAATAAAACTATCACTATGTGGACTTGCAGTAACAGTGACATAGTAAGGAGAAGCAGCCTGTAACTACCAACGTGACTACTGCGCGGTGACGCATATCGGGGACGCGCATGTGGCTATCCCGGAAGTAACTCGTGTCCCGGAAGTGAGCAGCTGTTAGGTGCTGGTTGGAACTGATATGATGCGACAGGTAACTAACAGGCTGCTGGGAGGTGATCGGGGTCTCATTATGCTGGGTGTAGATGGGGGTCTCATGATGCTGGGGTTTATAGTTCTACGAGAAGCACAGGATCTTTAACTGCACTTTAGGATAGAGGGATTGTGTTAAGCATATTTTGTATGTATGTTTTGTATGAATTCATTGCCTACCTAATAAAATATATAGTAGTGGCTGTATTTAAGGAAGCTTGCGTTAGTTTATGTATATATGTAATTTTATTACTATGTCATTACTTGTCAGATTTCTGCAGGAAAGACTAGTGTACTTTACAGTAAAAAGCACTAAAGCTCGGTATGTCGGCCCCTGTCGCATTCCACTGCATGGGGTCATCGGCCGCATCGTCAGGCTTGCCTGCATGTAGGGCCGACCTGTCGTTGGGGCTGACGACCCCACGGTAGCGCGCGCCGCACGACATAGTGGGTACTCACTAGTCGATTTTGAGAATTCGTCGTTCCGATCCGTCGAAATCGGGCAAATCGCTAAAAAAGATCGTCTGGTATGTACTCAGCTTTAGGCTTTCATTTCAGTGTTTTATTCTTCAACTTTAATAAAATATCAACATTTAATAACAGTGTAACGGTACTGCTCTACTATTGCCAAATGTGGGGGTTTCTTTACTGAGCAAGCCAAGTTATGCTATTAAAATCTTTGTGGTTTAAAACTTGGGGCTTACACAAACTGAGAAGTGGCAACATCTGCAAGCCGCTGCTTTGTAAATAAACCCCTCAAACAATTTCTGGTGGCAACAATCTCTTTTGTTCTGCAGCCCTCTCACTGAACATGGCGGCTCTTCCCCTTGTAGTCACAGCAGGATGGATCTGACAAGATTACAATATGTTATTATACACTGTAATTGGCTCTGTTGTATTCTTCACTTTTTTCATACATAACAAATAAATCCACTTTTTGTAAGAAGGGTTTTCCACAGCCCTTTTCTATACTTTTCCACTTATAAATACTTAGCGTTCCCGCTAGGCTGTTTTAGCGGGGCACGGCGCCCTGCCCTCCATCTGGAGGGCTATAAACACTCTGCCCTCCAGGAGGAGGGCAAAAAGCGCCCTGCCCTCACAGCCTGCGGGTGCCGTCTTCACCCGCGGGACGCAGTGTCCCCCGGGTGGAAAAATGTGCGGTGACCCAGTCACTGCCAGAGAATAGACGCCGGGCGCATGCGCCCGGCATCTATTCTCCCTTTCTGCAGCGCTTGGGGGCTGCCCGGCGTGTCCGTAAGTGCCGGGCACGCCCCCAAGCATGACGAAAAGGGGACGCGTCTTATAGACACGCCCCCTTTTCATGACCACGCCCCCTTTTTGGACCCGCACATGGTTGCCCTCTCTAGCTCCGGCGGCACTGAACACTAAATACTGATGGTTATCTGTAACACCCTAAGCCAGTGGTACCCACCCTTTCTCAGATCACAGCACCCTAGAGTCTCAGCTTTTTTTTACAACATCCCTAGGCCAAAAGTTTCTATGGTATACAATCGGGAAACCGGCTGCCTTAATACCGACAGCCGGCTTCCCGACTGTCATATCCCGGCGAGGGTGAAATGCCGTCCGTCTATATCTAGATGCCTGTCATTTCCCCGACGCCGGGAGACAGGCGCCCGGCATCCCGATCGAAGGGATGCCGGGCGCCGCGAGCGGACAGCCGTGGGGGGGGGGAGGGTTAGGTTTAGGGCACCTGGGGGGGGACTTAGGGTTAGGCACCCCCCCGGGAGGGTTAAGGTTAAGCTAGGGGGAGGGAGGGTTAGGGTTAGGCACCCCCGGGGGGGAACTTAGGGTTAGGCACCCCCCTGGGGGACATCGAGATTTCCAGCGCTGTCGGGCTTCCGCTGCCGGCCGATTCTGTTTCTATTGAGTTATCACAAAAATTATTAAAATAAGAAAATGATTCTTTCCTGACATCCTTAGTTTCAGTTATTTGGTGATGGACACGGTTGCATTGCTGTTTGCCCACGCCAATTCTGATTGGCAGCCAGTAACTTGGTTTTGTCAGTGGTTCTCAAACTCGGTCCTCAGGACCCCACACAGGTTATGTTTTCCAGAGCACCCAGCAGGTGCACAGGTGTATTCATTACTCACTGACACATTTAGAAAAATCCACAGGTGGAGCTAATCATTTCACTTGTAATTCAGTAAGGAGACCTGGAAAACGTGCACTGGGGTCCTGAGGACCGGGTTTGAGAACCTGTCATCTACCACATTAAGCAGAAGAGGAGGAAAGAAAAGTGTGAAGGTTCAATTGGATAGTGGGTTATTGGAAAAAGGGTAGCAACAGATGGGACGGGAGAGATACAGATGGTTGCAAACTTACAGAGCAGGAGCACAGAGGCACAGAAAGGGGATGGGACAAACATTGGAGGAAAGTGAAGTCAGAGGAGGAGAGGGGACCCTACTTACATTGAGCTCTGTGCACGAAGCTGCCAAAAGGATGAGAAGAATGAAGTGGAAGTGTAGGAGGGGGCAGGCCGCACATAAACAGTGAAGCCTGTGCAAATGGCTGTGCATTATTTCTGTAAGGTTATAGGCGGCACGTGGCACGGCCTACAAGTGGTTGGGCCAAATAATTTTATTTGGGGCTAGATCACCATCCGGAGTCGAACTTCTATAACTTGCTGCACAAAATTTGGGAAGTTACATGTAAGGTGAGTGGAAAAAAATGAATAGTGTGGGGAATTATATTTAATATCATCCAACTTATCAACTTAAAATGAAGGGAATAGTTTATCCACCTATAAAATGCTGGTGGTGTTCACCTACTCTTGCTGCCAGTACTGGGTCTAATATGTCAGTGATGATCTTTGGTTACAGTAATGTGGCATAAGGCCACTTAATTCGTTTAGTACTGAATAACGTTCAAAATGCAAAAACACAGTTTCAGGGAATTATCATGTGGGAATGCCACAAGTAAATATGTGTATTTATTTGATCACTTGGATTTCAAAGTTGTTGTTTTCTTAGGAAAATATATTGTCAAGGACCTGGTGCTAAGATATCCCAATCGCTGACCGCTGTCAATAACTTGACTTGACAAGCACTCACTTGAGTCTGACTGTAATGGGTGTGACACATAGTTAATAAAAGAAACAAGCACCTATTGTGTGTAAAAATCATTGCTTCCCCTGCTATCTCACAAACTTACTATTAGTCAGTCCCAGTTATCATTACCCCAAATAATAACCTCTAGTACAGATATGTATAATTGATTAGCCAAGTCCACAGGATAATGGATCCAATAAAAATCAGAGACCAATCTTATTAAATGCAGCTTAATAAAAGAAAATACAATGCTTAAAAGATATACAAAACAATTACATACAAATATATTCTTAGGCAAATAATTTTGTTTAAAACAAAAGGAAGAACGTCTCGCTTAGATAATCATAACTGTTTGCTGACAGACACAAGAAGTCCAGAGCAATTTTCAGACTGGCTCCCAAGAATTGAACACAGTTTGTGTGTCTGACATACCAATTTATCTCTATGCTGGGTTGTCAGATGACTATGATGGGTTGTCAATGGTCAGTTTCTGTGTAGATGCAAACTAGGTTTTAGAACTCTTATCAGAACCATACAGGTCTCAGCAATGCTTTAAACATATAATCTCTGCTCTTGTACATTAGAGAATAATATTAGGTTCAAATAATACAGCTTCTCAATATGAACACATAGGAGACATGAATACAATATAATGTGGTCTTCAAATGCTATGAACTTACTCTAATTATTCCTCTTTCCTAAAGGGAATTTGACCTGGCTGGAAGGGTCTTTTGAACAATATAATTTGCTGTGACGTTTCTTAGATCTTCAAGGAATTTGGGGAGTGGATTAACATGTCATATGAAAATTTACATATTTGTAACAGTAGTTATTATGCATAGACATTTATTTGCTTAATCTAAATCGTTATTTGTTCCCTGATCTAAGCAGCTCTAACATACATCTGGCTGCTCATTTGTCTCTAAACAGGTCATGAGAGAGAAATGACAACTTTGAAAACAAACATCTTATACTGAATATTTACATGTGGCATTCCCATGTGATATGATATTTCCATTACAGACCATTATATTTATATCACTGCACAATTTGTAATTTTTAGAGTGGTCAGATGGGTTCATGGCATTTAAATAAATTAACTAGTCTTCGTAGCATGTACAAATTAGTCAAGTCATCAAGGTATGTAAAGCCGCCAATCGTAAAGGGATATAGGGGTCTATTTACTAAGTACTGTTACTAGACAGAGTGAAAAGTGATAAGAAAGTGATAAGGTGCCAGCCAATCAGCTCCCAACTGTCATCTCACAGGCTGTGTTTGAAAAAGGACAGTTGGGAGCTGATAGGCTGGTACCTTATCACTTTTCACTCTGTCTCCTAACACTGCTTAGTAAATAGACCCCTTAGACAATACAATCTGGATTCCTCGGCAAGGTCTGGAAAGGTATAAAGATCCTCATGTGGATCTGTCAACTAGGTAGTCATTTGTGGTCTAATACCTTATTCATGAGAATGTAGCCTATTAGTTCGCAAGGAACCAATGACATGATGAACACATTCATTTGGTTGAGTTTACAAATGGCTGTCTTTAAGATGTGTAGATGATGGGATCTCCATTTTGTTTCAGGGTAGTAAACTTTCTATTATCTCTAAGGTGTTGAGAGTTGTGATCTGTTTTATTTTGACATTATGTAAGAAAATCTTTACCTGTGCAAAAGATTTGGAATTTCTCATGTGGTGATCCTTATTACAGGTTATTATTTTGTCAGTCAACAAGGATAATTGTTTTAAAAGCAAGCAATGTGTCTTTCTAATGGCCTATTCAACATGATTGGTAATCACCCGGTTATTCATTCCACTCATGTCTTTATAGGACAGTAATGATGAGTCAGAAGATGTTTCTCTCTTTGATGCTGATGAAGAAAGTTCAAAAAACCCCAAAAAGAAAAAAATGAGGTAACTATTGAGTTTCTTCTGTGCATGTGATACTGGACAGATAATGTTTGCTCTTTGCAGCTATCCTATTGAGGATCAGGCAGTATATTTATACAGTGGTTTTGGAATAGTGTGTAAGCAGTCATACAAGTACAGAATCCAGCCCTGATGCTTATTGTGCACATATATTATCCATAGCATATAGAGTTTTTCTAAGTCCCTTGGGTTCATTATATAGGGTCTCACCAGATGCCTATGGGGTCCTACAACGCAGTGCGTTGTGAGATATCAGGAAATATCTGATCTGAGGAGCGATGCTGACAATCACAACTAAAGGTAAGTATAGAGGGGACATGGAGAGGGGCAAATGGAGAGACGTGGAGGGGGCTAAGGGAGAGACGTGGTTGGGGCAAAGGGAGAAATTGGAGGAGGCAAAGGGAGAGAGATGGAGGGAGCATAGGAGAAAGACGGAGGGGGCAATGAGTAAGAATAGCAGTTTTCCTCTTTATTTTTTTAATACTTATTACGTTATTTTGACTCAGCTACTTAAAAAACGGGACTGCTCGGTAATTATTTTGGCTTAGAGGTGCCTTGAAAAAATGATGGAGACCCTAAGGGTGCCTCGAACTGAGAAAGTTTGGGAACCACTGGTTTGGGCACAACCTACAGGAGTCCATTTTATTCCTAAAATGTTTTGATTGCCACAGTATAGACAAATTTAGATAAAGGTGGTCACTGTCAACAAATGTACTTCACAAAAGACTGCTTTACCGTTTTGGTGAGAAGTGTAAACTCAGTTCTACAAAGGAGTCCATGTATTAAACATTTTGTTCACCAAATGTATTTGTTTCATTATAATATGAAAGACAGGCAGGTAGGTAACAACAGTACGTCCAGGGAGTTGCCTTAATGAGAAGTGGCTGTAGAGACATAGAGCCTGATTCAGAGATGGACGCTAATGCGATTTTTACACAGTTTGAGCGATTGTTTGCCATTGTGCATGCGTGTAAGCCGCATTGCAAACGCACTGTGATTGGTTTGTGATTACGCACGCACAGAGGATCCATATTCAAAGTGAGTGGGGGAGGTAATGGGGGGTGGTTAATAAAATGCAGGCATGTCGGACCGTTTAAACGCCGTTACATGGGCGTGCATAAATTAGCGGTTGCGATCTCCTACGCAGCATGCAAACTCTCTACATGTCAGGAGAACTGCAGTGTTTGCGGTTGGTCAGATCTGCCACAAGAGCAAGATGGCTGCTCGATGTGCGTAAATGTTACTGATATTTACACTGGTAAGCGACGCTGTGCGCAGATGAGAAGGCAGCAGTTAGCGTCCCTATGCTCTGGTGATCTTTGGAACTATTAGCATGTTTTCGCAGCTGCACACCGTACAAAAACACAGCTGCGATCACATTAGCGTCCGTCTCTGAATCAGGCCCATAGATAGGCCATGCTTACACATTACTCTGAATGCATTTTTGTCTTAAGCAGTGGAAAAATTATTGCAATACTTTTTTTGTAAGCTTACAATGTTTTTTTCTACTTCAGGGTCCATAGGGGGTCCACAGGGTTGACCTTGTGGGTATAGGTTGGGAACCAAATCCGGGCACCACGCAGTTAAAGTTTTTAGCTCCCAGGATGCACTTGGGTCCACTCTCCCTATAACCCCACCCCCAAGCCAGAGGCACCTCAGTTTAAGTTGGTGCCCGGCCGGAGTCGGGTCACCGTTTAGTGCAGTGGGGAGCTGATTAGCAGCCCCTAAGCTTTATTTTTTCTAAAGGACAAAGTTTTTTATTTTTACTTTAGATTCTTCAGAGCGGCAGCGTCATACTGTCCATAGGACGTCTAAGCTGCCGCTCCGTCACCCCGCTGGCGCTGAGACGCCAGTACAGATCTGGGGATCTCAGCGGGACCCCAGAGTCTGTACTAGCCGGACTCTGCGGGCGCCCAGGACTGCTGCCGGATCCACGGGGAGCAGGTAAGGCGCGGGTCACCGCTTGCGGTGATCCGCGCATTTGAAATGCAGTCCTGTGCCTCCGGTCTCTGGGGACAGACCGGAGGTGGCGGCGGGCCCCCCCATACCCCGTGTGTCCACTAGACCACCAGGGACGCAGTGTTCGGCGTCCCGGGGGTTAATAGCCGGCCAGGGGAGGCAGCCTTCCCTGTTACAGCGGCTCCTCCCGTCAGCTCAGCGCGCCTTTCAGTATCCATAGTCTGGCGTCGCTGAGCTGCTTCCTCCGCGGGCCACACTTCTTCTGAGGTCTCCAGCGGCCATTTCTTTGTGGTGCAGCAGAAATCTCCGGAGATGGCAGTTGGTCCAGTCCCCCTGCATACCTCACCACTAGGTCAGTGTACACAGCGCTGTAGCCTTCCCAGACACTGAATCTGGGTAAGTTGCATGCAGTGTAATAGTGCAGTATATTATATGACTTGTTTATGTATATATCTGCATTGTATGTGACTTATGCTAGTGCTGACTGTCTGTACTTTATTCTCTTACCTGTCAGTGTATATCTATCCCTTTTCTTTATCTGCCCTAATACAGCTGTGCATGGGGTGGTTCTGAGACCTCACATTTATATACTCGTTAATATTTGTGAGGTTTGTCACATACTGTTGCGTGCTGCACATTGCCATATTTTGAGTGGAACTGTGTGTTGCATACGCTGAAAATGGGTCCCTGCAGCTAATTTTTAGTATCGGTCAGGACCAGTATAGCGCTGCTTGATCGCAATGCTTGGTCAGATATGTCTGACCAGGAGATAGAGCGTTATACTGCACCCATTTTTACTATCCTGCAAGCCATGTGCTGCAGGTGTTAGTGCGGAGGATTTAACTCTTAAAGGGTTCTGTATGTGGCGTCATCTGGTGCCGGCCCCTTTCATGACCCCCTTGGGCGGTTTGTTTTCTCGGGATCCTCTCAATTGCGGATCGCCGGGCGGGCCCTATTGTTGGACCTCACCTGGGGGTTACTTCACCATACTGCCCTTTTCATCTCAGGGTATCTTGCAGTTTCTTGCACTCTTCCCCTGTGACACAGACTATAGCTCCCTGCAGGGGTTTTTCGAGTATATGAATTCTCCCTGGTGCCACAATAGTCTGTCATTCCCCTTGCAGGAATTACCACAACAGCCACCCTGGGTGGATGTCGTTTTCTACGAAACGCAAATTGGCGTGGTTGACGCCCTGTGGTTACTTCCCAGTTGGCTCTCCCGTGAACTGGATACTGTTTTGGGCTCTTTCCCTCTTAGACGGGGGGAAGCCTATTTCAGGTATTATTATCCCTGCTTTAGGGCTGGTAGCAGGTCCATTCTGGTTAAAGTGAATGTTGACCTGCACCTGTATCATACACCCTCAGTATTACGTGCCTTCTGGAGCGGGTGGATTGCATGGCGGGACTCTGGCTGTTGCCAGATACGAGGTATTACAACAGTGTTTGGCCTCCTGTCCCAAATTCCCTGGGGGTCACCACGAGCCCCTCCTGGGGTGGATGGGCGTGTTACTCGTCTGATTACAGACGTTGCTACGCATCCCATTCCTGCGTGGTCGGATTCTTCCGATCCGTAGGTGGTAACTCTGCCTGAAATCAGTATACTCGCTTTCAGGGGTTGTTACCTATCCTACCATGGCTATAGCATGGTTGGTTAATACTATTGCATACTGAGCTGATGCATTTGTAATGTTTTTTCCCCTCCAACACGTCTGAGGTTCAAATGTATTTGGTCGCTCACTTAATATATGCAGTTGTCATAGGTGGACATGCTTATATCGGATACCAGTCTCCTAACTTTCAGAGTTCCGGCTGCGACTGTATCCTCCGTAATACCCTATGGCTGCGCTCTGGGAATGCAGAGGTGCAGATACCATCTATAGGGTATAGATCTTGTTGGGTTCTGACCTTGACAGTGGCAGTACAAATTTACCGCCTTCAGCTATGCCCACTACAGGGCCTCAGACTAAGTCTATTAAGTCTTTTTGTCCTCTGGGTCAGCCTAAAGATCTGTTTTTTCATAGACTGTCGGCCTTTACAAGAGCCGACATATCCAGTACCGAGCAGGCCTGGACTGCCAGCCGATCCTGCTTCTGAACCTACGGATATATCTTCAGTGTGACGAGACAGGCCTACCACTGGGAGATGGCGATTTTCTCAGTTCGCCCGGTACTAGTGTCAAGTTGCCGCAGCTACGTGGCTAGGAGGTTACGCCCTCTCTTTGCTCAGGCGGCCTATTTCCATGTGATGGAACGCAGGCCCTTATTCGGACCCGAACAGGGCCTTACAAATCCAGAAAGCTATACAGTTGTTGCAGTAAGCGGAGCTAATTGGGCCATCCCCACTTTCCCAGCGAGGGACTGGTTGTTCTGCTTTCTTTCTGGTGCGGTGGCTGAATGGTCCTCTTTGGCCTATTCTCTGTCTCAAATTCCCTGAATTAGTTCCTAAAGCTACGTGGGCTCAGGAGGCAATCCCTATGCTCCATCATACTATGTTTAGAACCTGGGGACTTTATGGTATCACTGGATATACAGGACGCGTGCCTACGGGTACTTACAGAGACCTTGCCTCAGCATGGACTGAGGTTTGCTGTGTCACAGCACTTACAATTTTTCGGGCTCTGCCTGTTGGGACTGTTCTCAGCCCCACAGGGGTTTACCAGCGTTTTGGATTTTCTGACAGTTCTTCTGTTCAATATATCCCAATGCTCCTGTACCTGGATGGCCTCCTGCTCTTAGCAGGATCACCGGGGTACTTTACAGCCGGGTCAGGTTGACTGCGGCTTCTTCAGGGTGCAGACGTTTATTCAATGGGGAAAAAGTCCTCCCTGCATCCCTCTCTGGGTATTCTTCACCTAGGAGCCCTGCTGGATTCTCAGAATCTGAGAATTCTTCTGGCATAAGACGGCACCTCCACCCTTCCATTAGGAGGACATGGATGTCTGCGCAGTCGACATATGTCTTTACACTCTGGGATGCATGGTCCACTATTCAGTGTCTGCCTTTGGAAGGGTGGAATGGGCTTAGTTCCATTCCAGGCCTTTCCATAATTGGCTTCTCTCCAGATGGAACAAGTTTTTTCTGTCTTATCACTGTTCAAACGATGATGCTCTCCCAGGAGGCAAGTTGGTCCCTTTTCGGGTGACTATGGCCATCTCGTCCAGGGTATTCTTTGTTAAGGACTGTGTCTGGTTCGCATCCATTTCAGTGCAGTTGGATGTCTATTGATTCCACCCTGTCAATTAACTTGTTGGAACTTTAGCCTGTCTTGGGCCTTCACTCTGGCATAGCCCTTGTTTCCCGGTGACCCTGAAAAAGTTCAGTCCGACAGGGTCAGAACAGTGGCTTCCTTTTTAGCAATACTGTTCGTTGGGTGGCAATGTCAGGTATGTCATACATTCGGACATTGTCCGAGGGTCTCCTCCCGACCATCTCGACAGCGTTCATTTCAGGTGCTCTCCATTGGGAAGCAGGAGTCCTCAGCTGTCACGACGTGCATCCCGGGGACTAGTCTATTCCCCAAGAGAGCTTTCATCTCCTGGTGAGCAGGGGGGGCCCCTCCTCAGGTGACCCTCATGGCCTTCTGACTATATCACACTATGGTGTTACAGTCCAACTCTGGGGATTCTGAAGCAACCTTCAGTGACTCTTTGTCGGTGAAGTGGTCCTTCCAATTTGCGTACCTGTGTTCTCCGGTCTCCATTCTTCCTCGAGGGAAGTGTTTCAATCGAGATGGAGATGCTTTCCTGCTGGTGGCTCCTGATTGCCCCAGATGTCAGGGGTACTTGGTTTTTCGGAGTCTCTCCATCGATACTCCATTCCTGATGCTTCACTGCCCGGACCTGTTGTCTCAGGGGTTTGCTTTTGACCTGGGTCATTTGTCTTGGACTGCGTCCCTACAGTGGTCTTACAGCTTCCCTGGCTTTGTAATCGTTGGAATGATTAGAGCACATGGATCAGCTTTTGCTGGGACCTACCACAAACTGTGGCAGCCATAATTCTTTTGGTACTATACCTGTCGATACGATCCTCCGGTGTCCAGGATTTCCAGATATTGTGGCATTTCTTCCGGCTGGCTTGGGTTTCACCCTCGGCCTGGCCTTCCTGACAGTATGGATCTCTACACTGTCAGTATGATTAAGATATGGAATTGCTCCTCTCTGGTATCCAGTTCATCCTTTGGAGTGTTTTCTGGATTATGCCTCCATTTGTCCTCCCTAGGGACTCCTTGGGAGTTAGTAGTGGTTCTTCGTTCCCTTCGGGGACAGTCAATGGAACCGCTGGTTGTGATAGCCATTACATGGTCTATTGCTTTGGCTCTCTCTCTTTCTCTCAGGGTGTTTATATCAACCAGGTGAGTGTCGGAATTGGGAGCGTTCTCATATGGCTCCCTCTTCTGGAGGGCATCATGTCAGGGTGTGACTTGCTCTCACCCTGTGTTTCTTCTTAGTGATTTTTAGGTTCCATATTATTCTGGAATTTATGGTACGGCCATTCAGTCCCCAGCCCTCTCGGCTGGTGTGGCCTCATTGACTGTGGTCCGGCCTCTGTGGATTTATGTGATCCGTTCAAGTTCCTTACGGAAATCGGACTCCTTATTGGTGGTCTGAGATTTCTGGTTTTAACAGGAAAAGATGACCTGCCTATAGCCAAATGTTGGCTGGATGGCCTTGCATGTCTTCTTCAGGGGCCTACCCATGGGTAGGCCTTTCTGTTGTTGATGCTTGTTTTTTCTCGGGCCATGTAACCCTCGTGGGTGGCTCGCTGTGGCACCTTGGCTGTTTTGCCTTGCTAGGTGGCCACGTGGTCTTCTGTCCACACCTTTTTAAGGTTCTAGGCATTGGTTTCCTTTGCCTCTCAGGATGCTTCCTTTTTGGCGGCGGATTCTCCTCTCAGCACAGGAGCGTCCCCACCCTTGGTTGAACTGCTTTGGGACATCCCCAAGGTCAACCCTGTGGACCCCCTATGGACCCTGAAGTAGAAAACAAGAGATATGGTAAGAACTTACCTTTGTTATCTCTGTTTCTACGAAGTCCATAGGGTCCACAGGGCGCCCACCCTGACGCACCTGGCTTCATATGGGCTGTGTGGCTGGTCACCGGTTTTCTGTCTCCCATTTCTGTGAGTATGGTTATTGAGTGTTCCAGTTTTCTCTCTCTTTTTCTCTCCTCCTCCGGCCTTTGGCTACTTACAAACTGAGGTGCCTCTGGCTTGGGGGTGGGGTTATAGGGGGAGTGGACCCAAGTGCATCCTGGGAGCTAAAAGCTTTAACTGCGTGGTGCCCGGATTTGGTTCCCAACCTATACCCCCAAGGTCAACCCTGTGGACCCTATGGACTTCGTAGAAACAGAGTTAACAAAGGTAAGTTCTTACCATATCTCTTGTTATTTTGATACTTGGATTGTACATTATTTTATGTTTTACATGCTTACTTGAAAGCAGTACTTTATATTGCCTTGCACTGTGAACTGTATTACATTGTTTTGTGTTTTTTTTTTTGCATGTCTGTATTCAATAAAAGTAATTAAGGCCATACTTTATACAATTATATGGGTGATCCGCCTGATATAGGTGGACCACTCAGATAATTTGACTGTATTTGCACGACCGATTGCAAAATATAGTTTAGTTGAACATGGCGAATCGTCCAGCATGTCCTTCCAAAGCAATATTTTTGGAGTTGAACGTCGGCCACATTGGGCAGTGTATGCTCTGCGGCGATCAAGGGACAGTCCTTTCCTCTGTTTCTTCACAGGGGAGGAACAGGAAATGTCTCCTCTCCAGGGGAGGAAGCCCTATATCATATGACCATACACTGAGACATATCTGACAGTGTATGGCCATAATATCTGCTGGGTGTCAGACTGTCACATAAAATGTCGGTCAGTCTACAGTGTATGCACAGCATTAGTACAGCATATTTAAAGAAAAAAAATACTTTTTTAGTCAAAACCACACAGAAAACCCAACGCATGTTCTAACTATGGGCCAGATTCAGAGTTGTATGCTAATGCCGTCCCCGCTGTAAATATCTATGCAGCAGCGATATGAAAATGTGCGAAGGTCGCAGGCACTGGGAGATGTATTGAGACATACACCTGCAGCTTTACAAATCCAAGCATCTGCGTGCAAAGGGGTCAATCCTATTGTATGCGATGTACCCGCTGGTGCAAGTCATTGCGACGACAGCAACCCGGTTTTGCCTAAGAGTGCTCGCAGCCCCATAGGGCTCCGAGCAAAATTAAGCAAATTGGGATTCGGAGCGGGCCGCGAAGTGTGCAAGGTGCAGTGCCATTGCCGGCGTTTTAACACCTTTGCAACAGCAACTTGCACCCTTTGCATGGAATAGGATTGACCCCCAAAGACACAGGTCATTCATTTGTTGCAGTCATCAGTATCCCTATGGTCCTGCAGGATGGCAGTGGGAACTGAGACGCCGGAGCTAGATTTCTTGCGTATGGGAACGCATTGCCCCCTAAACAACCGTGACACACCTGCGCTCTTTGCTCCACTACCTATTATCTCCCCCAAATGCTTTCTGATTGTCAAACACACTTTGAGTAAATTCTCGCTGCGAGCAACTACAGTAATGTACCTTGACACAGGTGCAGTGTGACTTAGACGCATGCACAGATGGCCATTTATCGCTGAAACTGTGAAAACATTGGCATAACGTACAACTCTGAATCAGGCCCTTTAACCCTGAACTTGTTCATTCACTTCGTAAATATAAACCATTTTTTTTTAAAGGCATCCCATTGCATCATTTTTCCATCTATTCTTCCGAGTGAGCGCAATACTTGTATACCTTCTGTGCGAACTGATCTCTAACAGCTTCATTGCCTGCATGGTGACCATCATCCTGCTGTTGTCATGTGACTTTTGGGCAGTAAAGGTGAGTGACAGACCAGCACCTGCTATTTCCTTTTAAATGTTATAATATTATTTATTTTTATTTTTTTAAATATATAAAAATCCTATAAAAAATAATCATATGATTATATTTTATTCATACAGTTCCTAGTGAGCCCATGTGCTAGCCATGGGAAACCTTCTGTATTCCCACAGATAACTGCAATGGGGCTGGGTGTATAGACTTACTGCAGTGAGTCTGCGCTCTTGTATTTTTAGAACATCACTGGAAGGTTATTGGTGGGACTGCGATGGTGGAACCAGGTGGACGATGATGGGAAGAGTCATTGGGTTTATGAATCCCGGAAGGTAGGAGTGCTTTTCAGCTGCTGACAGTAAGGAACTGTGTATGTAATTTGGACTAATTCCTTGTTATTTCGCTCTTCAAGTCAGGCTCAGCAAAGAAGAGCTCCTCAGAGGCGGAGTCACGAATCTTCTGGCTGGGTCTCATTACCTGCCCTATCATTTGGGTGATACTTGCATTCACTGCTTTGTTTTCATTAAATGTGAAATGGCTGGTAAGTCAGAAAGGGCCCATCACTTCTGTTTTTGTTTAACAATCTAGATTTAAAATAAATGTAAAAAAAAGAAATATATATAAGGGGAAAAAAAAAAAAAAAGGTTCTTCGTGTGTGTGTGTGTGTGTGTGTGTTTTCCTGTATGCTAGCATCAAGACCTGCGACTGTGCAGGTTAAACAGAGCTGGTCTATCCCCGAATTGGTCTTAGGGCATAATGGAACAATATTCTTTGTGTATATGTCATATTTATCTACTAATATTCTTCCATATTCACTCCAGCAAATGCAGCAAGGAAATTATATGGTCTATTTGCTGTATATGGAGCAGCAAAGATTTCAGCAAAGGGAAAATGGGTATTAAATAACTTGAAATTTTCACTTAGGGAATGGCATCTCCTGGTGGTTTAGGCAGTTAATCTATTACAGTGTGACACCATATAAAAACAAATTGGTGACATCTCAGTGCAATCCTATCAACAGTGCGGCACCTGACAGAACTGTAGCTCAAAGCCGATCAGTAGCTGCACAATCCTAAAGATGAGCATATCTTTAGTTCTGTAAGCTCTTGTCAGCAGGAATATACCAGATTCATTAAATCTAAGCTAGCACAGGTCAGGTATCCACTGTCGGTGTGTTAGTGTTTTAGGGACAGTAAAAAAAAATGCATATTAAAATGCACTTGTAGCTAGAGCTCACTGTGGGCTTCCCCAGTTTGTTTGCCCAAGGTGAATGCAGTGCAAGGAACAAGAGACGTTAAGAAAAACGGAATGCCACCACAACACTAGCAATAATAGAAGTGACCATGGCAACACTAAAACAATGGTTACCCAGTTACGTGAATTTTACAAGATAGGAGGACTTTAAAGTGGATCTTTGTCCAGCCTAGATCATTAAAAAAAAAAGAAAAATGGAAATAATTTATAATTGTGTAGCATAGTCACTTTCCATCTCTGTTGTACTGACAGAGTACTCACTTTATTTGCATTACCATTTGCTCTAAGTGACTGAAATATGTAATGGGAAATTGGTGTCTGGAGGCGGAACACATGACTGTTTCAATAAAAGAGCTATAACTTTACAATGATGAATTCAATGTCACTGGTTCCTCTGTCACACGCTAATTTGTTAGATCGCATACTACACAGAAAGCACATTAATGGTCTAAATTTATATCCTAAATGAACAATAATGCAATAAATAATTAGCTACACTGTTGCACTTGTGACCACAATGTATGTTGCCTGACAACACCTGGGAAGGATCTGTATCTTTTCACTGCTCCTTTAATACTTTATATTGTGAACTGGCACTATTGGGGTGCTCTATACCTTTACTTTAAGTGAACAGTGTTACTTGAAAATGTTGTCGCTTTATAATTGCTGTATAATAATGTACATGACTTGTCTCCTTTAGGCTGTGGTTATAATGGGAGTCACTCTTCAGGGTGCAAACCTATACGGCTACATAAAATGTAAAGTAGGCACTCGAAAGAACTTGACCAGTATTGCCACTGGTTACTTAGGCAGCCGATTCCTCAGACAGGTGAGTGTGACATTTTTCCTTTAAAATTACAGTAGGTGAGTGTGGTGACAGTGACTTGCATCCTGCAGTACAGATTTACACTTGTCTAGTCTCTGTGTTATTATCATTATCCTTTATATGTATGGCAGGGCTCAACAAATCCCGGGGGCCAAGTCGCCATGGCGACCAGATTTTGCTACCTGGCGACCAGATCATCCGGGGTGGGAGGAAGCAGATCCTCGTCACCCCCAGCGCTGGCAGGCACTGTGTTGTGCAGCAGTAGCCAATCGCCGTGCGACACCGTATCCCCCAGCCAATCAGTGGTTACCTCCTTTGCTCCTGCTGGGAGTAAAGCCAATTGCCGCTTGTCCCCAGCCAATAGCCGCATGGCACCGTGTGTCTCCAGCCAATTGCTGCCCGGCGCCATGTCCTGAGACCTCCTCTTTCCTCCCAGCGCACCGCCCTCTATATCCATTACCGGCAGAGGCTGGAGCTACCCGGTTAGCGTAACTGGAGATGGGGGAAGCCAGCATAGGCTGGGCAGCAGCAGAGAGGAGCAGGCTGAGGTGGAGGCAGAGCATCAGAGTAGAGGCAGCAAGTTTTTGAAGGAGAGCGGCATCATCCTCTAGCAGCCTGCGCTCCTTCAGCCAGCTGAGTTCTCTGCAAGCAGGAGGCAGTGAGCTGAACACTTCACGAGGCAGAAAGGACTGCAGGCGGACAACAGTGACCAAGGGCTCCCAGCAGGAGCAAAGGAGGTAACCACTGTCCCATGTGATATCTACCCTTACCTCCTCCCCACAGCTACTATCCTGACCCCCTCCCCCTAACCCCATCCACGCTCCCCCGTACTGTGCCAGCTGCTCTCTAACCTTGCCACCCCTTCCTACCCCTAGTTGTGCCTGCCCCTAACCCCCTCCTTGCCCCCCCCCCCTCTCAGTACTGCGTCAGCTGCTGTCTGCCCTCACCCTGCATAATATCTGATGGGACCCAGAAACAATGGATTAGGACCTCAATTTTTTAAAATGAGAGCTCTCTGGGACCCACAATTTTTTTCTCTTGCCGCGATCACTTATTGTGTGCCACATGGCGGCTGCTGCTACATTATACATACACTATCAGCTGCGCTCCTCATTGCACTGTAATTGAATTAATAAGACTCCTGCACTTTTCTTCTGGGCCATCATATACTTTTGTCCAAATGCTATTTAAAAAAAAAAATAATATATATATATATATATATATATATATATATATATATATAATGTACATTTGGGACCTACTGTGACATAATGTGAACTTGGGTTTTAATGTGTTGCAATACTGTATATGTATTTGTTCCTACTGTGTGGCATAATGTGCATTTGGGCCCTACTGTGTGGCATAATGTGCATTGCATTTGGGCTCTACTGTGTGGCATAGTGGGCATTTGGGACCTACTGTGTGGCATAATGTTCATTTGGGCCCTACTGTGTGGCATAATGTGCATTTGGGCCCTACTGTGTGGCATAATGTGCATTTGGGCCCTACTGTATGATATAATGTGCATTTGGCCCTACTGTGTGGTACAATGTGCATTTTGGGCCCTACTGTGTGGTATAATGTGCATTTTGGGCCCTACTGTGGTATAATGTGCATTTGGGCCCTACTGTGTGGTATAATGTGCATTTTGGGCCCTACTGTGTGGTATAATGTGCATTTGGGCCCTACTGTGTGGCATAATGGGCATTTGGGACCTACTGTGTGGCATAATGTGCATTTGGGCCCTACTGTGTGGCATAATGTGCATTTGGGCCCTACTGTATGGTATAATGTGCATTTGGCCCTACTGTGTGGTACAATGTGCATTTTGGGCCCTACTGTGTGGTATAATGTGCATTTTGGGCCCTACTGTGTGGTATATGGTATAATGTGCATTTTGGGCCCTACTGTGGTATAATGTGCATTTGGGCCCTACTGTGTGGTATAATGTGCATTTTAGGCCCTACTGTGGTATAATGTGCATTTGGGCCCTACTGTGTGGTGTATTGTGCATTTGGGCCCTACTGTGTGGTATAATGTGCATTTGGGCCCTACTGTGTGATATAATGTGCATTTGGGCCCTAGTGTGTTTCCTAATATGAATGTGGGCCCTACTGCATGGCATATTTGAATCTTGAGGCAGGTGTGGGCATGTGGCAGAATCTGCTGACCATTGAAGAGGCATGTGTGGCAGTCTAATGGCATATGGGGAGGTTGAGGGGCACTGAAGGGGAATGTGTGGTGGTCTATACAAGTTTTTATTTTGGTCACGGTCTGGCTACTAAACTTTTAAGATGGCTCCTAGATTTTACAAAAAATTGTCGAGCCCTGATGTAGGGCACCTCAATGGGTCCGCAAAGCAGGGCATAAAGTGCAAACAGAGAGCCTGATCCAGAGATGGACGCATATAGCACAGTGGCTGTGCGAAATTATGCTAATGCAGCAAGAGGTGTCTAGTGTAAAAAGACCCCTACTACCGGCCTTGCAGATCCGAGGGTTACATCTCAAGACACAGCATTGGATCTACATCACAACCAGTGGTCGCAGCATTGTCCATCTGAGTGAGCCTAAGGCTTCTCAGAATGGACGCATCATCTCCGCTGCCATGACCAATACATCGGAAGACGCAGTCACTCTCCTCGGCACTCCCACAAAACGGAGGTGACACACCTCTGTTTTGGGATATGGTCCCCGGCTTCATCCCGGACTTCCTGCAGCCTGTCAATCAGGCTGCGTGTTCCAGGGCACTACAAGCGAGGTCACAGGCGCAGATCTCAAACAATCGGAGATGTACGCGAACACCAGAGTTTTGTACATCTCTGAATAAAGATGGCTACACACTCATGCAATTGGGCTGTTCTTGCGATATCGAGAGAACGGCAGTTGGATTGTATACATGTGTACGCTGTCCCGAGCATGAGCGTTAGCCGATAAGCGTCTTAAAACACTCTGCAACATTCGGCCTCGGTCTGTTTAATATTCATCCCACTGGACTGGGCAATATCGGACCAAAGGTGCAGTGTGTACGCACGTTTGATCAATCCTCTGAGTCTTGCGATTCTACACATGCAGCAGTACCGCCTCTGAGGCCTTGCTGCCATACTGTCCTATCCATCACTGCAAATATTCACCATTATTTCTTTTAAAAGCCATCAATTTGACCTTATTATACAGAATACATTTTTCTTTATGACTCACTAAACTATGCTATCAATCATGGTTTGAATTCACATTTACACCGTTTGTAGTATTAAAAATTGCGTTATACATATCATTATGTGGATAGAAAACAAGCGAAAGAACGTATTCTCTCCGCAGCACTACAGTAGAAAATGGTGAACTAAGGGATTTATTTTTTCTTCGGTATGTTCTGTAATCACGCCTGTCCACTATGGTAATTCTGTTTACATTTGCCGTGACTGTAGCCTGAATCGAAAGAGTGTGTACGGTGGTACAATAATTTTCTTTCTGTAGGTGAATTGAACATCGAAAGATAATTGTATAGGTGTGTACGCCCGTATCGGCTGTATTTTTGAAAGTGCAAGACAGGTATAGTCGTACAGTAAAAGAACAATATGTAACAATATATACATGGTAGTTGCTAGAAAAGCCACAGAAATCCAGTTAATGGGTGCAGCAGACGGTTCAGAGTCACTGATACCTTTCTTTTCAGAACATAATATCTATATATATATATATATATATATATATATATATATATATATATATATTTCCGAAAATAATTTGGAGATATTGCAGTAAGTAAAAAAATTTGGCAATATAGTGTACGCATCGCCAGGACTGTAACTAGGGGTGTATGACCGATGCCACTGCACAGAGCGCAAGGGCCTTGTGCACGGCACCGTTGCTGCCCCAGGGCACTTGCTTTTGGCTAGCAGAGTGCTATGCAACGGTATTCAGCAGCTAGGATCGCTTGTGCAGTGCTGGAGCATCTTGTGGACGCTCCAAACAGGCACACTGCGGTCTGAGCAGCCTACCAGTTCTCAAGGTGCCTGGTCAGCGATGCACTTACAGGTGCTGCAGACCCCACCCTCTTTTACGCAACATCATGAGTCACATGCTCAGATGACTGGGCTGAAACCGGGTGCCCTTTTACAGCCCTGGGCATCACCAACGCAGTGTTGCATACCATACTCCCGACATTTTGAATATGGGGTTTTTTAGTCCTGGCCATCTCAAATCGTATCATTAAATTGAGAAACCCCAATTGTTTTCATCTGCAGAAATTTATAGCATTTGTTGTGACTGGTTGGAATGAGAATGCAACTTATCTATTCACCAGGGACATCCCAGAATGCCTCAGTAATGCCACTAGTGCCTAATGAATAAATAAACTTCATTCACAAAATGGGCTGCCTTTCAGACATTATATGTACACTTTATATTATACAACACTGTTCAAACTAATACCATAGAGCAGAGGTTCCCAAACGCGTTCCTCAAGGCATCCCAATAGTTTTAACAGGTTTTAAAGATATCCATGGTTGAGCAAGGGTGGTTAAATCAAATTGACTGAGGTACTAATTAAGTCACCTGTGGTCAATTATAGATATCCTTAAAACCTGCACTGTTAGGGTGCCATGAGGACAGATTTTGGGAACCTCTGCAATAGAACAAAGCAATAATACCATAATTTATTTTGCGTGCCAATCTAATTGTCTGTCTTTTCTAGCCTGTCACAGAAATGTTTCCTTAAATGAAGTGAAACTTTATATGAACGTGTGTAGTTCATTTTCTGTGTCTTACTGTAACTTGTCTGCATCTTGAAATTTTTTCCCCTGTTTTCTAGACATTTTCAAGGGAACCCGAAGCAGAATCCTAAACCTACTTTCAATATAGGCACTAAGTGAATTCTGTTTATACTGGAAAACCGATGTGGATACAGTTGTTCATGAAAGAGTTTCTTTCTAATTGCTGATTTTATTTCCTGGCGGATGGACATGGTGGCAGAGTTATTACAGTACATTTTCCAGAAACTACAGAGATTAGATTAGTTTTATTATTAAAGCAATATATTTCTGATGTAACAAAAACACTTGTAATGATTTGGTTTGAGGGTAACCAATGTAAATATGTATCTATAGGTATATTATAAATGGCTAAATAAAGATTATTTCCAAACATTTATTGTTTGTGAATTAGAAACCTCACTAGTAAAAGTTCATTCTAACTGGGAACATGGATGAGATACTCCTGATTACAGAGGATTGTGGGAATTACAGGCCCTCCTGGCTATTTACGTATGTGCCCTGCTGCCACCTGATAATCAATGGCCTTTACAATTAGTCTTTTTTTTTTTTTTCCCGATTTGAAATCACATTGGACTCTAACAATGGAGGAAGCTGGCTTTATATGTGCTGTGCACTACTTTAATGTTGTGTGTGGTGTAAGCATGGTCACAAGATTTCTATAAGTAATGGTAACACAGTGGCTCACTGCTTCTCCTATAACTGACCTAAATCTGAGTGCCAGATAAATGTGCAAGTAAAATGAGTCCTTCATTTATTGATCCTAAAACCAGTAGTGTTGATGATGTCAATTCAGCAGAGAGAACTTTTTACTGTGACTGTGCTGAAGTCACATGCCTTTGTTGGAACCAATATGAGACTGATACCTTACCGAACACAGCAGAAGATTTATTTTGGAAGAATTATGTTTTTTTAGACTATAGGTTATGGACTTAAATGAATATCTGCTTCTAACATTATGATTTTGGTTTGTAAAGGCACACTGGGCTTTTTCCTAACAACTTCCTAATATCTGTGTACCCTTTTTATAACATGAGAACAGAGGAAAGATCTCTATCACACACGGAAAGTGAGTTTTTACGTTGGGGGACGTTCTGTCTTTGAATCAATGAAGAAAGATCTAGGTATACTTGGATATGATAGACTTAACAATATGCTATGCCAATCAATGGCATCTAGAGCCATCAGTAGGTTGCCTTGTGTTTATAGGGCATAGACTATGGACAAATATGTCATGCCACCCTCTTTGATGTGCTGATTAGAGCTTATCTTCAATGTGCTAGTCAGTTGGGCGTTATTTAGAAAAAAAAGAGGCTCTGTTACTGGAGAGGTGCAGATAAAATGAGCTAAATTATCAAGGGGTATGGAAGATCTTGTGAGGAAAGACTGTTTGCGCTAAATTTATTTACACTAGATAGTAGGTGACAATACATAATAATAATCTCCCCCAAAGAGCCCGCTGAGTTCCCCGGATTGCTACTGGTGGTCAGCGCCGGCGGGGGTGTTGGAGCAGTAGCATGGACGTCTGCAGGACTGTCCATGCTACTGCTCTTGAAGATCTTCAGGGGCTGTGAAACACAGCCCCACTGTGCGGTAACCCAGCTCCGGCTGGGCACCTACTGAAAACTGAGGTGCCTTGGCCTGGGGGTGGGGTATAGGAGGTTTGGATGTAGTCTGGAAGCCGACGGTCTAAATGCCGACCGCTGGCTTCCAGACTGCTTTATCCCGACTAGGGACGAATGACAGGCGGCTAAATGTAAACGCCTGCCATTTGACCGACGTCGGGAGATGCCGGGCGCTGCAGCGCAAAGCCGCGGGGGGGGGGTGGGGGAGGGTTAGGTTTACGGCTAACAGAGCATAAGCAACCAAGTGTTAGATGCCTTAGTGGTGAGTAAGAGATAGATGAAACTAAAGTAGGGAGAAGCACAAGAGGGTAGAGGGCCCTGCTCGTAAGAGCTTACATTCTAAAAGGGAGGGGAAGACAAACAGGGATGACACAGATGGGGTAGATGGGGAGGAAGGAGCATGTAGCAGGGAGTTAGAATGATAGCTGGAAGGCTTTGATGAAGTAGTGGGTCTTAAGATCCTGTTTGAAAGATTGCAAAGAGGTGGAGAGTCTGATGGGGAGTGGGATAGAGCTCCAGAGGTGGGGAGCAGCGCGGGCAAAGGAGGCGGGAGTGAGAGGAAGCAAACAGCTGGCATGAAAGGCAGCATGCATTAGTTGAACAAAGAGAGCGGAGAGGAGAGTGAAGGGAGATGAGATGAGATATATATGGGAGAAGATTAGGTGAGGGCTTTGTAAGTGAGCGTGAGAACCTTAAATTGGGTTCTAAAAGGGAAGGGGAGCCAGTGGAGGGCTTGTAGGAGAGGGGAGGCAGATGTAGAGCGTTTGGAGAGGAAGATAAGCCATGCAGCAGCATTAAGGATAGACTGGAGAGAAGAGAGATGGGATTTAGGGAGGCCAGATAGGTGGAGGTTACAGTAGTCCAATCTGGAGATGACCAGTGAGTGTATGAGGGTTTTAGTAGCATCCTGGGTGAGATAGGGTCTGATCTTAGAAATATTTTTGAGATGGAAACGACAGGACTGTGAAAGGTTCTGGATATGGGGTTTGAAGGAGAGGGATGAGTCCAGGATAACTCCAAGACAGGGCGCCTTGGGACTAGATGAGATAGTTATTCCATCAATTGATAAAGAAATAGTGGGAAGTTAGGTTATATGGGAGGGTGGGAAGATGATCAGCTCTGTCTTAGACATATTAAGTTTAAGAAATCGCTGAGACATCCAGGAAGAGAGAGTAATAATAGGCTTTAAACTGATGGAACTTGATGGCAAATCTGAGGAGGTGCACAGGTAGAGATCCCTCCCAACTTGGACTATGCAACACCATAGACAACATGAACTGAATATGTTTATGCTCCATCTTCAACCTGTCTACCATATCTGATCATTAAGGTTCAGAAAAAGGTTGAATTGAACCATCCAGTTTATGGACCAGGATGAGTGTAAACCCAATATCTTCAGCTGTTACTGGACTGAATTAACTACTTCTGCTGAAAAAGGGACTAACTGGTAGGCAATCCCAGGTAGACAGCCACCATGCTGACTGATGGTCAGAGGGCTTGGTAGCTGGTTGCTTAGCTGCCTAAACAATTGACTCCTTCTTAGAGCACCCCCAGAACCTTATTTAGCTAGTTTTTGAAGTTGTCCCCCACTTAGTGCTTTTTCGCCCCAGAATGAAAGTACTTTTTTGGGGTGTTACATTTTTTAAGGACTTTTTAGACCCAGTTGTCCTTTGGGGGGCTGTCCTAAGGGTTCTGAGTGGTTTCCCAACCTTTGCACCCCAAAATAAAAAAATGCACTTCTTTTCTCCTGCTATTCAGAGGTGAATCTTTTTCGCCTATTACATTGTACAATACACAAAGGAAAACAGAATTACACAGCGCTTGGTTTTAGCCTAATAAAAATGATAGAGATTACATTATTGTGAAAGTATATTTTGTAGTAAAATAGTGGAAAATTGACACAATTTAATAACACAATAGTTTTGATACATTCGGTGTACAAATGGGAAATATGGTATATTCATAAATGCTGACAATAAATACTGTTTACTGGCCATTTAGCACTTGTAAATAAAATAAATATACCAAACAGCTGTCTAAAAAAAATTAAAAATAATGTAATAAAAATGCAGCAATAGAGGTTGAAAAAAGTTAATTTGTTGCAGCCCGTAGTTTTAGGATAAAAATGGTCTGAACGGATTGGAATCAGGCCCTTAGCTTCATACACATGCTGCTAGTCTGCTGAATGCCTTTTTATAGAAATACTGAAAAATAGTGCCGGGATTTGGGTAGTTCTCTACCTTTTGTTTTAAACTATTACATTGCATTATTGCATATTACATACACGAAAAGCATTTGAAATTGAATACGGAGATAAGTTTCCGACAAACGAAAAGTCGCAATCGGCCATACTTTTTTGCGGATCTCTGCTTTTCACTTCTAAATAAATAAGGCCCATTGTCGGTTTATGTACACGTAACATACAGTAGTTGTCTCACAGTTGACTTTTACTAACATAATAGATCCGTGTTTAGCATGCTCAGTACAGCTTTCACTTTAAGACAATGGTTGCCACAATAATGATTGGATTAGTTGAGTCTAGCAGATAATTATTTAACTGTTTAGAGATGAATATATGTTATTGGCAGGCATGCTGTGAAGAGGTTTGGCATACATAGGTCAGCACTGATGGGCAGTATTATGGGGAGTGTCCTGCACATGAGAACCCTCTCACAGCCCACATGCTGTTTATCCAAAGAACTTGTGAAGTGTACCTGCCAGCATGGAGAGGCCACAGACATGTATGGAATGTTCCTGCGGACCGGGGGCAGGAATCCCATCATGCTGGAGGAAATCTGCTCCAACACTGGCCTAACATCGAATATACTCTGAAGACAGGCAGAATAAGAATACATTTATACTAATTAAGGCTCACAAAAAAACAGCAACCAAGAAAAAAACATTATCATGAACAAATTTTGTTTTATAACAATATTGACGTTCGTGGTCATGTTAATTAAAAAGACCAGGGCGTATCTTTAAGAAGTACATCTGAGTTATGTAGGGTCCACATAGCACCCTGCACCCATTCGATATAAACCTTGCAGCTGCATGTCTGGGAGAATGGTGCTGGTGCATACGCAGGAAGGAAACCATTGGGATAATGGGACCAGTGCCATTTCCTAAAGACGTGTATGTACAGTGGGCTCTGGCATATATGCCTGAGCCTTCACTGCGTATGTGCCTGTGTGAGGGTGTGGGACTGCACGAAGATTGTACAAAGGCCTCCTCTTCCAAGATGCCCCTGAAAAAGTATTCTAAATTATAACAACATATTTTTTAATTTTTTTTTTAAATAGATCTTTATCTAATAAAGTGTAGCTTAAATGCCCGCTTGGCTTTTTATTTGATTAAATAATACCTCATCACTGTATTTGTTTTCTCCTTTATTTATTTTTTTAATTTTAAATGTATAATTGGTTCTATAATTCCCCACTGCGTATCACACTTCTATGAATTACACATCCTACCCACTGTAACACTCAACTTAGGGTGGTATCATACTGTATATAATTGATGTGAAGGTCTGTTGGTAGGTGTCTTTTAGGTAATTTAGCAGGGTGACTCCAGATAGGACCCTGCTAGACACTCACAGGTTGGGTTTCCAAAAGTCTGGTAGTTGTTGATGACTGCATACAGGTTCCTCCAACGCGTTTCGAGCCCTATAGGCTCTTTCTCAAGCACCCTTGCTAAATGACCCTGCTGTTTATCAGTTATATATGTATGCCACCCTAAATTGAGTGTTACCCTCATTTTCTCACCAGCACCATTGTGGTGAGCCATATAACTCCAGTCTATACCACCTGTTGGAATTTAACCTTGATTACTATCAGCATTGCACTGCCTTGCATGATAGATTGTTTTTAGAAATATTATGTGTTCTTGTTTGCTTTGATAGTACAGGATTCATATATATCCAGTACATCATTTTAATGCATAGCCCAAAAGAGACCCCTCTAACACACATTGCATATTAACCTTTACTGGTTAGGGAAACCCCAGCAGAGCATCTCAGCTGCTTTGTTAGGTGCGCATATAGGCCTCACAATCTTGAAACTGGTTCCCAAACTATGTTGAGTAACACAGCACTAGATTATCAGCTTATTTTTCCAGACACCCCTAGGTCAAAAGTTTCTTACTGAGAAATGTATCAAAAATAATGAAATGAAGTCAAGTGCGTTTACCTGACATCTGTAGGTTCAGCTATGTGGTGGCAGCTATCATCACTGGTTTAACCTATCACATGGACCATAAATAATTTAATTTGGTTCTGGAACACCAACCCGTGGCACCCAGTTTACGATCCACTGGATTAACCTAAAATGTCTACAAATAGCAACACTAAACACTAAAGTGTGCCAAACTAACATTTTGAAATACTGTATGACAGTAAAGCTTGAAGAAGCAGGTATGCATACATTACTCTGTAGTATGCAATATGAACATTAGAGGGCGCCCAGACACCTCTATTCACATAAACACCTAATTGAAATGGCTGCTGTGCCACTAGCAGTACAAAAATATGAACTATTTTTAGTTATATTTTTAACTGTTATCCTAGTGCAAGGACTCTGCAGAAAGTTACCCAGTTTTATTAAGAAGTGATTCTTGTTTGGTAAAAAGGAAACAGTGAACATAAACTGTACAACAAAATAAGATAAAAGTTGTCCGTATCTGTAAAATGTACTTCTGCCTCAGGGTTGTGCAACTCCAGAATCATTTCCATAAGGGGAAAACTAGAACGTGAACAGCTGAAGCCACTGCCAAACTTGAGGTAATAAAGCAGCATCATACACTTCCTGTAATAAATACATCTACTTTGTCACTGGAAAACTTAAAATGAAAAACTTCTTGTCTAATACAACATCTCTACAATGATGCAGAGTGTTGTTTGCAGATTTTGCTGTGAACATCTACATTCAGTGGTCACTTTAATATGAATCACCTTCCTTCTACCGACAAAGCCTTCATTTGCCCCCAGCAGAACTGAATTTTTTTTGCCATGGATTCAACAAGGTGCTGGAAACATTCCTTAGAGCTTCTGGTCCATGTTGACAGACAAAGCCCCAGTTGCTGCAGATTTGTCGGCTGCACATTTCTGCTGTGAATTTCCTCTTCCACCACATCCCAAAAGGTGCTCTATTGGACTGACATCTGGGGACCATGGAGGCCATTGGAGCAGGGGCAGAACTATGGGAGACAATGGAGGGCCTGCCGTCGGGTGCCAGCACTGAAGGGGCACCTCCTCCATTGCCCATAATATATTTACCCCGCTTAAGGCTATTTTATATTAGTGTTTTTGTGCATATGTAATACATAGATAAATAGATATGCAAAATATATATTTTCCTTTTTTTTTAGGGGGGGCACCAAATTAAAACTTGCTTCCGGGCGTCTGTGATGAACTTACACCACTGCATTGGAGTACACTGTTGTGTTCGTGAAACAAGCTTCAGAAGACGTGTACTTTGTGAAAGCGCATTAGCCTGCAGGATGTATCCATTAGCAGATGGGTAGACTATGGGCCTGATTCAGAGCCAGACGCTCTGACCAGAGCGCTCGCTCTGACTCAGGGCCGTCCTAGTTAAATTTGGAGCAGCCTTTTGGACGCTCGCATAGCTGTGGGTTACCACCCACAGCTTATGCTAGCGTCCATGATGGTCGCGATGGTCAAGACCATCGCGACCATCGGGCTTGCGACGAGACCCTGCGGTAGGGTCTTGCTGCCGGAAGCCCTGGAGTGATTTTGGCTCTATCACTAGGGCCGGACCCAAACGGTAGGCGTTCCCATGGGAACGCCTCCGTCTGGGCAGCCACGCCCCGGCACGCCCACCAAAGGGGGCGTGCTGTCACTCACCATCGACAGCATGCCCCCTTTGTAGCGAGACCCCGAGCGACGGCTTCCCCGTCGCTCGCCGGGCCTTGTGCATGCAGCCTCTGTCGTGCGCATGCGCATTTGGGTACCATTGACCCGCTTGCGAGCGTCCTGCGCTCGCGAGCGGGTCTGAATGAGACCCTATATCCATACACATGGATAGCAACAATACTTATGCAGGCTGTGGCTTTTAAACAATGCTCAGTTGGTGTTAAGGGGCCTAATGTGTTCCAGTAAAACATTCCCCAGACTGTTATACCACTACCACCAGCCTGACACAAGGATCTATGTATTTATGTTGTTTACGTCAAATTCTGACCCTGCCATCTGTATATCACAGTAGAAAATTAGATTAGGTGACATTTTTACAGTCTCCAACTGTGCAGTATGGTGAGCCTGTGCCCACTGTAGTCTCAGTCTCCTGTCCTTAGCAGACAGGAATGGCACCCAGTATGGTCTTCTACTGCTGTAGATCAGCTACTTCAAGGTTGGACATGCTGTGGGTTCAGAGATGCTCTTCTAATAAGTGATGGAGGGCCTGATTCAGACCCACTCGCGAGCGGCTGTCCGCTCGCAAGTGGGTCGATGTTCTGGACTGAGCATGCGCACGACGGAGGGAGCTCCGTCGTGCGCATGCGCCAGACGCGACGAGCGAAGGAAAGTCCTTCGCTCGTTGTGTCTGATCAAAGGGGGCGTGCTGTCGATGTTGTTTGACAGCACGCCCCCTTTGGTAGGCGTGCCGGGGGCGTGCCACCCTGACGGGGGCGTTCCCACGGGAACGCCTCCCGTCAGAAGCCGGCCCACTGACATCACTAGTGATGTCAGTGGGAGTGATTTTGGCTCTGATAGAGCCAAAATCACTCCGGAGCTTGCGGTTGAAAACCTCAACCGCAGGCTCCGGCTCGCAGTTTCGATGGTCGCGATGGTCACGACCTTCGCGGGCATCAAAATGCACGCTCGTATAGCCTGTGGGTGGTGACCCACAGCTATACGAGCGTCCAGGAGGACGCTCCATTTTCATGGAGGCCGGCCCTCATTCAGAGCGTGCGCTCTGCTCAGAGCGTACGGCTCTGAATGAGGGCCGGAATGCATGGTTATTTGAATAACTTTCACCTTCTTGTCAGCTTGAACCAGTCCGGCCTTTCTTCTATGATTTAGCTCATTAACCCCATTTGTTGCGGAGGGTGAGTGTTGCTCGTCCTCCGGGTATACAGTTAGACTGTGTAGTATGAGCCCCACGTCCTGTGCAGCGACAGGGCAAAAAAACAAAAGTTTCCTTCCTTGCCCCCGCCGGTCCTAATGATCGGTGGGGACCTCTGGCAACCGTCTGGTTGGCGCCAGTAATTGACATATATGTGCGCCAACGTCCTTTTGAAAGAAAAGAGAAAGAAAATGAAACGGGTGTGTGGGGAGGTCTTTAAGTCCCTCTAACTCCCAAACTCCACCTACAAAGATGGGGTACCCTCCCTGAGAGGAGAGTCCCATCTTTCAAAGTAAATCATAAAATGTAATACTGATAACGAGACACTATTACCCTGCACTACAGAAAAAAAATAAAAATGGGGGGATATCCCCCAAATATTTTTTAATAAATAGGCCCCATTGTGTGGTGATCACCAGACAATAACTACTAAGGGGGAACATAATATGATAGAGAAGACTCCCTTCTTTCAAGACAGGACGTCCCCATGTGTGAGCGACCAGTATGTCGGGGATAGAGCGCAATGTACCCTGTCCCCATCTATGGAAAACTCTTTATAGTTGGCTGATATTGTTTGGTGGTCACAGGTGATACCCAGACAATAGATGCTACGGGGGCCACATCATTTGAAAGAGGGGACTCTCCTCTTTCATATGTGGGTAACCCCACCCATATACATGAAACATCCATTTTCGGGCTACCTGCAAATATTAAGCATTCCCAGGATACAAGAAAGAGGAACCGATAGCTGCTGCGGTCCCTTCATTTCTGCCAGCAAAACTAGTACCAATAGGTTTCTATAAGGGGCTGCTTACACTGAGAAAAGATAAAATGCAGCTGCACACTCCAAATACTAAACACTGCCAATCAGAATAATTACAATAATCTCTGCAATATAACATAGAGTAAGTTAGAGGTGCTTAGCATAGTTTTGGCCAAAAATATGGGCCCACCCACCGCGTCCAGGTGACCTCATCATCAGATCGGTCCCTAAGTCTAAGGGCCGCATTCAAATAGAAGCAAAAAGCCGAGATCCGTGAATAAGTATCGCCGATTGCGACTTTTCGGATTCAATTCCATCCGCTTTTCACGTACGCGGAAAGTCAATGCAAAGTAATAGGCGAAAAAGATTCGCCTCTGAATGGTAGGAGAAAAGAAGTGCAACATTTTTATTTTGGGGTGCAAAGGTGGGGAAACCACTCAGAACCCTTGGAACAGGTCCCCAAAGGATAACTGTGAGGTTAAAAAAGTGAGGAACACCCCAAAAAAGTACTTTAAATTTGGGGGCGAAAAGTGCAAAGTGGGGGTACAAACATAAAAAGTAGTGAAATAGACTTTTTGGGGGGGTCTGCAAGTATGGGTGAGGTGTTTGTTTGAATGCAGGTGCTTGCTTAAGGTGCACTTTTAAACCTTCACTTTAGCAACTTTTAAATATTCTTGCACCCATTTTCAGGTACCCCAAATTTGACAGGAATACTTATTTTCTCCAAAATATACCGCTTTATGCTATTCTTCACCACCTGTGCAACTTAAGTACCCCAAACAGTTGTATTACGGCTAAACGGGCATTACTACATTGATCCCCAATGTTTCTGCATCTTTTTGGGGGGTTCAGGCTGATTTCCCCGATTCTGACACCATTTTTCGCCTGTTCGGACTTCACGTTTCTCCGTTTTCACGTCTTTTGGAATTGAATAAGGCGAATCGTGGGTACACGCACGATAAGTTTCCACGGCTAAAATACGCGTTGTAGGCGAAAAGTATGGCATGCAAAACTTAATCGCATAAACGATACTAAATGAATATGGGCCTAAGATTTAAGTCCAGGGCACTGTCAGATTTACAAAGCTTGTCAGCCATTATCCTATGGGCCATTCCATTGTGAGTTTTACCGGAACGGTATCCTCTGGATCCCTACCCATTGGCCACCGCTGACGCATGGGTAGCACGATGTTAGCACATGTGCATTAGGTCCGCAGCGTCCAAACCCAGAAGCCTAGTGATAGTGGGAGCCATCACTATGCTTCTAATCCTTCTCCAGGGCAGAGCTTGCGCCTAAACTCTGTCCCTGCACCTGAAGCATGATAATTGCAAGTGGAAATATACAGTACCGCATTTAGTTTATGGTTGATATTTTCACACCTGGGGCGTATTAGCGAAATTAGGTATATACATATACCATACGTCCCAGAGCAGTCTTGTTTACAATAATTTTATAGCTTAAATAACAAAGATTAATGTGAACATACCGTATTTCATGTGGCTGCTACAT
Organism: Taudactylus pleione; assembly: GCA_031769625.1. Classification (NCBI taxonomy): domain Eukaryota; kingdom Metazoa; phylum Chordata; class Amphibia; order Anura; family Myobatrachidae; genus Taudactylus; species Taudactylus pleione. The sequence continues at coordinate 17,137,718 of JAUIMM010000012.1, read as the reverse complement.
AGAGGAAATTATGTACAGTTATTTGTACTTGGGTTAAAAGTTACGTGGGCAGTCCAGGCATGGACCCTGGGTTATTATTAACAGTCAGTCATCAGGGACTTGGTCATAACATACTATGATGGGAGGGAAGGTTGATAGAAGGTATGGGAGCATTTTGCTCTGTGTCAGACTTTGAGGGATAAGTATTAGTTGAAGCCTGGATCTGCATTTCCTGCCTTTCCCACCAGCCCAGAATAAGCTGAGTAAGTTTTGCCTTTTTATTCTGAAATTGCAGCACACATTTGTGTATTCTGTAACTAAGCATGGTATTCCATTTATAAATAAAGTATTTCTTACTAGGCTATTTTTATATACGCTGCAGAATCCAGTCTTTGAAGAAGTTATTAGATCGCTAAGGTTACGCTATTGCTAGAAGCAGGGGGAGTTTGTGTTGCAGAGACTGGTAATTGTGATTTGGGGACCTGTGACCCCTCTTACTTCCACGGGTAAGAGAGGTGTATGGTATAACTGGCAAAGTGATAGAATATTAATTGTATTATGTTCCGCTCTGCCCTTGTTACATCAGGATTGAGGGACCTGCGCAATTGCATCCTGATGCTATTGTATTGCCAGTCAGGGTGATACGGTTATTGGCTCTGACCTAGTTAGAGTATATCTATAGGGGTCCCTGACATGCACTAATGTAAAGCAGCTATACATTTTATTGTTACGGAAGATCTATCAAAGCTACCTGCAGGTATTAGAAAATGTTATGTAATCACTGTACTGATTATGACCACAAAATATTAATAAAGTCATTACTGATTCCAAAAATTGTGGTAGCAAGCAATATGCCTTAAACATTCAGATTCTTTTTTTTTTCTTCTTTTTTTAAAGTTACAGTTAGAGTGAAGCTAGACAGATGCCCTAATAAGAAGCAGACTGAAGGTAACAGTACACTTGAGGAGGGAGGGTAGGTCTCAGCCACACTATAATAATAATAATAATGTGTGTGTGTGTTCTATATATTAAATGGCTATTGTATGGCAGTCACGGACCCTGTGGGATGTATGTAATGAAATAACAATAATGAATTCTCAAGGCCCGAGAACCTGGCTGGCTTTTGTCAGATGTTTCCCAGTGAAATGTGAGACATTCCAGCTGCAGAGAGATCCATTCAGCCTGCTGTCCACACACATTGTCAGGAACACGAGTCGGCGTTGCTGCTGTTTGTGTGGTTCTAGATTGCTGTTCACACTCTATACAGGCCATTTACTGCTCTAACTAGCCACCCAGGATTCTAATTCTCAATCTCAAAACCAGACTTGTCATTTGTTTTATCCCAATGTGACCACTTTTTTTTTTGAACAGAAATAATTTTTTAGACCCAAAATTAAATGGGGTTTGATAATAGAGCAAATAAAAGTGCAGAATGTCTCTGGGTATCAGCCATAATAAGTCCCAGTGCAGACCTTGGCAACATACTCATTTGGCCCCCTTCCCTACCTTTAAAAAACAAAAAACCATCAGAGTCTGGTAATCTGGGCCCTTCAGAGCCCACCAGCCTTTGGCAGAAGCCTAGGTTGATAATAGATAATGAGATTATGGTAAGGGGAGATTGCAAATGGTAATTAAATAAGAACCATCTCAGTAAATAACAGTGATTTCATGGGCGCTATTCCACAAGTTTTGTCAAATGGTAAACTTTTTTTTGTTAATATGCATCGCATATATATATATATATATATATATATATATGTACACACATATACCGTATGGTATATATAATTCATGCCCTATTATAGTGTACAAATGTGAAACAGTTTATAGACTGGCACTATATAAAATAATGTTATTAATAATAATAGTAATATACAGTATATAGTTTGAATGTTAGACATCTAATGGTTATTAGTGGTACTGCATCTTTTTTTATACTGGAATACATACATGGTAGAAGGGACTCCAGGAGAAGAAGATGCAGTAAAGTGAGTTAAGGTTTGGATGAATGGGATGACCAGGAAGGCAAATCTGCTCAGTATTGATAAATGGAGTTGATTGTCCTGAGGAAGTGCTCAAGGATTGATTGATACTCCCCATTTAAATTATGGGTGTTGGGGGCACAGACGTCTAGTTTCCGAAGGCTTTCCAAAATATAGAAACGGTACCTCTGGATCTGAGACATTATGAAGAGGTAGGCCATGAAGTCAAAAAATCTCCTTATTAAATGGTCTGCTATGAAAGAAATAATTGGCATGAACTGAATGGGAACAAATTATAAGCAGTCTATTACAAATAAAGTTAATATAACATTTATGGAATTTAAAAAAAAATCACTGAACAAATCCATAGAGATGTCAGAGAGGCTATGGCTTATTAAGAACTGGAAGGAGAGGGGCAGCAGGAACATGGTGAGGCAACAATTTCTTTCACTTCCAATATGTTCTACCCTTGGAGAACTGGATCCAGGAATTTTGCAATTTCAAAAAATGAAACTTATTCTTCATGTAAGACTTCAATTTGTAGCTTGAAGGTACAGTGGCATGGGAAAGTTTATGCCAATGTGATTCCTGATTTCCTGATTTTTTCTATTTTTGTATCTTATTTAATTGTTTCAGATCTTCAAACAAAATTGAATGTAAGACAAAGACAACCTGAGTAAACACAAAATACAGTTTTAAATAATCGTTTCATTTATTGAAGGTAAAAAGTTAACACCAGCTGACCTTGTGTGAAACAGTAATTGTCCCCTTTGTTACTCATTCAACCAATGAACCAAATTTAATTGATCATAGGATTCAAACAAACTAGAAAGGCTTGATTACTGTCAGCCCTGTTGAATCTCAGCATCCCTTAAATATAACCTTTCCAGCAATATTAAGTTGGCTTATACCCCTTTTACACCGCAACTAAAACCCAGGTTATTGCCTGGTTAACCCGGGTTGCTGCTCGGTGTAAAAGGGTTAACCTGGATCCAGTGACCCGGGATTCCAACCCGGATGCCAAGAAGGGTTGGATCCGGGTTGTGGGGCAATGTAAACGAGCGTCCTGGGTCATTCGACCCGGGTCCTGTTAACTGCATACAGAGTGCTGTATTCTAGATGATTGGAGATGATGTCATCTCCAAGCGCCGGCTGAGGCTAGCCCCAAAAATATCTTAGGTCCAGTCTGAGGTGTGAATGAGTTTTAAGCTGCAGTGACACGGCTTGAAGCCCCTGTTCAGTGTCCTGGGCTTGACCCGGGGTTTTAGTGTATAAGGATAGTAAGAGGTCTCAAACAATCAGCACAGTATTCCGCGATCAAAAGAAATTCCAGAAGCGATGAGAAAGAAAGTATTTGAAATGCTAACTGAAGTACACGCCGTTGCCCGGGTTTAAATCTTCAAGTTATTGAGTTTTATTATGTGATGTCGTCCAAATCCATCCAGTGGAAAGCCCAGAACAGGCTCCCTGGGTCAAGGTTCTGCCTGGTGCACTCCGCCGTGAGGTCCGACCGGGACCCCAACTACCAGGGGCGTCTTAAGAGAGGAGAGGGCCCATGTGCATTCCCCATGCAGGGCCCTCTCCTCTCTCCCCAGTGTCCGGCAGCCAACTGACGTGACTGGCCGCCCACCGCAGACGCAGTAGACTCTGGGCAACAGAGTGTGCCCAGAGTCTACTGCGCATGCGCAGATCGCCGGAAAAAGGCCGCGGTGGCCATTTTCCTGTGTTCTCTGCAGCGCTGACACCCGACGCGGGACCACGGACAGGTGAGTTTTAAATAATATGGGTGCAGGTTGTGCGGTGCGGGGCCCCCCTGGACCCGGGGGCCCGTGAACCCTGCACACCCTGCACCCATTATAGATATGCCCCTGCCAACCACTCTTTTAGGCATCCCAGACCAATTGCCACCCCTCTGTGAGGTTTTCAACCAAATCCATTCAGTGGAAGGCCCAGAATAGGCTCCCTGGGTCAAAGTTCTGCTCAGCATCCCTGGGTCAAAGTTCTGCCCAACGTACACCAACGGGAGGTGCGACCGGGACCCTAACCCCCCTAAAACTTAGCCAGGATCCAACTGGACCACCTTGCATTGGTTTCATCCCAATCGGTGCAGGGTGTCTGAATGCATAACCGGACAGAGCAGACAAACAAACAAACAGACCAATGATTTTATATATGAGATAATCAGTTTGGAAATTATTACAAAGTCATTTCTAAGGCGCTGATACTTCAGCAAACCACAGTGACAATTATTATCTCCAAATGGAGATAACTTTAAACAGTGGTGAATCTTCCCAGGAGTGCCAATATTCCTCCAAAAGCGAATGGGAGAGTTGCATGGCGCAAACCTCTGCTAACCATAAAGGCTTGTCTCACATTTGCCAAAAAACATTGATAGTCCCCAAGCCTGATGAGTCAAAAATTTTACTTTTAGGAAGATAAAATTGGCCGGTTACATCTGTTAACACAACAGTCACACATGATGGTTATAGTGTAATGGTGTAGAGATGCTTTGCTGTTTCAGGACCTGGACTCCTTGCCAATCAAAGCCTTGACTTGAAACCAATTGAGATCTTGTGACAGGACCTTAAATGGACCATCCATGCTTGAAAACCTTCCAGTGTGACAGAATTGTATTTGTCCACAACGATGACAACGACTGATCTCCAGTAATTGGAAGTGTTTGGTTGCAGTTATTACTGCTAAAGTTGGCACAACCGGTTGTTAAGTTTAGGGGGCAAATCCTTTTTAATGTGGGTGATCACTCCTGTTGAGTGTGGGGGGGGGGCAGGGACAAAACCGTACACCGGTCCCCGAAGTACGAGGGGGCCCTGGAGTGTATCCGCTGCATGTGCTGCTGCTGAAGTGACCAGCAGGGTGCAGGCATGTACAGGGCCCCTGCTGATCACTGCAGCAGCAACGCAGGCAGCCGTTCGAGGTCTGTCTGGCAGGGAGCCATTATACTGCACCCGGCATCGGCAGTGGGTGGGTGCAATAAAGTTTATTTTGTTTGTTGCTGCGCAGCACATGTGATGTTGTGACACCACAAGCACCGCACCACTGAAACACTGAGCAGAGGAACCACAGCGTGGCAGCTAAAAGACATAGAATAAGGTAAGTAAGTGTGGGGGCTGGAGGGACAGAAGGGGTCTCGGGATGTAGAGGTAGAAGGGGGCTATGGCTGGAGAGACACAGGGGTACTGGATAGACACAAGGTGGATGATGCTCAGGGACCTGTATCTGCCAGGGACATGGGGATGGAGGGTTCCTAAAAAAATGTGTGTACAGGGTCCCATAATTTCTGTTGCCGGCCCTCTGAGTGATATAGGGTTTGGATAACTTTTTTCTTGAATAATAAGAAATCAGGAAGGGGTAAAAACCTTTTTTCACGCCATGTAATAGTCCTGTGGTCATGAGTTCAATTCCCAGTGAAAGATGATCAATCTGGAGTTTGTATGTTCTCCCTGTGTTGGTGTGAGTTTCCTCCCACACTCCAAAAACATGCTGGTAGTTTTATTAGGTGCTGACAAGTAAATGAAAGCTGTGTATGTATATCCATGTGATAGGGAATTTAGATTATAAACCCCACTGGGGCAGGACCTGATGTGAATCAAATATTCTCTGTAAAGCAATAGGGAATATGTTTGTGCTATATAAGTTACTGTTTAGTCTCCTGGAGGTTTGCTTGTATCAACAGCAGATAAGTGCAGGGGCTTCTACATACATCTGTTCTTCAGGCCACCTTCCAGTCACCACCCAGGAACACCCATGGTTCTCCTCTCCCAGTTCTGATACCAACAATTCAGTATGCAGCAGTGCATTTGTTCGTACACTAAGGGTAACGCATGCGTTGTAGGGGTTTTCTCAGAATATTTCACACATGCGCAGTAGCAAATAATCACTCTTCTACAATAACATTGGCATTACGTGCACTTGTAAAGTCTTTTTACATCTACTAAAGGGTGTTTTGCTGCACGTGTTCAAAATAAATCCATAATCATGTTATTACAATTTTTAGAACACATATTTTTTTAAACAGATGAGGTGTGACTGTGAAGGTTGGGCCAGAGAGCTCTGGTCTGGGGGCGGGGGAAGATAAAATACTGGGCCAATGCAGACTGGAGAATTTGGAGAGAAGTCATTGCTCCCAACACTTAGGGCTAGCCAGAGGCATTGGATGACATGGGAAAGTGATTTCAGCTCACACTGCGTGCCCAGAATGAAGTCATGTAGTTGGAAAGCCTCTGTCTCATACAGGAACTGCGTTTGTAACACTTTATCCTGTCCAGTGACCAGAAGAACTCAGAGGATTACCATTGCACTGACTCTACACAAAGTGCATGGAAATGTATTCAGTCTGCAGAGGCCTTTATGTTGAGATACAATAGTCTATAGTCTCATAGTGAAACAAAGGTGGGGGTGAATTAACATTTAAACATCAACAAAAAAATAGTTACCACGATTTAGCTTTTTTGTTATCGACTTACATGATCAAAGACTCTCTCTTTTATAGCAAAAATGTATTCAACCAAAATGTGCCATAATATTGTTTTGTAGCTACAATAAATATTAATTGTTCTATTTGGAAATAGTAAATTGTTAAAAGTGTTATTTTACCATAGAAACTATGGGCCTCATTCAGAGATGGACGCAGAGCCGATGTTGAGCGATTATTAGTGGTCTGCACATGTATCAAGTTTCATTACCAATGTCCCTCACAGTGAGGATTTATTTGTAAATTGATTGACGGGCAGGGACCGTTTGTGGACGGTAACGGGGGAGTGGCAACTCAAGCGGAGGCGTGTCATGACCATTTTTGGGGCATGTCTTTGCCTGCGTCTGTGATCCCATATGCAGTGAAAATGGTCCGGCATCTCAGTTTCGGTGGCCATTCTGCGCAACCCTGGAGTTACTTAGCAGTCTGATAATCGACTGATCTGCAGCCGAGCTGCGTCTTTGAATGCGGTCACTTGGATTTGCGAAACTGCTGGTGGGCGTCTCAATACAATTTCCGGCGGCTGCTACATTTGCATATTTTCATACAGCCGCTGCTTATAAATTCGCAGCTGTATTAGCGTACATTTCTGAACCAGGGTGCCACTCCCGGCCCCCCGGAAGAGTAGGCAAGTCTCCCGGAATGGGCGCAGCCTCACTGTGGGCCCACCCCTCGGTAAACTGGGCAGCCTGGGGGGGGGGCAATGACGCAATTCGTGCTGAATTGCATCATCCTAGCCCGGCCCCCTGCTTTACAATGCCAGTAATATCAACATTATAAAGCAGGGGCGTGGCCGCCATGACACCACCGCCCACATAAGGCGTCCATTCATTTATTGTGACAAACATAATAACCTCTTATGCTAAGCTTAACTTCTAAAAGAAATAACCACACTGACAACAAATGCTTGGTTCAAATTAGAATTAATATATTTATTAAATTGCAAATTTATTTTAATAAAAGAGGGTGGCAAAAGAAGGCGCTACCACTACCCAGCTCTAGCCCAAATAACTCTTACCACAAAAGTTGGGGACGACTAAAACGCCCCCACCTCTCAATATGCGTAACCTGCGCTGTGCAAGTCTCACTGCCCCTTACTTTGGCACAGTTCGGACACTTCCGCAAAGAAAGTGCCCAATTGTCCAACCCGCATAGGTAGGACCCACTCGCCGTCCTTCATAGGGGCAAGTGCCTCACAACAACCGCTTACGCCACATGTGGCTGCTGGTTAGTAGCGCCTTCCCACCCACTGGTTTAAGAATTTTTAGTAAAGACAAACAAAATACATACAAACACACGGTTTTGGGTAGGGAGGGGCTCCCAACTGAAAAAAGAGGCTGAACCTATTCAAATTCAGCCTTAAATAGTAAACCTAAATGAACCCGCCCCCATCAACCCTAATTGGCTAATCATGAACTAATGAAAAAAGACCTCACAAACTACAAAACTACCTAGCAACAGATTCCCTAAAGCTAAATGAGACCTCTTATATAGTCTTGCTTATGCAGCCTTTGTCTAGTCTAATCCGCCCCCACATCCCCTGCTCTACCGTCCTGGCGGCCTCCCCCGGAGGGGGCTGCCAGAATGTCGGTAAGTATGCTTTAGAGATGTATAGAAAGCTCCAATCCTGCCTCTCGATCTGCGACATAGCATCATTGTGCAGTTTATTCACAAATGAGTGTGGCCAAAATGGACAAGATCAGGCTCATCTCTCGGGTTATGCGGCTGGATAACTCCTGATATCATTCTAGTCTGTTGTAGCAGTCACCTTCTGTTGGGGCCGCACATGCTGCGATATTGGGCCAATTGCCTAATATCACTTGTAATATTGCAGCTGCTTTAGCGACTGACATTTTAAATGCCAATTTCAACCTTGTATGTAGTTATTCTCTTTTGATGTGTGATGTGTATAATGCATGTAACTCCAGCACTGCATAGTTTTGTGGCACCTGACAAATAAACGTGTGCAGTAGCTACTTTATGCATTTTTGTGTATGCCTGTCCTTTTCTGAGTAGGATGGAACTTACCCGGATCTGCTTTTCCATGAAATAGGGCATTTGTGTAAACTAGGCAATGGCAAAGCGATTCCATGGAACCACTCTGACTTGTTCTGTGGCTGATAGCGGTGAATCATGTGATCGTCAAAGGTTGGTCCAACTCCTTTAAGCTGCCTGGGTACCTATGACATTTACACCACTTTTGATTAAATTCCTTACACATTGCTCTTTGTGTGCACAGAAAACAATGAGCACTTCTTTTATCATATTTTATATGTCTCATGCTAATGTCTTTATTTTTCAACAGAGGAAATAAAAAAGGTTTTGGAACTTTCTGTCACATACCGGAACCACATTCCTCCAGCAGGTGACTTTGTCATACTAGTTGACTCCGAGAAGTCGGCAGGAAAAATCGGGGGTCACACGAGAAACAATTGTCACTTCCTGAAGATAAGTTTATACTGCTATTCACCCCTAGGGAGTGGTCATACAGGAAGTCACCAGAACTGTCAGCATCCTCCAGGGAGAAGACTTCGGAAGCTGTTGGACAGAGATAAATGAGCAGGTCCTGCAGTGTTAACACTTTGTTACAGGTCTCTTATCAATGCAAAATTGTGTTACACTGAGAGCTCCTGCTAAAATGTTCTGCACTGAGGAGTATGTGGCCCGAATACCCTATCAACACCAACAGTGAATACAAGTTATAGGGATATGACAAATATACAATTTAATTATGTATTTGGCCAGAAGTCAATGACTATTAACAACATTTGGAGGAATATTTTGGAATTATTGGGTTTTGTGTGAACCATTAGAATATGACACATATAAACAAACTACAGAACCAGAATGAAATCAATGTGGTGTACATGTTAGTGGAATTCTAATAGAATTATCCATATAAATAAAATGATAGTACTCCCATCCAATGGACAGTTACTTAGAAAATTGTGTTAAAGTAATGGTGCGTACACACGGTACGATAAGAATGCACGATATGAAGGATAACGATATCGTTCACATCGTTATTGTTATTTTCATTCTCATTTTTAGGTGCCTTCCAACCCTCGAACAACCAGCGATGCGTGAGCACGTATGGACGATAACGATATCGTCCATCGACCGTGCAGGCAGGCCAACCTGGTCGATATTGACCAGGTTACATAGGGACCCACGATAGTCGATCACAGGTCGCTGGCCCGTCGTTGGTGGGTTAGTGGTGTGTTTGGTGAACGATAACGATCATCCAGCACACCAGGAAGGTGCAGGACGATCAGTCAGCGATATCGTTATTGCTGACTGATCATACCGTGTGTACTCACCATAACACTACCATCAACCCTGAATTTATGTTGATTTCTAAAATACTGTTCTCTGAATTCTCCAATGTCCACTTCATAACATGAACTACAATTTTTATTACAGTGTATTAATATGCTGAACATCACACTACTATGTAATAACAAAAAGAAAATGTCCCCAAGTCTATCAATTTCATGGTAGGAGGGGTCCAACCAAGGTTTAGGGAACAGTTGCTACATAACTTAGTTTAAAAATATATATATTTTTTCCACTGGAGATATAAGGCTTTCTTCTGCTAGAATATTGGAAACAATTTGTACATTTTAAATTTGAAGAAAACTACTTTTTATCTGATTTAGTTTAAACTTTTCTTGCATCTTTTACTGTTAGTTCCAGCCCATTCCCTATTTAATCAGCTAGGTATCCTGGGTTTAACAATTTCAAGTGTGTTTTGTTTCTGTATACTTTATCAATTGAAAACTAGAATAAATATTCTGTAATACAACAAAAGATACAAAAAACTCAGAAACTGCCAAAGACTCCACACTTACAGCGAAGGGGGGATATAAATAGCGCAGTTAAGGAAATCAAGCATATACACATATACACATACAGTATGTTTGTTGTGCTTTTTGGGAACAAAAATAGGTAGGGAACCTGCTACCCCAACTGCCATTCAGGGGAAATCTTGCAATTCCTGCTACTAAACCCATGAGACTTCTCCTTTTCACAAAGTGGCAGAAGGACCTGTGACAGTCTCCCTGCGGCTGTCATGACCCACGGACTGATTCCCTTCGGAACTGTGTGAGATAAGTAATTCAAAGTTTTATACAGGTATTGTTTCCAAACAGTATACAGTTGTACAATATTACATCTGGAATGAAATAAAATGTGAGAAGCATTTGTATATTTACGTGCACCTGTCGTCTACACATAGTGGATTTTGCTTTTGTACATAGTGGAGGTAGACATTACACTAGTGAGCCCATGGTCGGGAGACTGTAGCCTGTCATCTCACAAGGAATCAGGTACATCATTGAGGCACAAAGGGGCCTGATTGAGAGGTGGAGGTTTCTGTGTCCGCCCTTGCCTCTGTTGCTGGAGTCGTGGCTGCGATAATGCTAGTATCAGCCTTCCCCTGGTGTAGTAGCCTGTTCTGACTGTGCAAGGGCTCTAGCTCCAGAAAATTACGCTTTCCTGAGCTTGATGCATATGGGCATATTGCAGCACCATAGAATTCTGCTAGCAGTCCACAGCGGATATTTCCAATATCTGCTGCTGACCTTTTAATACATATGTGGATCCATATGTATTGAGGTAAACTTCCAAAAATGGCAGTATTCAGTTTGGCCGCATTTATTAAATCATTACATCCCACCCGAATTCAACAAAATGGCTGCCACATGTGTGTGTGCCCTGTTGCGGGATGTCAGCACATCCTGTAAGGGAATCAGTACGAATGACCGCCGGACATCAGCCCAGCCGTTCAAATCACGATGCCGGCAGCTCGATGGGTGAAAATCCCGACAGCGCAGATAAGTATACTTTCCCTACCCCTCTTCCCCCCTAATGCTAACACTCCCTTAGGGGGCCTAACCCTATCCTCCCCCCCTAGTGCCTAACCCTAACCACCCCCCAATAGTGCCTAAACCTAACACCCCCTCCCCGCACCCTAGACCTAACCCTCCCCGGGGGCTGCCTAACCCTAACCTCCCCCCTAGTACCTAAATCTAACCCCCCCTTCCCCTAGCCTAACCCTAAGTCCCCCCGGGGGGCCCTAAATCTAACCCTCCCATCCCTGGCTAAGTGTATACTCACCTCCAGCAGAGGACGATCGGCACGGCGTTCGGGCGTCGGGATTAACATAGGCATCGGTATTTTGGTGCCTATGTTAAATCCCTTGCTGGAATTCCAGTGTTGCCGCCAGTCTCATAACTACATCCCCTTGCAAGGTCCAGGATCATGTGTGGGCGGATGGTCCCTGGCCAGTTCGGGCCCCTTGGCTAGTCTGGGCCCCATATTTCATTACTCCCTGTTCCCCTCCTGATGGCTCCCTGGATAACCTCCTCCTAAACTGTTTGGAGAATATTATAAATGTTTTTTAAAAGTAACAGTTTAATGAAACTCCTGGAAACATGTATAGCATAGCTGTATTTCACTGTACATTCCCTACACTACAGAAATGGTAGAATATGTTATTCTTAAATACAAAAAAAAGTAATTGATAGACATCTATAGCTTCAACTTCATGTTGATGTATTCTGATGCTGCGATCCATGTTTACGTATTGCTGTCTCTGAGTTGAAGGACTGTGTCAGGAAACAGACTTACATAAGTGCTTCTCAATTGGTCTCCTGTATTCTTGTGTTTTAGTTAAACAAAACCAGTGTAGCCATGAAAAATGATAGGGAAAAGGTCAGAGGAGATTCTGTGGAACTGGAGCGGATATAGGGAACTCCTGAGAGGAAGAAAGTACTTTCTATGGTCTCTGCATGAGCCTGGATTTTTCTTCTTTTTAACTTTTGTGCTTCCGTCTCTGGGAGTGGTTCCTGGACGGACTATTGGAAGTGTGTGGGACACACCTAAATACCATTTAGTCATGAAATAACAATCCAGTGACTACAAACAAACAGATGTTAAGGCAGAAGTGTCCAATTTTTAGCAGTACAACACCTTCCATCCAGAGTCACTGACTGTTAGAGATGAGCCGTTTAGCATCACCTGGTAGGCCTGAAATACCCACAAGGCTTCTATAGCTAGTATATATTTCTATCAATGGGCAGAATGTTTCATGTATCGGAGATACATTATGTTACATCCTGCCCCTATTGTCATGCATTACGCAGCAATACTTTCCTGACGAAATAGCTCTTCTGATTTTAGAGCTGTCCCGGCAAAGAATTGACTTCTGGATTTATGACCTGGGAGTCCTAATGAGCATATGCAAACTGCAGGGTACGGAGAGGTATCCTTCTATTGGTGGCATTGCCTATCGGGCGCAAGAGCCGGGAAATTAATTGTTAATAATTCATAATACTTATATACACTTATTTATTAATCACTATTTTGGGGGAGTTCTCCTGGCTCCAGGAAGAGTGAGCAACCCTCCCGCATTCCGTTGTTTATAGTGCCGCACCACACCCCTCACACCTGGTAATCCTGATCTCCTGTAGTGCATGTCAGTGAAATGGGGAAGTATGAGGTACAGAGGGGAGAAAGACAAAGATGAAAAACCACAAGTATTAGAAGACACTATTTGACTCGAAGGGATCTGGTCCTCCTTGGTATTAATCCAATGCCCAATAACACCACCATATTGCCTCACATGCAAACATCAATGTTTGCATCTGGCCACAACATTGTGCAATCCATCAAACAGTTATACAACGAAGACTTGCTTTGGGGATGTATTATAGCGGTGTGACGGTGTGTGGAGCGCCTATCTGTTGGGAAAGATAAGATTTGAATTTGCCATCAGTCAGGTCTGGCTATCAGCATACACCTGGGGGGCCAATAGTTTGAATCTTAGTCTGCTGCACAGATATACATGTCTGCATCATGTCAGTGAGGCAAGTAATGGTGAGGAGGGTTTCTGGTGGAGTTTTTACCCCCTTCGCTATCAGTAGATCTATGTAGGTTAAGGCTGGCTAAGGGATAACCCTCTTAATATAAAATACAAGTAAAAAAGTAATAGTAGTATGTGTACAATGTAAAGCACAATACATAAGACTATTTTAGTTACAGTACTTTCTTTCCAGACCAATATTTGTCAATATAAAATAACAAGTGATTCTGAGATGATCTAAACTAGAGATGACCAAAACTGCGGTGGAATCAGCTGATTTGCATAGGTGCAAGATCCACTGCTACAATCATCAAGTTCTGCTTTTACTTACCCATTCCACAAAATGCCATTTCCCTCTGCATCTGTAAAATTGCATTTTGGAATATTCATTCACCTCTGTGGTGTAGTACTGGGAACACTGAAGGCCAAATTCCTCCGGCAAAATGTGTAAATATTTAATAGACAAATGTAGAATTGGGGCGATTATTACTTTTTTTTTATTTATCTAGCTCATCTATACTGCTGTAAGGGGCAGTGTATTACTAATCTGTTGCACATGCTGTGGCAGACTGCATAGACACAAGGAAGGGTTACTGGGTTTGCACTGAACAGCAAGGCGTGGGGAGGCCTCTGCGAGCCTGAGTGCCCACCATCAGCGAAGGACAAAGCAGAGGATTGTGCAGTGGACAAGTAATGAATATCGCACTTGTTTCCTAGGCCTGCACAAGGTGTGAGGAGATAGGAGCTCAGTCTTGTAGTGGTGTTGCCAGAAACCTGCATCCTCATACTGTGAATGTGCTAAGCTCCCTAGTCAGAGCTGAATCTGGAGTGCACTGGAATGCGTGTTTGGAGCTGTATAGCACTGTTGGCTATTTATTAAGTGTAAATGTGCAGTAACTGGAATCATTCAGCTATTAGATTAAATCAATAAAGATAGTGCAAATGGGATCGTGTCCACAAGAAAATGTGCAGACACATCCCTTATTGCATATGGGTATATTTATCAGGGCCGTAGCTAAGGTAGTGCGGCTGGTGCCATCGCACAGGGCACCACAGGTCAGGGGGCGCTGTTTGGACCTGTCAAATTTCTGTTTATCATAATTCTCACTTGTAGCTTCCTCTTATTTCATCCCCAGCATCTCCTGGCCTCTCCTATCTCTTCCCTGGCCCTTCCCCATGAGGCCATTCCTCTTTTTTCGGTGCATTATGTCCCTTTGAAAAATCAGGGGGTGCCAATGCTCTTTATGGCACAGGGCACCAAAAAGTCTAGGAACGGCTCTGATATTTATTAAAGTGATTTTGCAGAAAATCCCCTAAAACAAGTACTTTGTTGTTGTTTTTTTCGGGGGGTGGGGGGGACTACCTGCAAAAAGAAAATGTCTCCATGTACTGTATGAAGGGGGTTCAGGGGGTCCCATGGTCTCTTATCGGAGTCTGTGTCCCATCAAGAGAAATGTGGAAGTTTCAAGCAAAAATATTTATGTAAATTTGCTTGATATTGTCCCATCACAACCACATTAGAAATGCAGATTGTGATACATTTGCTCCTATGAATATTATCAGGCTTAGAGGCCACAATATTGGGACAAGTGCCGATATTGTTGCTTATATAACAGTGTGTACGGCCAGCATAAATACTGTAGCCTTTTTACACCAATTTATGTATGTATTTATATGGAGTTAATTATAATCATATTAGTCACATACTATCAGCTTTTAGTACAAGAGCTACTGATTGCTAATATTGAGTCACAAAGGAATTCCTTAGTACATAAGAGGTGGGTAGAGTCATTGCATGCTCACACACTTTCTATGCTTCCTTCGCCTTTCTGGATGTAGAGGGAACATACATTCCACTGGCTTCACAGGAAACCCACCCAATGTGTGACTCAATGCATTCCCATCAGCACCACTAAACGATGAGGCAGCATAAATGGCTCATTTCAACACACACCTCACTAAGAACAGTGAAGGGGCTAAAATATGTACTTTATCATGGTATGTAACCTGATTCCCTAGCATCTCAGGGGCTCCTGCCATAGGATGGAAAGAAACTCTGGGACTTGTAGCTCTACAACTCTGTCACTTATCTATGATTTTAAGTACATTTCACAATTCATCATTGTATACAATGGTATTCCAATGTGGCCGCCTCACACCCATCTGAGAGGACTGTTAAATAGTCATACAGACTGTCTTATGCAGCATAAAGCAATAGTATAACCTCTTCATGACTTGAGGTAATTTGCACCATAATGACCAGAACAATCTTTGCATGTCCCTGCATTGTAGGTTTTATTGGTAGTAACTGTTCTAAATCAAAGTCTAACTAAGAGATAGGGCTTTCATTATGTACCATTTTGGATTAAAAATATATATCTCTTTTGTTATCAATGTTTTAGGAGGGTAGAATCACCTGAAATTCCACGAGATCTCCCCTGTTCTCAAACTGATACAATGTAACTGGAATTTAAATCTACTACAGCAACTTCTTTTATATCCATTTTCCATTGATCTGTTACTAATAAGACCAGATTCGGGTTTCCCAAGCATCTAACAGGGGACCCTAATGCTTGTGGCGACTGAGACTGACCAGGTAAAGCTGTAAGTAACTGTCACCTTTTTTTGCCAGCATCGCCTGGGCAGCTGATTAATGCTCAGCAGTGATATTTAATCATAAATGTGGGTGAAATTTTTATTGCCACAATAAGTAAAATTGTAACAAAGTGCCCCCTATTACTTAAAACTTTGTCCATGAAGGCCTATGTAAATAATGTAAAATACATACAAAGCAAGAAGAGGCAGAAGAGACACTGTACAGCCAGATGTACTAAGCTCTGAAAAGTGATAAAGTGGTGAGTGTTAAACTGCCAGCCACTCAGCTCCCAACTGCCATGTCACTGGCTGTGTTTGAAAAGTGACAGCAGCTGATTGGCTGGTGGTTTATCACTTTCCAAATTATCACTTTTCAGAGCTTAGTACGTCTAAGAGACTCGGGAGCTGATTCAGCATTACACATACGACTACTGGGAATCTGCCCATGCGCAGGACTCAAGTTGTGAATGTGCAGAATGGGTCCTGAATCCTGCATGATCGCACCCAGACCCTTTTATGCCTCTGTCTGGAAACGGGGGCATGACGGCCCTGTTTTCAGGGAGCGGCAAGGCCATGGTCTGCGTCTATGGATGCAGTTTCCTGGCATCGCAAGCCGGCCAGCCTGAGCAAGCCTGGTGATCTCAGCCTGTGACCTCAGTCGCAGTGCCAGGATCGCAAATACAGCAGGGGTTATCCTCCTGCTGCATTTGCAAATTAGCAAGTACAGAATTGCAATGCTGCCTGTGTGCAGTTTTGCAATTCCTTCCGAAGCTGAATCACTCCCACTGCTTGCAATGGTTAACAGGCACACTCAGTGGCATAACTAGGGTATTTGTAGCCCAGAGCAAGTAAAAAAAATGGAGCCCCCCCGCCCCCCAACATGACACACCATTGTTTCTCGTCACTCTGGAAACATTCCTTTCCATTTCATATGCACCTTAATGCAAAGTAGTAGTGCCCCTCTTATAATGCCCACTGTAGTAGTGCCCCTTATTCAATGTCCCCAGTAGAAGTGCCCCTTATCCAGTGCCCCCTGTAGCAGTGCCCCTTATTCAGTGCCCCCAGTAGTGCACCCTTATACAGTGCCCCAGTAGTGCGGCCCTATACAGTGCCCCCAGTAGTGCACCCCCCATGTTACGCATTTGTGCTGTCAGCAAACTAGGGGTTAAACATAAACTGCAGACAAAAAAACGTGGACAAACCCATTCTCTGCTGTGAGATGATCATCTGTTGTAGCAAATGTGTAAAACTGTGCAACAAATCCACAAAATGCCCGTTACTAGTAGTCTAGTACCCATTATATGTTTTATAGTGTAAACAGCATTCTAGGGGGTGTGTAGAGCAGGGTGGGGCCATCCCTAAAGACCACTGCACTGTTTTCCTGTGCAAAGGCTGTGTACTGTACATGGGACAGAAGCCAAGGGGAGAGGATACACCAATCTTTGATCACTTGGTAAGCCGAGTAGTGGGGGATGGTGGGCGGCAAACTGTTGACTTCTGCAATGAATGTAAACTTTTGATCTCTACCATTACATTATACTGGGCCTAGCAGATTCAAACATTTCAGTCTGAGAAATAAAAATTAACAATTAAAATTACTTTTGAATGTTTATAAATATAAACAAGACTATTTATGTAACAACTACATTATATTCATACATAAACCAGTTATATATATATATTACAAATAAACAGAAGAAAAAATTCTTAAAAAAAAAAAAAAACAAAGGCAAAGAAATGTGTGCGGCTGGTCAGACCTGTCGTAAATGCTATGTGACTGCCCAATGTGCGTAGATGGTACCGATGTTTATGCAGGAGAGCGACATTGGATGGATATGAGAAAGCAGCAGTGGGCGCCTTTATGCCGGCTGAGCTTTGGCAAGCATTAATGTATTTTCACTGCTGTGTTCCATGCGAATTCGCAGCTGCGATCGAAATAGCGATCGCTGCTGAATCAGGCCCTCTGTACATTATTAATGTTCTTTATATTTTTTAGTCATCAATGTAAAAAAAAAGTGTTTGGACAAAATCATGTGGGGCCCATTTTATAAATGAGTGATATGCTTCTTATCACTCCTTACTAATCATAAATGGTGCTCCAACCAATCATCTCCTGTCATTTTTCAAACACAGGCCCTGATTCATTACCAATCGCAACTGCAACAGCGTACGCAGTTGGTCAATTGTTTCGTACTGCAAATGCGTATGCATCGCAGTACGCTTTCTGGGCGGTTACACTGCGATCATACTGAGATTATGCAGAGCTCGGTAAGCCATCGCAGAATGAGTGACAGGTCGTCAGCGTTTGGGGGTGGTGACGGGGGAGTGGTTGGGTAAACGCAGGTGTTCCTGTCCGGTTGAATGCCATTACAAGGGTGTGCATAAATTAGCTAGTGTGCCGGCATACGCAGCTTGAGTAGATACTGCGTGCAATGAGGTTAGTAATTTCTAAGTAAGGTCAGGGCTGCTGTAATGGTTCATGAGGGGCCGATGGTACTCAATGTTTCCTATGTATACGCAGGCCTGCAAAGTATTACGGATGTGAGATAGCGATAGTGGGATGCAGTGGGCATCTCTATGCTGGCATTGGCATATGCGACGGCATTGCTATAGCATTCATTAGCACATTTGCACAGTAGACCTGCTTGCGTTTGCGGAGCTGTGAGTGTAATAGCGATCCGTAATGAATCAGGCCCGCAGCCTGTAAAATGACAGTTAGGAGCTGATGGTTTGGAGCACAATTTAAAATGAGTTATGATAACAAGCATAAATGTGGCCCTAAATCTCAACTAGTCTAATGCTGAGTACACACAGTACCATATAACGTTCATACAGCCGATGAACGATATATCATTCACTGCATCTGCAGGTATGTACACACGTGATATATGTGATTGTTATTGACACATATATATTGCTTCAGCCATGCAGCATGGCAGATGCAATATATCTTGCATCTGCCGGATGTACGGCAGATGTACGGGGGACTGACCAACTGACCAGTTATGCTGGCCACAGGAACTGCTGGCGATGACATTACAACTGCCCGCACAGTGCTTCCATGTATGTGGGTTCAGGAGTTTGGGTTGTTTTTTTGCCAAGCCTTAGGAATACCTATCTGGACCAGCACCATGGAGTAGGTAAGAGTGTAGTGTGAGAGTGGGTGCACATGAGTGGTTATTAAAGGGTTAACATATTCGGTGTGTGTGTTCTCTCTTTTTTAAAATATTTTATTTACAGGGGGGGCACATGTGCTACCGGGCCCTTACTGTCCGGGCATGGTGGCACTTGTGGTTCTCCAAGTATCGCCATGCTAGGGCAGGCTTGCAGGGACCTATAGTCCCACTGTAAAGAACAATGGGCTAGATGTAGCAACCGGGTTGGGTATGATATCCCGACTGTAGGGATGCCGCTGTTCCGTCAGAGGCATTCCAACAGCCAGAATACCGACACCCATTGGAACGCAAGGTAAGTTTTTTCCCTACCCTAACCCTAACCCCTACCCTAACCCTAACCTTCCGTCCCCGGTGCCTAAACCTAACCCCCCATTCCTAGTGCCTAAAATTAACCTCCCCCTCCCCGCACCCTAAACCTAAGACCCTCTCCCATTCTATTCGGAATGCTGACGGTCGGGACACTGGTGCCGGGATCCAGACCTGTCGGGATTTGGTACCAGTATTTAGATCTTCGGCATCCCGAACACCGGGATGCCGACTACATCCCGTAGCAACCAATTAGCATCTACCAATACAACCTCAAAGCTGATTGGTTGCAATGGACAGCTTCTCCACTGGCACACTTCCCCACTCTTTTCATTGCTTCATACATCTACCCCAATATTCTTTACTATTTATCACACATTAACCCTGCCCCCACCGCCATCATGGGTGCAAGTAACAGCAAAGGGGTTCATCCCAACCTTGGGGTATCTTTGGGATGGCCAACACCTGTTTCTGAGGGGTCCCCACTTTCTGAGGAATCCCAGGGCTGGGGTGACCAGTTTGGGGCTGGTTAATGTGATGACAGGGGGATCCTGTGATGTGTGTCTCCTTGCTATATGGCATTACCCCATAGCTGCGTGAGCCTGGTGCTGGTTACGAGAAATACGGAGGAACCCCGCATCATTTCTCCCCCCAAATTTCCAGTACCAGAATGGGCTCTGAGGTCTGGGGCTGGTTATGCTTTTGGGGGGTAACCCCACTCTTTTTTTTAACCCTTTATTTACACAGTGACACACAAAAGCACTGCACAAATCTGACTAATTTGTGCAGTGCTCAGCAGAGTCTATTGAGAAGGAGCCAATACGTCTGAACTCACACAATACAACACGATCAGTATCACCATCGGATCAAAACAGACAGGCATACACAATTCTTAGTAAATGGAAAAGGGGCCCTAGACTGCACACCCTGAATATATATATATATATATGGGAGGTGCTACCGGTTGAGACTATTGTTGCAGACACAAAAAGAAAAGTTATAAGTGCACAACGCCAACATTACTAATTATATATAAATAATACATTTTGCAATACAATTTATCAATAAATAAATAGAGGTTTTTAGCATAATCATGGCCAAAGTTATGGGCCTACCCACCGCATCCAGGTAACCTCTTTAGGGTAGGTCCCTAACATACTGGGGTCTAGAGTGCAGGACAACCCCAAACCAGCCCAGCTGAGCCACCACATGGCATCGCTATAGTGAGAAAGGTGAAGTGTAAAAGAGAGATAGGAGCAGCTACTGCATATATTAGAAGTAAAGTGAAAATTAGAGGTGTGAAAATATTACATATATAATAAACAAACAATAAAGGTGCTAAAAGTGCAAAAAAGGAAAAGTGTGTTATAATGTGATGCCCTGAAGCAGCCCAACCACAGCAGTCCAGGAGACCCACGCCCCAAAAATCAACCCATAACTGAAGGAGTCTCATGCCTTCAGGTGTGCATATGAGCACACTAAATAGAAAGGTGCCCTAGACTGCACACCCTGAATGTAAAAAAAAATTAATATATATATATATATATATATATATATATATAATTGGAGATGCTACCAGTTGAGACTATTATTGCAGACACAAACAGAGAAGTTACAAGTGCACAACTCTAACATTACTAATTCTTGGTAAATTTGTGATTTTGGTTGCAAAAAACACGTGAATCCTTGCAATGTACAT
This sequence comes from Taudactylus pleione, assembly GCA_031769625.1. NCBI lineage: Eukaryota > Metazoa > Chordata > Amphibia > Anura > Myobatrachidae > Taudactylus > Taudactylus pleione. The sequence continues at coordinate 17,116,624 of JAUIMM010000012.1, read as the reverse complement.
CATGTTTATTCTGTCGTAGCCGGATGATTGACTGAGACCAGATCTTAAATTAATATCAGGCGATGCCATCTTGTGTTGCCCCTGATGGCGCCATCTTGCGTCATCAGCACGAAACCATTGTGTGCGATGCAAATATGCGATTATTAGCACCGTGCGTCTGAAAGGCTACTGCATATTGTTAAAAGTCTTACCATACCCTATACGCATAATTAAAACATAAAATATACAAGATGCACAGAGCACAGTTGCACTGTTTATCAAAGCACTCTACACATAAACGCACCACGCATATTAGTGACTACGCAATATTCTCACATTTACACATGCAATAACTTATAAAAAGGTTTCTCCACATTAAAAGCTAGATATTAGAGGTTTTATTAGCAAATACTTATGTTATGAAATGTAATGTATACGATATTTAAGGTACATAAGCTAGCTTGGTACCATTCTAAAGCACTGTTTATTTGGAGTTTTCCGGTTTGACCCGCAAGGAAATCGCATCATGCGTTCGCAAGATATGAACAAAATGAAAATAGTGGTTAGAATGTGAAACTGTATGAAGTGTTTTTTACTAGTTTAAACCAGTTCTTCGGTGGGAAAACCACACAAAGCAACATCTGAGGAACTGGGACATACCCCTAGTGATGCTATATGAACTGTGCAATGACCTGCATCATACCTGAATGTCCACGAGCAAGATCCATTGGAAACCCGTTACTATTTTCTTTGTTCTGGGAGGGTATATAGCTTGCATACTGGTTCTAGTATACAGCTATTCTTTTTGGATGACCACAGGCTTCTGGACTGATGACTGTATGCTGGGACCAGTGCCATGTGTATGTATTAGGCTGTATCGTATTCTGTATTTTATTGTCTTTGCGCTAATTGTGCTAGATGAAAGTGTGTAACTTTCTTTTATTGCAATAAGAACTTTTGTTCGTTGGAACCACAATAATTGTCTAGACAGCGATTATTTCTCTCTAGCAATTTAAGGGTATTCATAGATGGGGGCTCGCAGTTGATGTCACGCCACCGTGATTCACACGATAGCGAACGGACCTCGATTCCACAATAAAGGGTGGAAGGTGCCATATGCAGGCAAGAACGCACTGTGTTCGAAACCCTGCTACCATTCAGTGTTGTGGAATCGATGTCCTTTATTGTGTGATCTTAAGGGGTGCTGATTAGGAACTTGGGGACAAGAGAGAAAGGTTTGTTTCTTTTTTTGTCTGTCCATGTTTTGTGTGTTAATCGCATTATTGTATATGTGACTAGGCGCACAATAGCATATACGTGTTTCCGGTATTGCTGCCACGTGTTCAAACAAATTGTTTAAGATTGCATTGTTGTATTGATAGCATGATTACATTGTTTTAAGTCTCTTAATCATACTGCCATATCTGAGAAAAAGTTTCATTTCTTTTCTGTGCAGAAAAGGTGCATGATTGACGTATATTTGTGGCGAGAATAGGGGTACTGCGTGTTCCCTATTACTAGGGGTACTGTGTATTCCCTAGACCTAGGAGTACTGTGTGTTTCCTAGGATACACAAAGCAGGTGTATTGCAGAAAGGGGTACTGTGTGTTCCATATTGATAGGGGTACTGTGTGTTCCCTAGAGGTGAAATCGGCTCTCAGTGTGATCGCAACTATCCATTGATCAGTTAGGTTCTTTGGGCATTGCGATTGGACCACATGGTTGGGTAGACCGTGATTGTGAACTGAGTTGTGTTGGAGGAAATCACTGCTAGCAGAGGAGAGCCCTCGAAAAGGGATTTTTTTTTGTTTGTGGTACTGTGTGTTCCCATTGGTGTGGGGTACTGTGTGTTCCCTATCTGGAAGGCAGGATATTGTATAGGCGGCATTCTGCTGCTTGTTGTGTAGGTTGACTGTAATGATTAGCGAGTTGGTTGTACACAGCGGGTGAAGGTGAGTGGACGCAGCTTGCGAATTCTTCCACCAGTCCACATACTAGCGAAAAGTGCTTACCGTTTTCCCAGATGGTGGTGGGAGGAGTTATAGGCTAGTACAGGACCTTTGAGGGGTTAATAAGGTAGTTGAGAGCCAATTCCCTGTAGTGCCAAATCCAGCTGTCATTCTCATGCAGATCCCACCAAATGCACCCTATTTTACTGTCATTGACCTCTGTTCTGCCTTCTTCTCTGTCCCTCTTCATCCTGACTGTCAGTATTTATTCGCCTTCACATACAAGGGGGTACAATACACATGGACACGGTTGCCCCAGGGCTTCATAGACAGCCCCAGTATCTTCTCCCAGGCCTTACACGACTGTTTACAATCTTTTCAACCTGCCAATGGATCTGTTCTAATACAATAGTTAGACGATTTGTTGTTGTGCTCTGATTCGTTTATGTCATGTTTAAATTATACTAAACTACTGTTGCTTCATCTCTCACAGACAGGACACAAGATTGCTAAGGACAAATTACAGCCATGCCAGACTAAGGTTAAATACTTGGGACACTGCCTAACCCAGGGGCTACGACATCTGACTACCAACAGAATACAGGCTATACAGACCATGACACTGCGCAGAACCAACAGCAAATCCATACCTTCTTGGGCATGTGTGGATACTGCAGATCATGGATCCCAGGTTTTTCTGTTTTGGCTTTAACATTGCAGGACTTAGTTTCTTCCTCAAAACCCGACCGTGTCACACACACTGAGGAAACAGAGCAGGCTTTCCTTAATCTTAAGGACAGTCTGATGAGAGCACCTGCATTGGGAATACCAGATTATGAAAAACCTTTTGATTTATATTGTACGGAGGCTAATGGCTGCGCAGCAGGTGTCCTCACACAAAAACATGGTGATGCCAGTAGGCCTGTAGCATACTACAGTGCACAATTGGACACTATGGCAAGATCACTCCCAATGTGTTTAAGAAGTGTAGCAGCAACTGCTCTTTTGGTCGGTAAGAGTGAGGATGTAGTATTAGGCCATGATATGATTGTTTATACACCCCATGCTGTATCTGCTTTGCTGAATTCTGCCCAAACCAGACTTGTTTCCTCAGCTAGGTTCACAAAATGGGAACTAGCTCTAATAACACCTGCAAATATCACCATTAAACGGTGCAGTATGTTAAACCCAGCAACGTATTTACCATATGTGCCTCAGGATGCACAAAGGGTGGAGAGAAGTGAGTCGCTGGTGGAAGGTGAGTTTTGCAGGTATATTGATGCACATGATTGTATGGAATATTTGACTCAGACCTTTACTACAAGACCTGACATACGTGATACACCTTTAGAAAATGTAGATGTGACATTTTACACGGATGGGAGTTGTCATAGACAAACTGACACTGGAGAGTTATGTACAGGTTATGCTGTTGTAAATGACGAGGACGTTATAGAAACTGAACCCCTTGGTCCACCTCACTCGGCCCAAGTGGCAGAGCTAGTGGCACTAAGAAGAGTGTGTGAGTTTGCAGAAGGCAAATGTGCTAACATATACACTGACTCTAGCTACGCCTTTGGGGTCGTACACGATTTCGGAGCTCTGTGGTGTCTTAGAAATTTTATGACAGCAGCAGGCACACCAGTAGCACACTCAAAACATATAAAAGGACTGTTGACATCAATTCAAAAACCAAAGGCAGTAGCCATCATTAAATGTAAAGCCCATACATGTGAGGGTGATCTGGTGTCACTGGGCAATAGTAGAGCAGACAAAGCTGCCAAATGGGCAGCAGGGTTAAGAGTTAACATACTAGTTGATAAGAAGATGGTTTTTCAAATGATTGATATGCAGAAATTAATTGAGATGCAAAATTTGTGTTCCATTCAGGAAAAGGCAGTCTTGAGATCCAAGGGATGTGGGCAAGAGTCCTTTGGACTCTGGAGAGATGGACAAGGTAAGCCAGTGGCTCCCAAGGCATACCCAAGCTTGGCTGAGGCAGCGCATGGCCTGACTCATCTAGGTAAACAAGGTATGTGCAAGTTGGTGAGGGTGTACTGGTGTGCATCGGGTTTTTCTTCTCAAGCGGAAAAGAGGGCAATGTCCTGTCTGACCTGCTTGAGGAAAAACGTTGGAAAAACAATACCAACCGAGCCATCTCACATCCCTCCGACAGACGGGCCTTTTCAGGTAATACAAATTGATTTCATCCAATTACCACCCTGCAGGAATCTCAAGTATGTATTAGTTTGTACAGATGTGTTTTCTAATTGGGTATTGGCATATCCAGCTGCCACTAATACTGCTGTGTTTAATGCTAAAAAGATTGTTCAGGAATTTGTGCAGGTACGGTATCCCTAGAATTATACAAAGTGATAGGGGTACTCATTTCACTGGTGACATCTTCCAGAACATGTGTAAGTTAATGGGTATTAATAGTAGGCTTCACACCCCTTACTGACCGCAAGCCAGCACCAAGGTGGAGAGGCTGAATGGTACTATTAAAAACAAACTGAGCAAGATCATGGCTGAAACTGGATTAGGTTGGCCAGAAGCCTTACCGCTAGTCCTTCATAGCATCAGGACAACTCCTAGACCCCCTCTTAATTTGTCCCCCTTTGAGATACTGTTTGGGAGACAACCTCATCTGATTATAAGTCCACAGGAAGATTTGAAGAGTAACAACAAGGTTACTGTAAAGTATCTTATAACAATGAGTAAACAGTTGAAGCAGCAGCAGCAGAAACTGAAATTGTTGTCACCTGACATGCCAGAAACAAACTGTCATGATGTTGAATCTGGAGAATTTGTTATGATCAGAAATTTCTTACGCTCAGGTTGTCTGACAGATCGGTGGGAAGGTCTGTGTCAAGTGTTGCTGACAAGTACGACATCCTTGAAAGTGTCAGAGAGAGATACCTGGGTCCATTCCACTCACTGCAGAAAGGTCAACTATCTGGTGGAGATACAAGGCGGAGTCGAGGCAGATAATGTGGATCTGTCGAATGCGAGCTTGTTCCGGGAGAGTTAAAGACTGCAGTGAGATACCTGAGCTAGGGAAATTTGCAGCTCACTATTCCAGCAATGGAATGGCGGGCTGGGTTTGCGTTCCTATTTGGTCCCTAGTTGATGAGAAATGCATCCAACAGTGCCAACCTAAGGGGTGGGTATCCTTTAGAGGATTATCATAACATGGTGGGCAAAGTTTTAAACCAGACTGACTGTTGGGTGTTCTCCCATGTGCCTCAGAGACAGCATAATGTATGGTTAGTGCCATTTCCATTAAATGTCTCTGAGGCTTTAGAATTGCAATAAGGGAAAACGCTGGATGGAAAATTTCTTATATCCAAACCGCCTTATTTTAAACTTCACCAGTACCAAGTAGATAGATCACTTTTGTGTTTGAACATCACCAACTTCAACAAACCAGAAAGTTGGGAGGTGACTGGGAATAACCAGACGATGACCTTTCACTAAGAGCTGATAATGAACCTATACATTTTGAACTTTTACGTACAATTAGATTTAGTGGGAGACACTTCCGATATCAGTATACACATAGTGACACCAAAGAAATGGTTAGTAGGGTACCAGAAGGGTACTGTGCCAGGGTTATACAACCAAAAACGTGTGTTAGTCAGATGGGAGAACCTGAGATAGGATCATTTGCTAGAGAAATGTGTTTAATGATTAAGATGCATTCTATTCCTTACATTCTCCCAGATGATGTATATTTTATATGTGGAAGGAAAGCGTATAAGTGGCTCGCTCCGAGTTCAGAAGGTTTATGCTACCTGGGAAGGGTTATGACCCTTACACATGGTGAAATGCTTGGTATCCATAAGAATACACCATCTCTATATCTTCATACACAGTATGAACACCGAGACAAAAGAAACATGATACCTGGTGATGTACATAAAGCCACACAGTTGATTAGTGAAACAACTGGCTTTCAAGTTTTAGTAGCATTGGCCCACCAGGATCGCTTGGGGTACTTTAAATTTTAGATACATCCAAGACCTTGCTAAATTAATAGATAATATCACTGAGATGTATGTTGACACGTTCAGGTACACTGGTAAGGAGCTACAGGCCTATAAGAAAGAACTTGTGCAACATAGACTAGTATTAAATTATTTAACAGCTGTCACTGGAGGGTACTGTGTGACTTTAGCCACCCAATTTGGTGTAAAGTGTTGCACGTATATCACGAATAACACTACTGACCCCAAGGAGGTGATAGACCGGAAAATGGATGAAATTCTGCAGCTAAATGGGAATTTCGTAAGAATCATAATGCTTCAGTGGCTGAAGTAGAGGAAAAGGTAGAAGAGTGGTTCTTATGGTTGAATTCTGTAAAATGGTTCTCCGGTCTAGGAGAGTGGGTCCAGGAAATGGTTGCTAGTGTAGGTAAACTCCTGATCCTCATATTGGTTGTCATCTTAGTAATTGGCTTATGTGTCAAATGTGTTCCTGCTGTGTTGAAGTGTGGAAAATGTAATGCTAAGGTAAAGCGGGAGAATTAAATTATGATGGTGGTTAGTAGTAATAGTATGCATACTAAGGTAAATGAAGAACTGCCTTACAATCCTGAACTAGAATGTACCATCAGATAATTGTATAGATTTAGCCATGCATGAAATGTATTATTAAATGTTATTTTAAACATCCATAAATAATGTAAGTCCCTATCCCCTTGAAGACTTCCTTTATAGGTTAGGTGCTTCCCCACATCTTTCCCATGATCTTCCAAGATCTGTGGTGTGCGTATAAGGGTAGTTTTATGTCCCTCCCAGGGACACATTATTGATGTTTTAAAGACCAAATTGTACCATCCCCTAATATAACTTTAAATAATATTTCATAGTGTACGACTGAATAAATTTAAGACCAGAGTGTGATAGCATATTGTTTGCTATCAAAGGGTGGACTGTCGAAGCCGGATGATTGGCTGAGACCAGATCTTAAATTAATATCGGGCGACGCCATCTTGTGTTGCCCCTGATGACGCCATCTTGCATCATCAGCATGAAACCATTGTGTGCGATGCTTATATGCGATTATTAGCATCATGCGTCTGCATGGCTACCGCATATTGTTAAAAGTCCTACCATACCCCATACGCACATTAATTAAAACATTAAATATACAAGATGCACAGCGCACAGTTTTGCTCTTTATCAAAGCACTCTACACATAAACGCACCATGCATATTAGCGACTGTACGCAATATTCTCACACTTACACATGCAATATGAAAAAGGTTCCTCCATATTAAAAGCGAAATATTAGAGGTTTTATTAGCAAATACTTATGTTATGAAATGTAATGTATACGATATTTAAGGTACATAAGCTAGTAGACATATCATGTTTGGTACCATTCTAAAGCACTGTTTATTTGCAGATTTCCTGTTTGACCCGCAAGGAAATCGCATCATGCGTTCGCAAGATATAAACAATATGAAAATAGTGGTTAGAATGTGAAACTGTATGAAGTGTTTTTTACTAGTTTAAACCAGTTCTTCGGCGGGAAAACCACACAAAGCAACATCTGAGGAACTGGGACATACCCCTAGTGATGCTATATGAACTGTCCAATGACCTGCATCGTACCAGAATGTCCATGAGCAAGATCCAATGGAAACCCGATACTAGTTTCTTTGTTCTGGGAGGGTATATAGATTGCATACTGGTTCTAGTATACAGCCTTTCTTTTTGGATGACCACAGGCTTCTGGACTGATGACTGTATCCTGGGACCAGTGCACGCGCATATGTATTGGGCTGTATAGTATTCTGTATTTTATTGTCTTTGCGCTAATTGTGCTAGATGAAAGCGTGTAACTTTCTTTTATTGCAATAAGAACTTTTGTGCGTTGGAACCACAATAATTGTCTGGACAGTGATTATTTCTCTCTAGCAATTTAAGGGTATTCATAATTCAAACACGATTCTTAGTAAATTTATCCTTAGGTTCTTGGCTATTGCCTGAGAAGGACAAGCTTGTGGAGTCTTTGCCAGAGAGAGAAAGGGAAGATCCACTGTAACTGCCATCTCTACTTCAAGGTATTGTCTAGACCTATCTCTGTGCCCACACCAACACCATGGGTATCACAGGGACGTAGTTAAATCCAGGTGTCAAAATCACGACCCGGGATTTAACATAGGCTGCTAAATCCCAACGCCAGTGCACAGACTGACGCCAGAATCCCGACAGATGGCATCCCAATCGAAGGTAAGCCGGGGTGCCCTTAGCTATTAGCCGTGGGGGGGGGTTAGCTTTAGGCACCACGGGGAGGTTAGAGTTAGGCTTTTGGGGGGAAGGTTAGGGTTAGGCTCTAAGGGGGAAGGGTTAGGTTTAGGCTCCAACAGGGTAGGGCTAGGTTGAGGCACTAAAGGGGAGGGTTAGGGTGCGGGGTGGAGAGGGCTAGGATTAGGGTGGAAGAAGGGAGGGTTGGAAGAAGGGGGGAAGGTTACCATACTTACCCAACCACTGTCGGGATTCCCAGCATCGGGATGTCACTATCGGCATTTTGACAGCAGGCATCCCGACTGCCGGGATTTCATACCCAAACCATGCCACACATACTGTATACTGTACCCACACTACTGTATTAATTAGTTGCTATATTATTGATGCATTTAGTAAAGTTTTTCTTAAAAAAAAAAGGGTATGTGCAATTTTGTGTATCTTCACAATTGAATAATAAGGAGGATTATTATTATTAAATGGAAGGATCAATACTAACATGAGCAATTACAAGTGTGCAGACCTTAACCTGGTCATGTTTGAACAATATAAGGGTATATAAAATCCCATACTAATATATATTGTTCTCAAATTCGCCTTGCCTAAGTAGCACTGTTTTAAGAACAATTATTTTTATACGGTCATAGCTCTAATTTGGGTCTAGAACAGATGTTTATAGATCTATAGATATACATATTCTGTATATACCTATACTTATTTAATGTTGTATGTATATGCAGGGCCGTAGCTAGGGTAGTGCAGCCGGTGCCATGGCACAGGGCACCACAGGGCAGGGGGGTGCTGCTCGGGCCTGTCAATTTTCTGTTTATTATCCCCATAAGGCCATTCCCCTTTTTTGGGTGCGTTATGTCCCTTCGAAAAATGGGGGGGGGGGCACCAGTGCTCTTTCTGGCACAGTGCACCAAAAAGTCTAGTTACGGCTCTGTGTTTATGTGCACAGTACGTCCTCTTTGATACTTTATTGGTGTTTAACAAACCTGTTTTTTCACCTACCAATTTTAAGTTAGAAGTTTACTACTATATATAAGAGTGCCCCAACAAAGAGTCTTCTGTCTCTCTTCACAAACATGTATCTTCACATAAATAAGATGTTGGAATATGTGTGTCACAAAACAGGGAATAAGTCATGCTTACCCTATACAATAGTGTTTTATTTTGGTGGGTCACTCTGTCCCAAAGTGCTGTCACTTTATTCTTTAGGTTCATGGGCACAGCCTTGTTGACTGATCAGGTGAGCACTAGTATCCAGTCTCTAGCTGTCTCCTGCGCTGAGCGCTCACATGACCATCTCATCCTATCCCTGACCAGCGCGCCCTATTTAAGCCTGCACCTGCCACTAGCACCTTGTTGGAACAATGTGTGGTCCAATACTCCTCTCTGTGTTGGTGTAACTCTCTGTGATCTCACTCACTATTGAGTACAAGACTACCTCCGATCCACTGCCTGAATCTGCTCTGCTGCCTACTGGATTCCTGCAAGCTGCTGCATATGAGTTTGCTCCATTCACTCTGCAGCATTGTTCTGTGTCCTGCTTCCAGCCAGCCAGTTCAAGCACCGGTTCCATGTCCGGTTTAGCTGCTGCCTATTCTGGTGCCATTTCGGTTCAAGCAAACTGGTTCCTCTCTGGGTCAGCTGCTGTTCTCTCGGGTCACATTCTGGTTCAAGCATCCGTCCCACGTAGATTGCATTTGTTTAATGGTTTATAGTGGGTGTTTGGCATGTGATCTCTCTCTTTGTTGCTGGATTTCCCTCCTTCTCATTTTTTTTTGGTGTGTCTTTTGTTGGCTTTTCAGTAGTTGGCGGGAAAAAACGGCAGTCCAGTAGCCATCTTGCTGCACTGGTGAGGTGTGCTCCCCTTCAGTACACAGGGTAGGCTGTATCATCCTACTGAGGTCAGTGGCCCACCTTTCTGGGTAGGCTCTGGGTGTGTATTTGGTATGGGATTAAGAGACACATGCAGGTGTTTGAAGTGAACTTGCATTAAATCAAGTTGCTCCACTGATTAGCTGGCCATTCTTTCTTCCGCCACCATACTATTTTTATGTTAATTAAATAGTAAAGCTGACCAATTGCACGCCAGTTATGTCTCATGTCATTATTTATGATTATATACAGTATGTTTATGTGATGTTTATGTTTATGGTTATGCAATGTTAATTTCAAGTAGAAGCTGTCATCAGCTGCTAGAGCGTTTAATGACATCCTGTGGCTGTGCATCGATGCGCAAATGGTTGACAATCTATATACAAATAGTGTAGCAATAGATAACCAGGGAGTTATATTTATGGAAATGACTGCAAAGAAAATATGTGAGACCAAATTGGAGATAATGGTCCTGATTCAGAGGTGCACGTTATTGCAGCCGCGATGGCATCTCTTGCCGCAGCATCACTGCACCTTTATGCTAATGCCGCAGCCAATGGGATTTGTACAGATGAATTCAAGATATGACAAATTTACTGTTGTGCATGAATCAATACATAAAGATGCATCTGAGCAAGAGGGAACACGATAACGATTTTTTTGCATGGAAACTTGTCTCGGTCCGAGTCGCACTATGCATGCATCCCGATAGTTATCGCCGGGGGCACAGAGCAAATTTTGTCACAGAGAGAAGCAATTTCGGTGGGCATTGTTGTGAGGTAATAGGGGGTGGCTAGTCAGATGCAGTGGCACTGGCACCAGCGGCCATGTGTGAGTCCCGACACACATTCTGAGCAACTATAGGGCGGCTGTAATGTCCAGTGCTGCGACCGACCAATGTGCATCCGAAGGTGTGACTTTTTACACAAAGCGACAGATTAGAGCCGCAGTTGGTGGGCATCTCTGTACATATTCCATCAGCTGTGGCATTAGCATAAAGTCGCAGTCGTGCTGCGTAAAAAGACACAGTCGTGGCTGTATTATCATTCATCTCTAAATCAGGTCCACAATCAAGACAAGAGCATTGTAAAACAACAATAATCATAATGAAGCCTTTTATTTGCTAATGGAATACACTAAGTTATAATCAAGTGAACAAGGCATTGTGAGAGTATGCACAAAATTTGTATGGCAATTTCAATAACATCGAGACTTTAGCTGTGTTATAAATTCAGAACTATTTGTGGTTTCCATATATTTAAATTCTATCTCCCTTCACACTCCCGCCCGTCCACTTCGCTCAACAAATGCACGCCATCTCTCCTGCCAACTGATTACTTCCTCCCACTCCCGCCTCCAAGATTTTGCTTGTGCTGCTCCTTACCTTTGGAACTCTCTCCCTCTCCCTATCAGACTCTCCACCTCTCTACAATCCTTTAAACTGCTCTCAAGACCCACTACTTCATCAAAGTCTTCCAGCTCTCATCCTAACTTGCTGCTACGTGCTCCTTCCTCCCTGTCTACCCCATCTGTGTCACGCCTGTTTGTCTGCCCGTCCCTTTTTATTGTAAGTTCGCACGAGCAGGGCCCTTTTCTCTCATGTGCTTCTCCTTATACTTTTTTCTACTCCTTACTCCCCAGAAGGGCATCTAACTCTTGATTGCTGACTCCCTGCTGCTTAATTTGTGTGTTATAATCGCTAATGCAGCATATCCTTGTCCTGTATTGTACTGAAAGTCAATGGTTTGTTGTCCAGTTATGTTTATTTACTTTGTAAGGCACTGTGGAACACTTGTAGGTAATAATAATAATAATAATAATAATAATAATAATAATAATGTGTTAAGTAGTCTACAGTTTATGGGGCCTATTCATCAACACTAAAATAACGTTTTTAAGGACATTTTCCTTAAATAACGTTATTTTGGTATTCATGAACAGACTGAACACAGGAGATATCACACATATCTCCTTGCTAAGTTCCCCTGCGTTAATTTCAATACTCCCCATACATTAGTATGGGGATGTGGAAATTGTGGTATTCATCAAATTCTGAAAATTATCAATTTTCGGAATTTGATGCAGTCACTATTCGCCACTGTGAGGTGGCGAATAGCAGAATCCACTTACCTGTATCCGCGTGTGCAGGTCCCCCGACGAGTCCCTCCGGCGCTCTGCTCGGGAGGCTGGTCTGTCATGTGTGCTCCCCAGCAGAGCACAAGAAAGTTTAGAAAAATAAAAATTTTTTTTTTTTTTTCTAATCTGTCATGTGGTCTGCTGGGAAACCACATGACAGACCAGCAGGACAGAGCCGGAGGCTGCTGCGCGGACAGGTAAGTCGGGGGGGGGGGGGGAAGGTGAGCGGAGGGGGTGGGTCGGGGGGGGAACGAAACTTAACGCATCTGTAGGCAGTGCTGCGCATGCGCTGGTTTTACAGATGTAACAGCGCATGCGCAGCACTGTTTCCAGATGCGATAAGGTAGTGTAGGCAGGGAAATGTATCTATTTCCCGAAAAGCTGTCATCGCAAAAATGACAGCTTTTCGGAATAGATACTTATGGAGAGGTGGAATGATGAATTCCACCTATAATTAGCTAGAACTCCATGCGAGTTCTAAAGCTAATTATCTCCATTAAATTTTTACGTTTAATGAATAGGCCCCTATGTCCCCTCTACTATGCATAGCCATCCCTGTAGCCAGATTACAAACAGCAGACACTAAGCACTCTACAATTGTATTGCTTGCCAGCCCCCCTACTAGGTGCAGCCCTGGGCACCTGCCTGAGACTGCATTGTGGGGGTGTATAAAGTTAGGTGTTTTACTGCATGCAATGCTCTGTATTTGACAGGGGCAGGCGTGGGGCCTGGCATGCATGTGATTGAGGTCTAGGCATGCTGTGCTTGGGGATTTATTTTCCCTGGGAGGATTAATTGCGCAGAGTCAGTATTTCTGTTCTCAGCCCCTGCTTGGGCTGGGATTCTGAACATTCCTCTCTCCACATTTTTGGCAGGGCCAGCAGATGGGGTGACCTATCCGAGTCTGTGTACTAAAAACGGATCCCATTAACTCGTAAGTAAAGTTCAGATTGCATTCCTAAGGGTTCTTCTTTACTAGACTCACTATGTTCATCTATAAAGACACAATGGTTTTGTTTTGCTTATTATCCTTTTTTGCTGCAAAGCACCAAATGAAGTTACACTTTTGTGACAATAAGTAAATGGGGCTGATGCAGCACTGGAAGTACATGGTGCATACATTACCCAAAATAGACGTGTATGGAAAAAATATGAGATATGGTAAGAACTTACCCTTGTTATCAGGGTGTCTTAAGAGAGGAGGGGGCCCGTGTGCACTCAAGGTGCGGGGCCCCTCCTCTCTCCATGGTGGCTGGTAGCCCACTGACGTGGCTGACCAGTCACTGGAGCCTTAGTAGACTCCGGCCACTAGAGCGTGTCCGGAGACTACTGCGCATGCGCAGAACGCTGGTAAATGGCCGTGGCGGCCATTTTCTGGTGTTCTGCGCATGCGCAGTAGACTCAGGGCACACTCTAGTGCCCGGTCTACTGCGCATGCGTAGAACACTGCGAAAATGGCCGCGGTGGCCATTTTCCGGTGTTCTGAGCAGCGCTGAGACCCGGCGTGGGTCCACAGACAGGTAAGTTTAAAAAAAAAATGGGTGCAGTGTGTGCGGTGCAGGGCACCCTTGGACCCGGGGGCACGTGTGCCCACACACACTGCACCCATTATAGATACGCCACTGCTTGTTATCTCTATTTCTACGAAGTCCACAGGGTTTCACAGGATACCTTGGGGTATAGGTGATGACGTCAGGCATTGGGTGCCAAAGGCCTTCCTGAACATAAGCTTTAGAAATAACCATACGAATCCATCCTGCCAACGTTTGCTTAGTGGCAGGCCAACCCTTCTTTCGGAAGCCATAAAGGACAAACAAAGAGTCCGATTTCCTAAAAGAAGCGGTGCGGTCAACATAAACTTTTAAGGCCCGCACAACATCCAAAGTGGCCTCACCAACTGAGAGGTCCGGTGAATTAAATGCCGGCACAATAATTTCCTCGTTGATGTGGAAACTAGATACCACCTTTGGAAGAAACCCAGAACGAGTGCGAAGCACAGCCATGTTTCTATGAAAAATTAGAAATGGAGGCCAACATGAGAGAGCCCCCAATTCTGAGACCCTTCTGGCTGAAGCAATGGCCATAAGGAATACAGGGTCTCATTCACACCCGCTCGCAAGCGCTTGAGCGCTCACAAGCGGGTCAATGTTGGACCCTGCGCACGTGCAGTGGCCACACTGCGCTTGCGCAAGCCCCGGAGTGAGAGAGAAATTCTCTCGGTCCGGGACTCACTACAAAAGTGGCGGCTGTCGATGGTGATCGACAGCCCGCCCCGTTTTGTAAGCGGGATGGGGGGGTGGCTAAAAATGGAGGCGTTCCCGATGGAATGCCTGCCATTTGGGGACGGCCCCATTGACATCACTCATGATGTCAGTGGTGAGCTTCCGGCTCTAATAGAGCCGAAAGCTCCCTGGGGCTTGCAGCAGATGAGACCCTACCCCGATGGTCGCGATGGTCTTGACCATCGCTAACATCATCCTGGCCGCTCGTTAAAGCTGTGGGTGGTAACCCACAACCTAGCAAGTGGCCAGGAGGCCAGATAATTTTTTAGATGCGGCCGCCCTCATTCAGAGCGAGCGCTCGCATTTTGCGAGCGCCTCTGAATGAGGTCCCCAGTCTTAAATGTAAGCCATTTCAAATCCACTGAGACCAGTGGTTCAAATGGCGGTCCTTGGAGAGCCCTTAGGACCACAGCCAGATCCCAAGGAGCCACCGGTGGAACAAAGGGAGGCTGAATATGGAGTACACCTTGCATAAAGGTGCGGACATCAGGAAGAGAAGCAATCCTACGATGGAACCAAACTGACAGGGCAGAAACCTGCACCTTCAGAGAAACAAGACGAAGACCGTGATCTAAGCCCACCTGTAGGAAAGCCAACACTCTGGATATCCGGAAAACCTGAGGAGCATAGCCTCTAGGGTGACACCACTGAAAGAAAGTATGCTACACTCAATGGTAAATTCTTGCAGATGAAGGCTTTCAAGCTCTTAGCATGGTGTTAACCACAGAGCTGGAAAAACCCCTGGACCTTAAGAGGGCATTTTCAACCACCACGCCGTCAAAGACAGATGACCCAGGTCCGGGTGATGGCAAGGACCTTGAGACAACAGGTCCAGACGTTGAGGCAACAGCATCGGAGTGTCCACAGAGAGACTCCGAAGGTCTGAGTACCAGTGCCATCTGGGCCATGCTGGAGCTATCAGCAGGAGCGTGCCGCCTTCTTGCTTGAATTTGCGTATTACTCGAGGAAGAAGGGATAACGGAGGGAAGAGGTACGCAAACTGTAAGGTCCACCTGACCGACAGCGCGTCCACCAAAAGTTCCTCTCTGTCTCTTGTTCTTGACCCGTACACAGGCAGTTTGTTGTTGTGTCGGGAGGCCATGAGGTCTATCTCTGGAAGGCCCCACTTGTTCACCAGTAGCTGAAACACCTTCTGGTGAAGAGACCACTCTCCTGGATGCATGTCTTGATGGCTGAGAAAGTCTGCTTCCCAGTTGAGGACTCCTGGTATGAACACTGCCGATATGGCGGGGAAATTGCCTTCCGCCAAAGCTAGAATGCGAGACACCTCTGTCAGAGCCACCTGCCTGCATGTCCCTCCTTGGCGGATTATGTAAGCCACTGTAGTGGTGTTGTCTGACTGTACCTACACAGGTCTTCCGTGCAGGACATGTCTTGCTTGCTGGAGTGCTTTGAAAACTGCCCGAAGTTCCAAGATGTTTATTGGAAGAGCTGATTCCACTGTGTCCACCTTCTTTGGAAGAAGTGTGGACCCATCACTGCTCCCCAACCTCAGAGACTGGCGTCCGTTGTGAGAAGGACCCAGTCCGCAATCCAAAACGGGCGCCCCCTATTCAGGTGAGCAGACTGTAGCCATCAGGCCAGAGACCGACGTACCTCCTTGGAAAGCACCATAGTCTGTGTCCTTATCCACTGGGGCACCCCATTCAATCTGGAGAGGATCAACTTCTGCAGAGGTCTGGAGTGGAACTGGGCGAACTCCACCATGTCAAACATCGACACCATGGAACACAGTAACCTCATCGCCGAGTGAATAGACACCCGGTGACTCTGCAGGAAAATGCGAACCTTTGCCTGTAACGCAGAGATCTTTTCCTCTGTCACAAACATCCTCTGATGATGGGAGTAGAACAGAGCTCCTAGATGGATCATCCTCTGTGATGGCACCAGGGAGAACTTTTTCCAATTTATCAGCCAACCGTGATTCTGTAACACAGAGACTCACTTTCAGATGGCGCTGAAGCTTCTCGGGAGACTCCGCCAACAACAGGAGGTCATCCAGATAGGGTAACATGCGAACCCCCTGCATCTGCAGATGAGCTGCCATAACTGCCATAACTTTGGTAAACACTCGAGGCGCTGTGGCCAGACCAAAGGGCAGTGCCTGAAATTGGAAGTGGTCATTGACTACTGCAAACCTGAGGAAATGCTGGTGCGCTGATACAATAGGGATATGCATGTAAGCATCCTGAATATCCAGTGACACCATGAAATCCCCAGGCTCCATCGCTAAAATGATGGTACGCAGGGTCTCCATCCTGAACCGAGGAATCCTCAAAAATTTGTTGAGGGATTTGAGATTGAGTATTGGCCGGTAGGACCCATTGGGTTTTTGTACCAGAAAAAGATTGGAGTAAAACCCCATTCCCTCTGAGATAAAGGACATGGCACTATGACCCCAGCCTGGAGCATAGAGACCCTCATTCAGAGGTGCTCGCAAGAAGCAAGCGCTCGTTCTGAATGAAGGCGGCCGCTTCTATTTTTAAGTGCGGCCTCCTGGTCGCTAGCTAAGCTGTGGGTTACCACCCACAGCTTTAGCGACCGACCAGGTTGATGGTAACGATGGTCAAGACCATCGCGACCATCGGGGCTTGTGACAAGACCCTAAGGCTGGGTCTCGGCAGCCACAAGCCCCAGGGAGCTTCCTGCTCTGATCGAGCAGGAAGCTCCCCACTGACATCACTGCTGATGTCAGTGCGGCGGCCCACAAAACGGCAGGCGTTCCTTAAGGAATGCCTCCGTTTGTGAAACCACCCCCCTGTCCCACCTACAAAACGGGCCGAGCTGTCGATCAACATCGACAGCCGGCCCCTTTTGTAGTGAGCTCCGGAGCGAGAGAGTTTCTCTCTCGCTCCGGGGCTTGCGTACGTGCAGTGCGGCTGCTGCACATGTGCACGGCCTAAACATCGACCCGGTTGTGAGCGCTCAGCCCTTGCGACCGGGTCTGAATGAGGACCAACGTGCAATACCTTTTTGAACTCCAGGGCCGTGTCCTAATTGGACTGAAGACCCGTGGTGAAAAACCGTCTGGGAGGCCTCCCAGACGGAGAGGGTGTACCCTGAGAAACTACTTCTTTTACTCATGTGTCTGAGGTAGTCAGATGCCAACACTGGCGAATTGAAGAAGTCGGCCTCCCACTTTGGGGTCCCCCAAAGAGAGGCCTGTCCCGTCAGGCTGAAGGCTTGTCATCTGACTTGGGAGCAGGGCGTCTGGTACTCCAGGCCTGCTTCTTCGGCTTTGTATGTTTCTTGGCACCTGCCCGCTTCGGAAAGGACTATACCTTGGACTTACCCTGAGTTCTATAGGGCTGAAAGGACGAAGAACCCGACCCTGATGGGACCGTAGCCGATGGCAGACACGCAGACTTAGCTGCTGCCAGAGTAGCCACAATTTTGTCCAGATCAGGGCCAAAGAAGACTTGTCCATTAAAGGGCAAACCTTCCAAACCCTTCTTGGAATCCACATCCGCTTTCCAAGAACGCAACCACAAGGTGCGGCGAGCTGCCGCTGCTGCTGAGAAGATCCTGGAAGCAAGAAGACCTATATCCAAAGCTGCCTCATTAATGTATGTGGCTGAGTCTCTGAGATTACCCACTAGCTCCACCTGGTCAGGTGATGAGTCAGTGTCCAGAGACACCTCCAAGCTATCAACCCAGTGCTCCGTGGCCCTGGCCACCCAGCACACGGCCATAGCAGGTCTGGACGCCCCCCCAGCAAGGAAATAAATGGATTTTAGACATATTTCAACCTTGCGATCCATAGGATCCTTTAAGGAGGACATGGAGGGCATGGTCAATGTAGCACTCTTCACTAGATGTGTGACATGAGAATCTACTTGTGGAGGAGTTTCCCACTTAGAGAAATAATTATCCGCAAAAGGGTATGCCACAGCCAAACGCTTTTGAGGCTGGTAACGCTTACCTGGATACTTCCATGCCTCCTCAAGATGATCCACTAGCTGACCAGATAGGGGAAATACAATGGCATCACCCTTAATATCCGTAAAGAAGGCATATTTTGATTTGGCCACGGGGGGATCGTCATCCTCAATAACCAATACCATACGGACTGCACGTATAAGGCCCTGTATATAGACCTTAGACTTAGACTCCGTCTCTTTTGTACGGAAAGGCTCCTGTTCAGAAAGGTCAAAAATTTCACAGTAATCAGACAACACATCATCCTGATCATACTGATCAGTCTGAGACTACAAAGGTTGCTTATGTGGCCGCAAAGATGACTCCCCTTGTAACAAGTCCGACAGGTGTTGCACCGTAGTGGACAGGGAACTAACCCACGCAGGCTCTTGTGTGATCTGAGGGACCATTAACTGTCTGGGGAACCCCTGTATGGGAGACGACACCAATGACTGCTGTGAAAACCCCATCTGGGGAAACGCAGGGGGCGTCGCTAGCTGGCCCACCAGGGTTGTAAGTGCCTTAGAAAACAAGCTCAGGGAGGTTCCTGCACAGGTGCAGAGACAGCAATAGGACGTGAGAGTAGAAAACACACCTTACATAACCCTTCAGAGTGCCCATCACCCTCCACCAACAGTACATGACATATGGCACATTTTGGATGTAGGGGAAATTCATGTTCACTGTCAGACATGATGAATGACACGGCACTGTATGTGACACACCTCACAGACAATACTTTTATAGTGAGGTAATAAACACCCTGCAACACCGCACCGCACCGCAAGGGCTTTAGCAGAGAAGAACAGGGATAGGTAAAATGGCTGACAGTCAGAAATAAAGTACAGACAGCAGCGCTAGCATGAAGTCACAACAATGCAGAATAAACCCTGCACTATCAGCACTGAGCTCAACTACACAGACACAGAGTCTGGTAGGAAACAGCGCCGCATACTCTGACCTTGCACCGGAGGAGAGGTATGCAGGAGGGACCCGGACCACGATGCCGTTCTGGTACCAGCGGGGTGGAGGAGTGACAACATGGATGTCAGTACTGACTGTCCATGTTGTACACTCAAATGTGCAGCCACAGCTGCCAGAAACAACTTCAGGGGCATTAACAGACCCCCCTCTGTACAGGTGCATCCGACTCTGAGGCAGGCACTGACGAAAACTGAGTGCCTGAGGCTCGGGGTCGGGGTATAGGAGAGGGACCCCAGTGCATCCTGGGAAGCTGAAAACTTTAACTCTGTGGTGCTCGATGCCTGACGTCATCACGAGATTCAGCAGCCTCTCTGCGTGGGCAACATATATGCCTGGCTTACTATAAGTCATAATCATCAGTGTGTACTTACAGTCAGGGCCGGCCCTAGCCCAAATTTTTTGGTAAGCAAGTATATTTTGTGGCGCCCCCCTATGCAGTGCCCCTTTTACATTGCCACTGGTAGTGGTCCCCCCTGTGCAGTGCCCCTTGTGCCCCCAGTAGTAATCCCCTTATATAGTGCCCCCAGTAGTAGTCCCCCTATGCAGTGACCCCAGTAGTGGTACCCCCTATGCAGTGCCCCTTTTACAGTGCCACCGGTAGTGCTCCCTCCTGTGCAGTGCTCCTTGTGCCCCCAGTACTATTCCCCTTATATAGTGCCCCCAGTAGTAGTGACCCCAGTAGTGGTACCCCCTATGCAGTGCCCCTTTAACAGTGCCCCCGGTAGTGGTCCCCCCTGTGCAGTGCCCCTTGTGCCCCCAGTAGTAAGCCCCTTATATAGTGTCCCAGTAGTACTCCCCACCCCTATGCAGTGCCGCCAGTAGTGGTACCCCCTATGCAGTGCCCTTTATATAGTGCCCCTAGTAGTAGTCCCCCCTCTTGTAGTGCCCCCAGTAGTAGACCCCTTATAGTGCCCCCAGTAGTAATCCCCCCTTGTAGTGCCCCCAGTAGTTCCCCCCCCTTGTAGTGCCCCCAGTAGTATCCCCCCCTTGTAGTGCCCCCAGTAGTAATCCCCCCTTTGTAGTGCCCCAGTAGTACTCCCCACCCCTATGCAGTGCTGCCAGTAGTGGTACCCCCTATGCAGTGCCCTTTATATAGTGCCCCTAGTAGTAGTCCCCCCTCTTGTAGTGCCCCCAGTAGTAGACCCCTTATTGTGCCCCCAGTAGTAATCCCCCCTTGTAGTGCCCCCAGTAGTTCCCCCCCCTTGTAGTGCCCCCAGTAGTATCCCCCCCTTGTAGTGCCCCCAGTAGTAATCCCCCCTTGTAGTGCCCCCAGTGCCGCCAGTAGTAGCCCCCCTTGTAGTGCCCCCAGTAGTAATCCCCCCCTTGTAGTGCCCCCAGTAGTATTCACCCCCCTTGTAGTGCCCCCAGTAGTATTCCCCCCAGGGGCAGAAGTATGGGAGACAATGGAGTCACCTGCCGCCGGGCGCCAGCACTGAAGGGGCACCTCCTCCATCACCCACACTACATTCACCCCATTTAGGGCTGTAAATATGGGGGATAGGGGGCACTAAATGATAACTTGCCTCCGGGTGTCTGGGATGAATTTACGCCACTGATTCCCCCCCTTGTAGTGCCCCCAGTAGTATTCCCCCCTTGCAGTGCCCCAGTAGTATTCCCCCCCCCTTGTAGTGCCCACAGTAGTAATCCCCCCCAGTAGTAGCCACCCCTGTAGTGCTCCCAGTTGTAGCCCCCCTTGTAGTGCCCCCAGTAGTAGTCCCCCCCCTTGTAGTGCCCCCAGTAGTAGCCCCCCTTTTAGTGTCCCCAGTAGTAATCTCCCATTGCAGTGCCCCCAGTAGTAATCCCCCCTTGTAGTGCCGCCAGTAGTATCCCCCGCTGTAGTGCTCCCAGTAGTAGCCCCCCCCTTGTAGTGCCCCCAGTAGTAGCCCCCCCTTGTGGTGCCCCCAGTAGTAATCTCCCCTTGTGGTGCCCCAGTAGTAATCCACCTCCCCCCGCCCGCAGTAGAGACGTAATAAAAATATACAAAAAAACCCCACTACCTGAAACCTGCTCCTGCTCCTGGTCCCGCCGCCAATATCAGCTCCTCCGTCCGCCGCTTTGCATTATGGGAGTGACGTCATGACGTCACTCCCATTACCCACTGCGGGAGCTGTCCGGTCAGCGCTACACACGTGGTGCAGCTGTGTCACAGAGACACAGTCTGCCCACGGCCCGCATGGTACGCAGCTGAGGCGCCCTTCACTATGTGGCACCTTACGCAGCTGCGTACCATGCGTAACGGGAGAACCGGCACTGCTTACAGTACATGAGAATTTCTCTTACTTGCTGGTCAGTATGGCACATATTTGCGTGAATATGCCCTTACTGATACCCTTCCACCCCAGTTCTGCCTCTTCGGTCGTACGAGTCGATGCACCCAAATTATACTTGCCTACACTCCAGAAAATCGTGTGACACTCCCGGGCCACCTGGAAGAATGGGAAGGTTCTCCCGAGTTGGCCATCATCCACCACAAGCCGCCCACTTACTATGCAAAAGTGGGTGGTCCGGGAGGGCAATGACACAATTCGCACTGAATCACATCATCATGCCCATTAGCCCGCCCACTTTCCCGCGGCATGCACCCCTGCTGGGCCGACCTGGCTGCCCCCTCCCAGAGCTTGTGCAATGCAAAATCACGCAAGATACCCTAAATAAACGAGCATTCGTTCAACTCTGCTACATCCCCAAAAAGTTTCACTTTTAAATATGTGCACTTAGGGTTTGTTTGTTTGAAAACTTGGATACAATATTAAGGGTGTATAGCTACAGTCTTGCTTGTGGATTCTTCTAAATGGAACCATTCAAATTCTCCATAAAATATACAGTATGCTGAAAAGTAAAAAAAAGCGAGCGCTCGCTCTGAATGAGGGCGGACGCTTTTTTTTTTTTTAGCCGGCCTCCTGGCTGCTCGGTAAGATGTGGGTGACCACCTACAGCTTTTTTGAGTGGCCAGGTGATGGTTACTCGATGGTCGGGCTTGCGACAAGACTCTTGTGGTAGGGTCTCGTCTTCCGCAAGCCCCAGTGAGCTTCCTGCTCTAATAGAGCAGAAAGCTCACTACTGACATCACGAGTGATGTCAGTAGGGCCGCCAACACATGGCAGGCGTTCCTTCAGCTGAAGATCCATAGCAACTGTGAGTAAACTATCTTTGAATTATTATGTTGGGACCTAATACCATCTATGGAAATCCGTGTTATTAATACCAATCAAGTGGAATTTTGCGGTGATTTGTGGCACTAAGGGTTTTTCAATCAGCATAAGAGACTTTGGGCCTGATTCAGACCCACTCGCAAGCGGGCGAACGTACGTTAGGCGTACGTACAAAAATATTTAAATTCAAGGGCTCGCTCGTATTTTCGAACGCATCTAAAAATCCTCCCCAAACTCTGACGACCCCTCCTCTAACTAACGAGCGTGCGAAATAGCGAGCGTACATC
Organism: Taudactylus pleione; assembly: GCA_031769625.1. Classification (NCBI taxonomy): domain Eukaryota; kingdom Metazoa; phylum Chordata; class Amphibia; order Anura; family Myobatrachidae; genus Taudactylus; species Taudactylus pleione. The sequence goes on along the minus strand of JAUIMM010000012.1, from coordinate 17,093,777 downwards.
CCCGAAATGGCTTGAAGGGAACGCACGCACAAGTATAAACCGGAAGTGGCCTTGTCAGATGTCGATTACCTGCTCCTTTATTCTGCCTACCTCCATCAATCGTATCATGCCAATCAATGTATCAATTAGTTTTTTTTTTTTTTAACACAATGCAAGAAACTTTACTCTTGTCCGTGTTTGTGTTTTCCCGCAGAATACGTACGGCTTAAACATTCGCTTTTATTGCTCAAAAAACATGTTACCCACAATTAAACAATTGTTCTATTGCTTTGGATCCCCGCATATTTCCCGGGGTTCATTTCTTTATTTAAATTTGCTTACGCATGTCACTGCATCAAGCCTATCATAACTCTCAAGAGATTTCTGGCCCTGTCGAACACAATAGAATTGCTCCTGTTAATTTCCCAAATACATTAGCCAATCAGAAATTTTTTGGCCACTTTATCAAAAATTATTTTTAGGAAAAACACCATTGCCATCATGAGAGCCTCCGAGTTCACCAAGCGCGAGCTGCTGGTGCTAACAGAGGTGATAGATAGCCGTATCACCAGCCAGCCTCCACCCATCACCAACCGGCAGAAGCGTTCCGCATATGCGGAGGCACGGGCCCGCCTGCGCTCCTTCGGCTCACGCCGCAACATCGGCCAGCTGGAGCGCAGGTGGTCGGACCTGCAACGGCGAACACCCCGCTTGCTGGCATGCTTTCGCATGCAGATTTCAGAAAGTAAGTTTTATGTATTTTGTTTTTCATGTTTGTCTTTGTGGCCCAAACTGCGTGTGCATGTTTTCATGTCTGTCCTATTTATTCATTCTCCTCATATTTGCATGGCCATGTTTTCCCTCTATTTCATAATTATTCATTCTCCTCATATTTGCATGTTTTTTGTTGGTGGGGGGTGATTTTAAATTGTTTTTTGGCCAGGATTTGTGCTGAAACTAACCACAATTTGTTTGACATCTTTTAGGGGGACAGCCAAGACTACGCCGTCACCGTCCGGCCAGACGGCGGTCACGCCCACTCTCCCCAACCCCCAGCCAACACTCCACCCCCAATAATTCCCCTATTCCCCACTCCTCCCCAGCCTTCCAAGACCCTCTCCCGGAAATGTCGGGATTTTTTTGGAGTGATTTCGTTTTTTTTTTTTATTTTTAATGTGGTTTCCCTATTGTTGTATTAATCCACACACTTTTCTCACCCACAGAGGAACAGAGGCGTCGTCAAGAAGTACAAGACTGTGTGGCCCAGATGCGCCAACATATAATTGGGGTGCTCGTGGCCCTTGACCGTCTGTCTGGCATCCTTCGCCAATAGTTTTATTTTTGGTTTTTCTTTTTCAAAATAAATTGTATTTTTCAAACATACGTTCCGGCTAATTCGTTTTTTCAAACCCAAAGATTGTTTACCCTGACATAAGTAGACTGTTCCTGCAAGGATTTCCATTTTTTTAAAGTAAGATTGTGTTTTGTATTTGTATGTAAAACAGCCACAAGAAACACATAACAGTCACAATGTCATTTCCCTTTTTGGGTGTAGTGTCAATTAGATATTTCTACATTTTAAGGTTCCTAGTTGGTGTGCAAGCTGCTTAGGCCAATCTTACAAAGCCAAATGATTGTACAGGCTTCCTTTTGGTGTGGGTTTTGAACCTGAAAACATATTTCATTTTAGCTCAACTGGCGACAGTACTGGATTACCCCTTAGTCAAATGTACCGTGTGTGAACCTGGTTACACTTGCTGGTAACGTCCAAAAAAAGGAAGAACATTTCACTCTACAAACATTTATTCACAACATAACTGATAAATCAAAGTGGTCACTCACGAAAAAAACACACAGTGATAATCTCAAATACAACACATACCAAACAAAAACAAACCAAAAACAACAAATCAAGAACTGGTTGACGAAGGACCATGCCAACATGATTCCACAAACATGGCGTTGCGATATGGGTTCCATAATATATTCCCAAAATGTCCAGATCCAGGTTTGGTAAGGGTAGCAGGAAGTAGTGAGCGTTGGAGTGCCAAAGATTATGTGAACAAACAGAAGAGGGTGAAAAAAACAACAAAAAATTAGAGGTTCGCAAACAAACCCAAACACATTAGGTATAAACACTGTTGTTTTGTAAAAACTTACCTAAAAAATCTGGCCACCACATCATCGCGTATGGCCCCCCCACATACTGACCTCTGACCAACCTCGGGGGGGCCATCCTCAGGTAAGGCATCCTCTGGCTGCATTGGGACACCACTCCTTATGGCGATGTTGTGAAATATCCCACACAGGACCACAATTTTCGACACCATATCCGGCAAATACATGAGCTCGCCACCAGAGCGGTGGAGGCATCGGAATCGGCCTTTTAAAAGGCCGATACAGCGCTCCACCACTTGCCTGGTGGCTGTAAGTGCAGAATTATACGCACTTTGTGGGCCTGGTGTGGGAGCCAAATAAGGAGTGAGCAGCCAGGACATGCAAGGATATCCACTGTCTCCTGTGAAAAAGAATAGACAACATCAGGAACACTGTGTATCAAGCTTAACATTGTTATGTACTAAAGGTCTCCACTTACCCAGAAGCCACGCATCACCAGCTTGTAGGTTGTTTAATTTGTGCCATATCCCTGATTGCCGGATGACGAAGGAGTCATGTGCACTTCCGGGTAATTTAGCATTCAGGGACAGGATCTGGAGGGAGGCATCACATACCACCATTACATTCAGGGAGTGATAGTGTTTCCTGTTTCGAAATATGGCCTCCAGCCGTGCTGGAGGCTGAAGTGGTATGTGAGTACCATCCACAACCCCTATGATGTGTGGGAAGCCAGCTATTTGGTAAAAATTGGCCTTGGCCACACTAAGGGCACCCATATCCAAAGGCATTTGAATAAAATGATGGAGGTGCTTGAAAAGTGCCTCCATCACTGCCCTCAGGATCCGGGAAAAGGAGGATTGGGAGATGCCCGCCACTATTCCCACCGTTGTTTGAAACGATCCTGAGGCACAGAAATGTAACACCGCCATAAATTGCGTAAGTGGTGGTATTGCTGTTGGACTGTCAATTTGCCGCTCAAGATCACTTTCTATTAATGAGAGAGGGTCTATGATGATTTTGGGAGGTAGACGGTAGCGTCTTAAAACCTCATCATCGGGCATTCCAAAAAGGGTGACACGTGTTCGAAATATCTGGGGCCTTGCATGCCTACGATGCCTACGCCTGGGACGAGATTGAGGTTGGTCGGCTTCCGGGAGCATGGCCAGAACAATCCGCCCCAGATCTACCTGAAATTCAAAGATTTCAATGTAAGGCTTTTGACCCACCCCAAAAGTAAATTAAAACAACTTAGCTTGATTATACCATCCATTGCTGCTTACATGCCGGGGTATTGTCATGATACGTCCAAACTGAAATTAAACACAAAAATTATTTGACACATTTCACTCTGTGCATTTTTGTTTCTAAATTTTGTGCTAGACCAAACTTAAAATATGCGAAACACACATTTGGCAAAACAGCAAAACGACATTCACACAGTACATCAAAATGGGTTGAAATGTTTGCACAAAAAGCAAAAGGGAAACCTCAAAAAAGTTAAAATGATTATTAAGCATTTTAAAATGCGCTAATTAGTTCGCAAATACAAGTCACAAGAGTAAGTAGTAAAAATGCGCTAATTAGTTCGCAAATACAAGTCACAAGAGTAAGTAGTAAAAATCCGCTAATTAGTTCGCAAATACAAGTCACAAGAGTAAGTAGTAAAAATGCGCTAATTAGTTCGCAAATACAAGATAAAAAATGGACTTACCAAGAGCAAATATATAAGAGTCCAAATCAAAAGGTCTTTTGGTTCGAAAATAATCAAAAACTAAAATAGAAGAAATTATGGATCCAAAATTTTAAAAAAAGAAGAAACACAATGAAACAACAATTGATCAAAGTTAGACTTCACAAAACTTACCAAATCAAGAAACGAGGTCCAAAAAATATAAACCAACAAAGAGAACGGAAAATAAAAACGCAAATCTAACCAACAAAAGAATCTCCAACCGCCAACTCCTTTATACGCAATCAATAAACTCCAGCCAAGTTAACCTCCAACAATCCAAAAACGCCACCTCGACTCGAGACACACCAAGCCATAAATAGTGTTTCGTTTCCCGCACAAATTAAGGAGGGATCATAGGGACGCACAATCAATGATGCGGCCGCAAAATAAGGACGCATGTATAAATACGTCACGAAAACACATTAAAATTCTGGTGTATTTCTTGTTTGGACCTCAGACATGGCGACAGACCAGGGAAACAATGCCCAAGAGTCAGGCGGTAAGTCTTTCATGCATTTTGTATCAATGATTAATTTGAAACATAAGATTGGGCAAGTTGTGATTTTGTGAATTCTGAAAATTTACACAAATAGGTGAGGAGGATGACATGGAAGAGGCTGCTGGGCCGAGTATTTCGGCCAAAGCGGCCAAAAAAAAAAGGCAGCCACATTTCACAAGAAAGGAGATGGAGGTTTTGATACAGAAGTGTGTGGACATCCTGCCACAGGCAGACAGGAATATGAGTCTAAGCCAGAAGTGGAGAATGTGGGAAGAGGTAGCCGTTGCTGTCAATAGGGTGGGTGATTATGTCCGTCTAGCCCGGGATGTCAAACGGCGGAAAGTAAACCCTTGCCCCCCCTAAAAACAAACACCATTTTAAACCAAAGGATAATGGCTTCCATTTTTTCCCACAGATGGGGCGACTTCAAATATCGCCTAAAGCAAAAACTCGCGGACAGGGCTAGGCATGCAAGGGGGACTGGTGGGGGTCCCACCCCTGTGTCATTGGAGTTGACGGATTTAGAAGAGCTGGCACAGGGGTGTGTGCAGCCTGTGGAGGTGTTTGGCGTGTCCAACATGGATACGGACATGCCAGACTTTGCGGCTCCTCATGTTGTCCCAGGTAAATCTTTTGATGTCATCAACTCAGAAATGTTATTGTGCCAATATGTAGATTCTAATGTGAGGCTTTTCTCTTTTTTCCTAACAGAGACAGAGGCGGATGAGTCTGCTCCAGAGGGGAGCCTTGGCCGCCGAATTTCTGCTGGCTCGGCAGGGGAGGAACCAGTACATCCGGCTGAGGACCCTGCAGAAGCCAGTCCAGGGCAATCCCCCTCGCAGGCAGTGGCCCTCCTCACAGAACTCAATTTCAAATCGGATTTCCATACGGAGATTCTGCAGAGGATGGACGCCAGTCTGCTACGGGTGGCTGAGGCCCTGGAGCAAAATGCTGCGGCCAATGTGACCATTGGTCAGGCCCTGGCGGAAAATACCAGGGCCAAAATCCGCATCGCCAATGCCCTGGAGCAGCTCGTTCGCCAGCACATGGTGGAGCCGACCTCCCTTCCTGCCGGAACATCAGGATCCTCCACCTCTGGCACAACATCAGCCAATCCTCCAAATGCGCCTAGCCCTGTGCCTAGTCCAGAGGCCACATCTGCCTCTGGACAGGCCAGACCGATGACATCCCGGACCCGGTCTGGCGCCCTCCCTCCCCCATCCAAACGGGTGAAAAAACGGTGACAGCAATGGTGACTTTTCCCACAATCCTTCTGTGCTTGGCTCATATTCCTTTCTGGTCAAAACTTCCCTCTCCTTTCTTGTGAAATGTTTTTTTGTTTTTGTTGTATGTTTATGTCAACAGTTAGGTTGGGCCAATTTGTTTGATTTGAGAACATATCTTTGGCCAAAAAATATGTCCCCAATATTTTATTTGTTTTTTTATTTGTTTGAGCAATAAATTGAAACAAAAAATCTGACATTGGATTGTGAAATTATTGTACAAATGGGTTACATTTAATCCTGGCCCAAAAGGCAAAAACTGGCCAAAAAAAAAAAAAAAAAAGGGCTCTTTAAGGAACGTTTAAAAATTCATATAACGAGGCAAATTCAAGAGGCAGAAATAAATTGGTGAGAAAATTAAAACATGATGACATTATTGTTACAATAGGCCCTAACCACCAAATTGAGACCAAAATAAACCCCCACAAATGTACGCAAATTGATTGTGTCATCCTGACATTAGCAGCTCTGAGTTCCACCTGCGTACGGTTTTGTGCTATCCCAAAAAACTGCTTTCCAAACACATACCAAGCCGGTTTTCAATACAACACTAATTGCTTTTCTGCCCTCCCGCGATTAATCGCAACAACATCGAGGAGTCCCAGGACGGAGGAGAAGGCCATCGCCAATGTGGTCGAGTAATCCAGACCCTAAGCTGTGCGAGCATTTTGAAGTGAAAGAGGATCATCCAGTGACGTATGAGTCGGTCCGAACACATTTTACGCTCGCATCTGCTAATGTATGTACGCCCCAAAAACGCCTCGCCACGCCTGCGTTTTTCCATCTCCACCCCCGTCAACACCCTAAAACGCCCTGTTCTGTCAATCACATTTGACATGTCACTTCCTGTACGCTATTTTAGGAACGAGTCAAAAAAAGCTCGCAATCTGCCGTACGCACATGCGCAGTGTAACACCGACGCATGTGCGGTTAGTCAACATCGGAACGCAACGAGCGTACTGCTGTTAACGAGCGGCTCTGAATGAGGGCCCTTGGTTTATCACCAGGCACATAATTATCGGCTGATTGACAGAGGAGTTTTGGATTAAGGGCCCGATTCAGACCCGCTCGCATGCGCGAACCCCAGCGAGTGACGACAGCTCCATCGCTCCTGGGCTCACTACAAGACGGGGCCGCTGTCGATATTGATTGACAGCTCTCCCCGTTTTGTAGGCGGGTGGCTGTGCAAACGGAGGCATTCCCGAAGGAACGTCTGCCGTTTGGGGGCGGCTCCACTGACATCAATATTAGAGCCGGAAGCTCACTGGGGCTTGCGGCAGACGAGACCCTACCACAAGGGTCTCGTTGCAAGCCCGATGGTCGCGATGGTTGAGACCATCACCTGGCCGCTCGTAAAAGCTGTGGGTGGTCATGGAATGCAGAGCCACTGAGTACCCGCTGTGTGTGAAGCGCTGAGACCTCAGCTGAGTCCTGGCAATTGAAAGGAGAGAGCAGCAGTGTAAAGTTGAGATTGGCAGCTCTGTGGCCATGGAGCATTTATGGAGACTGATAAGTCAGAATGGAGATGTCCCACAGTAAGTCTGTTCCATGTCTTATTATTGATATGTATAAAGAGGACATTGGGCCTGATTCTGAGCCATTCGCTATTTGTGGTCGTTCGTTCAAAAACAAGGGGTGGCTATTCAAATGATCCGTTCGCAAATTGCAGTCTGTTCCCACCTCTAAGTCTGAACGAGCGAGCAAAACATACGCTCGTTTTTTTGATAAAACGCCCCCCTGGCCGCACGCACCATACGTCATGTCCGCTATTTATTAGATTAATCGAGTACATCGTACAGCGTATGAACTGCTCGCTATTCTTGTGGTTGGTGTTTTCAACCGCTATTTTGCGAGCAGTTCTGAGTTAAAAAAAACCAAGTGACGTGGGCAATGACGCTGCTGTATTAATTATGCACTCCCTTAAAACGCCCGTTTTGACCTTTAAGCACGCCTGCGTTCGGATCTCCACTCCCCGTTTTCAAGCACCTTCACCTGTTACCACCCACATACGCCTCATTCTGTCACTCAAAATAGCAGGCCCTCGCTATATTGCGTACCAACGATTTTCGGCCGCACTGACTGGTTCGCGCATGCGTACTAAAAACCGTACGCATGCGCAGATGTGCGAACATCGCTCGGAACGAGCGTACTGCCGCTAGCGAGTGGCTCTGAATGAGGGCCATTGTGCTAAGAACATTTTGCCCCAAATTGCAATGCGGTCATTAAAGTGACTGCTTTCCTTTATTAAATTTGGGGAGCTAGCTTACGAAAAAGCTCCATCCCAGTGAATGCCTAGAAGCAAAGTAATGGCTACCGCTATCACTCTGTTTCCTGGACTGCGGCAGATATCAGAAATATCTGCTGTGGTCTCTAGGCCTGATTCAGACCCGCTCGCGAGTGCTGAGCGCTCGCAGGCGGGTCAATGTTGGCCAAGTGCGCATGCGCACGAGGGAGCTGGCTGCATTGTGCGCATGCGCGAGACACGCATAGCGATGGGCAAGCCGTCGTTATGGGTCTCGCTACAAAGGGGGGCGTGCTGTCGATGTTGAGTGACAGCACGCCCCCTTTGGTGGGCGTTCCGAGGGCGTTGCTGCCCAGACGGAGGCGTTCCCATGGGAACACCTACCGTCTGGGGCCGGCCCCACTGACATCACAAATGATGTCAGTGGGAGTGCTTTTGGCTCTGATAGAGCCAAAAGCACTTCAGGGCTTGCGGCAGACGAGACCCTACCACAAGGGTCTCGTCGCAAGCCCGATGGTCGCGATGGTCTTGACCATCGTGACCATCTTTTTGGCCGCTCGCATATGCTGTGGGTGGTCACCCACAGCTATGCGAGCGGCCAGGAGGCCACTCTAAAAAAAGAGAGGGAGGGCACTGATTCAGAGCGAGCGCTCTGAAAGAGCGTCCGGCTCTGAATCAGGCCATCTATTTGTTACATCTAGGGGATACTTAGATTTTGCAGGGAGCCCCCATAATCATCTATTTTTGTGGGATTCTCCACAAAATAGCGTTAATAAATATACCCCAAAGGGCTGGAGAAATAAATGCACTCAGGACTGAGATATATAATTAAAGGGCTGAAGATTTCGCAAATTTATCAATGTTACTATTACACCAGAGACATAGTACGTGCAGCCCAGACCCCACCAGGAGACTGTTTGCTCCTTGTAGCAGGCCATTTTTGTTGCACTTTGTGTCTGAATGCCCTTACTGTACTTTGGCCGTGTCTGCATGCCCATCGTCAATGTACGCACTCCAACAGTTTGCGTCTGCACACCCATTTCCAGGGGTGCTGAGGGGGAGGGGGGAGCAGATGCTGTTAACATAGGCCCATCCTGATTTGAGGGGCCCAACGGGAGCCCATGGTGAGCTGCTGAAGGGGACATGCAGGGCAAAGAATGTCCACGGTAAGGCAAACTGAACTGCTAAAGGGAATATTCCCACCCTTTTGCAGTGCAGCTCATCCCCTTTCCCATGGGCCTGATTAGCTGAGCGCCAGGAGCCTGAGATGTGAGTCACATGGTCATTATGTGACATGGATGTAAGATAGAGAAAGAGGCAGATCATCCAATGGGGACCATGGAGAGAGAGCACGGGGGCCACCACTCCACAGGTACCCAGCTCTGTGACACACAACGCCACTCTGCAGCGATTGCAGCACCCCCTGCAGCGTTCGCTGCACTCCCCAATCGCTTGCAGCCTCTTTTCATGGCACCAGTCATAGAGGTCTCTTTACTAAGCCTTGGATAGAGATAAATGAACGGGGATAAAGTCCCAGCCAATCAGCTCCTGTCGTTTTTCAAACACAGCCTATGACATGGCAGTTAGGAGCTGATTGGCTGGGACTTTATTTCTGTTCACTTTATCTCCATCCAGGAGCCATATTCAGTTTGATTCGCACCCGTGATACTTTTTCGCCTCCCAGACTTTCCACCTACTTCGGCTGTTTTGGAGGCGGAAAAGTATCGCGCACGTGCCCGCTTATCCCCGTATTCAATTTGAAAGTACGCGAAAACGGGACCCGGCGAAACTGAAACAAGCGGAAAGTCCTGTCAGATTTGGGGAAATCAGCCTGACACTCCCCAAAAGATGTTCTGACATGAGGGTTAGCTATGGTACCCCCCAATTTGGCTTGCTGAAGGTATTTGGTGTTTTTAAACAGGCTCAATAGCTGCTAAATAGCGTTTTTGTATAAGTGGTGAAGAATAGTATTCAGGAATTGTTTTTGCAGAAAATAACTTATCCCAGCAAATTTGGGGTCCTTGAAAATGGGGGACAGCATATTTAAAAGTTGCTAAAGTTAAGTTATAAAAAACGTGAAAAATCCACCTTCCGCAAGCACCTGCAATGAAAAAAACACCAGGGGCATAATTGGGGACCCCCCTGGAGTCTAGTTCGCTAGTTTTTAACTTCGTCCCCAAACTTTTTTTTTTTCACCCCCAAAATGAAAGTGATTTTTTTGGGTGTTCTTAAGTGGTTTTATTTACATTTTTGACACAGTTTCCCTTTGGGGGACTGTCTGAAGGCTGCAAGGGGGTTCCCGCAACGTTGCACCCCAAAACCCCAATTCTGCACTTTTTTCGCCAGCTATTCATAGGCGAAACTTATTTGCCTATTACATTGCATTGACTTTCCGCCTAGGCGGAAAGGCTTTCAAATTGAATACAGTGATACTTTTCTGTCTGGCGAAATTACGTCATCGGCTTTTCGCTCCAAATTGAATACGGGCTCAAGTCTTAGTAAACAGACCCCATAGTATGTTTGTTACATTTTTTAAGGGAAGAGGTCATGGCCACGCCTCCTAATTTGACTATGCCCCCAATACTTGTTCCATCTCTGCTCTCGATGTCCTTGCCCATTCCAGCACTGCTCTCAGCCACCTAAACATATGCAGTCATGTAACTGAGAAATTATGTGTATTGTGATAATTTGGGCAAGGGAATTAGAAAATAAGGCAATTTGCATTTAGGTCTTATTCTAAATAAGGACTATTTATCTTCTAATTGTCACCTCACTGTAATTTAACAGTCTCAGGGGCCTATTCATCAAAACTAAATGGCCCGGTAACCATGCAGAAACGCTAGTTTTTAGCATATTTTAGTTACCGGGCCATTCATCATCAGGGGTCCGAAAAGGACCCCTGATTTTCAGCAAACTCAGAAAACTAAAAATTTTCAGAGTTTGTTCTCAGATCCCAGCTCCTTCCTATGGAAAGGAGTCCTGGGGATGCGAAGAGGGATCCGAACAAATCCCTCCGCCGCCTCCTCACTACCTCCCCGGCGGCTGTAGCCGTGACAACAGGAATGAGGTAAGTAATGCAGCTACACCTGGTGCTGAAATACTAACTAAGGGAACAGCTGCTTTTCGGAGCAGCTGTCCTCGCACCGGAGCAATGATGAATCACACCAGTGTAATCTATCTCCCGCTGCAAGTTGGATACTTATGTATCCCTCGCAGCGAGTTCAATACTTCATCATCGGAGGCAGTGGCAAACGCAAGATTTCTAGAGGGGGGTTTCCAAATGCTTGATTTTACAGTGAGTGTGGCCAGTCCATGAAGAGGGTAGAATTAGCACTTAACAAGCTTTAATATGCGTCATACAAAGTGTATCATGTGTCATAATTCCAGCATATACAGGACCAGCGATCACAGTAAGTCATTAGATTCGGCAGTAGGGCCAAACTGCCTGAGCTGAATGTTTTTATTTTAGATGTGAGCACCATTCCAGAGCATTGGAGCAACTCCGGGAGTCTGGGGCAGCAGCAGAATAACCTAGCACTGCCCTGGACATATATGTACATATTGGGCTCTATAGCAGCACATCCCTAACAGTGCATGTTTTCCAGATCTCCTAGTTGGTGCACAGGTTATTTATTACTGACTGATTTATTTGTTTATTAACAGTTTCTTATATAGCGCAGCATATTCCATTGCGCTTTACAATTGGAAACATTTATAGAACAAAACTGGGTAATAACAGACAGATATATAGGTAGGAAGGCCCTGCTTGCAAGCTTACAATCTATAGGTACATGTTAAAAGATCCACAGGAGATGCAAATTATTTCATTTGTGATACTGTGAAGAACATGCAGCAATAGTAAAATTCTATTACATTGCTATTTCCATTGTGGTCATGGTGTGGGCTGGGGAGGGGGGTTTCCAGGCAGATGGAACCCCCCTGCGTTTGCCTATGATCGGAGGCCATACGGCCTCTGGTGATGATTAAGCCCCTCAGACTTTGAATATTTGTCTTGGAGCAGTTCACAATTTTAATATTGTAATTATAGCTACACAATTTAGGAACTTATTCATTAACACATAAAATTCTCTGGTGGTAATTAGGTTTAGAACTCTCATGGAGTTCTACCTAATTACCGGAGGAATTCATCATTCCTCCTCTCCATAAGTATCTATTCTGAAAAGCTGTCATTTTTGCGATGACAGCTTTTAAAAAAATAGATACTTTTCCCTCTCTACTCTACATACCGCAGCTGTAATCAGTGCTGCGCATGCGCTGTTACATCCGTAAAAGCAGCGCATGCGCAGCACTGCCTACAGCTGCGGTAATTCTGTCAACCCATCCGCTCACCTCCCTTCTGTCCTACCTGGCCGCTGCAGCTGCCTCCGGTTCCCTCTGCTGTGCTGACATTGTGTTCTCCCAGCAGAGCACAGTAAAGTTTAGAAAAAAAAGAAAGTTTTTTTATTTTTCTAAACTTTACTGTGTTCTGCCGGAAGAACACAGTGTCAGCACAGCAGACGGTGCCTGAGAAGCAACCAGAGTGACGGAGGGAGCTGGCAGAGGACCTGCCCAGCTGACAGTGGCGTATAGTAACACCATCAAATTCCGAAAATACATAATTTTCAGAATTTGATGAATAGCATAATTTCTATACCCCCATACTAATGTATGGGGAGTGTGGAAATGAACGCAGACGGACTAAACCAGGAGATATCAGTGATATCTCCTGTGTTAAGTGTCTTCATGAATACTAAAATAACGGTAATTAAGGATAATGTCCTTAAAAACTTTATTTTAGTGCTGATGAATAGGCCCCTCAATCTGGATTATCAAGATTTGTTGGTCTTGGGCTAGCACATGCCATGGGATTTCCGGATCCAGTGGCTTGGCTAATAAAGGACTGTCACTAACAGGTTTCTGGGGATTGCAAATCAGTTGACCTTTCCCAATGTACTGTGGGGCCTTTTCTTCATCAGAGGCCGTATGGCCTCCAATGATGAAGTATTGAACTCGCTGTGAAGGATACTTAAGTATCCAACTCACAACGGGGGATAGATTACACCGGAGGAATTCATCATTGCTCCGGTGCGGGGACAGCTGCTCTGAAAAGCAGCTGTCCCCTCGGTTAGTATCGCAGCTACAGGTGTAGCTGCGTTACTTAACTCCTCCCTGTCGTCCCGGCTACAGCCGCTGGGGAGGTAGTGAGGAGGCGGCGGAGGGATTCGTTCGGATCCCTCTTCGCTGGGATCCGAGAACAAGCGCTGTCTGAAGATGGTGCTTGTTCTCAAAGCAAACTCTGAATACTTTTAGTTTTCTGAGTTTGCTGAAGATCAGGGGTCATTTTTCGGACCCCTGATGATGAATGGCCCTGTAACTAAAATATGTGGAAAATTCAATTAGCGTTTCAGCATGGTTACCGGGCCATTTAGTTTTGATGAATAGGCCCCTGTATCTGATACTTATCTACAGCCTCTGCAGAGCTGTCACCGTCAGAGCATCCAGTAAGGGAAGCACCTTAAGTTCCCCTTCCACCATCCTCTGGAGATAAGGGGAACTTATCCCTTTACACCATCCCTTAGATGGAAGCTGACTTGGGCCCCCATTTATTAATGATCGCTACTGCAATGCAATCTGGGCATGACATGCAATATGCGATCATAGTGCCCGGATGTATCATCCGGGACATGCAGGGACACGGACTCCGATGTCCCTACACGGGCTCCGTCCCTGCGATGTGCCCGGAGAGCTGCCAGCGCTGCTGCACATGCGCAGTCACGTGACTGCACTTGCACAGCCGCCATAGCCGGGGAGGGTTATGCGCGATGTAGCCCATAGGCTATAGCGGCTAACGCCATCTAGAGTTGGTTATATCCATCAGGTTTTACCTCACAAAAAACTTCAACTTCAATAATGGTGTGTAGATTTTCTTATGTCCAGTCTATGTTACAGAGATTTCAAAAGTATGTGCTGTACTTGTCCTGAAGACAGTTCCGTAAGTCAGCAGAGAGCTATATATAGCTATATATATATGGCTGTGAATAAGTTAAGGAGCCAATGGTTGACCAGTTCTGTGACACATTAATTTTCATTGCCCAGTTCTCTGCCTGCAAACTGATCAAAGGAAACTGTAGCTAGGCCAAGTGAATCGGCAGTGTATGGCAGTGGATCCCAGACCACTGCCATGCACTGCTAGTCAAGGCAGTGGTCTGGGATCCATAAGGATCCCGAACGCCATTGCAGCGGAGCTCAGCTGTGACTTTAGGCTTGGTGATGGACCTGGATTCTGGAAGATCCAGTCCATGCCTGCCATCACAGCAGAGTTCAGTAGCGGCCGTGGGTGCACAATGCTGGCATGGCCCATCCTTAAAATGGTGCCGCGAGTGACCCAATCACGGCAAATACATGATGGCCATGGCAAACCAGTCACAGCTTACTGCATCACCGCCCCACACCCTTACTGATATTAGCCAGCGTGAGGCATTGGCAAGGAGTCCAACAGCGGAAGAGGAGCAAGGAAAAGGGAGAAGATGCCGGAAGCCCTGGGTGGTGGTGGCCATTGATAGAGAGCTTAAACAGGCTAGTGAAGATCGGCACGGAAGACACCGGAAGCCATGGGGCTGCGGATGGTGAGCAGCTCTGCTATTTTGGTGTCATCCCCTCGGATTGTATCAAACTGTGCCATCCACACCTCCCCTAATGACGCCACTTAATTGCAGTAACTGCCGAATAAGCACAATGGTGCTCTACATGGATCAGGTTCAAATCCTTTATAAAAAAATTTTGTTGCTCTTTTCCCTTTGCAGTTTTTTCTTGTTTGGCTGTAATTGCCTTAAAACATTTAGGAGTTTGCTAATTAGATGAAATCTGTCTACCAGCCAATCTGACAGTGGAGAAGGGAAGCTGACAAGCTCAGTAATGGCTTTCATTGTTATTACAGATTTGAACAAGATGCAGAAGGGCTAGCATACAAATCCTATCCTCTTGTCTACAGTTTTATTAACCTCTCCACTGCTAAAGATTCTGCCTATTTAATGACCTAATGATTGTACAGCATTACAAGGTATGCAAATCAGCTGAAAAGTGTTAGCTCTTTGGGCTTATGCCGCTGGAATTCCTTTGTTAATAGATCTTCTGTTGGTGGAATGCACAAATGTGACCATCTGTTTATGATGTCATCATAATCCACACACTAACATGACAGCAGAGAACAGATTACATGACCAAACCCTCAGTAGCTTTCTCTTTAGATGTCCCTTAATGGTCGTAGCAGCAAGAGGCAAACTGTCAAAGGCTATAATACCTGTATACTAGGGGTGAGCGGGTTCGGATTTCTGAAATCCGAACCCCCCCGAGCCGCCCGATCCGAGGCTGATCCGAGTCAGGCTCGACTTTTCCCGCCTGACTCGGATCTGAAATCGAGGCAAAACGTCATCATCCCGCCTTCCGGGTCTCGCGGATTTTGGATCCTATATAAGGTACCCGCGTCGGTGCCATTTTCACACTCGGCTGTGGACAGTGAAGAGGGAGGGTGGGAGTTAGGGCTGGCTGGGCTGTGTAGTGTAGTGTAGTGTAGTGCAGAGTAGTGTTGTGCTGCGCTGTGCTGCTGTTGTCCATAGGGGCTGTGTCCACTACTTCAAAGTCCATAGGGGCTGGCTGGACTGTGTTGTGCAGTCAGTTGTCCATAGGGGCTGTGTCCACTCCAAAGTCTGGTGCAGTGTCCCAGTCCTAAAGGGGTGCTGTAGTGTTGTCCAGGGGGTGCTCTGTCCATCAGGGGTGCTCCCCCCAAGTGCTAAAAAAAAAAATATTTTTTCTGTGTTTGTGAATTGTGTGCACTGTGGCTGCACGTGCATCAACAAAGGAGCAGCGCCAAGCGTGTGCCTGTGTCCCATTAGTAAAGGGCCGGCTGGCTTGTCCGTTAAAGGGTGCTGTAACCCCCAAAGTACACTCCAAACAAAAAAAATATATATTTTCTGTGTTTGTGAATTGTGTGCACTGTGGCTGCACGTGCATCAACAAAGGAGCAGCGCCAAGCGTGTGCCTGTGTCCCATTAGTAAAGGGCCGGCTGGCTTGTCCGTTAAAGGGTGCTGTAACCCCCAAAGTACACTCCAAACAAAAAAAATATATATTTTCTGTGTTTGTGAATTGTGTGCGCAGTAGCCGCACGTGCATCAACAAAGTAGTGCCAAGCATGCGCCTGTGTCATAAGTAAAGGGCTGGCTGGCTTGACCGTTAAAGGGTGCTGTAACCCCGAAAGTACACTCCAAACCAAATAAAAAAATATTTTCTGTGTTTGTGAATTGTGTGCGCAGTAGCCGCACGTGCATCAACAAAGTAGTGCCAAGCGTGCGCCTGTGTCATAAGTAAAGGGCTGGCTGGCTTGACCGTTAAAGGGTGCTGTAACCCCCAGAGTACACTCCAAACCAAATAAAAAAATATTTTCTGTGTTTGTGAATTGTGTGCGCAGTAGCCGCACGTGCATCAACAAAGGAGCAGCGCCAAGCGTGCGCCTGTGTCCCATAAGTAAAGAGCCGGCTGGCTCATTTCTTAAAGGGTGGTGTAACCCACAAAGTGCACTACTCTCCAGCAAAAATAAAAAAATATTTTCTGTGTTTGTGTGCGCCTTAGCCGCACGTATATATCAAATCGATATAACATAAATGGAGGACCAAACTTTCTCCGATAAAAATAAAATAGAGAAAGATCAAGAACCACTTCCTCCTAGTGCTGAAGTTGCTGCCACTAGTCATGACATAGACGATAACATGACATCAACGTCGTCTGCCAAGGCCGATGCCCAATGTCATAGTAGAGGGCACATACAATCCCAAATGGCAAAGTTCAGGAAAATTACCTTGAAAAAAACATTTAAATAATCTGAAGAGAAACGTAAACTTGCCAATATGCCATTTATGACACGGAGTGGCAAGGAATGGCTAAGGTCTTTCCCTATGTTCATGACTAGTGGTTCAGCTTCACATGACGATGGAAGCCCTCCTCCCACTAAAAAAATCAAAAGAGTTAAGCTGGCAAAAGCACAGCAAAGAAGTGTGTGTTCTAAGAAGATATCACAAATCCCCAAGGAGAGTCCAAGTGTGGTGGTGGTTGCGATGCCTGACCTTCCCAGCACTGGACGGGAAGAGGTGGCTCTTTCCACCATTTGCACGCCCCCTGCAAGTGCTGAAAGGAGCACCCACAGTCCACTTGCTGATATGCAAATTGAAGATGTCACTGTTGAAGTACAACAGAATGAGGATACTGGTGTAGCTGGCGCTGAGGAGGAAGTTGGCGAGGAGGATTCTGTTGGTGATGTGGTTTGTTTAAATCAGGCTCCGGGGGAGACAGTTGTTGTCCGTGGGATGAAAAAGCCCATCACGGTCATGCCTGGGCAGAAGACCAAACATTCCACCTCTTTGGTCTGGCAATATTTCTATCCAAAGCCGGACAACAACTGTCTTGCCATATGTACCATATGTAAAGGTGAAATAAGTAGGGGTAGGGAGGGACGTTAACCACCTAGGAACATCCTCCCTTATACGGCACCTGCAGCGCGTTCATAAAAAGTTACTGTCAAGTTCAGAAACTTTGGCTAAGACCGTAAGCAGTCCAGGGACACCTAAATCCCGTTGTCCTGTTGTATCCAAGCACCTGCAAACCACACCGTCAACTCCCTCCTCGTCAATTTCCTCCTTAGTCAGGATCGGAAGTAGTCCTGCAGGCCATGTCACTGGCATGACTGACTATCCTATCCGGGATTCCTCCAGAGGATCCTGCATTGCTACGCCTCCTGCTGCCGCTGCTGCTGTTGCTGCTGCTGGGAGTCGTTCATCATCCCAGAGAGGAAGTAGGAACACCACTACTTTTACTAAACAATTGACCCTCCAACAGTCCTTAGCGAGGAGGATGAAGTACGACAGCAGTCATCCTGAAGCAAAACGTATAACTGAGGCCTTGACTGCTATGTTGGTGTTAGACGTGCATCCGGTATCCGCCATTAGTGCAGTGGGATTTAGACAATTGATGGAGCTAGTGTGTCCCCGGTTCCAAATCCCGTCTAGATTCCACTTCACTAGGCAGGCGATACCGAGACTGTAAAGAAATGTCAGAAAAAGTGTCCTGAAAAATGCCATTGTACCCAATGTCCACTTAACCACGGACATGTGGACAAGTGGAACAGGGCAGACTAAGGACTATATGACTGTGACAGCCCACTGGGTAGATGTATCACCTTACACAGCAACAGCAGCAGCGTCACCAGTAGCAGCATCTCAGAAACGCCAGCTCGTTCCAAGGCATGCTACGCTTTGTATCACCGGTTTCAGTAAGAGGCACACCGCCGACAACCTCTTAGAGAAACTGAGGGAAATCATCGCCCAGTGGTTTACCCCACTTAGACTCTCCTGGGGATTTGTGATATCTGACAACGCCACCAATATTGTGCGGGCATTACATCTGGGCAAATTCCAGCACGTCCCATGTTTTGCTCACACAATAAACTTGGTGGTGCAGAATTTTCTGAAAAATGACAGGGGCGTGCAGGAGACACTTTGGGTGGCCCGAAAAATTTCTGGCCACTTTCGCCATTCAGCGACTGCGTGCCGAAGACTGGAGCAGCAGCAAACACTCTTGAACCTGCCCCGCCATCACCTGAAGCAAGAGGTTGTGACGCGGTGGAACTCAACCCTCTATATGCTTCAGAGGATGGAGGAGCAGCAAAAGGCCATACAAGCCTATACATCCACCTATGACATAGGCAAAGGAGGGGGTATGCACCTGACTCAAGCGCAGTGGAGAATGATTTCCGTGTTGTGCAAGGTTCTCCAGCCCTTCGAACTTGCCACACGTGAAGTCAGTTCAGACACTGCCAGCTTGAGTCAGGTCATTCCCCTCATCAGGCTTTTGCAGAAGCAGCTGGAGAAAGTGAAGGAGGAGCTAAGACGGAGCGATTCCGCTCGGCATGTGAGACTTGTGGATGAAGCCGTTCATTCGATTTGCCAGGATTCCAGGGTGGTCAATCTGTTGAAATCAGACCACTACATTTTGGCCACCGTGCTCGATCCGAGGTTTAAAGCCTATGTGGTGTCTCTCTTTCCGGCCAACACAAGCCTGCAGAGGTGCAAAGACCTGCTGGTGAACACACTGTCAGCTGAAGCGGAACGTGACACGTCAACAGCTCCTTCTTAATTTTCTCTCGCAACTGGGGCTGCCAGGAAAAAACTTAGCTATCCTAAGCAACCCGCTGGCGGTGATGCAGGGCAGGCAGGACCAAGTTTGGACATCTGGTCCGGACTGAAGGACCTGGCAACAATTTCTGACATGTCTACTGTCACTACATATGATACTGTCACCATTGACAGAATGGTGGAGGATTACATCGGTGACAGCATCCAAGTAGGCATGTCAGACAGTCCATACCTGTACTGGCAGGAAAAAGAGGCAATTTGGAGGCCCCTGTACAAACTGGCTCTATTTTACCTGAGTTGCCCCCCCTCCAGTGTGTACTCCGAAAGAGTGTTTAGTGCAGCCGGGAACCTTGTCAGCGAAAGGCGTAGGAGGTTGCTTCCACAAAATGTGGAGAAGATGATGTTCATCAAAATGAATTATCAACTCTTCCAGGGAGACCAGCCTCCAGAACGTACAGAGGGACCTGTGGTGGTGGATTCCAGTGGGGACGAGTTAATACTCTGTGAGGATGAGGATGTACACAACACTGAAGAGGGTGAGGAATCGGTGGATGAGGACGACATCTTGCCTCCGTAGAGCCAGTTTGTGCAGGGACAGATTAATTGCCAGCCTGTTTTGTGGGGGCCCAAACAAACCAATCATTTCAGCCACAGTCGTGTGGCAGACCCTGGCGCTGAAATGATTGGTTTGTTAAAGTGTGCATGTCCTATTTATACAACATAAGGGTGGGTGGGAGGGCCCAAGGACAATTCCATCTTGCACCTCTTTTTTTTCTTTGCATTATGTACAGTTTGGGGCCTAGTTTTTCAAACTGCCATCCTGTCTGCCACTGCAGTGTCACTCCTAGATGGGTCACATGTTTGTGCCGCCCACTCGTGTCGCTTAGCATAGTCATCCAGCTACCTCGGTGCAACCTTTTGGACATAAAAACACTAGTGTGAGGTGTGAGGTGTTCAGAATAGACTGGAAATTAGTGGAAATTAAGGTTATTGAGATTAATAATAGCATAGGAGCAGAAAAACCAACACATTCTGTGATTTTAGCAGTTTTTATGTTTTTAAAAAAAAAAAAATACAGATCCAAAACACAAAACCCAGAACCCAAAACACGGAAGGGTGGTTTTGGCAAAACCAATCCAGATCCAAAACACGAAGAAAGATCCAGATCCAAAGCCAAAACACGAAAAGGGGCCGGTGCACACCCCTACTGTATACACAATATTGTTCATTACAGGTGAGAACCACAAGTACCAGCATGCCTGGATATCAAGGGCCCGCTGGTAACTGTACTCCACATATAAAAAATATATAAAAACAATGACAAGACAAACAAAAAGGTTTTAATTAGGAATGAGCGGGTTCGTGTTCCCTGAGAACCGAACCCACCCGAACTTTGGGGATCCAGGGCGATCCGAGCCCAAGCTTGGATCTCCCTGTCTGCCCCGGATCCCTCTCCCGAGGCAAAACCTCGAGATCTGCTGTCGGATCTCGAGGTTTTGCCTCGAGCGGCCATTTAAAAAAAATGCCTTTGCCTTTAATGGGCAAAGTGCTGATTGGCTGACAGAGCCGTCTGTCACGGCTCTCAGCCAATCAGCATTATGGTGCTCATTTGCATGTAGCACGGACTTGTGAGATCCGTGCTACATGCATCTGTGTGATTGACAGTGACACAGAGCACAGATGGGTCAGTGAGACCCGTCTGTGCTGCTGTGTATTTCAATGACACAGATGCACGCACGGACCAGGAGATCAATGGTAGCCATTGTAGTCAATGGTGGGAACCGCAGGGTAAACTTTAATAACCTTGCGGCTCCCACCATTGACTACAATGGAGGAAGCCGTTCATTGGCTGAGAGATGGGAGATGACCTCTCTCAGCCAATGAACGCTTAGCAAAGAGGTTTCCATGGTGATACCCCGCCGCTAAGCTCTCATTCGGGAAGTACCGTTCTATAGAACGGTACTAAGTTCGTGGATCGGGTTTTCGTTTTTTTTTTTGCCAAGTCCGGGGATGCCTACTTTGGAACAAAGAGGACAGAACCTCGCATAGGAGATGGTGAGTATGTTTTTTTTCACAGGTCCCCTATGGATACTTTACCGGACAAGTGGACCGATGCTACAGGGTTACATAGGTGAGTATGTGTACATGTGTGTGTATGTATGTTTAATAAACTTATACTGTCACGGTGTGTGTGTCCTGTGTTTTTTGTAAACATTTTTTACAGGTGAACTACAGGTACTAGTGGGCCCTTAATGCCCTGCATGCTGGTACTTGTGGTTCTCCAAGTACCATCATGCGGGGCAGGCTTGCTGGGACTTGCAGTTCTACTTCTAAAGACAATGTTTGATATTATTTATTTACACCACACCACACTATCAATCCGCCACCCACCGGCTCCAGGGGTGGCGTGGATAGCCCCGGGCTATCAGCCTGAGGTGCCCTGAAGAGGGTGACCCCTTTATTGGGGGGGTCCCCAGCTCTCAAGGGATCCCCGGCCTGGGCTGACTAGTGGTCAGGGCTGATTCTGCAGCTGGGGGGCCCGGTGAAAGGGCTCCCCTGGCTGTGGCATCAGCCCCCCGCTAGAAAAAGTCCAGTGCTGGTTCTGGAACATACAGGGGAACCCTACTAATTTTTTTCCCCTGTATTTCCAGAACCAGGACCAGATCAGAGCCCAGAGCTGGTTGCGCAGAATACGGGGGACCCCTACGTCGTTTGTCCCCCGTATTTTGGCAACCAGCGCTGGTTCTGACTAGCCCGGTGCTGGTTGTGCTTAAGTACAGGGGACCCCTACGTCATTTGTCCCCTGTATTTAAGCACACCCAGCACTGGGTCACTAATGCCCGGGGCTGGTTGCTCTTTTTTGGGGGGGCACGCCATTTTTTTCTTTTTTTACACAGGTTTTTCTTTTTTTAACTACAGCAGCACAGACGGGTCTGTCTCACGGACCTGTCATTGCTCTGTGCTAATCACACAGATGCATGTAGCACGGATCTCCCGGGTCCGTGCTACATGCAAATGGAAATCATAATGCTGATTGGCTTCCTGTCTGCCACTGCAGTGCCACTCCTAGATGGGCCATGTGTTTGTGCCGCCCACTTGTGTCGCTTAGCTTAGTCATCCAGCTACCTCGGTGCAACCTTTTGGCCTAAAAACAATATTGTGAGGTGTTCAGAATAGAGTGGAAATGAGTGGAAATTAATGTTATTGGGGTTATTAATAGCATAGGAACAAAAAAAGGCCAATTTTATGTGATTTTAGCATTTTTTTTTTTCATTTTTTAAGAAAAAATCCAGATCCAAAACACAAAACCCAGAACCCAAAACACGGAAGGGTGGTTTTGGCAAAACCAATCCAGATCCAAAACACGAAGAAAGATCCAGATGCAAAACCAAAACACAAAAAGTGGCTGGTGCACACCCCTAGTTTTAATATTAGTAACCATAACCCCACATCCCTTGTTCACCACTTTAGTACTTACAGATTCTTGTAAAAAGGTCCATGTACTGTAGCACCCACAATCTTAACAAAACAGCAAACCGACGCGACTGCTTTCTTCGGAAGCACATGGCACAACATGCCCAAAAAGGACGCACACACAAAGGGTCTCATTGAGATGGGATCGGTATGGAATACCGCCGGACGCCTAAACCTAACCTCCCCCTTCCCCGCAGCCTAAACCTAAGTCTCCCGGGGTAGTGCCTAACCCTAAACTCCCCCCGGGGGTGCAAACACCCCCTTCCCCTAGCCTAAACCTAACCCTCTCGAGGGGGTGCCTAACCCTAAGTCCACCCCGGGAGCCCATAAC
Organism: Taudactylus pleione; assembly: GCA_031769625.1. Classification (NCBI taxonomy): domain Eukaryota; kingdom Metazoa; phylum Chordata; class Amphibia; order Anura; family Myobatrachidae; genus Taudactylus; species Taudactylus pleione. Next base: position 17,070,938 of record JAUIMM010000012.1, on the reverse strand, counting down.
CTAACCCTCCCCTCCCACGGCTGTCCGCGCCCGGCGCCTGGCTTACCTTCGATCGGTATGCTGGGCGTCGGGCTCCCGGCATAGGTAAAATGACAGGCATCAGGATTTCAACGCCTGTCATTAGTCCCCTGCCGGAATTAGACAGTCGGGAAGCCGGCGGTTGGCATTTCAACCGTCGGCTTCCTGACTGCATCCCATTCAGATGTGTATGCACTACCGATGTTGGACCTATTTGAGAGATGTTTTGCTACTGCACATGCGTCTAATTTTCACCGTACATGCGTCTTGATTGTGTCAGTACAGAATCGCAGTTGCAATTTCAGGTGCATGTGTATAGAAAATGTAGTGGACATTCCTGGACAGTGACAGGGAGGTGTTTTAGCGCACGTACGGAGATCATTCATCTTATAGGCGTGTTATGGGAGTGCGCGCAGTCAAGTCGGTGAAAGTGGTTGCATACACAGGCACTAGACCGCTCACATAGGAGGCCATACTCGGAGGCAGAAACTGCACCTGCCATAGGACTAGTGCAAGTTTCTATGGTGACACCGATGGTGACGTATAAGTACGTGCCAATCGGTACTACTTTATGTACAGATGCTGAAGGTGGGCATCTCACTCCTTGTACAGTTGGACACATGGATGTACACTTTGGAAGGACTTTGAATCGGGATTTACATAAAGTTGCAGATGAGCGACTGCGAATAGACGCAGATACAGGTGCTTCTGCGTCCATCTCTGAATCAGGCCCCAAGTTTTCTGGGATTGCCGAAGCCAGTGGCTGCTAAGTTTGAGTAACTTCACTGGCCCTGGCAGCGTGATTTCACAGGTTGGACGCCTCTAGCGGCTGTAGCATAATTTTGCATAGTGGCTGTGCCTTTAGCATCCACCTCTGAATCAGCCCCTATAATAAACCCACTAATCCCTCCCCAAAGTAACATTCCTGGTAGGCTGCCTTGCAAAATTGAACTGGTAAATTAAGGAATATCCTAACTTGTTAACTCTTAATCACCAAAATGATCCATTACCCACAAGCACATGCACTTATGTGCCCTTTGAGCTAATTGCTAAAGCCGTAGTGATGATAGTGGGAGGGGTTGGTGTGGGAGTGCTGGTAAGAGATTTAAATGTAGTTAAGAGGCATTTGGGGTTTACTTTTGTATACCATTTAATAAGTCACTGCAATGTGGTTTACGAAACCTGGGATGCAACTAGGGGGGGGGCTGGAAGTGCATATGAACTGGGTGCTCCACTGCACCCGCCGCCAGTGTCCTCCAAGCCGGGCGCCAGCTGAGATTTTATTACCAGTGGGAGCCTGGCTCGTTCCCTGCAGTGCTGTGGTAGCCAGAGGCTGGAGTTCGCTCCTGAACTCCAGCTTCCTGCTCTCTCCATGGGCACTATGGGAGGGACGTCATGACGTCTCTCCCATAGTTCCAAGGAGCAGCATGGCGGACCGGACGGCGGCAGACGTAGGAGCGGGGTTTAAGGTAAGTATTGGTTTTCATTTTTGTGCCAGTGGCACTACAGGGGCATTACAATATGGGCACTATTACAGGGGCATTACTATGGAGGCATTACTATATGGGCATTACCTCAGGGGGCATTACTATAGGAGCACTGCTGAAGAGGGCATTACTATAAGGGAATTACCAGGGGGTCGCCAAATTACTGTCTTCCCCTGGGTGACAAAAATCCTAGTTTCGGCCCTGCCCAGACCCAGGGTCTCATTTATCAATGAGTTTTATAATTCACAACAAGTGATAAAATAATGGTGCTCAAGCCAATCAGCACCCAACTGTCAATTTTCAAACAGATGACAGTTGGGAGCTGATTGGCTGGAGCACCATTATCATACGCAATGAGGGTCCCTGGTGATGGCCACCAATACGTTAGACTCTGCGCCTCTGTTCTGGGTCTATGCCAATTCCAAGTGTGCAGTCAGCATCTAGACCATCTATCCAAGAGTTGCGACACAGAGTCTATTGTGCCATGAATCCACATGGAGACGGCACACAGGCCCCCTCCTCTCTTAAACTGCCTATGGTTGTAGCCCATAACAACCAATCAGATGTTTTCTATTTATGTTTAGAAAATATAAGTAAAGTTAAGTTCTGGTTGGTTTATATGAAATACAGAACCCTTGGAGGCTCTGCATCCTGTTACTAAATAAGACTTAATTGTAAAAATAAATGCACACCCATGCAAATTTTCATGAGCGTCTTGTACACATGTAAGTGGAGAAATAAGATGGCGGTGAAAGAGATCGTCTCAAATAAAATATATTTATGTTAAATCTCCTACGCCAACTAGCAGAATAGCAGGACTCAGAAAGTAGGATCATTGTAAGTTACAAGGCTTCTAACATATGAGAGCATATTATGGACCTGTTCTGAGTTGGACACAGCGGTGTCTGCAGGGCCGCCATCAGGGGGGGACTGCCGGGACTGGAGTCCCGGGCCCGGCCTCTGGCTGAACGGGAGGGGGGCCGCCCAGCGCCCGCTACTGCCACCGAAACTTTGCAGAGCCTGCAGCCTGAACTACCCCCTTGAAGAGAGGAAAGGGGGCCCGGCCGTCGCTGCTGCTGCCCGCCGACCCAGTCCCCGTTACTAAATGATTGAGTTGGAGAAGGCTGCCTGGCTACTCCGGCCGCTCCTCCACCAGCTTACAGTGCTAAAGACTCCAAAACAAGCATTCAATAAAGCTTGTTTTGGAGTCAGAGCGCGTGTTGTCATGACGTTGGATTTTTGGAGTGAGGTGTTTAAAAAAAAAAGGAAGGGCACAGACTGCATTCAGTAACGGTGGGGGGGAGAGAGTGAGGTGTTTAAAAGAAAAAAAGGAAGGGCACAGACTGTATTCAGTAACGGGGGGAGTGATGTGATAAAAATAAAAGGAAGGGCACAGACTGCATTCAGTAACGGGGGGGGGAGTGATGTGATAAAAATAAAAGGAAGGGCACAGACTGCATTCAGTAATGGGGGGGGAGTGATGTGATAAAAATAAAAGGAAGGGCACAGACTGCATTCAGTAACGGGGGGGAGTGATGTGATAAAAATAAAAGGAAGGGCACAGACTGCATTCAGTAACGGGGGGGTGTGATGTGATAAAAATAAAAGGAAGGGCACAGACTGCATTCAGCAACGGGGGGGGGAGTGATGTGATAAAAATAAAAGGAAGGGCACAGACTGCATTCAGTAATGGGGGGGAGTGACAGTGCTCGAAGTGTGGCGGTATACAACGGTATGACATACCGCCACTTCGAGCACTGAATTTTTTTAAAGATGGTATAGTTGAGGCTCACGGCGGAAGCGTGGCTTGAGCGCCGATCAGGAAAGCAGACAGACAGCCTGCATGCAGAGTGACCGGCCACACAGCCACGCTCTGGAACCTTGCAGTGCAGCCCATCAGTGATCCGCCGCTCAGCTCACTACATCCCAGGAGTGTTGGGGGCCGGGCTGCTGCTGCTGCTTGAAAGCCTGCGCAGGGTGTCACACTGACCACACAGTCAGTAGGGAAGGAGGGGACGGGACTGCATGCCATATGATACAGTGACCGAGTGAGGAGGATGGAGCCTCTACCCGGACTGGCTACATGTGACCTGAAGCTGCTGTCTGTGTACGGGACAGCTGCCTTTCTCCCGGTTCCTACTGCTGGTTCTATTGACATCCAAGCAGCTGAGAGTATAAGTCCGTTCCCAGTGTCCTGTATCTTGAGAGCGGGGAGCAGTGGCACCCAGGTATGCAGAGACTAATAACTGAAGAATGACATGCAGGAGTGGAGGCAGATGTGTGAAAAGTGGAAACAGAAAAGAGGGGGAGAGACTAAGAGAAGAAAAAAGGGTTTATGATAGTGAGAAAAAAAGGAGGATGACAGGGGGAAAGTCAGAGAAAAGAGAGGGAAAGAGACAGAAGGATAGATGGGGGAAGAAGGGAGAGGAGATGGAGACAGGGCCGGCACTAGGCTTTGCTGCGCCCAGCTCCGTTCTGTGATACCGCCCCTTCCCTCCTCCGCTCCCTCCCCTGAGCTTACATATTCTCAATAGCCCCAGAAGGGAGGATGGGCGTTTCTTGCGCCTGCCAGTTACAGTGGCGCTCTGGGCGAATACCCGGCTTGCCCGTACCTAGAGCCGCTCCTGGATGGAGAGGGGGTTTAGTGTTGTGGCCGCTGGTCTCAATGCCAATAGCGGAATCCCGGCAAGAGATGTAACATAGGCATCGAAATACCGATGCCTATGTTAATCCCGATGCTGTCCCGCTGAGGATGCCAGCCCAAACGAAGGTAAGTCTGGGGCGCCCTTAGCGTTAGCCACGGGGGAGATGGTTAGAATTAAGGAGGCCTGTGGGGTCAGCGTTAGGTTTGGGGGGGGTAATGGGGTTAGGCACCCCTAGGGGGGAAGTTGTTTAGGGTTAGGCACCACCGGGGGGAGGTAGGGTTAGGAACCCCCCTGGGAGGGTTAGGTTTAAGGTGCAGGGAATGGGTGTTAGGTTTGGGCACCCCTGGGGGGAGGTTAGGCACTTAGGGGGGAGGTTAGGGTTAGGCACAAATAAAGGAAGGTTAGGGGGGGGACATGGGAGGGTTAGGATACTTACCTACCCCATTCGGGAACTCCTCCTGTTGGGCATCTGCTGTCAGGATTTGAACAGCTAAACAGGTGCCGGCATTTTAATCCCTTTCCCATAAAGAGATAGGGAGAAAAGGTGAGCAAGAGAAATACATGCAGAGGAAGACAGGGATACAGGGCTAGGAAGGAGAGACATATGAAAGGGGAGGGACACAGGACAAATAATGGGGCATGACAGCTACCCATGCAGACCACATTTTTCAAACACTTTCTGTGCTCTCAAACCTGGCAAATGAGATGTCCAAAATATTGGTATAGACTCTATCCGAATATTCTTGACCCCTCGTTTGCCTATTTTGAGAGCACAGAAAGTTCTTAAAAAATGTGGTCTGCATGGGTAGCTAGTCGGATCAATATATATATTTATATACATAATACATTGATCTGTCTAGGGAGGCCCCAAACTGGTATGCTGCCTAGTGCCCCATGAGGTCTTAATCCAGCTCTGCCCCCTATGTGTTTTATTTATTTCCTGTGGGGGCCTATATGCTTCTTTTATTCCTATCTGTGCCAATGTGTATTTTTTTTTTTCATACAAAACCTATGTGCTTTATTTACTTCCTGTGACATGGGGCACAAGTCTGGTTGACCTCAGTTGACATTGGTTATATTCCTACACAAACAGGCATCTTCCCAACCATGTGATCCATGTGAATAGTGAAATCAACTGAAGACCCCATCTGCCCAGGGAGGATCAGTTTCTTCAGAGGTTCCCCGTTGCAGAGAAACCACCATATAGGTAAGATGTACTTGAAATTAAATGGAGAGGAATGCTCCCAGAGTGACAAGAAATGAGTGGTGTGTGGCCATGCCCCTTGTAACACGTGGCCAAGCACATTTTTTGCGTGCCTACGGTGCACATTCACATTGCCACTGGCTCATTTTTCTACTTGCATCACTTCTATATTTTTCATACCCCCACTTCAAAATTCCCACTTCGACCACTGGGGAGTGATGTGATAAAAAAAAAAGGAAGGGCACAGACTGCATTCAGTAATGGGGGGGAGTGATGTGATAAAAATAAAAGGAAGGGCACAGACTGTATTCAGTAACGAAGGGGAGTGATGTGATAAAAATAAAAGGAAGGGTACAGACTGCATTCAGTAACGGGGGGGGGGAGTGATGTGATAAAAATAAAAGGAAGGGCACAGACTGCATTCAGTAACGGGGGGGGGAGTGATGTGATAAAAATAAAAGGAAGGGCACAGACTGCATTCAGTAACGGGGGGAGTGATGTGATAAAAATAAAAGGAAGGGCACAGACTGCATTCAGTAACGGGGGGAGTGATGTGATAAAAATAAAAGGAAGGGCACAGACTGCATTCAGTAACGGGGGGAGTGATGTGATAAAAATAAAAGGAAGGGCACAGACTGCATTCAGTAACGGGGGGAGTGATGTGATAAAAATAAAAGGAAGGGCACAGACTGTATTCAGTAACGGGGGGAGTGATGTGATAAAAATAAAAGGAAGGGCACAGACTGTATTCAGTAACGGGGGGGAGTGATGTGATAAAAATAACAGGAAGGGTACAGACTGCATTCAGTAACGGGGGGGAGTGATGTGATAAAAATAAAAGGAAGGGCACAGACTGCATTCAGTAACGGGGGGGAGTGATGTGATAAAAATAAAAGGAAGGGCACAGACTGTATTCAGTAATGGGGGGGAGTGATGTGATAAAAATAAAAGGAAGGGCACAGGATGTATTCAGTAACGGGGGGGAGTGATGTGATAAAAATAACAGGAAGGGTACAGACTGCATTCAGTAACGGGGGGGAGTGATGTGATAAAAATAAAAGGAAGGGCACAGACTGCATTCAGTAACGGGGGGGAGTGATGTGATAAAAATAAAAGGAAGGGCACAGACTGCATTCAGTAACGGGGGGGGGAGTGGTGTGATAAAAATAAAAGGAAGGGCACAGACTGCATTCAGTAACGGGGGGGAGTGATGTGATAAAAATAAAAGGAAGGGCACAGACTGCATTCAGTAACGGGGGGGAGTGATGTGATAAAAATAAAAGGAAGGGCACAGACTGCATTCAGTAACGGGGGGGGAGTGATGTGATAAAAATAAACGGAAGGGCACAGACTGCATTCAGTAATGGGGGGGAGTGATGTGATAAAAATAAAAGGAAGGGCACAGACTGTATTCAGTAACGGAGGGGAGTGATGTGATAAAAATAAAAGGAAGGGCACAGACTGCATTCAGTAACGGGGGGAGTGATGTGATAAAAATAAAAGGAAGGGCACAGACTGCATTCAGTAACGGGGGGGGAGTGATGTGATAAAAATAAAAGGAAGGGCACAGACTGCATTCAGTAATGGGGGGAGTGATGTGATAAAAGTAAAAGGAAGGGCACAGACTGCATTCAGTAATGGGGGGAGTGATGTGATAAAAATAAAAGGAAGGGCACAGACTGCATTCAGTAACGGGGGGAGTGATGTGATAAAAATAAAAGGAAGGGCACAGACTGCATTCAGTAACGGGGGGGAGTGATGTGATAAAAATAAACGGAAGGGCACAGACTGCATTCAGTAATGGGGGGAGTGATGTGATAAAAGTAAAAGGAAGGGCACAGACTGCATTCAGTAACGGGGGGAGTGATGTGATAAAAATAAAAGGAAGGGCACAGACTGCATTCAGTAACGGGGGGGGGAGTGATGTGATAAAAATAAAAGGAAGGGCACAGACTGTATTCAGTAACGGGGGGGAGTGATGTGATAAAAATAAAAGGAAGGGCGCAGACTGCATTCAGTAATGGGGGGAGTGATGTGATAAAAGTAAAAGGAAGGGCACAGACTGCATTCAGTAACGGGGGGAGTGATGTGATAAAAATAAAAGGAAGGGCACAGACTGCATTCAGTAACGGGGGGGAGTGATGTGATAAAAATAAACGGAAGGGCACAGACTGCATTCAGTAATGGGGGGAGTGATGTGATAAAAGTAAAAGGAAGGGCACAGACTGCATTCAGTAACGGGGGGAGTGATGTGATAAAAATAAAAGGAAGGGCACAGACTGCATTCAGTAATGGGGGGGAGTGATGTGATAAAAATAAAAGGAAGGGCACAGACTGTATTCAGTAACGGAGGGGAGTGATGTGATAAAAATAAAAGGAAGGGCACAGACTGCATTCAGTAACGGGGGGAGTGATGTGATAAAAATAAAAGGAAGGGCACAGACTGCATTCAGTAACGGGGGGGGAGTGATGTGATAAAAATAAAAGGAAGGGCACAGACTGCATTCAGTAATGGGGGGAGTGATGTGATAAAAGTAAAAGGAAGGGCACAGACTGCATTCAGTAACGGGGGGAGTGATGTGATAAAAATAAAAGGAAGGGCACAGACTGCATTCAGTAACGGGGGGAGTGATGTGATAAAAATAAAAGGAAGGGCACAGACTGCATTCAGTAACGGGGGGGAGTGATGTGATAAAAATAAAAGGAAGGGCACAGACTGCATTCAGTAACGGGGGGAGTGATGTGATAAAAATAAAAGGAAGGGCACAGACTGCATTCAGTAACGGGGGGGGGGAGTGATGTGATAAAAATAAAAGGAAGGGCACAGACTGTATTCAGTAACGGGGGGGAGTGATGTGATAAAAATAAAAGGAAGGGCACAGACTGCATTCAGTAATGGGGGGAGTGATGTGATAAAAGTAAAAGGAAGGGCACAGACTGGATTCAGTAACGGGGGGGTGATGTGATAAAAATAAAAGGAAGGGCACAGACTGCATTCAGTAACGGGTGGGGGGAGTGATGAGATAAAAATAAAAGGAAGGGCACAGACTGCATTCAGTAACGGGGGGAGTGATGTGATAAAAATAAAAGGAAGGGCACAGACTGCATTCAGTAACGGGGGGAGTGATGTGATAAAAATAAAAGGAAGGGCACAGACTGCATTCAGTAACGGGGGGAGTGATGTGATAAAAATAAAAGGAAGGGCACAGACTGCATTTAGTAACGGGGGGGGAGTGATGTGATAAAAATAAAAGGAAGGGCACAGACTGTATTCAGTAACGGGGGGGAGTGATGTGATAAAAATAAAAGGAAGGGCACAGACTGCATTCAGTAACGGGGGGTGATGTGATAAAAATAAAAGGAAGGGCACAGACTGCATTCAGTAATGGGGGGGTGATGTGAGAAAAATAAAAGGAAGGGCACAGACTGTATTCAGCAACGGGGGGAGTGATGTGATAAAAATAAAAGGAAGGGCACAGAGCCAGAGTTGCCTACCCTCCCGCATTTCGCGGGAGTCTCCCGAATAAAGGTGGGAGCTCCCGCTACCCTCAAAGTAGGTTGAATCCCCCGCATTCCCTCTGCCCTGTCTAAAAATCCGGACTGCGCATGTGTGGGGCCTGATCTTAAGATGCAGGGGCGTACTCACCATGTGCAGGGAGGCAGGAGTGTGACTGCTGATGGCCCGGAGGTCTCGTGTGCACGCTTCCCCTGCTCACAGACTGCTGCTCCCACAGCATTCCCTGGCCAGCCTGTGATGACAGTGAACGCAGGAGGGACACTGAAGACAGAGGGCCTGATTCAGACCCACTCGCGAGCGCTATGCACTCGCAAGCAGGTCGATGGTGGTCCAGTGCGCATGCGCACGACGGAGCCGGCTCCATTGTACGCATGCGCGAGACCCGGATAGCGAAGGGCAAACAGTCGCTCCTGGTCTTGTACCAAAGGGGGCGTGCTGTCGATGGTGAGTGACAGCATGCCCCCTTTGGTGTGCGGGCCGGGGGCGTGGCTGCCCAGAAGGAGGCATTCCAATGGTAATGTCTACCATCACAAGTGATGTCAGTGGGAGTGCTTTCGGCTCTGGTAGAGCCGAAAGCACTCTATGGCTTGCGGCAATGAGACCCTATCACAAGGGTCTCGTCGCAAGCCTGATGGTCGCGATGGTCTTGACCATTGCGACCATCTTCCTGTCCGCTCGCTATAGCTGTGGGTGGTCACCCACAGCTATGCGAGCGGCCAGGAGGCTGCTCTAATAAAACAGAAGGCCGGCCCTGATTCAGAGCGAGCACTCTTTCAGAGCGTCCGGCTCTGAATCAGGCCCAGAGACAGAGGAGCTGCCTGAGCCTGAAACGGTGAGTGTAGAGCTCACTGCAGCTCCTGCCAAAGTGTGCTTGTATGTGTGTGTGTAGTAATGTGATGTGTGTGTGTGTGTGACTGTGTGTGTGTGTGTGTGGGGGGGGTGAAATCTTAATGTGATGTGTGTGACTGTGTGTCTGTGTGTGAGAGATTGTGTGTGTGTGTGTGTGTGTGACTGTGTGTGTGTGAATTTTCATGGGATGTGTGTGTGACTGTGTGTATGAGACTGTGAGACTGTGTGTGTGTGACTGTGTGTATGAGACTGTGTAAGACTGTGTGTGTGTGATTGTGTGTATGAGACTGTGTGAGACTGTGTGTATGAGACTGTGAGACTGTGTGTGTGTGACTGTGTGTATGAGACTGTGTGTGTGACTGTGTGTATGAGACTGTGCGAGACTGTGTGTGTGAGACTGTGTTAGACTGTGTGTGTATGAGACTGTGTGTGAATCTATTTATGGGATGTGTGTGTGAGACTGTGTGTGTGTGACTGTGTGTATGAATCTATTCATGGGATGTGTGTGTGAGACTGTGTGTGACTGTGTGTATGAATCTATTCATGGGATGTGTGTGTGAGACTGTGTGTGTGTGTGAATCTATTCATGGGATGTGTGTGCGACTGTGTGTGCCTGTGTGTATGAATCTATTCATGGGATGTGTGTGTGCGACTATGTTTGTGTGAGACTGTATGTGTGTGTGTGACTGTGTGTGTGTGTGTGTGTGACTGTCTGTATGAATTTATTCATGGGATGTGTGTGTGAATCTATTCATGGGATGTGTGTGTGTGACTGTGTATGAATCTATTCATGGGATGTGTGTGTGAGACTGTGTGTGTGTGACTGTGTGTGTGAATCTATTCATGGGATGTGTGTGTGCGGTATACATTCGGGAAACCGACTGTCTTTTCCCGGCGAGGGTGAAATGCTGGGCATCTAGATGTAGATGGCCGACATTTCCCCGACGCCGGGAGACCGGTGCCCGGCATCCCGATCGAAGGGATGCCGGGTGCCGCTAGCGGACAGCCGTGGGGGGGAGGGTTAGGTTTAGTGCACCCGGGGGGGGGACTTAGGGTTAGGCACCCCCCGGGAGGGTTAGGGTTAGGCTAGGGGGAGGGAGGGTTAGGCACCCCCGCGGGGGACTTAGGGTTAGGCATCCCCTCGGGGGACTTAGGTTTAGGCAACGGGAAAGGGGGGTTAGGGTTAGGCACTTAGAGGGGGTTTAGGGTTAGGCACTTGGGGAGGTTAGGGTTAGGCACCCCTAAGGAAGGTTACGGTTAGGTTAGTATATACTAGGGGTGTGCACCGGCCACTTTTCGTGTTTTGTGTTTTGGTTTTGGATCTGGATCTTTCTTCGTGTTTTGGATCTGGATTGGTTTTGCCAAAACCACCCTTCCGTGTTTTGGGTTCTGGGTTTTGTGTTTTGGATCTGTATTTTTTTTTTAAAAAGCATAAAAACAGCTAAAATCACAGAATTTGTTGGTTTCTCTGCTCCTATGCTATTATTAACCTCAATAAACTTAATTTCCACTAATTTCCAGTCTATTCTGAACACCTCACACCTCACAATAGTGTTTTCATGTCCAAAAGGTTGCACCGAGGTAGCTGGATGACTATGCTAAGCGACACGAGTGGGCGGCACAAACACGTGACCCATCTAGGAGTGACACTGCAGTGGCAGACAGGATGGCAGTTAGAAAAACTAGGCCCCAAACTGTACATAATGCAAAGAAAAAAAAGAAGTGCAAGATGGAATTGTCCTTGGGCCCACCCACCCACCCTTATGTTGTATAAACAGGACATGCACACTTTAACAAATCAATCATTTCAGCGCCAGGGTCTGCCACACAACTGTGGCTGAAATGATTGGTTCGTTTGGGCCCCCACAAAACAAGCTGGCAATTAATGTGTCCCTGCACAAACTGGCTCTACGGAGGCAAGATGTCATCCTCATCCTCCTCATCCACCGATTCCTCACCCTCTTCAGTGTGTACATCCTCATCCTCACAAAGTATTAACTCGTCCCCACTTGAATCCACCACCACAGGTCCCTCTGTACCTTCTGGAGGCTGGTCTCCCTGGAAGAGCTGATAATTCATTTTGATGAACATCATCTTCTCCACATTCTGTGGAAACAACCTCCTACGCCTTTCGCTGACAAGGTTCCCGGCTGCACTAAACACTCTTTCGGAGTACACACTGGAGGGGGGGCAACTCAGGTAAAATAGAGCCAGCTTGTACAGGGGCCTCCAAATTGCCTCTTTTTCCTGCCAGTACAGGTATGGACTGTCTGACATGCCTACTTGGATGCTGTCACCGATGTAATCCTCCACCATTCTGTCAATGGTGACAGTATCATATGCAGTGACAGTAGACATGTCAGAAATTGTTGCCAGGTCCTTCAGTCCGGACCAGATGTCCAAACTTGGTCCTGCCTGCCCTGCATCACCGCCAGCGGGTTGCTTAGGATACCTAAGTTTTTTCCTGGCAGCCCCAGTTGCGGGAGAAAATGAAGAAGGAGCCGTTGACGTGTCACGTTCCGCTTCAGCTGACAGTGTGTTCACCAGCAGGTCTTTGCACCTCTGCAGGCTTGTGTCGGCCAGAAAGAGAGACACCACATAGGCTTTAAACCTAGGATCAAGCACGGTGGCCAAAATGTAGTGGTCTGATTTCAACAGATTGACCACCCTGGAATCCTGGCAAAGCGAATGAAGGGCTTCATCCACAAGTCCCACATGCCGAGCGGAATCGCTCCGTCTTAGCTCCTCCTTCACTTTCTCCAGCTGCTTCTGCAAAAGCCTGATGAGGGGAATGACCTGACTCAAACTGGCTGTGTCTGAACTGACTTCACGTGTGGCAAGTTCGAAGGGCTGGAGAACCTTGCACAACACGGAAATCATTCTCCACTGCGCTTGAGTCAGGTGCATACCCCCTCCTTTGCCTATGTCATAGGTGGATGTATAGGCTTGTATGGCCTTTTGCTGCTCCTCCATCCTCTGAAGCATATAGAGGGTTGAGTTCCACCGCGTCACAACCTCTTGCTTCAGGTGATGGCGGGGCAGGTTCAAGAGTGTTTGCTGGCGCTCCAGTCTTCGGCACGCAGTCGCTGAATGGCGAAAGTGGCCAGAAATTTTTCGGGCCACCCAAAGCGTCTCCTGCATGCCCCTGTCGCTTTTCAGAAAATTCTGCACCACCAAGTTTATTGTGTGAGCAAAACATGGGACGTGCTGGAATTTGCCCAGATGTAATGCCCGCACAATATTGGTGGCATTGTCAGATATCACAAATCCCCAGGAGAGTCTAAGTGGGGTAAGCCACTGGGCGATGATTTCCCTCAGTTTCTCTAAGAGGTTGTCGGCGGTGTGCCTCTTACTGAAACCGGTGATACACAGCGTAGCCTGCCTTGTAACGAGCTGGCGTTTCTGAGATGCTGCTACTGGTGACGCTGCTGCTGTTGCTGCGTAAGGTGATACATCTACCCAGTGGGCTGTCACAGTCATATAGTCCTTAGTCTGCCCTGTTCCACTTGTCCACATGTCCGTGGTTAAGTGGACATTGTGTACAACGGCATTTTTCAGGACACTGAGGACACTTTTTCTGACGTTTCTGTACAGTCTCGGTATCGCCTGCCTAGTGAAGTGGAATCTAGACGGGATTTGGAACCGGGGACACACTACCTCCATCAATTGTCTAAATCCCACTGCACTAATGGCGGATACCGGACGCACGTCTAACACCAACATAGCAGTCAAGGCCTCAGTTATACGTTTTGCTTCAGGATGACTGCTGTCGTACTTCATCCTCCTCGCTAAGGACTGTTGGAGGGTCAATTGTTTAGTAAAAGTAGTGGTGTTCCTACTTCCTCTCTGGGATGATGAACGACTCCCAGCAGCAGCAACAGCAGCAGCGGCAGCAGTAGGCGTAGCAATGCAGGATCCTCCAGAGGAATCCCGGATAGGAGAGTCAGTCATGCCAGTGACATGGCCTGCAGGACTACTTCCGATCCTGACTAAGGAGGAAATTGACGAGGAGGGAGTTGACGGTGTGGTTTGCAGGCACTTGGATACAACAGGACAACGGGATTTAGGTGTCCCTGGACTGCTTACGGTCTTAGCCAAAGTTTCTGAACTTGACAGTAACTTTTTATGAACGCGCTGCAGGTGCCGTATAAGGGAGGATGTTCCTAGGTGGTTGACGTCCCTACCCCTACTTATTTCACCTTTACATATGGTACATATGGCAAGACAGTTGTTGTCCGGATTTGGATAGAAATATTGCCAGACCAAAGAGGTGGAATGTTTGGTCTTCTGCCCAGGCATGACCGTGATGGGCTTTTTCATCCCACGGACAACAACTGTCTCCCCCGGAGCCTGATTTAAACAAACCACATCACCATCAGAATCCTCCTCGCCAACTTCCTCCTCAGCGCCAGCTACACCAGTATCCTCATCCTGTTGTACTTCAACAGTGACATCTTCAATTTGCATATCAGCAAGTGGACTGTGGGTGCTCCTTTCAGCACTTGCAGGGGGCGTGCAAATGGTGGAAAGAGCCACCTCTTCCCGTCCAGTGCTGGGAAGGTCAGGCATCGCAACCACCACCACACTTGGACTCTCCTTGGGGATTTGTGATATCTTCTTAGAAAGCACAGTTCTTCGCTGTGCTTTTGCCAGCTTAACTCTTTTGATTTTTTTAGTGGGAGGAGGGCTTCCATCGTCATGTGAAGCTGAACCACTAGTCATGAACATACTAGGGATCGACCTTAGCCATTCCTTGCCACTCCGTGTCGTAAATGGCATATTGGCAAGTTTACGTTTCTCTTCAGCTGATTTAAATGTCTTTTTCAAGGTCATTTTCCTGAACTTTGCCATTTGGGATTGTATGTGCCCTCTACTATGACATTGGGCATCGGCCTTGGCAGACGACGTTGATGGCATGTTATCGTCTATGTCATGACTAGTGGCAGCAGCTTCAGCACTAGGAGGAAGTGGTTCTTGATCTTTCTCTATTTTATTTTTATCGGAGAAAGTTTGGTCCTCCATTTATGTTATATCGATTTGATATATACGTGCGGCTAAACACAGAAAATAATTTTTTTTTTGGTTTGGACTGGAGTGTACTTTGGGGGTTACAGCACCCTTTAACGGTCAAGCCAGCCGGCCCTTTACTTATGACACAGGCGCATGCTTGGCACTACTTTGTTGATGCACGTGCGGCTACTGCGCACACAATTCACAAACACAGAAAATAATTTTTTTTTGGTTTGGACTGGAGTGTACTTTGGGGGTTACAGCACCCTTTAACGGTCAAGCCAGCCGGCCCTTTACTTATGACACAGGCGCACGCTTGGCACTACTTTGTTGATGCACGTGCGGCTACTGCGCACACAATTCACAAACACAGAAAATAATTTTTTTTTGGTTTGGACTGGAGTGTACTTTCGGGGGTTACAGCACCCTTTAACGGTCAAGCCAGCCGGCCCTTTACTTATGACACAGGCGCACGCTTGGCACTACTTTGTTGATGCACGTGCGGCTACTGCGCACACAATTCACAAACACAGAAAATAATTTTTTTTTGGTTTGGACTGGAGTGTACTTTCGGGGGTTACAGCACCCTTTAACGGTCAAGCCAGCCGGCCCTTTACTTATGACACAGGCGCACGCTTGGCACTACTTTGTTGATGCACGTGCGGCTACTGCGCACACAATTCACAAACACAGAAAATAATTTTTTTTTTGGTTTGGACTGGAGTGTACTTTCGGGGGTTACAGCACCCTTTAACGGTCAAGCCAGCCGGCCCTTTACTTATGACACAGGCGCACGCTTGGCACTTCTTTGTTGATGCACGTGCGGCTACTGCGCACACAATTCACAAACACAGAAAATATTTTTTTTTCGGTTTGGACTGGAGTGTACTTTGGGGGTTACAGCACCCTTTAACGGTCAAGCCAGCCGGCCCTTTACTTATGACACAGGCGCACGCTTGGCACTACTTTGTTGATGCACGTGCGGCTACTGCGCACACAATTCACAAACACAGAAAATATTTTTTTTTTTGGTTTGGACTGGAGTGTACTTTCGGGGGTTACAGCACCCTTTAACGGTCAAGCCAGCCGGCCCTTTACTTATGACACAGGCGCACACTTGGCACTACTTTGTTGATGCACGTGCGGCTACTGCGCACACAATTCACAAACACAGAAAATATTTTTTTTTCGGTTTGGACTGGAGTGTATTTTTTTAGCACTTGGGGGGAGCACCCCTGATGGACAGAGCACCCCCTGGACAACACTACAGCACCTCTTTAGGACTGGGACACTGCACAGGACTTTGGAGTGGACACAGCCCCTATGGAGAACTGACTGCACAACACAGTCCAGCCAGCCCCTATGGACTTTGAAGTAGTGGACACAGCCCCTATTAACAACAGCAGCACAGCACAACACAGCCAGCCCCTATGGACTTTGAAGTAGTGGACAACAGCAGCACTACACTACACTACACTACACAGCCCTAACTCCCACCCTCCCTCTTCACTGTCCACAGCCGAGTGAGAAAATGGCGCCGACGTGGGTACCTTATATAGGATCCAAAACCCGCGAGACTCGGAAGGCGGGATGATGACGTTTTGCCTCGATTTCAGATCCGAGTCAGGCGGGAAAAGTCGAGCCTGATTCGGATCGGATTCGGATCGGGGGGGCTCGGGGGGGTTCGGATTTCAGAAATCCGAACCCGCTCACCCCTAGTATATACTTACCTTAGCGAGGTTCGTGATTTCCAGTGCTGTCGGGCTTCCGCTGTTCCCTGGCTCTGCTCATCTGTCGGCCAGACGCTGCCTATTCCGTCAGTCCCGGGCCCCACAATTTCTGATGGCAGCCCTGGGTGTCTGTGTTTGCATGTTTTGGCTCAATCTCATCTGTGACTTTATGCTAATACCTATATAATCCCTATCTTGGTGTACATTAGTGTGTCTGAATGTGCAAGTCCTGGGACACCCACTTGCACCTTTAGACACAACCATTGGACTTATGGCAACCAGTTCTGCTACACTACCATAACACACCCATAAGACGGTACAGCTCCGTGCAATAGTCACCTCCCAGTCACTGCCCTGGAACACCAAATACAGAGGGTGATTCAGCAGAGGACGCAGATGTGTGCCTGCATGCAAATTCTCGATAGTCAGGAAACGGGTCCTGCATGATCGCATGCAGAGTGTCAGCAGACTATCAGTGATTGACAGTCTGCTGCCATTCGTGGGCGGGGAGGGGTCGGCGACAGTCTCCGTTTCCCAAAACAGGGGCATGTTGCACATGATGTCACAATGCCTACCTCACAAAGCCCTGCTAAGTATAAAATTGAGCTATGTTGAAATTAGCTGCACAGTTTGCTATAAGGCATCACAAGCAAAAACTGCTTGATCCAGACGTTTTAGATGATCTCCTGTGAATAGATACTATAGTTTCACAAAACAAAGCTAATAGTAACTTTGAGTATATGTACTAAGCCTTGGAAAGAGATAAAGTGGCGAGAGATAAAGTGCCAACCAATCAACTTCGAACTGCCATTTTTCAAAAAACATACAGTTAGGAGCTGATTGGTTGATACAATTGGGGAGATGCATCAAATTTTGGAGAGAGATAAAGTGGGGAGAGATAAAATACCAACCAATCAGCTTCTAGCTGCAATATTACAGACTCTGAGGGGAATACATCAAAACAGTTTTTGTGGTCAAAACTCCCAAAATTATGTTTTCGGAGTTTTGGCTGCTTAACGCATATGCACCAAGCTTCGAAATGCAATACATACTATGATGAGGTGGGCAACCCGTTACCCCATAGAAGCCTATGGGCTACTATTAGCACTTCTCCCAGCACCCCCTGCACCACGTCCATCACTCTATGCATGCGCAGAAGGACTCCTAGGTCCTAGACCTGGAATCTCTTCAACGAGAAACTTTTGGCCTAGAGGTGCCGTGATAAAAATCTATAGTGTAGGGTGCCGATATTCAATCAGTTTGAAACTCTGGCCTATAGTTTTTTTATAGGACTAATGAAAGAAAATATCATCTTACTATTTTTTAATAATGTGTATCTGTTAAAGTGTATTCTTCTCACACAATAGAGCCAGCCCTTCTCTGGGTGTAAGCGATATTTATGAGAATGCAGCCTACCACATCCATGGCTGCCAAAATGTGTACAATATTGCCAGGGGTAATTTCCTGCGGGACAGGTGAATCTAAGCACGTAACATACAGATATGTCCTTATACACTGTGGCTTCAGTTGTGCCAAACAGGCCCTCTCGGTGCACCAGGTTCAGGGAAACTCGGCTGCACCGAGCATCTTTTTCGCTTAAAATGTGCATCTTATTCGCAAAATAAAACAGATGGAAGTGACAAAACTAATCTACTAGATTACACTGATCAATTTGATGTGCGACATTTGTACATCTTTGTGTGACTGAGTCTAAACCTGTATATGAAGTGCTACTATGCAGCGACAGCGGATTTTTCTCACAGCAGGTTCCATTGTGCTCCATCTGCGACTTTGTATATATTAAATCAAATTCCTGTGCATTCCTGTGGTTAACATCGCAGACCAGCGTCTCTGGTACAATAAGACTCCAATACACTACACTTCTCAGAGCTGCCCATTCGCTTATTATCAGTGTGTTGCATATCACACGCCCTATCATTTCTAATTTCTATACAGATATCGCACCTAACTGGTCCACATTGTTTCTTTTTATTTGTGCATTATTGGGTTATTTGGGTACACCCTTGCACCAGCTGGGAGCTGCTTTTATTGTAGGAGAAGCGCCCGCGATTACATCATAAATATTCTATTTATTACAGAAAAGGAGGCCACCAAGGAGGTAGACACTGGTGGACCTCACTGGAGAGGTAAGTGATGGTAAATAGCGGCAGTGTATTTAGTAAGCATCACTAAATGAAATTTATAGCCGGTAAAGACTTTTAATTATAAATACAGCCCGAAAAAACACATTATGAGGGTGAGAAAAAATGAATGATGTGCTGCACGGAAGTCCTGTAGGAAAAAACTGAAGATCTGCATACCACATCCCAGAAGTGATACAAATTTGTTTAATCTTGCTGCTGCGGACGAATGAATTTCTCATGGCACAACCCAGGCTGGCTTCCTGGTTAAATTTCAGCCAGCACACATCTCCCGTCTTAGGCAGAGTATAAACAGGACCCTGCCTACGGCAGATAGGAAACAGGAAACCATGAAGGATGGCAGCCTGCCAGAGGCCTCCCTTCACAGCTGCTTACACGTACACTCCTTTTATCTGAATGAGAACTGTGAATATCATGTCCTCTCACTCTCTCTATAATCCTGTATTCCATTAAAGCAGTGTTTCCAACGCCAGTCCTCACAGACCCCTGACAGTGCATGTTTTACAGATCTCCTTAGTATCACAGTCAAATAATTAGAGCACTGGGAGATCTGGAAAATATGCACTGTTAGGGGTTCTCAATGACTGGAGCTTGGAAACACTGCATTAAAGCTATACTGTGCATATGGCATAAACAGATTGAAACCCTGAGACAGACCCAGGTTTAGAAGACTTGACCCCTGAACTTTGTGTAAGATGTACAAGCTAGGAGGATATTTATAAAAACTGTGCATAAAAGGTGTAAACTAAAGCAATGAAAATGGCATTTACAGTTTGATAAATTAAGCTGCATATACACGGTACGGTCTGTTCAGTGAATGATGTTGCTGAACAATTTTCCTTGAACTTTCTGTAGTGCAGGACAAACGATGTTGGGTGTACACACAGAAAGGGAATTGGTATGATTTACCTCCGGACCCCTGGCCGGCGGTTCAAATCCCAACAGCAGCAGCCCGACAAGGATGAAAATCCCGATTGTCCTTAAGGAAAGTATTCACTACCCCTATTCTACCCCCTACCTATTCTACACCCTAACCCTAACCCTCCCTTAGGGGTGCCTAACCATAACTTTCACCCCCAGTGCCTAAACCTAACCCCCTCTTCCCCGCCGCCTAAACCTAACCCCCCCTTCCCCGCCGCCTAAACCTAAGTCCTCCCGGGGGGGTGCATAACCTTAAGTCTCCCCCAGGGGTGCCTAACCCTAACCCTTCCTCCCCCTAGCCTAACCCTAACCTCCCGGGGGGGTGCCTAACCCTAAGTCCCCCCCGGGAGCCCTAAACCTAACCCTCCCCCCCCTGCGGCTGTTCACGCTCGGCACCTGACATCACTTCAATCGTGATGCCGGGCTCCGGTCTCCCGGCGTCGGTAAAATGATAGGCGTCTAGATTTAGACACCTGTCATTTAACCCTCGCCGGGATTAAGCAGTCGGGAAGCCGGCTGTTGGGAGTAGGGGCCTGATTCAGAGCCGAACGCTCTGACCAGAGCGCTCGCTCTGAATCAGGGCCCTCCTCCATGAAAATGGAGCGTCCTCCTGGATGCTCGCAAAGCTGTGGGTGACCACCCACAGCTTATGCGAGCATCCATGATGATGGTCGCGATGGTCAAGACCATCGTGACCATCGGGCTTGCGACGAGACCCTGCGGTAGGGTCTCGCTGCCGCAAGCCCTGGAGTGATTTTGGCTCTATCAGAGCCAAAATCACTCCCACTGACATCACTAGTGATGTCAGTGGGGCCAGCTTCAGACGGTAGGCGTTCCCATGGGAACGCCTCCTTCTGGCAGCCACGCCCCCGGCACGCCCACCAAAGGGGGCGTGCTGTCAATCAACATCGACAGCACGCCCCCTTTGGTGCGAGACCCGGAGCGACGGAGAGCCCGTCGCTATCCGGGTCTCGTGCATGCGCATGACGGAGCTCCCTCCGTTGTGCGCATGCGCAGTGGGGCAACATTGACCCTCTTGCGAGCGTCCTGCGCTCGCGAGCGGGTCTGAATGACCCCCTAGGTCCGCCGGCTTCTTGACTGCATAACCACAGAAAGATATCTTTGAAAGATGTCTGTCAGTGAAGTCATCCCGCCACATCTCTGAACATGCAAATTGTGATGAAATCATACAAGTTGGCCTGCATGTGCGGACGACCATAGATATCGTTATCGTCCATGTGAGAACGCACATCATTAGTCTTCGTTGGTCGTTCGCTGCATAAAAATGAACGATATGAACGATTTATCATTGAACGATATAGTTATCGTTAATATCGTTCATAGATATCCTACTGTGTGTACGCACCTTTACTCTCTGTTATAGAATTTAATTAGATGAAATTCCTATTATTGGTATAGTGTATTACCTTCTCCCAGCAGAAAGGCGTCACTGATTTTTATTTTATAAATGGCTTTGACTAGGTTGGGCTTTTTTCCAAATTATGCCTACCTTGCAATACTCTGGTCAGTTTCCCATCAACTGTATTTTAGTTAAATAATTAGTTACATGAACCCTGATATTTAAATGTAGTTTTATATGTTCATTATTTTTTATTTTATTTTTTTAGTGCAAAAAATATATTAGATCATTGGTTTTTCCTAAGGAATGAATTACAGTGAAAGACATGAAACCTGTCCATTTAAGCTCCACTGGTTTGGCTAATGGCCTGTATAGAACTGTAATGTTTCCAGCCCTGTCAGATCAAGCATAAGGTTGCTAGGCTTGTCACATGACATAATCATTACCTCACATGATGTCACAATGCTTACCTCACAAAGCCCTGTTAAGTATAAAATTGAGCTATGTTGAAATTAGCTGCACAGTTTGCTATAGGCACCACAAGCAAGAACTGTTTGATCCAGACATTTTGATGATCTCCTGTGAATAGATACTGTCTATAGTTTCACAAAACAAAGCTAATAGTAACTTTGGGTATATGTACTAAGCCTTGGAAAGAGATAAAGTGGAGAGAGATAAAGTGCCAACCAATCAGCTCTGTACTGCCATTTTTCAAACACATACAGTAAAATGACAGAAGCTGATTGGTTGGCACAATGGGGGACATGTATTACATTTTGGAGAGAGATAAAGTGGAGAGAGATAAGGTACCGACGGAATGGGCGGAATGCATTAAAACAGTTTTTGTGGTCAAAAATGAAAAAATTAAGTTTTCAGAGTTTTGGCTGCTTAATGCATATGCACCAAGCTCCGAAATGTGATACATACACGCGTTACCCAATAGAAGTCTATAGGCTTCTATTAGCACTTCTCCTAGCATCCCCTGCGGCACGTCCATCACCATATGCATGCGCAGAACGACTCCTGGGTACTTCACCAAGATGAGATGGGTTTCGCTCTCCTTGCTCTCCTGTCCCACATACAAGACAAGGGGGATGTACTGTAGTGGAACTATAACTCTTACTGTTATTGAGGCAAAGCAGGAAGCATAATGCAGAGATTTATTAAGATTTCAACCGCCGAGGTTGAAGAAAGAAACTTCCCCTCTCAGGTGATCCATGCAGGACCCACAGCGCATCACCCTAGTGCTGATACTCCGTCTCTTACCTCCAGACCGGCCGCATTGCACATGCGCAAGATCTTGCAAACATTGCGAGATCACCTGCTCAGCCGGACCCCCATGATATGTGAAAAAACTATAAGCCACAAAAGTGCACTTAGCATTTTTAATAACCAGATTGATTTTCTGTCGCTATACAATAGTGATGCAACAGAGAAACTGTTAAATGTTTTCAGATAACATAGAGAAAAGTGATTTTCTCTACATTATCTGCTTTCATGCATACAGATGTTCGTAAGTGTCAAATAGCGCTGGTTATAGTGCATATTACACTTACCACCTCTTCCAACACCTCCCCCTGGGGTTTTCAGGTAGGTGCTTTAGACCCAGAAGGAAATAACTATATGATTAACAGATTGAGCCTAACCCTTTAACATGTTCTTTCTGGCTTTATGTGTTATGGTTACTTGATGTGACTACGGAGGTTGCTCTATAACCAGGGCCTAATTGGCCTGCTGGCACTCCTGGCAAATACCAATGGCCTGATGGGCTGGTCCAGTCTGAATCCTGGCTGAGCAGGTCTTCCTCCTGGCGCACTGCTCGCCCGGGAGTCACGCAAACAGATGCCCCACTTGGAGCACTGGGCAAGGCGGCAGACTGGCCTTCAGCAGCCGTGGTGGCAAGCTCAGTGTGACCTGGGAACACGGCAAGGGACTGGATCCAAGGGGATCTAACCTCTGCCCGGCTGCCCCACTGAGGATGGCGCCAGGTGCCGGGACAGTGGACTCCGGCAACCTGCATCCACAGGGATCCCTGCCAATCCCCATGCCAGCTGGAAGCAGCGCTTGGTGTAGGGACAGTGATGGTGGCTCCACGCCATCGCTGCTCCTCGTGGCTGATGGCGGTGAGCCTGCTTCTGCTTGGATTCAGGCCCCGCCAACCCCCATGCCACCTTTTCAAATTGGTGCCAACCACAAGCCAATCACGGCTTGTAGCCCGGCAGCCAATCGCGGCTCATCACGTCAACTCCCGGTTCCCTTGCGCTGGGTTATAAGAGTCAGTGTAAGGGTTGGGAGCTCAGTCCATCAGCGCAGCATGAGAGGAGAAGACCTCTCAAAAACAAAAGACAGCAGAAGAGGTGGCAGAAGAAGCGGAAGCCCTGAGCTATCTGCGGGCAATGTAGAAGAGCTGACACAGGCCGCAGATAGCCAGGTGAAGAGCGGAGAGCCGCTGCCCGCCAGACCCCAAGCAGCCAGAAGCCCTGAAGTGGTGGGAGATGAGCTACCTCAGGTGAAAACGACAGGAAGTCTGGAAGGATTGGGAGGGCTCCCACCTCCGTTGAAGGCTAAGTGGTGGACGGGGCTTAGCCAAACATTGCTAGGTCGAAGACTATAGGACTGGTAAGTGCCTGACCTCCTTAGACCACCAGGGCTCAGGCCCTAGACCTGTAGGCACATTCAGGCGGTAGGTAGGACCCTGGCAGTAGGGGCATTAGGCCCCCGCAAGGACACAGGGCCGCTAGGGCCCTACACAAAAGAGCATTAGGCCCATAGCCAGGAAGGGCACTAGGCTCATATAGACAGGAAGGGCACTAGGCCCACAGATAAAAAGGGCACTAGGCCCATTGACAGAAAGGGCATTAGGCCTAGTGGAACAGGGGCACTAAGCCCTGGAAAGGCGGGCGCTAGGCCTGAGGTACGATAGAAACGTACCATGGTAGACAGCATAGGGCTTCTTGCACGCAGAGCAGCTAGCCAGGGGAGTAAACCCATGTGAAGGGGGGGGGGCTGTTGCTGTGCTTTATTGCAGGGAGCAATCAGGACCAGTCGCCCATCAAGGAGACAATGGTGCCTTGGTGAGTATAATTTGTATTGTCTGTGGTCTGTGTTGTACATCGTCCCTACCCCTCTCTCTTCGGATTGCACCCTTGTGCTTGCACGCTGGTGTAACCAGTCTGAGGCCAAAAGTGCAAATGATGACCAACCACTGACCCAAGTGGAGGTCATCCAGTTTCAGCCCGTATTTCCTACCATAGGTCTGGTTCCACAATCACACGTCCTGGATCACAGGACCGTACACCAGAATTACTTAAATTATTATTTTTCTTTTTAAGTTTTGGAGAGCCTATCAGTGAGTATAATAACTAAGTCAAATCTAAAATAGAATATTCTATCCTTGACCAATTTTCTAAAATGATTACCGGTAATTTTGTCAGGAAAGTAAACAGGCCCAGACTAGGACTAAAAATAGGCCCTGGCATTTAAAGCACACAGGCAGCATGTGGCTCCTGGCATAGACTCTTCCCCTTACAATTCCTGACTCATACCAATTCGTACAAATATAATTAATATTAGAACAACATACAAGTATACATAATTTTCTGTATTAAAAAAATACACAAAACAGAGCACATCCTGCAAAAGATTCATACATGTGCCATAGTCAGACATTTGTTATTTGGTTGGTTCTGTTAGGTAAAGCTGGCACTTCACTGGTGTAAGTCACAAAAGGGAAGGCATTTTCCCAATTGACCAAGCCCTAGCTTAGCAGTTGTAGAGGATTAGATAGTGTTCACTGTAGGAATTTTTTAGGGCAGAGGCGCTGAACACTTCTGTGCACACCAAAGCAGAGCCATTACTACACATTTTGGTGTCCTGTGTACATAAAGAGCATTGGTGCCGCCATTCACAACTGAAGCATAAAAAAAACAGGTGTGTTCTCGCTGTGAAGGGGCGTGTTCACACAATAGTACCCCCAATTCAATTATGCCACACAGTAATGCCAAAGTAGTGTCCCTTAAAACACATTATGCCACACAGTAATGCCCCTTACAGATTATGCCCACAGTATTACCCCTTAAAACACACTATGCTACACAGTACTGCCCCTTACAACATTAGAACACACAGTAACGTCCCTTACACATTATGCCACATGGTAATGCTTCTTATAACATTAGGCCACACAGTAATGCCTCTACACATTATGTCACACAGTAATGCCCCTTATAACAAAAGGAGGTTGGAGACAAATGAAAGTTATATGATGAATTGTTGGTTATACAGTATGTAGTGTTAAATGCAGCATATTTATTGGTTGCTGACTTCACATATATTCAGTAAATGCTTTCTGTAAGAAACCACTTCAACAGTGAATGACCCTCCAACAGCATCATTTTTGTGGTCTCATTGGAGTTTCACACATTCTTTATAAATAGTTAAAAAAAATTTACCTGTTGATTTGATTTTTTGTTAGGGCTTTGTTGTACCTCCAATAATGAACTTAGCAATGGAGAGACAGCGCCACCGGCATTTCAAACCTGGCAGGTCATAAACCAATCGGAGCACATGGACTGGCAGCCGCTGCTGATTGGCTGTCGGACCCCGAGCACCGTTTGGCTCGCAACCGGCCCCAGATTAAAAATGATGTTGACGCTTTATCTTAAAGGCAGCCGCAACTGGGCCAGCTGTAATTAGCTGGCGGCCAAGCACCAAATACACACTGCTACCCCCCAGGCATCCCCTCCGTGGCATTGCCCTTCTGGCAATTGCCAGAGCTGCCAGATGGGCAATCTTGCCCTGAAAGTAGACTATGGATTATATCACTGAACTAAGAAATGTGAAGATTAGGCTTCCCCTTCTTGAATAGACTCGTTCATCCAAATGGAACAGTTCTATGTGAGTGGCCGTTGACCCACTCCTCCACCTCAAAATTGCCTGCTGTTTGTCTACCACTTTTGTCAATTGTATTTGACTGGGCCTACCTGATATACAGTCAGGTGTATAAATATTGGGACATTGACAGAATTTTCATATTTTGGCCTCTATTCACCACCACAATGGCTTTGAAATGAAACTGCAGGCTTTCAGATTTAATTTGAAGGTAATTACATCCAAATCAGGTGAACGGTGTAGGAATTACAACGGTTTCTATATGTGCCTCCCACTTTTTAAGGGGCCAAAAGTAATGGAACAAACTAAACAATCCTAAATCTAACTTTCACTTTTTAATACTTTGTTGGAAATCCTTTGCAGGCAATTACAGCCTGAAGTCTGGAAAGCGTAGACATCACCAGGCGCTGGGTTTCATCCCTGGTGATGCTCTGCCAGGCCTCTACTGCAAATGTCTTCAGTTCCTGCTTGCTCTTGGGGCATTTTCCCTTCAGTTTTGTCTTCATCAAGTGAAATGCATGCTCAATCGGATTCAGGTCAGGGGATTGACTTGGCCATTGCATAACATTCCACTTTTTAGCCTTAAAAATGTCTTTGGTTGCTTTTGCAGTATGCTTCAGATCATTGTCCATCTGCACTGTGAAGCGCCATCCAATGAGTTCTGAAGCATTTGACTGAATATGAGCATGTAATATTGCCCAAAATACTTCAGAATTCATTCTGCTGCTTTTGTCAGCAGTCACATCATCAATAAATACAAGGGAACCAGTTCCATTTGCAGCCATACATGCCCACGCCATGACACTACCACCACCATGCTTCACTGATGAGGTGGTATGTTTTGGATCATGAGCAGTTCCTTTCCTTCTCCATACTCTTCTCTTCCCATCACTCTGGTACAAATTGATCTTTGTCTCATCTGTCCATAGGATGTTGTTCCAGAACTGTAATGGCTTTTTTAGATGTTGTTTGGCAAACTCTAATCTGGTCTTCTTGTTTTTGTGGCTCACCAATGGTTTACATCTTGTGGTGAACCCTCTATATTCACTCTTGTGAAGTCTTCTCTTGATTGTTGACTTTGACACATATACACCTACTTCCTGGAGAGTGTTCTTGATTTAGCCAACTGTTGTGAAGGGGTTTTTCTTCACCAGGGAAATAATTCTTCTGTCATCCACCACAGTTGTTTTCCGTGGTCTTCCGGGTCTGTTGGTGTTGCTGAGCTCTCCGCAGGGCCGGCCGGCCCTTTACGCCGACTAAGCATGTGCGTAGGGCACCAGCCAGCAGAGGGCGCTCAATCACTCCTCCTGCCGCCACACTCCTTCCTGTCCCGTCGTTCCCCCGCGCCACACTCCTTCCCCCTCCCTCCGTGACACACTCACTCCCCCCCTCCGTGCCACACTCTCTCCCGTGGCCGCCCCAGGGAGTCTCAATTTCCCGGGAGCCCGCTGAGATTTTACCAGCCGGCGCCTGGCTCCCCTCAGCGGCAGCCGGAGCTCACTCCTGAGCTCCGGCTAGGCTTCCCCCATGGGCACTATGTGAGAGACGTTATGCGTCTCTCCCATAGTAACGAGGAGCGGCGGACAGCAGCGTACACAGGATCGGGGCTTAAGGTAAGTAAACTTTTTTTTGTTTTACTCGGCTCTATTACCGGGGACACTACTACCGGGGCTACTGGGGGCACTACTACAGGGGCTACTGGGGGCACTACTACTGGGGGCACTACTACAGGGGCTACTGGGGGCACTACTACTGGGGGTACTACTACAGGGGCTACTGGGGGCACTACTACAGGGGCTACTGGAGGCACTACTACAGGGGCTACTGGGGGCACTACTACAGGGGCTTCTGGGGACACTACTACTGGGGGCACTACTACAGGGGCTATGGGGGGCACTACTACAAGGGCTTCTGGGTACACTACTACTGGGGGCACTACTACAGGGGCTACTGGGGGCACTACAAGTGGGGTACTACTACAGGGGCTGCTGGGGGCACTACTACAGGGGCTGCTGGGGGCACTACTACAGGGGCTTTTGGGGGCACTAGAACAGGGGCTGTTGGGGGCACTAGAACAGGGGCTGCTGGGAGCACTTTTACAGGGGCTGCTGGGGGCACTTTTACAGGGGCTACTGGGGGCACTACTGCAGGGGTTACTGGGGGCACTACTACACAGGCTACTGGGGGCACTATTACAGGGGCTACTGGGGGAATTATCACAGGGGCAATACTACTGGGGGCATTACTACTGGGAGCAATATTACAGGGGCACTACTACTGGGGGCAATTTTACAGGGGGCATTACTACTGGGGGCAATTTTACAGGGGCCTCTATTACAGGGAGCATTGCTACTGGGGACTCTATTACAGGGAGCATTACTACTGGGGCCACTACTAATGGGGGCATTGCAGAAGGGGCACCACTACTGACGGCACTGCAGAAGGGGTACCACAGCTGTGGGCATTATGTATAAAAGCCACTACTGCGCTAGGCATTGTAGGCACTACTACTGTGGGCATTGTGTATAAGGGGCACTACTACTGTTGGCATTGTGTATAAGGGGCACTAATGTTGGCATTGTGTAAAAGGGGCACTACTGTGTGTCAGAACATAAATAAGAGATACTTCTATTTGGTGTAATGTGAATCAGGGGCACTGTGCGGCGTAATGTGAATAAGATTGTGCTACTGTGTGGTGTAGTTTGAATTGGGGATACTATTGTGTCACCACACCCCTTTCTTTTGAGACCTTTCCTTTAGCATGCCTCCCAACCATCCCTATTTTGGTGACAAAGTGTTTGAGATGGAGGGGTAAATGGTGAATAGATGACATGTGCATGCATGCGGCATCTATTCACTGGAGAAAGGGACTGGGAGCATGCCCAGCAGCTCCAAGATCACTGGGCATGTACCAAGCATGATTGGCGCTCGTGATTATGGCTTTTCCCATGAGACCACACCCCTTTAGTTTGTCGGGTGCACTCACCTTCAGAGTGTGCAAATTCAGCAAGGGGGCGCCAAAATGTATCTTCGCTTACCAAAAATATTAGGCTCGGGCCGGCCCTGGCTCTCCGGTGCGTTCTTTCTTTTTAAGAATGTTCCAAACAGTTGATTTGGCCACACCTAGGGGCCTATTCATTAAACGCAAAAATTTAATGGAGATAATTAGCTTTAGAACTCTCATGGAGTTCTAGTTAATTATAGGTGGAATTCATCATTCCATCTCTCCATAAGTATCTATTCCGAAAAGCTGTCATTTTTGCGATGACAGCTTTTCGGGAAATAGATACTTTTCCCTGCCTACACTACCTTATCGCATCTGGAAACAGTGCTGCGCATGCGCTGTTACATCTGTAAAACCAGCTCATGCGCATTACTGCCTACAGATGCGTTAAGTTTCGTAACCCCCCCGACCCCCCCACCCCCCTCTCCCCTCCGCTCACCTTCCCCCCCCCCCCGACTTACCTGTCCGCGCAGCAGCCTCCGGCTCCGTCCTGCTGGTCTGTCATGTGGTTTCCCAGCAGACCACATGACAGACTAGAAAAAAAAAATTTTTTTTTTCTTCTTCTAAACTTTCTTGTGCTCTGTTGGGGAGCACACATGTCCGACCAGCCTCCGGAGCCTGAGGACGGAGTAGAGCGCCGGAGGGACTCGTCGGGGGAACTGCACACGCTGATACAGGTAAGTGGATTCTACTATTCGCCACCTCACAGTGGCGAATAGTAACTGCATCAAATTTCGAAAATTTATAATTTTCGGAATTTGATGAATACCATAATTTCCACATCCCCATACTAATGTATGGGGAGTGTGGAAATTAACGCAGGGGAACTTAGCAAGGAGATATCTGTGATATCTCCTGTGTTAAGTCTGTTCATGAATACCAAAATAACGTTATTTAAGGAAAATGTCCTTAAAAACGTTATTTTAGTTTTGATGAATAGGCCCCCTAATGTTTTTGCTATCTCTCTGATGGGTTTGTTTTGATTTTGCAGCCTAATGATGGCTTGCTTCACTGATAGTAACAGCTCTATGGATCTCATATTGAGAGTCGACAGCAACTGATTCCAAATGCAAATATCACACCTAGAATCAACTCCAGACCTTTTACCTGCTTAATTGATAATGATCTAATGAGGGAATAGCCCACACCTGTCCATGAAATAGCTTTTGAGTTGATAGTCCCAAAACTTTTGGCCCCTTAAAAAGTGGGAGGCACATATAGAAACCGTTGTAATTCCTACACCGTTCACCTGATTTGGATGTAATTACCCTCAAATTAAATCTGAAAGTCTGCAGTTAAAGCACATCTTGTTTGTCTCATTTCAAAGCCATTGTGGTGGTGAATAGAGGCCAAAATATGAAAATTCTGTCAATGTCCCAATATTTATGCACCTGACTGTATATCACCTTATGTTTGGCTGCTAATTAGCCATACTAGTCACTACAATCGGGGCTGTAGAGAGCAGACGACAGGCCCGGGGACTGTAGGGGGTGTGATCAAAGAGGTGATACAAAAAAAATTAATAAAATATTACCCTCAGTCAGGGGCAGATTCAGGGAGAGTTGGGCAGTCCGATCACCCCCCGCCCCTTGCACAGCAGGCAGAGAGAGACTCAGTAGCAGCCTCCTTGGACCGTCCACAGCCCAGTACACAGCAATGTATGCTGGGCTGGGCAGCAGGCGCGTAACTACCCTGGGTGCAGGGGGTGCGGTTGCTATGGGGCCCGCAGCACCTCTGGGGCCCACCTCCCCCAGTAAACTGCTCACCTCAGCGGCAGTAATGTTGTTGCCTGGACATGCTGGAAAGTGTCCTCCCCGCTCTGTGATTGGCTGGTCACATTCCTGGCAGAGGCTACCTGCTCTCTGGCTGGCTGTGTGCAGTGGAGTGCAGCAAGAGGCTGCCCTGTTCTGTGATTGGCTGGTCATGTTGCAAGAAAATGCCCCTTTGGCCTGTGGTTGGTTGCGCTGTACCACGTGTGGCGTGTTCTGTGTGCGGCGATGACGGCGGAATGGCCGGAGATCCAGCGGGTGGAGCAGGAAAGGTCGCTGGACCTGGTGCTGCAGGCGGTGGATGAGTGCCTCTGGCTGTGCGGGGGACAACTACTGGCCGGCCTCCTCTCCCTCCTCAACTACCTGGAGTTGAGCGGCTGCGCAGAGCTGCGGGAGGTGCCAGGCGGCCAGGGCCTCCTCTTCTACCTGTAGAGTCTTATCCTCTGCCGGAAGGCGCTGCTGAGCCCCCTCCCCCCCCAGTTTGTGGCAGCTACTCGGTATGCGGAAGCTGGACCTGTCCCAGAACCAGCTGGAGGAGCTGCTGACACAAGTGAGTCATCTGCTCAAGCTTTGCAGCCTGAAAGTTGGCTGTGCTCAACCTGTCATTGAACCTGGTGGGGCAACGGGGTGCCTAGCTAGACCTATGGGGGCCCCACGGAAATTTTGCTATGGGGACCCTATACCTCTGGTTACGCCCCTGCTGGGCAGGGAGACTGTTGTCGCTGACAGATAAGAAGCATTACGGGTGGCGAGCAGACCCGGGCCCCTCTAACAAGGTCAATTAATTAGTACCCTCTCCCCCCCTCTCAGCGCCCTTGACTAAAATTATATGCACAAGATGCGGGTGAAACCAAGTAACGGTAAATGCATCACATTTTGTGGGAAATGAGGGTGCTTAAGGTGAAAGCTATGACTGGCCTGTTTATAGTAGCTAATCTACTGGTGCCACTGATGCTATTGCAAGAAGTTTAGTGATGATCTTAAATTTGGTGGAAAGTGATATTATTTATGTATATCAAAAAGTTAGTATGTAAAAAAAACAAATGCACAAGTTTTCATGCTGGGGTTTAATAAAATAAAAGTAATTTTTTATAAAATATTCCCTTTCAACATTTTATGTATGATCTTTGGTATATATATATATATATGACCCCAAAATATTCTACACAAGCTCCCCTACCCCCCACTCCAAACACAGACACACTTTTTTTTTAAATTGTCCCCTTATGCTAAAGATTATGGGCAGGGGCGTAGCCAGGAGTTTGTGGGCCCCATGACAATGTTTTGAAGAGGTCCCTGTCCCAATGCTTCAAGAGAGACAACTCTCCGCAGCAGTTAATTTTTTGCCCTATAATAGTTCCCTAGCTAATTTTCTGAACCGTAGTAGTTCCCTAGTTAATGTTATCCCCCATAGTAGTACCCTAGTTTAGCTTATGTCACATTGTATAGGACTGCCAGGACTCATTATGCGACACAGTATCCCCAATTCACATTATGACATAGTGTCCCCAGTTCACATTATGCCACATTACAGTGCCCCATTTTCATATTGCCACACTATAGTGCCTCCAGTTCATATTGTGCCACATTACAGTGTCCTGTACTTTAAATAATGACATATTGCAGTGACACCAGTTCAAATTACGCCACTCTATAGTGCTTCCAGTTCATATCGTTCCACAGTATAGTGCCCTCCAGTTCATATTATACCACATTACAATTAGCAGGTCAGATTATGACACATTACAGTGCCCTCCAGTTCATATTATGCCACATTACAGTGCCTAGTTCATATTATGCCACATTACAGTGCCTAGTTCAAATGATGCCACATTACAGTGCCCTCTTACCATTATAACCTCAACTAGACACACCTCTCACTGAAAATGGAATGTCGCCCCATTCAGGCTGGGAAACAGGTTGGACCCAATTGTTTAGCAGGCAAACCTGATAAATTATTATCCAACTATATAACCTGGGTCAGGGCCCCCTAAGCCTCTGGGCTCCATAGCAATGGCGCCACCTGCATCCACTATAGCTATGCCCATGATAATGGGGTAAATGTAATAGCCTCACAATGCAGACATCGGCAAGTTCCTAGCGAGTCTGATGTTTTAAAGGGGAAATCATTTAAAAGGTAAAACCAGGTTAGTCATGCCTTTTAAATATTTAGCCCATTAAAACATCAGGCAGACTCTTCGGGAACTTGCATCTTGTAAGCTATTACATTTACCCCCAAGTCTCCAAATCATAGTATGGAGGGTCCAATGCACAGTGCACTGCAGAATGTCAAGACAAGAAAAGATGCCCCCTCATTTTTGCAAGGTCCTGTTTCCCTCAATGTGCTTACTGTCCATGGATTACTGACATCTGACATGCTTTGCGACAACAGAAAGGCGTCTTTGTGAAATCTTTGGCAGAGGCATTACAGTCCCACAGACCAACTGAATGTCAACTGCTCGGTGCTTCACAAAACTGCGCTCTACTCCAATGTGTGCAGGCCGGATCAGCTCTTTCATCTTCTGCAGCCAGATTGATTTTTTTACTTTTCTTTTTTTTTTTTTTGAAATTAAAACCTTGGAGAATCTTTGTTGAAAAGAATAAAGGGCCTATCTATCATTAACTATTTGCAGCACATTCCCCAAAAACACACATTTTTTGGGGATAACCACAATTAATTAGTGTCCCCTGGCTGTATTATGGAGGGACCTCAGCAGATATTACCGATATCTCCATTTCCTACAGCAGCCACAACCCCATAGGTTTCTATTGGGGATGCAATCCTGTCAGTTTTACCAAGCTCCAGAATGTGAAGCATTCCGGTGGTTGGTCCCCTCAGCTTACACCATTGAAAGTCGTACTGCTGCAGCCGGAATCGGTATGTAATGCCGGCTGTCAGGATGCCTCCTGTCAAAAACCCGACAGTAGCATCCTGATGGTTGGTATCCCGAAAGGAGTCTGGTAAGTATACTTACCCTCCCCTCTTCTCCCCCTAACCCTCCCTTTATGTAGCCTAACCCTAAACCTCCCCACCCTGCACCCTAACCCTCCCCGTTAGTGCCTAAACCTAAGTTTCCCCCCTTCGTGCCTAAACCTAACCCTCCCCCCTTAGTGCCTAACCCTAACCCCCACCCAGTGGTGCCTAACCC
Source organism: Taudactylus pleione (assembly GCA_031769625.1). Classification (NCBI taxonomy): domain Eukaryota; kingdom Metazoa; phylum Chordata; class Amphibia; order Anura; family Myobatrachidae; genus Taudactylus; species Taudactylus pleione. The sequence goes on along the minus strand of JAUIMM010000012.1, from coordinate 17,037,223 downwards.
TGGCCCCTTGGGCAAAACCTAATGCTAACCCCGCTATGCTGCCTAAACCTAACCCCTCCCCCGCACGGTTAACACTAAGGGTGCCCCGGACTTACCTCGTACGGGCTGGTGTACTTCGGCATTCTGGCATTGGGATTAAGATAGGCGTCGGTATTTCGACGCCTATCTTAAGTCCCTTGTCACTCTCGGCCGCCGGTCTCATAACTACATCCCGCTGCAGCCTAATGGCTACACACTGCAAAAAGTACTCCCCCCCAGCAATGACTGCGGTGCAGGCATAGTCTAGGAACATGCACGTGTAGTATCCCTGGCACAGAAGTGAAGAGACCACTTCCGCGGTCACTTCACTCTAAGCACATCAGAGAGATTATTATTATCATTTATTTATATGGCGCCACAAGTGTTCCGCAGCGCCTTACAAAGTACATAAACAAATTGTAGACAAGCGACTTACAGAACAATACCATACAGGACCAGGACATGGATAATATATATTGCTACATTAGCGACCATAACACCCAGATAAGCAACAGAGCATAAGCAACCAAGTGTTAGGTGCCCTAGTGGTGAGTAAGAAGTAGATGAAACTAAAGTAGGGAGAAGCACAAGAGGGTAGAGGGCTCTGCTCATAAGAGCTTACATTCTAAAAGGGATGGGCTCCTTTCCTCTGGGCCATAGTGGTGTATTTCTCTCCGTTTCCCACTTGTATCGGGTACCTGACCAAAGGGCCACGACCTGCTTGTTGGGAGCATCTAAACCCATATCCCGCTTGGTGGGGTCACTGGTGAACACCTTCTGGCAGGTTAGACTCCGCGCCTTTGGTCAGGTCTCGCCAACACCCGATACTTGTGGATGAGGAGAACTTATATTCAGGCCCCTCGTCTCTGATTTCTTCCTCAACCCAGGACCGCAGCTTTCAACCCCTCAGAAGGGGATTCCTTGGAGCCGAATGTGAAAGTTTGCACAGGCTCAATGGAAGCTACTGGGTCCCAGGGTGCTGGAGCATTGCAAGACCTTGCCTCACACATGGACAATCAGGAGGTTGCGTAACATCAGGTGGGACAATACCTTCAAGAACTTTTGAGCCAGTTAATGTCTATACAGGTCACATTACTTCCTCCTCCCGCTATGGTAGCTCCTTCCAATCCTTCAGTTCCTCCTCCGGCTTCTGGTAACCCAAAACCTCGTCTTCAGCTGGCATCTCCTGAGCACATTGATGGTAACACTAAGCGAGGTTTCGTTAACCAGTGACAAATTCAGTTTGAGTGCCTGCCACAAAACTTCCCTACATCAAGATCTTTGGTGACCTATGTTATCTCTCTCCTGACGGGAACTGCATTGGATTGGGTTTCCGCATTATGGGAACAGGCAGATCCTCTGGTGTCCAACTATGAAAATTTTATTTCTGCTTTCAAGAGAATCTTTGATGAGCCGGGTCGCACTGCCTCAGCCTCCTCTGGTCTCCTTTGAGTCTGACAAGGGACCCGTACTGTAGGACAATTTCAAACGATTTCCTCCTGCTGCCTTCCTTCATGGTATTTCCAAGAAAATGAAAGATGAATTAGCCTCTCGGGATCTTCCTGCATCTTTCACAGAAATAATTTCTTTGTGTATAAAAATTGATTTACGCTATAGAGAGCAATTGGCAAGTAGAGGTCGAGAGGACCGCTTCTGGGACTATCTTTTTCCAGAGGCACGTTCGCCTTCCCCTGTTACAAGTAAGGAAGAGCCCATGCAAGTCTACAAGTCTCGGTTAATGGTGGCTGAACGTATCAATCGGTTTCAGAATAAGCTCTGTCTTTACTGTGCAGCCCCGGATCATATCCTCAAAACTTGTTTTCTTGTTGCAGGAATGCCAGACCCTAACTGGTCCTAGGGGTGTCCATTTGGGGGTGATAGTCAAGCCATCCTTTTTGATGGATAGTCTCTTATCAGTGATCATTTCCCACAAGTCAAGGACAAAAGAGGTGAAAGCCTTGATTGATTCAGGTGCTGCTGGAAATTTCATTTCTGAGTCTCTGGCTGAGACCTTGGGTATACCGCTCACTCCTTTACCAAACAAAATTGATATCTCTGGTGTAGATGGCAATATTATTTCTGGAGACACTATCTCATCAATTACACTTCCAGTCTCTCTTCAAATTGAATTTCTTCACCATGAAGAACTGGAACTTCAATTGAATCCAAAAACCTCCTATGAGTTAGTCTTAGGTCTGCCATGGCTTAAAAGACACAATCCCACACTGAACTCGGTTACTATTCAAATCCTAGCTTGGGGTCCTGCTTGCTTTCATTGATGTCTGACCCATGTACTTCCGGTGCATATCCATCAAGTTACAAGTAAGCCTCTCCTTGATCAATCAAGTGTCCTCTCAGACTCCTGTTTACCTGCACCTTATCAAGATTTTTCTGATGTTTTTAATGAACAAGCAGCGGACCAGCTACCTTCCCATCGCTCCTTGGATTGTGGAATTGATCTCCTCCCTGGAAAAATGCCACCCTGGGGTCGTATTACCCATTGTCTGTCCCAGAGACTGCGACAGTGTCCGAATACATCAAAGAAAACCTGGCTAAGGGCTTCATCAGACCATCCTCCTCTCCTGCTGGAGCCGGGTTCTTTTTTGTTGAAAAGAAGGACGAAGAGCTCAGACCCTGTATAGACTACCGTGGTCTCAATTTGATCACCATCAGGAACCGATACCCGCTTTCACTTATCTCTGAACTTTTCGATAAAGTTTGTGGTGCCCACCTTTTCACCAAGTTGGACCTCCAAGGCGCTTACAATTTAATTCGCATTAAAGCTGGAGATGAATGGAAGACTTCATTCAACACCAGGGATGGTCATATTTGGTCAAGCTGTTCAGGTTATTCAATGCACCAGCAATATTTCTGGGGTACGTGAACGAGATCTTCAGGGACATCCTTTACAAATTTGTTGTGGTCTACCTAGATGACATCTTAATAATTTCCAATGACCTACAGACCCACCGACTTCATGTCAGAGAGGTCCTTACTCACATTTGAGCTCACTATCTGTACGGGAAGATCTACAAATGCCTCTTTGAATGATCCTCCCTGCCTTTTTTGGGGCACATTATTTATCTCCAACTTCTCCACCTTAGTTGCTCCCATCACAGCTCTCACAAAAATAGGAGCCAATCCTTCTCATCTATAGCAGTGGAAGCCTTTCAACATCTGAAGACTGCCTTTTCCATCGCCCCACTCTTTCGTCAACCACAATTGGAAAATTCCTTAATCTTGGAAGTGGATGCCTCTTATGCAGGAGCAGGGGCTGTACTGTCTCAGACTGCAGAAGATGGGAAAATGCATCCCGCTGGCTTCTTTTCTCGAAAGTTTCCTCTGGTTGAAAATAACTATTCCATCGTGATCAAGAGTTTTTGGCTGTACGCTTGGCACCCGAAGAGTGGAGACACCTTTTGGAAGGCACGAAGTTTCCCATTACAATCATCACAGACCACAAGAACCTGGTCTCTCCAGTCTTCCCACCGACTAAGGGCCGTATTCAATTAGTTTTGCACCCGCTATACTTTTATACATGCCGCACTTTTCGCTTACATCACGTGTTTTGCATGTGGAAAAGTATCTGGCTCACTCCCGCTATTCGCCGTATTGAATTAGAAAGCACGCAAAATCTGCACCTGGCGAAACTGAAACAGGCAACTAGTCCTGTCAAAAATGGGGAACTCAGCCTGACCCCCCCCAAAAGATGCACCAACATTGGGATTCACTATAGATGCCCCCGATTAGCCCTAATGAAGGTATTTGGGGTGGTTAAGTTGTGACAATTGGTGCCAATTAGCGCATTAACAGAAGTGGTGAAGAATAGCATTAAGCAGTATTTTTATGTGAAAATAACTACTTCCAGTAAATTTGGGGTACTTGAAAATGGGTGCTAGCATATTTTTAAGATGCTAAAGTGAAGTTTTAAAACACGTTGAAAATCCACCTGCCGCAAGCACCTGCAAACAAAAAAACACCTGCCACAACTATGTACTTTTTCGCCCCCAAAATGAAAGTACTTTTTTAGGGGGTTCTAAAGTACTTTTTTATTTTTTTTGACACAGTTTATCTTTGGGGGACTGTCCCAAGGGTGCAGGGAGGTTTCCCGAAGTTTGCACCCCAAAACTGCAATTCTGCACTTTTTTCGACCTGCCATTCATAGGCGAACTTTTCCGCTGATTACAATGCATTGACTTTTCGTGTAAGCGAAAAGTCTTTGGAATTGAATACGGCGGAAACTTTCCGCCTGGAAAAATGACGTGATCCGCAATACTTTTCTGCGGATTCTGACTTTTTGCCTCTAATTGAATACGGCCCTAAATGCTAGACAAGCTCGTTGGTCCTTTTTTTCTTTCAAGATTCAATTTTAAACTTCAGTTTCGCCCTGGAGTCCTGAATAAAAAGGCTGATGCTCTTTCCCAATCTTTTCTGTTTCCACAAGAGGAAGAGGAGCAACCTCAAATTCGCTCAATCCTGGATCCTCTCGTTTTCACATCCACCCGACTCCGGTCTCCTCCACCAGGTAGAATCTTTGTCGTACCATCACTGCGGAAAAAATTGCTGACATGGGCTCATGCTTCTCTTTTTTCTGGACATTCAGGTATTCTGAAAATTTTCAAGCTCCTGCAGCGATCCTACTGGTGGTCTTCCACGAAAAAAGATATCCGAGACTTCATTGTGTCTTGTTCCAAATGTGCCCAACATAAAGTTCCTTGCAGTAAGATTACTGGACAGTTACATCCTCCTCCCATTCCTAATGCTCCTTGGACTCATCTCTCCATGGATTTTATCTTTGAATTGCCGCCATCCAAAGGGCATGACACCATTTGGGTCATCGTTGACCGGTTCTCGAAGATGGCTCACTTTGTCCCCTTAGTCGGTCTTCCTTTGGCACCACAGTTAGCCAAAATTTTCATTCATGATGGTTTCAGGCTGCACGGTCTTCCAAAAGAGATAGGGCCTCATTCAGAGTCTCTCGTTAGGGCACGCTCGCTTGCTGGGAGCGATAATCGCACATCTGCGCATGCGTATAATTCGCAGTGCGCGCGCAAGTCATTTGTTACGATCTGATTTTGCTAGCTCGCAAGCCACTTTCAGGCTTTGAGTGACAGATAGTGCCATTTGTGGGTGGTAACAGGGGAGTGGTTGTACGAACGCAGGCGTGTCTGGCCGCCAAAACGGCGTTTAAAGGGCGTGCATAATTAGCAAAGTAGCGTCATCGCACACGTGACTTGGTTGTTTTTTAGCCTGAACTGCTCGCAGTGCTTGGGGTAGGTTAAGTCAACCCCAAGTGCTTCGAGCAGCTCCGATGGCCCTCGATGTTCACGATTAATCAGACTCTTCCCAGAGATGACGTGTGCTGCGAGTGACAGGTGGGAGGTTTTACAGTCCAGCGTACGCTAACTGCTGTCGTTCACTAAGACATAGAGGGCGTCCTTACAGCACAAAGAGAGATCGCTTGATTTGCATACCCGGACCCTTTTTGCAAGCGACCGATCGCATCTTGCGAGAGACTCTGAATGAGGGTCATAGTGTCTGATCGAGGAGTTCAATTTGTGGCTAAGTTTTGAAAGGTTCTTTGTGTTTCTTGCGGAGTTAAGTTGAAGTTTTCATCGGCCTATCATCCCCAAACTAATGGCCAAACCGAGAGGGTGAACCAGGAACTGGAGACTTTTCTCAGACTCTTCATTTCCTCTTCACAGGATGACTGGCTTGATTTCTTACCTTGGGCGTAATTCTCTCATAACTTCAGATACAATTCCTCTTCAAATATGTGAACCAGTTATTCACCTGATGGACACATTGTATTATATAGTATCAGTATTTTATATCAATGAAAGTTTGCTACGCTGCAAATCTGTGTCCAGATCCTGCAGCGTTGTGTATTCAACTTGTATATAAATATATTACATGTGTCCACAGGGTTAGATCCCCGCATATAGTTACAGTCTGAAACCTACGTATGACTCAGAGGCTTCTATTCACATATGCCACTCAAATACTCTCCAATCCACTATTATGGGATCACTTTATCTGTAAAGAAATCACATTTATAGTGTATCTCGCTTTGACCGGCGGCTAATTGGGAAACGCCGACATGTGTTTCAACAGTGGGCTGCTTTATCAAGGCTGATACTGATCCCATAGCAACCAATCAGATATTAGCTATTAGCTTTTAGAAGGTGCTAGATAAATGTTAAGTAAATCTGATTGGTGCTATGGGCAACATCTCCACTTCTAAAAAAACCCACACCTTAGTAAATATACCCCTAAGGATACAATTATAACAGCAATTAAGAAAATTATTACAGCTAACATCAGATCATAGACCTTAATGTATCATTCAGAGACTCAGTGGTGGGCTGGGCCGGGGGGCAGGGTGCCATGTGCCCCCCGGGCCGCAGCGTCATGCGGGCAGCGGGCCGGTGCAGTCTGTGTCACTGTGACACAGACTGCACCGCGTGTGTAGCACTGACCGGACGGAGTTCGGTCAGCGCTACACTGACAAACACACAGCCGCCGGCTCCGGCAGCTGTGTGTTTGTTTAGATCAGCAGCCAATGAGAGTCTGTCAGACTCTCATTAGCTGCTGCTGCTGCGCCCACTGCGGGAGCCTCTCCATCTTGCGGCTCCCGCAGTGGGCAATGGGAGAGACGTCATGATGTCATATGACATCTCTCCCATAATGCAGAGCGACCCGGCCCAGGAGGACAGACGGAGGAGCAGATGGCTGCGGCGGGAGCGGGGATTCAGGCAAGTGTTTTTTTTTTTTGTTTTTTTTTTTATATTATGTGTGTCTTGGGGGGGGTCGGGCACTACAAAGGGGGGGACTAGTACTACTGGGGGCATTACAAGGGGGGAGGGGGACTACTACTACTGGGGGCACTATAAGGGGACTACTACTACTACTACTGGGGGCACTACAAGAGGGGTGGGTGACTATTACTACTGGGGACACTACAAGGGGGGACTACTACTACTGGGGGCACTACAAGGGGGAGGGGACTACTACTACTGGGGACTACTACTACTGGGGGCACTATAAGGGGACTACTACTACTACTACTGGGGGCACTACAAGGGGGGTGGGGGACTACTACTACTGGGGACTACTACTACTGGGGACACTACAAGGGGGGTGGGGGACTACTACTACTGGGGGCACTACAAGGGGGAGGGGACTACTACTGCTGGGGACTACTAGTACTGGGGGCACTATAAGGGAACTACTACTACTACTACTACTACTACTACTACTGAGGCACTACAAGGGGGGTGGGGGACTACTACTATTGGGGACTACTACTGGGGACACTACAAGGGGGGGACTACTACTACTGGGGACACTACAAAGGGGGGACTGGGGGCACTACACAGGGGACTACTACTACTGGGGGCACTATAAGGGGACTACTACTACTACTACTGGGGCACTACAAGGGGGGTGAGGGACTACTACTACTGGGGACTACTACTGGGGACACCACAAGGGGGGGAACTACTACTAATGGGGGCACTACAAAGGGGGGGACTACTACTACTGGGGGCACTGCAAAGGGGGGGACTACTACTACTGGGGGCACTACAAAGGGGGGGACTACTACTACTGGGGGTACTACAAGGGGGGGACTACTACTGGGGGCACTACTGGAGGCCTGCATAAGGGTGTTCTCTCCTGTGGCACACGGGGGCACTGCATATGGGCACTACGACAGGGGGCTGCCCTAATCTTTATTTTTACCTTACATTAATCCCATATGGACCCGCCTCCTCCCTGGAACACTTGAGGGGGGGTGCCGTAGCACGCATATTCTTCGGACACCCTGGCTACACGCTACTCCTCTGCCAGGGCCGCCTGCATGCATATGCCCCCCAGGCTAAAAGTTGCCAGCCAGCCCCTGCAGAGACTTATGATACAAATATAACAAATGACTAACAAGTTTTTTTTTTATTTTTATAAAAGTTACCACCGCACACATTGCATTGGCACACATGCACATTGAATAATAACAGACTAAGTAAACCTTATATAACAGAGGATAACATCCATGGAAATGTTCATATAGTATGTTTGAATCTGTTAATTTATCTTACACTAAGGGGTAATTGCTAAGTGTCGGGGTCACGTCCGCTTCGGTCTATGTAGCATCCCAACACTTGGCAAAACCAAAAAAAGCATCTCTGCTGCTCTTGACAGAGCCTGGTCACTCTCTACATAAATAAATGAAGAAATGAAAGGGGACGTGCTGATTGGTCATAGCTGGAACACTGGGCCTGATTCAGAGCCGGATGCTATTTGCGCTCGCTCGTACAGAAAAAGGGGCCGGATATTTAAATAGAGCGCTCGCTCTATGCGGTCTGTTGACGCCTCTATGTCTGAACGAGCGAACGAAACATGCGCTCGCTATTTTTAAAAAAACGTCCCCTGGCCGCTCGCATCCTATGTCATCTCCGCTATTTATTAGATTAATCGAGTACATCAAAAGGTGTATGAACTGCTCGCAGTGCTTGTGGTAGAAACAACCAAGTGACGTGGTCGATGACGCTGCTTTGTTAATTATGCACACCCTTAAAACGCCCGTTTTGACCGTTTGGCACGCCTGCATTCGGATCTCCACTCCCCGTTTTCAAGCACCTTCCCCTGTTACCACCCACAAACGCCTCATTCTGTCACTCAAATTAGCAGGCATTCGCTATTTTGCGAGCACACAATTTCTGACCGCATTGTATGGTTCGCGCATGCGTATTACAACCCATACGCATGCGCAGTTGTGCGAACATCGCTCGCAGCGAACGAGCGGCCGCTTACGAGCGGCTCTGAATCAGGCCCACTGTTCTAAAGGTCATTTTTCCATCGGTTTTGCCTTTAGTATATGGTCAGTTTGCAAAAGCAATGGAAAAACAACAGAAATGCAAAACTCGGCCCTTAGTAAATATACATCTAAGAATCTATGGGTCTGCCTGCAGAACATCACATATATTTCTATCTTTATCACGTCAAATAAAGATTCTGTTTTTTCAGACAACATGTAAGGCTTATATGAGCATCAAGACTGCCTGTCACTGTAGCAATGATTGGCCACAGGCACATCTCAGATAGCAGTGCCCTAAAGGAAAATTGGGAAAATGTGAATTTGTATAAACCCAAATATATTTGGTACAGTATATTATTTCCACGGGATGTAGTTAATTTACCGGCGGCCGGGATTCCTGATGTTAGAATCCCATCCCAGGACTAAACATAGGCGTTGAAAACCCGACGCCTATCATTAGCCCAATGATGGAATCCGACAGCCGGCATCCTGAATGAAGATAACCGGGGACAGATTAGGGTTAGCTGCAGGGGGGGTGGGGGGGTAGGTTTAGGGACCCCCGGGGGAGATTAGGGTTAGACACCCCCTATCTAGAGTTAGGCTAGGGGAAGGGGTGTTAGGGTTAGGCACCCCTGGGGGGAGGTTAGGGTTAGACACTCCCCATGGGAGGGTTATGTTTATGGTGCGGGAAGGGGGGGGTTAGGCACCCCTGGGGGGGAGGTTAGGGTTAGGTACCCCCGGGGGCAGGTTACGGTTAGGCACTACTAAGGGAGGGTTAGGGTTAGAGAGGGGAGAGGGGTAGGGTATTTACCTCCCCTGTCTGCATCTTCTTTCTTCGGGGTTCTGCCACCGGGACTTCATACCCATTCCATTTCCACAGATGGTCTGGGCATGAATTCCAATAAAACTGATACAAATACTAATTGGCCTGTCTCTAAGATTTGATAAATAGGGCAGCAGTTTATTGGCTTTTGCAAACTTCTATTAGACATTCAACTGAAATTTTTCTGGAATAATTATTCTTATTATGGAACTCCATAAAAATGGCGTTCCTTTCATGCTGTCACTCTTTTTACATCTGCACTAATGCAGGTACATCCAAATCCCAATTACATTTTGTTATTAAAGTTGATGCATTTCAGTTACATGAGACTTTGAGAGAAGTAGGACGGAGTCCATTTCATATGCAAGGAGTTAATTAAACACCCGAGCCTGTGGGTGTCGGCCTCTGGACAAGAAGGAACTAGTTGTTTAGTGAGATAGTGTTGTGGGGTGGGGTTAGGTTTGGTTAGCCTATAGGATTGGCAGAGGGTGGCTTTTTCAGTGCTATTTCAGAGTTGCTGCTTGGCAGCCATTTCATAGAAATTTCTCTGGTTGGCTGTTTCCCACCCTCTGTCCCTTATTCATTGACTTGTTTGGTGTTGGTTTTTCATCTGTCTTTGGAGCTTGAGGTGCTATCCCTTCCAATACATGGGTTAGGCTGATTCTACCCTACTGGGGTCAGCGGCAACCACCTAACCAGGTGGGCCTCACGTCATGTCATTGAGGTGGGAGGTGGATACCTTGGGCGTCGTAATGGGCGGCTGCTCGCCTCCCATTTAGAAGATCGGTGTGTATGCAGTTGGTGAACTTGCATTGTGGGGCCATTCTTTCTGCGCCATCATACTTTGTCTGTCTTTCTTTCTTCTTCTATTAGTTAGTTCAGTCATATTAAATAGTTTAAAAATAAATAAAGCTGACCTTCCTTTCCCCTTATACAAGTCTCTGTGTCATTATTTAATTATGATTATGGTTGATGGTTTAACTTGCACTGTTAGGAGGGAACACTCATCAGGTGATGGGGAGTTTAGAAAATGAATATTATAAACAAGCTGCAGACAAACACCATAGCGCTATATCCAATTTTCAAGTGGAAACTAAGTCTGGCTATACACTATAAAAACTGCTAATAATAACCAATACGTCTCTCTAAATGGGTCAAAAGTTTATTGGACCGTTTTAAGTCTTCATCTCAAGGTAACCAATTTACTTTCTGTTTAGAGTTATTATTATTATGCTTTATTTATATTGTGCCACAAGGGTTCCGCAGCGCTTTACAAAGTACATAAAGAAATCATCGAACAAGAAAATAGTGACTTACATTACGAAACAATCCAGGACAAGGACATGGTATATAAACATTGCTGCATTAGCTATCATAGCACTCTATAAGCAGCAGGGCGTAAGCAACAAGTTAGGTGCCCTTGTGAGGAGTTAGGAGTAGATGATAGTATGAGTAAGGGAAGGAGAATCACATGAGGGATTAGGGCCCTGCAAGTGAGAGCTTACATTCTAAAGGAGGGGAAGACAGACAGGGCTGACACAGATGGGGTATAAATAGACAGTGAGGAAGGAGCGTGAAGCAGTTTTTAATGCATCCAGTTTTTAATGCATCTCTGCTTAAACCAGTTTACGAGAACCACTTTCCAGGTTGAATTTTGACTTGACCACCATCAGTCATGAGGAAAATATTGTTAATATTGGATTCTAGAATCCACAGATATAGCTGAAGGGATACATTTTAGAAGAAAACTTTGTGAGCCGAGACAAGTTTCATGTTTGGATTCTTTACAACTGAATTGGCTAATGAAACTATCTTGACAAGAATATTACCTATAGCAACACACATTCCCATTGACACTGAAAATGTTTGCCAGTCCATCTCATTTACACTGAATATTGGTGTAAATGACAGACTGGCCTGGAGAGAAAGATGATGTACCAGTAGGACACAGAGATTAGCTGTTTGCATGATGTAACAGGACCGCATCATAAACATTTGGGGGGGGTCATGTAGAGTTGGACACACACTAGAGATGTGCGCGGGCCGCTGTGTTTTGTTTTTGGCAAAACCACCCTCAAAGGTTTTGATTTGGTTTTGGGTTTTCTTTAAAATTAGTAAATACAACAAAATTCATGTAATTTGGAACTATTTTTTCTCCTACAGTATTATTAACATCAATAACATTCATTTCCATTTATTTCTAGTGAATTTTAACCATCTTACAGATCACAATATTGTTATCACCCATATTGACCAAAGGCTGCATCAAGCTAGCTGGATAAACTAAGCGACAGAGCTGCGGCACAAACACATGGCTGTTTAAAAGAATATAGTACATACATGAAACATAGTGGCACAGCAGTGGCAGACAGGATGCAGGTTTAATAATCTACACAACCTTATATAATGTTTAAATTAATCACGAATGAATAACCTAAAATTAAAAGCCTAGTTGAAAATATACACTTCTCAAGAAGCCTCTAGTTTAGATGCTGCTCGTAGCAGTTAAAAAAAATGTGTGGGGTACCTAGCCCAAATCAATGACCAGCCCAGGATCTCTGAGCCTAGTCTGGTATTAAAAAATAGAAGGAAAATAAGTTGCGGGTTCCTACATATTTTCCAAAAACCAGCGCCAGGCTAAACTAGCCATGGTGATAATGCTATGGCAGGGAGACACTCAGTATCAAACACCATCAAATTAGCCAGCCCCAAACTAATCAGCCCATGGCTGGAATTAATCGAAAAGCGGGGACCCCAAAAATAAAATGGGGTTCCCCACGGAACAGCCAGCCCTGGGCTGAAAGTCCAGGGCTCTTCCCCGCAGACCTGGTGTGGTGGTGAGTGATCGGGTAATGCTGTGAATGATAGAACATAATATTGTTCTCTACAGTGGGAATCCAGGTCCCAGAAAGCCAGCCACAGCATGCTGGCACTTGTGGAACTACAAGTACCAGCATGCCCAGACATCATGTACCCACTGGTGCCTGTACTCCCACTATAAAGAACATATTAAAACAAAGACAGTACTCACACACGACTGTTTTAGGATTTTATATTTAATAAAGAATCACACGAGATGGAATTTGGTAGCATGAGCACATGACCTCAACTAATCATCTAAAACCAAATGCATTGACAGTGGATGGCGGCTGCCATACTTGCTTACTCTTGCAAATGATTGTTTCACAATCAAGTATTGGATGAAACTACTAGGGGTAAATTTACTAAGATGGGAGTTCTATTTAAGAAGTGATGCTGTCCATAGCAACCAATCAGATATTATCTTCTAGAAGGTGCTAGATAAGTAGGAAATAGAATCTGATTGGTTGCTATGGGTAACATCCCATCTTAGTAAATGTATCCCCTAGTCTTCTTGGTGCCCTTTTGTGATTAAGATTCACCCCCAACAGCAGCAGCCCTAGCGCGCAAGGATTCTATTTGGGAATCAAGAATAGGGGAGAATAGGGGAGGAATCAGTTTGCTTTTGCAATGCCAATCATTAATCATTAATGAGAATGTTGATAATGAATGTGTTGGAGGTGGATATTGCATGTGGTGGCATCTATCTATGCTGCTGGTAGCTGATGCTGGACTGCTTGTTATTATTTTATATGATTTTCAAGATTTTGATAAATAATTTGCATGAACTCCCTGCAAATGACATAACAGGAAGCACGAGCCTAGATGGTTAACATCCCTACCTTTACTTTCTTTGGCCTCACAAACAGCACATATGGCTTTACAAATGTCAGGATTTGGGTAAAAAAAAATTCCACATAAAAGAGGTGGATTTTTTTGTATTTTGCCCAGGCATGACAATGTCCTTCTGATCACTGGCATTAAGTGCTGTCACTGATAGCACTGATACTTTGACACAAACAACATCCTCCTCCTGAAGTTTATGAACTTCTTTTTGTCCAGCGCATTCATTATCAACATCCCCATTAGTGGCAGATACACATTGATCCCCCTCATACTGATGCACTTCCAAAGAGGCATCCTTATTCAAGTTTTATGTCTAAACTATCATCATCATCATCATCATTATTTTTACTACTACTCATCCTCACATTTGGGGTGCATAAATGGTGGAAGAAGGCTTCTCTAGAATGACAGTGTCAGAATTGTCAGACTCACACATAGGACTCATGTACACCTTTAGACTCTCCTCAGGAATATGTGAAGTTTGTGAAACTTAGTGTTCTTTTTGTGCACGGATTTGCCTGTTTTAAAGGTGACACATCTAGACTCAGAGCTAGAAGGTGGTGCAGGCGAGGTTATACAAGATTCATGACTGTGTTTTGCCCTGCACATTCTAGTGCATTAATGAGCAGTATCAGGACCACAACTCGCAAAGGATGGCCATGGCCTGTGATGCTCCTTGCCACTACTTGTTGTGTACGACATGTTGACAATTTTAAATTTTTCAGCAGTAACTTTTCCCTTCATATTTAGAGGTGATGTTTTCTTTAAGACTGTCAACCATTGTACAGATTTGAAATGCTCTTTATTACATCTTATTACCCCTTGACCTTCTTTAAAAGTAGATGATAAAGAAGTACTATGACAGCTAGCACTAGTATTCATTTGCTCCTGTTCTTCCATCGACTGATCCATGATTGATTGATTTTACTTTCTACACCAGTACAAGAGTAAAGCTACTTAACTTAACTGTCACCTCACCAAGCAAATGTACGATGAGATAGGGAAATGAAGGAGAGTTACCTTTACTATGCAGTTTTATTAAAATACTAGATATTTTTTTAGACACCAGAAAAAAATTTTTTTGTTAACTTATTTTATTTTTTAGGTGCAGCTGACAGTGACCAAACCCAGTAAGTACAGTAATATATGTTGCCTTTGAGAAACACATTATCTTGAAATATGAGTTAAATTGAATTATAAAAGACTTGAGATGTTTTTTGACACTAGAGAAAAGGGCTTTCTTGCACATATTTTGGGGTGCAGCTGACGGGGATACAACCACACACAGGAAGAACAGTTTTATACGCTGCCTATAACAAAAACACACACTTAAAATATAATTGAAATTGATTTGTAATAGACAACATTTATTTTTTACACCAGAAGAAAATACTTTTTTTGCACATATTTTGGAGTACAGCTAACAGGGACATGGCCACACCCAATAAGTACAGTAACACACGCTGTCTCTCAAAAACACACACTCTTGAAATATGATTTACATTAAATTGAATTATAAAATAAGTAATTTTTTTAAAACCAGAAAAATGTCTTTTTTTGGGCTACAACTCACTCAGGTACAGCACAGTATTTTTAGATAAGCTTGAAATAACACTGTATCTGCCCTCATATACAAGTGATAATATATACTGCAGTGTAGGTAGATTTTCTTATGAAAAACAGTTATAAGTACAGCCCACTTGTTCAAGTTCACTTCTAACAAACATATGCAAGAACCTGTTTGCACTAGATTACAGGTGTTACTAGTGTCTGACAAACAAACACACAGGGACAGTAAAACCAGAAAAATATTTGCAGTGGCGCTTACAGCATCATAAATTGCACATAAATAGCATATATAACAAATATAAATGTATTAAAATAGCAAACAAAATGACTCCCGGGTGTAAATATTAAATGTACTTCACATATTCAATAAAAATTCCTAAAACATAACAATTGTATCCTTGCTGGTTGTGAAGCAATACGCTCCAGATATTAAACACAGTATTGCATAGAGTAAGGAGGAAACATAGGGCCTGATTCAGACCCACTCGCAAGCGGCTGTCCGCTCGCAAGTGGGTCGATGGTGTGCACTGCGCATGCGTACGACGGAGGGAGCTCCATCGCGCGCATGCGCCAGACGCGACGAGCGAAGGACTTTCCTTCGCTCATTGTGTCTGATCAAAGGGGGCGTGCTGTCGATGGTGATTGACAGCACGCCCCCTTTGGTGGGCGTCGCGGGGGCGTGCCTCCCAGACGGAGGCGTTCCCAAGGGAACGCCTACCGTCAGAAGCTGGCCCCACTGACATCACTAGTGATGTCAGTGGGAGTGATTTTGGCTCTGATAGAGCCAAAATCACTCCAGGGCTTGTGGTCGAAAACCCCGACCACAGGCTTCTGGTCGCACTGGCGATGGTCGCGATGGTCAAGACCATCGCGACCATCATCCTGCACACTCGTAAGAGCTGTGGGTGGTGACCCACAGCTATACGAGCGTCCAGGAGGATGCTCCATTTTTATGGAGGACGGCCCTCATTCAGAGCGAGCGCTCTGCTCAGAGCGTCCGGCTCTGAATGAGGGCCATAATACGCAATTGTTTCAAATAGTAACTTAGTATCCAGTCCCCTTTATATAGCAAAGATGTTTAGCTGCAATAGGTTATCAGCAATTGTGGAGCAGGGAGAGTCACAGTTCAATTGAGGTAATTATCCATAAGTTAGATTTAGATGTATCAAGCTGAATACATATGTTGGAGAAAATCCTGTGTTACTCACTATGATAGCGTCCTCCTTTCTAAGCTCCGGAATTAGATGGCTAGAAAGAAATTCCAGCAATGGTCTGCTGGTACTGATGTATAATGCCGGGCTGTAAATGGTGGACGAAGAGGCCGATTCAAAGTGGTCACTCCGGATATAGCCACTGGTTTCCCACTTGAGTCTTGGTCACACTGGACCTCCGCAGGCAGGATCTCCGTTTGGCTATGCTGGTAACGTTCTAGCTGAATAAAGTTGCCAGTCGCTCTAAGCAGAGAGCGGCTATTAGAGAATAAATGCTCTGGGCTGCATAAACACCTGACGCTTCGACGCGTTTCTCTGTGCTGCACAGCTTTCTCAAGAAGCAGGTGTGAGATTACAGTTTCCAGCAAGCGTAAATACAGGGGAAAAGCATTCGGGGACCAAGTAACTCCTACCAAAGGGGAATACTTCCTAATGCAGTCATTTCTACTTTGATTGGAGATCTCAATTTCATCTCACTGTATTAAGCATGGAGCTCAATCCCCACCCCCAAACTCACTTCACAAAGGCTTTAATCAAGAAGATGCTTACCCCCCTCCCTGTCAGCTCCATGCTCACTGATTAGCCCAGCTGTGCCTGTGAGAGTAACACGGCAGCCTGGGAGATGATTATCAGTGAAGAACTTTACTGAGAGGTAGAGACAGGGGCTCGATTCAGACCTGCTCGCTAGATGCATCCACGCGCTGGATGCATATGCTAATTCAACCAGACAGGCGATCGCACAGCAAGGCATTAGCATGCCCACTATGTCTTAGCGTGCGATCGCATTGTGTATACAGATGCCAACCAGCCTGTCTTAAGATGCCCACTTGCGCACGTCATCTCCAGGAAGTGTGTGCAAGCACTTGTGGTTGACCATACCTTACCACAAGCACTGTGAGCGCTTCAGTGTAGATTTCAGCCAAGTGACGTGTACTATGACGCTGCCTCTTAATTATGCACGCCTCTGAAACGGCGTTAAGATGCTCACCTCCACTCCCCCATTTCTAGTTGCCTGCCCCTGTCACCACCCACAAATGGCTTCTCCTGTCATTAATTCAGCCGGGCTGTCTATGCACAGCGAGCGAACGCTTCCTGATCGCTCGCACTGGTTTGCGCACATGGACTGCAATGCGTATGCATGCACATATTGCAAAAATAAGCTGGCTGCATGTGAACGCAGCCTAGCGAGCGGGTCTGAATCAGGCCCAGAGACCGCCACCTATATTAGCGCTGATGATAACTTTTTCATGCCGGGATCCCATTGCTTAGCAACTAATTCCATGACTTGTTAGACAACTATATGAATTGAGTCTGGGGCCCCCCTAAGCCTCTGGGCCCAATAGCCGAGGCATCCCCTGCACCCACTCTAGCTATGCCCATGGCCACACCCCTGGGCCTGAACAGTCTCTATACAGCCCTGCAAACATTTTGCTATACTGTAGCTCAAGGAAGCACTTTTACCCACTATGATGATGCACGCTCATGCAGGTCTGGTTATATTGTCAGCAGGGGCCATGCTGCCAAATGCAGCATGGCCACCGCTGTTGCACCGTTGCTCCCGGCATTGACAAGTGTGTATGCACTTGCCGATGCCAGGACCTGCCACACGACACATCACGCTAGGTTCACATCTATCAGTGTGTACCCAGCATTTCAGATGGGACTAAAGCAAAAAGCCAGTAACTGTGGGCCTGGAACAAACCATGTAGCAATACAAGGAGTGCAAATACATTTATTTATTTTACATGCAGGGTAAATAATGGTTGATCCTGACGAAGGTGTGTAGACACACGGAAACACGTTGAGCAAATACAGCTGGACTTGTGGCATCTGATTCTCTAAGCAACATTTTCTTCTCTCTGAGCGGACCCATTATCCAGATCCACCACCCTCTCCAACAGGGAGATTCCGGTAACACACAAACTGGTACGAAGTCTCCATCGGTGGTCACATCTATCCATTGTGACTGCAAGCACCCGCTCCCAAGTGAGTGTACAGCCAAGCCGGCCGGCGGCTCCGTCAGCAGCTACACATTACCTGACACACGGAGTGGAGTAATACCACCAAGAGATCCCGCGATGAAAGGGAGAAAGTTCTCTATCTAATGACAGGCCGTGAAGGTATATGCTGCAGCCACCGGGATTCATACAGCAATACACGTGGAATACTGACACTTTTGATCTGCAAATCACAGGCTGTCATATCAGCCAGAAAATCAGGAGAGCTCATTCCGTGTTGCAGAATATAGCAACATTATATCAAACTGTTGCACTAGCTTTAAAATTGCCACAGATACAGCGTATCTATACATAAGAGATAAATTTGTTTTCCTTTACCTGGTAACAACCTAACCAGGAAAATTGATTACACCCATCAAATCTCTTTTTTCTGATACAGGTTGAGTCTCCCATATCCAAATATTCCGAAATACGGAATATTCCGAATTACGGAATAATTTTGGCATAACTGAGATAATGAAACCTTTGATTTTTGATGGTTCAGTGTACACAAACTTTGTCTAAGGCACAAATTATTAAAAATATGGTATAAAATTACCTTCAGGCTGTGTGTATAGTGTGTAAATGAAACATAAATTTATTTCATGTATGTACACAAACTTTGCTTGAGCCACAAAATTATTGAAAATATTGTATAAAATGAGCTGCAGGCTATGTGTATAAGGTGCATATAACACATATATGCATTCTGTGTATATATTGGGGTCCCATTCCCAAGATATTTCATTATGATATGCAATTATTCCAAAATACGGAATATTCCGTTATCCAAAATACCCCTGGTCCCAAGCATTTTGGATATGGGAGACTCAACCTGTACTAATTGCATGTTTTGTATATGTATGTATGTAATTTTATAGCAGGAACACATATATGTTCCACTTAGGCACTGAATATTTTATATTTGTGTATGAGATTGTCTTATTAAAATATTTTTACACTTTTTGTTCCTATTAAATACTGGTTAATTTTGCATGTAGCCCACAATACTGGACAGCTTTATTTTTTACACTGCAATTAAAGCTGGGCACACACTAGGCCAGAGGTTCCCAAACGCGGTCCTCAAAGCTCCCCAACAGTTCTGGTTTTAGACATATCCATGGTTGAGCACAGGTGGTTAAATCGCATTGACTGAGGTACTAGTCACCTGTGCTCAACCATGGATATCGCTAAAACCTGAACTGTTGGGGAGCCTTGAGGACTGTGTGACTGATTCAAAGCCGGACGCTCACCACCCACAGCTTATGCGAGCGGCCAGGTGATGGTCGCGACCATCGGGGCTTGCTTTGACATCCTTGTGGTAGGGTCTCGTTCCCGCAAGCCCCAGTGAGCTTCCGGCTCTAAATAGAGCTGGAAGCTCACCACTGACATCACTGGTGATGTCAGTGGTGCCTCCCACAAACGGCAGGCGTTCCTTCGGGAACGCTTTCGTTTGTGTAGCCACCCCCCCTGCCCGCCTCCAAAACGGGGCGAGCTGTCAATCAAAATCGACAGCCGCCCCTTTTTGGTGCGAGACCCATAGTGACGGAGTGCCCGTCGCTGGCCGGGTCTTGCGCATGCGCATGCCAGAGCCGGCTCCGGTGTGCGCATGCGCAGTGGGGGACCATCGACCCACTTGTGAGCGCTGTGCACTCGCAAGCTGGTCTGAATCAGGCCCTGTGTTTGGGAACCTCTGCGCTATAAATTGAACGACCGATATATCGCGAGCGCATAAGCGGGTGTGTACCCCTGATATGTCTGTGAACGATGTAATTCACAGACATATCACATCTGCTCTGCAGCACAGCAGACGGGCAATATATCTGCAGGTATATCAGCGCATCTGGCTGTGTGTATGGGTAGTCAGCTGACCACGGGTAATCAGACAGCTCAACTGGGCAGGGAAATTCAAATGCCCGCCCAGTTGTGATATCAGGGAACACACATCAATGGGCGATCGATAATACTGTATAGCTTACCTGCTCGGTTGCTGTGTCGGTGGATCTGCCAGTCGGCAGATCTGTCGACACAGGGTTTACCCAGATTTGCAGGTCCGACAGGCTATATTGATTTGGGCACATCTCTCTCAAATATACACCTCTCTGCACAGTTTACATCTTCCCACCTGCAGTGCAACATGGTTTTGCGAGGTGCAAATTATTTTTGCTTTGCTCCCAACTCAGAATCAGCCCCAAAAGGATTATTAACAGCTATACCAGTAAACTGCTCTAGGTGAATGGCCTTCATTATTCTTTTTACTCTATTATAACACAAATAATCCCTTATGTATTTTATTGTTCCTTTGTTGTATTATTAGAAATGTTTATGTTGTAATGGCCTGTCACTTGACTGCCTCCCTTCCCTGACTACTACAGCCTACCTCTTCTCCTTAGGAAACAACAAAAACTAACATTGTTATCTCAGGCAACAGTCTACTTACTAAAATTAGACTCTGGCTTGGCCTTGGCCATAGACATTTGCAGGAAAACACATGAATCAAGTGAAGGTGAAATGTTATTCACTGTCTCATCTACACTGCTGTGTAATGTCATAAATCGGGTACGATTACCAGTTAGTGCATATATATAACTATATATAGAATATATCTGTATTGTATTAGTGCTGTGTAAAGTAGTTGGGAGAGTGATATGTTTAATGTTGTATACATATATGGCCTATTATAACATAATTCTCGTGCCACATGTAATGTATTGGCTGGCCTGAGAGGCGATAATGTTCTAGATCAACAGCACACCCACTGCAGAGAGTGACTCGCGTGCTCGGCAGGAAGGAGGGGGCACAAGACACATACCTCCAGCTGTCCCACTTTCGGAATCACATGTGCACGGTATCTCTTCACTGTGCAGGGAAAGCCTGGGGGCACCAAGCTGGTTTTGCCTTTAAAATAATTGGCGATTAAAAATTCTGGAAAAACTTGCAGGAGTTTCCGCAGCGGCTGCAGTTCACAACCTATTACATAAGCCCTGGTATTTGTAGGAGCTGATTGGTTGGTACTTTATCTCTTTCTCCACTTTAACTCTGTCCAAGGTTTAGTACATCTTCCCCCTAAGTGTGGTATCATATTCTAAGTGTACCTAAAGCCGGGTACACACTAGAGGATATGTCGTCCGATCCGGCAGATCAGATGATATATCTGGCACATCGTCTAGTGTGTACCCGTTATGTCGCTGACGATGCACGCCACCACATGTCATCAGCGACATCCTCTGTCGGCCCTACATGCAGGTCCGATGGTCGATATCGTTAGCAGGGGTCATGCTGCCAAATGCAGCATGGACCCTGTTGTCGTTCCGTCGCTGCCGGCATCGGTAAGTGTGTATGCACTTGCCAATGCCGGCTCCCCTGCTGGGTCCCATTGCTGATGAGGTTGGGCACACTAGCCATCTTCTAGTGTGTACTGGCCTTAAGGGTTGTTATATGTTTAAATATTGGGCCTAATACAGATTGTATATGGTGCTGTGGTTATCAGTTCTTTACAATAGAACCCCCTTCCTCTGTAATAAATGAGTATTCATCATTCTCAAATTCCCTTTATAAGATTATACACTTTACTCTAGAAAAGAGAGTGACTACTTTAACTATTGCTAAAGGACGGGTTATGTATAGGGGTCTATCCATAGCAGATCTTTCTCTACGATGAAAGACAAAAGATTTATCCCTTGAAAATTCCTGGGGCTGCAGTGACAGATATCTGATGAATGATATTGCATGACATCATTTTTTTTATGTTTCTATTAATTTTCATTAAAAATATCGTTTGTCGTTCGTCGTTTACCGCTTATAAACTGACAGATATTTATAATATCGATAAGCGATAATTGACCAACATGTTGGAGAGACGAAAGACACAATTTGTCGGCTGCGGGAGTGCGCATCTGTCATCGTTCAGGGCCTATCCATGACTGATAAATTGAATGACTGAACGATATATTGTTCATTGTTCAAATTTATCTGCTAATGAATAGGCCCCTTAAGTGTACCTATATTATAGACACATGTATCTGAAAAAGAAACAATTACATTGTTACATAATATGTTATCTTGATGAACTGCTGACTTTGTTTAAAATCCTATATAGTGTTGCAGCTGAGGAAGTGTTCCAGTTAAATAAAAATACTTGACTTTGCAATATGTATCTTATTGTGTGAGCTATACCATTTTATGGATTGTGTGAGAGAGCGATATACTAGCAGGGCATGAGGAGCTGAACATGAAGGGTTTGACAGGTAATCAGTGGCAGTTGCAAGATGGGGGCTGCAGCCCTTACCAAAACTGCCTTAGGGGTGTTTAAACAATAAAATTAAGTCTGCTCCAAACGCTGCAGCCAGGAAACGATCATTAAACCTACCAGGGAAGGAGCAGCTAGGTCTCTGTGTGATTGACAGGCGCGCTGGATTAGCCCGTCCCCAGACACCTGTGTCAGCTAGCTCCTATAAGCTAGTTTTGGCCAATGCGAGCTAGCTGACACATTAGTCTGGGGGCCATCCAATCCATGGTGCCTGTCAATCACACAGAGACCTAGTTGATCCTTCCCTGGTGAGTTTAATGATCGTTCCCCGACAGCAGGGTTTGGAGAAGACTTAATTTTTTTGTTTAAACGGCACTCCCTGGCAGTTTTGGTAAAGGCTGCAGCTCCCACATTGCAAAAACCACTGCAGGTAATTGCTAATTGTAAAATAAGGTTGCAAGCGGGTCGATGTTGGCCCAGTGCGCATGCGCACGACGGAGGCGGCTCCGTCGTGCGCATGCGCAAGACCCGGATAGCGTCGAGCAAGCCGTCGCTCGGGGTCTCGCTACAAAGGCGGCGTGCTGTCGATGTTGAGTGACAGCACGCCCACTTTAGGGGGCGGGGCCGTCCGGGGGCATGGCTGCCCAGATGGAGGCATTCCCATGGGAACGCCTACCGTCTGGGGCCGGCATGTGATGTCAGTGGGAGTGCTCTCGGCTTGACCATCGTGACCATCTTCCTGGCCGCTCGCTATTGCTATATGAGCGGCCAGGAGGCCCCTCTAAAATTAAGAAGGACGGCCCTGATTCAGAGTGAGTGCTCTGACAGAGCGTCCGGCTCTGAATCAGGGCCACAGTCCAGGATATCACATTATAGCTATTCACACTTACTTCAACAGTTATAGGGAATCCTGGCATCTGGTAGACTTGGGTGCAGGCACTAAAAAATGGAAGCGAACAATCTATTAAACATCTTAAAACACTTATTATTAATTAAATACCTGGTAACAGCACTGAGGTCATGGGTTCGATTCCCACCATGGCCCTAACTGTGTGGAGTTTGTATATTCTCCCTGTGCTAGCGTGGGTTTCCTCCGGGTGCTCCGGTTTCCTCCCACTCTCCAATAATATACTGGTAGGTTAATTGGCTCCCAACAAAAATTAACCGTAGTGTGTATGTGTGTGCATTTACATGTGGTAGGGAATATAGATTGTAAGCTGCACTGGGGCAGGGACTGACGTGACTGGAGAAAAATTCTCTCTATAAAGCACTGCGGAATATGTGTGGGCTATATAAATAACTGATATTATTATTATTATTATTATTATTATTATTATTATTATAACAGATATACAACTGTTGCTGAGTGACCTCTTCCAGCAAAGTATCTATGGGGTAAATTTATTAAGCTCGACAGACATCGAATGGGACAAATTCGGCCATTAAATGCATATTCGGAAATTACTAAAGGCTAAGTTCTGCCGACTTTGCTCCATTCGATGTCTAAAACTCTGCCGACGATACCTGTAACTCGGGTGGTAACATGTTTTCAGACACATGGGGCCTGATTCAGAGCCGCTCGTAAGCGGTCACTCGTTCGCTCCGAGCGATGTTTGCCCAACTGCGCATGCGTACGGATCGTAATACGCATGCGCGAACCAGTCAGTGCGGCCGAAAATCGTTTGTTCGCTAAATAGGGAATGCCTGCTATTTTGAGTGACAGAATGTGGCGTATGTGGGTGGTAACAGGGGAAGGTGCTTGAAAACGGGGAGTGGAGATCCGAACGCAGGCGTGCTTAAAGGTCAAAATGGGCGTTTTAAGGGTGTGCATAATTAATACAGCAGCGTCATTGACCACGTCACTGGGTTATTTTATAGCCAGAACTGCTCGCAAGATTGTGGTAGCAAAAACCAACCCCAAGAAAAGCAAGCAGTTCATACGCTGGTCGATGTACTCGATTAATCTAATAAATAGCGGACATGACGTAAGATGCAAGCGGCCAGGGGGCGTATTTTTTTAAAAAACGACCGCAAGTTTTGTTCGCTCGTTCAGACATAGAGGCGTGAACAGAACACAAAGAGCGAACGGTTCATTTGAATAGCCACCCCTATTTTCTGGACGAGCGAGCGCTAATTGCGTCTGGCTCTGAATCATGCCCATGGACCATCGGTACAACTCAGCAATCTTTTGCCATAGACATCAAAAGGACCTGGAAATTTACAAAGGATTCCTATTTATTTTAATGGACGAAATATAGTGCAAATCGGCCGCAAAACACACAAAAAAGAACCCAAATAGAAATCTCAAATAAAACACCTTTTTCCATTCGAGTTTTACAGCTCAATCTACACAGATGCATGTACGGATCAGAGAGATAGATGATACATGCATCTGTGTGTAAATAAATAAAAACAGAAGCACGGACGGGATCAGTGAGATCCATCTGTGTTTCTGTATTTAAAAAAAAGAAAACCAGTGTAAAAAAAAAAAACTGCATGGCCCCCTCAAAAGAACAAGCAGCACCGGGCTTTGGAAACCTAGGGGTAAATTTACTAAGAATCAAGTCTGGGAGAGTTTGCTTTTTTTTCAACTCGATTAGCTTCACCTAAACTCGGGTGATTTGAAACTCCTGAGACTCGTAAATTTACAAAGAAGTGAGTTTAGCTGAGAGTGAGATGTCCGATGGTGAAGCAGAACGAGATTTTGCTTCCGAGTAGCAGGTTTTGCAAGAGATGACTCACCCGAGATTGCAGTGTCTTCTCTCTGCAAAACTCTCCCGAGCAAGCAGCCTGCACATATCAGTGAGATACAGTATGTGTAAGCTGCTTGTGTTGTACATGTAAAAAAACAGGTTAAAAGTGTTAAAACCAAGCCTGGGATTAAAGGAGTGGGGGGACCCCTTTTTTGGGGGGCCCCACCTCCCTGAGATCCCCGGCTTGGCCTGAGCGGCTTGGGCTAATAATGCTTTGGCCCCGTAGCCCCGGTGAAAGGGTCTCTGGGCTGTGGCATTACAGTCCAGGCGTTTTGTGTCTGGTGCTGGTTTTAAATATAGGGGGACCTTACGCAATTTTTTACCCCCTATATTTAAAACCAGGACTGGCCCTGCAGCCTGGTGTTGGTTTCTAAATCACGGTGGAACCCTACACATTTTGTTCCCCCGTAATTTTAGAAACCAGGACAAGCTGGCAAGCCTGGGGCTGGTTAGACTTTTCGGGGCCCTATGTCATTTTTTCTGATATTTACATTTTTTTATTATATTTACAGGCAGAAACATACATGGATCACAGCGATCTGTGTATGTTTCTGCCAAACTCGCAGATCACAGGCAGGTGTATTTTTTTCACAAGTTTTTACAGGAGAGTTTACCCATCTCATGAGAGTTTAGAAGCTCTCAACTTGGTAAATTCCAGAATCCTATCTTCACCAGTGAAAAGATTGTCAAGTTTTGCCAATGGTGAATTGAAGAGCGTTTGCTAACTCTCCAGTATTTTCCCGTAGCAAAGGAGATCTCTCTCCCGAGTTTGACATTAGTAAATCTGAGAATGGGAAAAAATGCCCAAACTCTCCAGAGTTTGCAAACTCTCCCAAACTCTTAGCTTAGTAAATTTACCTCCTAGTACTGGTTGTGCTAATTACAGGGAACAAACAACGTAGGGATCCCGTGTATTACATTCCAGAGCCAGCACCAACATTTTTCTAGCGGGGGGAGTAATGCCACAGCCAGGGGAACCCTTTAATCGGGTCCCCCAGCCAAAGCATTACCCCAGACTGCTAGTCAGGCCAGGCCGGTGATCCCTGGGGAGCTGGGGAGCCCTCCAATAAAGGGGACCCCCTATCCAGGGCACCCCAGGCCTGGGCTGATAGTCCGAGGCTATCCCAGGAACCCCTGGCTGGTTAGTGCCAGATTGATTATGTAGTGTGGTGCGATTGATAGCAGAAATAAATATTGTTTTTTGCTGTGCCTCCCCCGCATGCTGGTACTTGGAGAATCACAAGTACCAGCATACGGGGCATTACGGGCCCGCTGGTACCTGTAGTTCCACAGTAGAAGAAATATAAAAAAACCCACAGAGCACACACCGTAACAGTACAAATTTAACAACACATACATGCACATACACATACACACCCACACTCACTATCTCACATACTCACCTATGTATCCCTGAAACCATTCTAGTAGGAATCCATAGGGTGCCTGTAATAAAAATTCTATACTCACCTCCTCCTATGCGTGTATCATGTCCTCTTTGGTTCATGTAGGCATCCACGGGCTTGGCAAAACAAAAAATCGAAAATATGCGGTCCCACGAACTTAGGGCCTGATTCTGCAAGGATCGTAATTGCAAAACTGCACGCAGGCAGCTTTGCAATTGCGACCCTTGTAGATATGGTAATGCAGGAGGAGGCATCACGCCTCCTGTGTATTACTTATCCGAGCTGTGTTGTCCAAAGCAGGTTGGATAATCTGCGTAACATCGGCCGGCTCTGGTGACCCATGGGGTCCCGCAGCCGGCCGCCACAGTTCAGAGGAGGTGGCCAGTAAATCTCCATCAGCCAACGGAGATCCTGGCTTCTTCCCTCCCCCCCACTACGGCATTGACATGGCTCCGTTTCGGGAAACGGAGGGCATCGCCGCCCTCTCCCCACCCACAAACGACAGCAGACTGTCAATCACTGCCAGTCTGCTGCCAGTCTGCGAGCGAGTTAGCAGGATCCATTCTGCACATTTGCGCCAGACATCGGGACTCTACGTTCAGTGTGTAGTATATATATGATTGTGTGCTCCCGTGGTCGCTAGAGATGCCACCAGGTTTGATGTGATGCACATCAAATCTAGCGATATCACTAGTGGCCAGTGCATTGTTAATAAAAGACGTAACAGTGATTGTTCCTTCGTTCATTAAAGTCGCCCAGTGTGGACGCACAATCACTTTTCACTGGCATTCGTTCCAATTCCTCCAGTGTGTCCCCAGCCTAAGAAGAGCCTTGTAGGTGCTGCCCAGCTGTACATTCAAATGGTAAAAAAAAAAAAAAAAAGGTTTTTGCAGTGTGTTTGTGTTGTGTTAACCACAGACAAATTTTATAGGGAGCTATGGTCCTAGAAAAAAGGGAACGCCTGTGTGTGAAGGGGGAAAGGGAATGATGGTGTGAGGGGAGTGGGGACAGTGAGGGAATAGAGATGGTCCAGCTGGATGGGAAACTCCCAATGTGAAGGGGCCAGGGGTCAGGCTGCTGAAACACAGGGAGCAGGGATATTAATAGCTTATTGAAACATTTTGTGGCACTTCGGACTTCCTCTGTGAGGTTGTGAGTAGCTGAATGAGTACAGAACCTGTAATGCACTTTTAGGGGAGAAAAAAAAGTTAAATGGCTGGTAGCGGCAGATGGGCCCACTGTGGCCCTAAGCACCTGTCTAGACTGCCTTGTCAGTAATCTGACTCGAACAAAATGAGTGGGAGGCAGGCCTCTCACAGGAGGAGGGAGCTGGGGCAATTCTTTTAACTAAGTCAATGGCTGGCTGAGCATTGCGGGCTGGTGTGGTGGCAGTGCTGCCACCAGGGCATCGCACCTGGGTTTGCGGCACTTGTCTCACCAACTGCACTGGCTGCAGGCCACTTCATTACCGCAGCCCCCCATTGCTGTGCACGGCTGCACTACCAGGAGTTTTGCCCCTGCTGCAAAGTGATATTTGATATTCATACTTGTCATGGTTCTGCCCGGAAGCAACCACGAGATATGATATTTCAAAACCTGTGTGTGTGCTCTATGTGTAATATTACCCTGTAAATGTATCAAAAGAGATTAACATCAATATTAGGGAGCTTAGCAGAATACTGTTTTATTAGCTATTTAGATTCGAAGAGCTATATTTTCTAAGAAATTGGTTTTCAAAGCTGCCAATATTGTGTCTGATTTAGAGCTGCATGCAATGCCGATGTTCACAGAGTTCAGCGATCTTTTGTTACTGAGCGTGTGCGCAAAAATCCATAAAACTCCTACTGCACATGCGTTACACAGTGTACACACAAAGGTGCTGTTGCAATTGAGATGTCTGGAAAAGTGCCTGGAGTTCCTGGGTGGTGGCTGAGAGGTGGCTAAACATACGTGCGGAGATGGACCGTCTTATTGGTGTATTAAGGTAGTGTCGCGGGCGTGTCACTGACCCCCCAATCCCTCACAATGGGGCCATACTCAGATGGAAAATCTGCACCTGCCATAGGGCTGGTTCAAGTATCAATGGTGCGACCGATGGTGGTGTCTAAAGACGCAACAGGCAGTCTTACAGCATCTGCAGATGCTGACAGTGGGTGTCCCAGTCCTTGCACATTCATACGCGCAGACAGGGCCGGACTGGGACTAAAAATAGGCCCTGGCATTTTAAAGCACACAGGCCCACCTCACGTAGCTGAGTGGCTCCTCGCATAGACTCCTCCCCTTACTAATCCTGACTCCTCCCACATCTTAGTCTGTGCGCTTACACATATAATTAATATTAGAACATAAAAGTGTACATCATTCTCTGTATTAAAATACACACAAAAGAGCACATCCTGCAGGGGATTTAAACATGTGCCATATTTAAACATTTGGTATTTGGTTAGTTCTGTTAGGTAAAGCTGGCGCTACGTTGGTATATGTCACACACAGTGTAAAGGAAAGGCATTTTCCAATTGACCAAGGCCTAGCCTAGCAGTTGTAGAGGATTAGATGGTGTTCACTGTAGGAATTTTTTAGGGCAGGGGAGCTGAGCAGAGGAGGACACGTCTGTGCCACCAAACCAGAGCTGTTACTACACATTTTGATGCCCTGTAGATATAAAGAGCTTTGGGTTCCCCCGACACAAAAGAATATGGTAGTATGCGCACCGTAGGCGCGTGTCGAAAAAAACAGTGTGTTCGCTGAGAAGGGGCGTGAGCACACAATAGTACCCCCAATTCAAATTATTCCATACCATAGTGCCCCTTTGTCACATTAAACTGCAGAGTAGAGCCCCTCATTCAAGTTACACACAGTAATGCCCCTTACACCCAGTGATCGCGCTAAATTAAAAAAAGTGTGGCTCCCAGGGACCCCTCCCTTTAAAAAAATGGGGTCCTACTCCATACTGTCTGGGTCCTATGACAATTTATGCCTCACTGCGTGTAGCGCATAAAAAAAGCACAGAACAGCAGAAGGGGTACAGACATGAGCAGAATAGGGGGCACTTAGAACACAGAAGAGCAGAAGGGGTACAGACATGGGGAGAGGGGAACAGGGGTCACAGAGGTGGGAGGGCAGAGTACACGGGAGAGCAGAAGGGGTACAGACATGGGGAGAGGGGAACAGGGGTCACAGAGGTGGGAGGGCAGAGTACACGGGAGAGCAGAAGGGGTACAGACATGGGGAGAGGGGAACAAGGGGGGAGGGTTAGGTTTAGGTACGAAGGGTGGAGAGTTAGGTCTAGGCATGAAGGGAGGGGTTAGGTTTAGGCACTAATGGGGAGGGATAGGGGAAGAAGGGGGGGGAGGGTAAGTATGAAAAGCTCAGTTTTTAACAAACAAAAAAATTTGGTGAAAAGTGAGAAAAATATGGGAAACAATATGTGTATATTAGGGGTGTGCACCGGCCACTTTTCATGTTTTGTATTTTGGATCTGGATCTTTTTTAGTGTTTTGGATCTGGATTGGTTTTGCCAAAACCACCCTTCCGTGTTTTGTGTTTTGGATCTGTATTTTTTTTTAAAAACAGCTAAAATCACAGAATTTGTGGGTTTTTCTGCTCCTATGCTATTATTAACCTCAATAACCTTAATTTCCACTCATTTCCAGTCTATTCTGAACACCTCACACCTCACAATATTGTTTTTATGTCCAAAAGGTTGCACCGAGGTAGCTGGATGACTATGCTAAGCGACACGAGTGGGCAGCACAAACACGTGGCCCATCTAGGAGTGACACTGCAGTGGCAGACAGGATGGCAGTTTGAAAAACTAGTCCCCAAACAGTACATAATGCAAAGAAAAAAAAGAGGTGCAAGATGGAATTGTCCTTGGGCTCTCCCACCCACCCTTGGGCTCTCCCACCCACCCTTATGTTGTATAAACAGGACATGCACACTTTAACAAACCAATCATTTCAGCGCCAGGGTCTGCCACAAGACTGTGGCTGAAATGATTGGTTCGTTTGGGCCCCCACAAAACAAGCTGGCAATTAATCTGTCCCTGCACAAACTGGCTCTACGGAGGCAAGATGTCGTCCTCATCCTCCTCATCCACCGATTCCTCACCCTCTTCAGTGTTGTGTACATCCTCATCCTCACAGAGTATTAATTCCTCCCCGCTGGAATCCACCACCACAGGTCCCTCTGTACGTTCTGGAGGCTGGTCTCCCTGGAAGAGTTGATAATTAATTTTTATGAACATCATCTTCTCCACATTTTGTGGAAGCAACCTCCAACGCCTTTCGCTGATAAGGTTCCCGGCTGCACTAAACACTCTTTCGGAGTACACACTGGAGGGGGGGCAACTCAGGTAAAATAGAGCCAGTTTGTACAGGGGCCTCCAAATTGCCTCTTTTTCCTACCAGTACAGGTACGGACTGTCTGACATGCCTACTTGGATGCTGTCACCGATGTAATCCTCCACCATTCTGTCAGTGGTGACAGTATCATATGCAGTGACAGTAGACATGCCAGAAATTGTTGGCACGTTCTTCAGTCCGGACCAGATGTCCAAACCTGTGCTTGAGTTATGACACACGCGCACGCATAGCGCTGCTGCTGTGTTGATTCACGTGCGGCTACTGCGCATACATTTCGCACACAAACACAGAAAAAAAAGAATTGTTTATTTTTTGTGGAGCGCAGTTTGGGGGTTACACCACCCTTTAACAGACTTATGGGACACAGGCGCACGCTTGGCGCTGCTCCTTTGTTGAAGCACGTACAGTGCACACAATTCACAAAGACAGAAAAAAAAGAAGATTTTTTTATTTTTTGTGGAGCGCACTTTGGGGGTTACACCACCCTTTAACAGACAGATGCACGCTTGGCGCTGCTGCTTTGAGGATGCACGTACAGTGCACACAATTCACAAACACAGAAAATATTTTTTTATTTTGTTTGGAGTGCACTTTGAGGGTTACAGCACCCTTTAATGAACAAGCCAGCCGGCCCTTTACTTATGACACAGGCGCACGCTTGGCGCTGCTCCTTTGTTGATGCACGTGCAGCCACAGTGCACACAATTCACAAACACAGAAAATAATTTTTTATTTTGTTTGGAGTGCACTTTGAGGGTTACAGCACCCTTTAACGGACAATCCAGCCGGCCCTTTACTTATGACACAGGCCCTTTATATAGAGCTCCCAGTAGTGGTGCAGTGATCACAGTGGTAGTCTCCCCCCTTTGCAGTGCCCCTAGTAGTAGTCCCCTCCCCTTGTAGTGCCCCTAGTAGTAGTCCCCTCCTTGTAGTGCCCATAGTAGTAGTCCCCCCTTGTAGCCCTTGTGGTGCCCTTATTAGTAGTCCCCCCCTTGTAGTGCCCCTATTAGTAGTCCCTCCATATGCAGTACCCCCAGTAGTGGTCCCCCGATGCAGTGCCCTTATTAGTAGCCCCCCCCTTGTAGTAGTAGTCCCCCTAGTAGTAATCCCCCCACAATAGTACCCCTAGTAGTTGTCCTCTCCCTTGTAATAGTAGTTCCCCTAGTAGTAATCCCCCCACAGTAGTACCACCCCTGATGCAGTGTCCCTAGTAGTTGTCTCCCCCCCCCTTGTAGTAGTAGTAATCCCCCCACAGTAGTGCCAGCCCCCAGTAGACACACACATAATGAAGAAAAAAACAAAAACAAACACTTACCTGAAAGGCAGGGGAGGCAGCATGCAGGTCTTGCCCGGGATTTTGCCGAACTAGCTGCTCCCTCTTACTAGAGGTACAGCTGGTCCTCTAGCGTCTGGCAGCAGAACATGGCAAATGAAGACCTCTCAAATGTCAATGTGCTGCGATGTCTCCTGTGAGGCGGCGACCATTTTCGGAGAGACAATTTCAATAGTACTGTTTCTATGTAGACGGACAGACCGGCCCACGCAGCCATCGGCCCTCCTGGCCCTCCACCCACGGGAGCACGGGACGGTGCTGGGTGCCGAGACACCTAGCACCGGCCCTGGCAGGGGGAAACCACCAAAAGACACATCTGCATTCACCTCTGAATAAGGCCCATTCTGTGGTTTTGCTCACTTGATTTAAATCAGGAATAAAAATATTAAATGCAATGGTTTTGCATTTAAAATTATTATCAATTTAAATTCAACGGGCAAAACAGCAGAATATCAGCGGCTTTGAAAATTCTGCTGTTTAATAAATAAGAGCCCCAAGAAATGATAAGATCCAAGGCAATGATTTTGCTGCTGGAAGTGAGTTGTATAGTTGACAGTAACTTAAATGATAGATCAGGTAGTATCAGTTGGCATAGATTATTCATACAGTATCCCACTATAAATTAATTCAGAAACTGAAAATCCTTGGATTTGATACAGAGATAATACAAATGATAAAGGAAAGGAGATGGTATTGTAGTAATTAGTGTAAGACACAGGTTCTTCAACTCGGTCCTCAGGACCCCAAACAGTGCATGTTTTCCAGGTTTCCTCACAGAATCACAAGTGAAATAATTAACTCCACTTGTGGAACTTTTTAAATGTGTCAGTGAGTAATGAATACACCTGTGCACCTAGGTGACCTGGAAAACTTGACCTGTGTGGGGTCCTGAGGACCGAATTTGAGAACCTCTGGTGTAAGGCAAGCAAGCAGTGAGGCCAAGCAGTAATGAAAGGCTATAAAATAGTGGTATTGCCGTATTGAGGAGTATTTCAAATGTTCCGCTTTTATAGTTGTTAGTTATTGCTAGATGGGTCGTTTAAGAGGCCTATCCATTAGCAGATGTATTTCTGAGCAATGAAAGACAAAAGATAACCCTTGAAAATTCGGGTGGCTGTGCTGAACGATATCTGTCATGTACATTACAGATGTTTGCAAAAGACAAACGATGAACGATATCGCATGACATCATTCAGGGAGTGGATTTTTTTCTCTGCAGCGCTCTGTAGCTGCTGCTAATATGTTTCGTCATTCGTCATTTACCGCATATAAACTGCACGATATTGCTAATATCGTACAGCTATATTTGAGAATTGACCAACATGTTGGAAAGATGATAGATGTGATTTATCGGCCGTGGGAGTGCGCATTTGTCATCGTTCAAGGCTTATCCATTAGCAGATATAATGAACGATATATTGTTCAATCGTTCATTTTATCGGTTAATGGATAGGCCCCTTTAGGTAATAACAGTGGCCAGATTCCACAACAGATCCCCTATATGAGCTACTATAACATGTATTAGGTGCTTGGCCCCCATCCAGCCTGTGGCACTCAGAGAAGTTGCGGTAAATGCTCCCCTAGCAGTCAGACATATGACAGTGGTGCACCTTTGTTCTCCAGCAGAACCAGATAGACTTTGCAGAGTAGGGTGTCTGCTGCGACCTAAAGTTCCGAGTTAAGCTAATCAGCCACCCTCCAGAATGCAGGTACCCAAGCCAGCTGTCAAACCTTATCTGAATGCTGCCCTGCTGAAGTCACACCAGTGTTAGAACTGGCTAGTCCAGTGGTTCCCAAACTTTTTTGAATCGCAGCACCCTAGTGCATCAGCATTGTTTTCTCGGAACCCCTAAGCCAAAAGTTTGTTATTGAGAAATTCATAAAAAAATGCAGTGAAGTAGCAAAGTGAAGTAAATTGTGCTCACCTGTCATCCTTAGGTTCAGTTATGTAGTGGGTGACAGGTTTGTGCTTCTGTGTGTCCACATATTTATATTAAATTGGCCATAAATAATTTCATTTGGTGCTGGACCACCAACCTGAGGCACCCCTGCAAGCAGGGCCGGCCCTAGCCCAAATTTTTTGGTAAGCGAGTAGGTTTTTTGGTGCCCCCCCTATGCAGTGCCCGCGGTAGTGGTCCCCCCTGTGCAGTGCCCCTTGTGCCCCCATTAGTAAGCTTATACAGTGCCCCCAGTAGTAGTCCCCCCTTGTAGTAGTCCCCCCATTGTTGTGCCCCCAGTGGAGGTTTCCCCCCCATATGTAGTGCCCCCAGTAGTAGTCCCCCCCAGTAGTAATCCTCCCTTCAAGTGCACCCAGTAGTAGCCCCCCTTCAAGTGCCCCCAATAGTAATCCCCCCTTAGAGTGCCCCCAGTAGTCCCCCCTTCTAGTGCCCCCAGTAGTAATCCCCCCTTCAAGTGCCCCAGTAGTAATCCTCCCTTCTAGTGCCCCCTGTAATTCCCCTTCAAGTTCCCCCAGTAGTAATCCCCCCTTCAAGTACCCCCAGTAGTAATCCCCCCTTCAAGTACCCCCAGTAGTCTGACAGACTCTCATCAGCTCCTGAAACAAACACACAGTTGCCGGCTCTGGCGGCTGTGTGTTTGGCACTGTGTAGCGCTGACCGAACTCCGTCCGGTCAGCGCTACACGTGCGGTGCAGACTGTGTCACAGAAACACAGTCTGCACCACTGAAATCTGCATGGTCGCGGCCGCGGCGCCCTTCACTACGTGGCGCCTTACGCGGCCGCGTACCATGCGTAACCATAGAACCGGCCCTGTCTGCAAGTGTCCCGAGGCACCCCAGGGTGCCACGGCAAAAGTTTGAGAACCACTGGGCTAGTCAATCAGCTCCTGTCATGTTTCATACACAGCCTGTAAAGTGACAGTTAGGAGCTGATTGGCCGGTACTTTATCTACATCCACTTTATCTCTCTCCAAGGATTCCAGGTCTATGTTCATGGGTTACATAGACCCAATGAACATAAACCTGGAATCCCCACACTCACCTTACCTTAGTGATAAGTACAGTTCTGGAGGCCAAATCTCCAAAAATACATACATAACATAGAAGATATTTAAAAAATGGTTTGTAAAGGTGGCCATACACGGTGCGATGCACCGTGTAGGGCGACTGCTGATCCATCAGCAGATGGATCGTGCTATCACCACCGGCAATCGTGCGGTCCCCGCAGACCGCACAATGGGCCTGATTCAGAGCCGGTCGCTATTTGCGCTCGCTCGTCCAAAAAATAGGGGTGGCTATTCAAATGAACCGTTCGCTCTTTGCGGTCTGTTCACGCCTCTAGGTCTGAACGAGCGAACAAAACTTGCATTCGTTTTTTGGGAAACTACGCCCCCTGGCCGCTCGCATCCTACGTCATGTCCGCTATTTATTAGATTAATCGAGTACATCGAACAGGGTATGAACTGCTCGCTATTCTTGTGGTTGGTTTTTGCTACCACAATTTTGCGAGCAGTTCTGGCTAAAAAAAACCCCAGTGACGTTGTCAATGACGCTGATGTTTTAAATATGCACACCCATAAAACGCCCGTTTTGACCTTTAAGCACGCCTGCGATCGGATCTCCACTCCCTGTTTTCAAGCACCTTCCTGTTACCACCCACATACGCCTCATTCTGTCACTCAAAATAGCAGGCATTCGCTATTTTGCGAGCACACAATTTTCAGCCGCACTGACTGGTTCGCGCATGCGTATTACGAACCGTACACATGCGCAGTTGGGCAAACATCGCTCGGATCGAACGAGCAGCCACTTGCGTCCGGCTCTGAATCAGGCCCAATATGCCGGCTTCCCCCTCCTTCATCTGAATGGGATTGTACATCACATTCCAGTTCAGATGGTTTTGCCGGAAGACCTGGGGATGCGATGTATGACCCTGCGGAAGTGGGCAGCACAATAACAGGTACGATATCGTGCCCATACAAAGCACGATATAGTACCTATATTGTGCTGATCCGTCGGATCGGCACGCATATCGTGCCGTGTATGGGGGCCTTAACTCTTAAGCTGGGCATCCACTATACAATTTTCTGTCAGATATCTGTCCAATCTGGCTGGTTGGGATGAAAACCAGGTAATGTATGAGAGCAAATGACAATCGTCCATTTGCTCACAAACACTGGAAAATAGCCAAATATGGTTGTTCAGACAAATTGGTTAAAACACACAAACTTAACCAATTTGAACAAATTTCTTTGTCCTTTTTTCAGTGATTAAAACCATATGATCGAATGTCATTTGATCCCATACATTACCAGGTTTTCATTCCAACTAGCCAGATTGGACAGATATCTGACAGAAAATTGTATAGTGGATGCCCAGCTTTACTGTACAATGTTTTGTTGTACATAGTAATAGGGATGTGCGCTTTATTTTGGTTTTGGATCTGTATTTTCTTTAAAAAATGTATGAAACCTGCTAAAATCACCTCATTTTGGCCTTTTTTCATGTTCCTACAGTATTATTAACCTCAATAACATTAATTTCCACTTGTTTTCAGTAAATTTTGACCACCTTACAGCTCACAACATAGTTTTCATCCAGTTTAGGCCCAAAAGTTGCACCGAGCTAGCTGGCTGACTAAGCTAAGCAGCAGCAGTGGGCGACACAAACACGTGGCAGTTCAACAGCCAACATGGCACATAAGGAAACATATATTACCATTAATCAAGAGGTCTGAGGGAGATGGAGTATGTATGCAGTTGAAGGCAGGGAAAGGAAGGGCTGATTGGTAATAAATTTAATTTAACTCTTTGATTCCAAAGCAAATTTATGAGGGAGGAGGGGAGAGCATGGGTGAAGAGTATGTCACTTGTTTTGCCCACAAAATCAACTTGGTTGTTTATAATATTTTTTAAAATTAAAGGGGCATGCAGGAAATGCTACCTGTGGTCATAAACATTTCTGGACATTTTTGACATTCAGCAACTGCATGTCAAAGATTTCAGCAGCTGTGGCAGTTCAACTTCCAACATGGCACATCAGGAAACAAATGTTTTTATTATTCAAGAGGCCTGAGGGAGTTGGAATATGTGTGTAGTTGAAGGCAGAGAAAGGAAGGTTTGATTAGTAGTAAATGTAATTTCATGTTTTGATTCCAAAGCAAATTTATGAGGGAGGATGGGAGGGGAGGAGGGGAGGCATTTACAAAAAATATTTAAATCATTCACACCAGTCCTTGCCCCAGAAGAATCCTTGAGCACTATGCCTGCTGCTACTGCTGCTGCTGGGAGCGGATCTTCATCCCTGAAAGGGACCAGGAAGACTACTAGCAGTAGTTTAAAAAAAACAACAATTGACTGTTAAACAATCCTTTGCAAAGGGGAGCAAGTATGATAGCAATCACCCAGTTGCACAGCAGATCACTGACGCCATAACATCTATGCTGGTATTAGATGTGCATCCAATATTCACCAATATGCAGTGGGTTTTAGACAGTTAATTGAGGTCCTGTGTCCCCGCTACCAAATCCCATCTATATTCCACTTCACTAGAAAAGCAATTCTCAGCCTGTACAGGGACATTAAAAAAACTTAATTAGTGTCCTCCAAAATGCCATTGTACCCATTTTCCACTTAACCACAGATATGTGGACAAGCAAATGCAAGATTATATGACTGTAACAGCACACTGGGCGGGTGTATTGCCTTCAGCGCCACCAACAGCAGCATCAAAGAAACAGCAGCTCATTCAAAGGCAGGCTACTCTGTGTATCACTGGTTT
The DNA here is from genome assembly GCA_031769625.1 of Taudactylus pleione. NCBI lineage: Eukaryota > Metazoa > Chordata > Amphibia > Anura > Myobatrachidae > Taudactylus > Taudactylus pleione. The sequence continues at coordinate 16,999,242 of JAUIMM010000012.1, read as the reverse complement.
CACTAAGAGGCATACCGCTGACAACCTCTTAGAAAAACTCAGGGAAGTCATTGCAAAATGGCTTACCCCGCTAGGACTCTTCTCGGGATTTGTGATTTCTGACAACGCCACCAATATTGTGAGAGCATTACAGCAGGGTGAATTCCAACACATCCCATGTTTTTCTCACGCAATCAACTTGGTGGTGCCAATTTTTTTTTAAATGACAGGGCCGTGCAGGAGATGCTGTCTGTGGCCCGAAAAAATTCTGGACATTTTCATAATTCAGCAGAGGCATGTAGAAGATTGCAGCACCTGCAAGAAATGTTGAATTTGCCCTGCCACCAGCTGAAGCAAGAGGTAGTTACAAGGTGGAACTCCACCCTTTATATGCTTCAGCGGATTGAGGAACAGCAAAAAACCAACTAAAGCAACACAATGAACTATGACATAGGCAGTGGCGGGCTGGGCCGGGGGGCAGGATGCCATGTGCCCCCCGGGCCGCAGCGTCATGCGGGCCGGTGCAGTCTGTGTCACTGTGAGACAGACTGCACCACATGTGTAGCGCTGACCGGACGGAGTCCGGTCAGCGCTACACAGCACAAACACACAGCCGCCGGAGCCAGCAGCTGTGTGTTTGCTGTAATCAGCAGCCGCTGAGAGTCTGTCAGACTCTCATCGGCTGCCGCTGCTCCCACTGCGGGAGCCATCTTCCGGCTCCCGCAGTGGGTAATGGGAGAGCCGTCGTCATGACGACGTCTCTCCCATAATGCAAAGCGGCCAGAGGAGCCGATGGAAGCGTCAGGAGCGGGAGTTTCAGGTAAGTGTTTTTATTTTTTATTAAGTCTCTCTCTATGGGGAGGGGGGACTACTGGGGGCACTACCAAGGGGGGGATTACTATGGGGGCACTACCAAGGGGGGGATTACTATGGGGGCACTACCAGGGGGGGGATTTCTCTGGTGGCACTACCAGGGGGGGATTACTACTGGGGGCACTACCAGGGGGGGAACTACTACTACTGGGGGAACTATAAGAAGGGACTACTACTACTGGGGGCACTACAAGGGGGGGCTACTACTGGGGGCACTACAAGGGGAGGGGACTACTGCTAGGGGCACTGCATAGGGGGGAGGGGACTACTACTAGGGGCACTACATAGGGGGAGGGGACTACCACTGGGGGCACTGCGAGGGACCACTGCTGGGGGCTCTATATAAAGGGCAATACTGGGGGTACTGCATAGGGGAGAGACTACAACTGGGGCCACTATTTAAGGGACATTGCATAAGGGTTACCACTATTGGGGGCACTGCATGGGGGGGTGGACTGCTACTGGGGGCACTGCATAGGGGGTACCACTATTGGGGGCACTATATAAGGGGCTTACTACTGGGGGCACAAGGGGCACTGAACAGGGGGGACCACTACTGGGGGCACAAGGGGCACTGCATAGGGGGGGATCACTACTGGGGGCACTTCTGGAGGCCTGCATAAGGGTGTTATCTCCTGTGGCACACGGGGGCACTGCATATGGACACTACGACAGGGGGCTGCCCCTAATCTTTATTTTTACCTTACATTAATCCCATATGGACCTGCCTCCTCCCTGAAACACTTGAGGGGGGGTGGCGCCGTAGCACGCATGTTCTTCGGGCACCCTGGCTACACGCTAATCCTCTGCCAGGGCCGCCTGCATGCATTTGGCCCCCAGGCTAAAAGTTGCCAGCCAGCCCCTGGACATAGGAAGAGGAGGGGGAATGCACCTTACTCAAGCTCAGTGGAAAATACTTTCCATGTTGTGCAAAGTGCTGACAGCCTGAAACCTTTCGAAGTAGTCACCTGTGAAGTGAGTTCAGAAACTGCCAGCTTGAGTCAGGTAATTCCCCTAATTATCTGGTATACTAGGGAAGACGGGTATGGGGAAAGGACTCCTGCACATGATATGAAAAAAGATGATGTGATGTAAATATCTATTTAGACCAACAATTCTATGATAAATCTAGGATATTATCCTGTATCATGTATTAATGTTGGTGGTGCTCCCCGGATTAGAAAATTATAGTCAAATATAATAGATTTCAGGCAGAAGAAAGAAATTCCTTAGTGGGGGCACTCTTTTGGTATGTTTAAGTCACATATAAAAATTATGTGATATGATAGTCTCTATTAAAATTTAACTTTTAATGTATACCCTTGTAAAATGATCAGTATCAAGTGTATTGTGGATATACACAATACCTCCTATATTAAAAGGCGAAAAATATGAAAAGAAAAAAATATTTTTTGAAGAAAAGTAAATAAATTATAGGTAATTATATACATGTTGGAAAAACATGTGGACACAAATGAATAGTTAATCTTCAAAAATTAAACATCTAGCTCAATATCCTAGTACACCTTAGACCACACAGCATATTAGTATTCATACAGTAAACGTGTCAATATGTCTGTGAAGAAACAATTCTAATAGCAAATGACATATATATTGTACACCAGCACAAAACAAATAACTTGGTACGTATGGATTGAAAACGATTAGTATTAATAAGAGTTAGGTAGTATCTCTCAATCTATATGTATCCTATATAAAAATTGTCATTCATCAAAAGCCACATATATTTCAAATATTAGTTGTTTGTAGGGCACTGGTACAATATCTGGGTCATTCTAGTCATAATACTCCAGTGTGTCACATTATTTGAACACTAGCATTATCTCCCAATATATCCAATGCCAATAAAATCGTTTATGGAGAAATATTCACACTTCTATATCAACATAAATAGTTGCTTATTTCAGAGGAAGAAGAAACATTGTTTTAACATTGATACATCACTCAATTGTTATATTGTTACACAATCTTCAACAGCAATTGAAATAGCGTTGATGCAATTAATTTAACCCTGTGCAGATTGTCATACCTGCTTGTTTAGTTTCATAGACACAGACGTGAATAGACTGACAATGGTCCCTTTTAAACAGGCAGGTCAAAATTATAATTACATTAACAGTAAGTAAAGTAACGCACATAAGTGCGCCCCACTTCTGCTTTCGCCCGTCATACAATATATAGGACAGGAGATGAGAGAGCAGGGAGACTGGTGTCTCATTAGAAGATAAAGTACAGTGGTGTTGTGTTAAAGATCAGAATTGGGTGTTAGGTGAACCCTGATGTTAATGACATTGCAGGGATCAAATTCGCCCTTGGTGTTAGATGGTCTCTGTTGCACTTAATGCATTGCAGGGGCCGAATGCACCAAAATCAGTCACATCACCATCAGAAGGAAATGATAGATAATACCTTAAAAATGAACTGCCTGTGGATACTGTGTGCACTGAGTGAAAAGGATTAACTGCCCTCTGCTCCATGATGCTTATCCCTTGTCGTAGTGGTAATCCGTCTCTGGCTGTGATCAGCCTGCCGGGATGCTCCCGCTGATATAGTCTTAGTGCAATGATGCAGTTAGAGCATGGAGCTGGGGAGAGTTAGATAACTGGACAGCTGCTCTCTCATCTCCTGTCCTATACATTGTATGATGGGCAAAACCAGAATCGGGGGGCACTTATGTGCCTTACTTTACTTATTGTTCATTTAATTAATTGATACATCACTTAATTGTTATATTGATACACAATCTTCAACAGGAATTGAAATCGTGTTGATGCAATTAATTTAACCCTATGCAGATTGTCATACCTGCTTGTTTAGTTTCATAGACACAGATGTGAATATACTGACAATGGTCCCTTTTAAACAGGCAGGTCAAAATTATAATTAAATGAACAATAAGTAAAGTAAGGCACATAAGTGCCCCCCACTTTTGCTTTCGCCCGTCATACAACGTATAGGACAGGAGATGAGAGAGCAGGGAGACTGGTGTCTCATTAGAAGGTAAAGTACAGTGGTGCTGTGTTAAAGATCAGAATTGGGTGTTAGGTGAACCCTGATGTTAATGACATTGCAGGGATGAAATTCGTCCTTGGTGCTAGATGGTCTCTGTTGCACTTAATGCATTGCAGGGGCCAAATGTGCCAAAATCAGTCACATCACCATCAGAAGGAAGTGATAGATAATACCTTAAAAATGAACTGCCTGCGGATACTGTGTGCGCTGAGTGAACAGGATTAACTGCCCTCCCCGTTGCTTATCCCTTGTCGTAGCGGTAACCCGTCTCTGGCTGTGATCAGCCTGCCGGGCTGCTCCCGTTGATATAGTCTTAGTGCAATGAAGCAGTTAGAGTGTGGAGCCGGGGAGAGTTAGATAACTGGACAGCCGCTCTCTCATCTCCTGTCCTATACATTGTATGAAGGGCGAAAGCAGAAGTGGGGGGCACTTATGTGCCTTACTTTACTTATTGTTCATTTAATTATAATTTTGACCTACCTGTTTAAAAGGGACTATTGTCAGTCTATTCATGTCTGTGTCTATGAAACTAAACAAGCAGGTATGACAATCTGCATAGGGTTAAATTAACTGCTTCAACACTATTTCAATTGCTGTTGAAATATTGTGTAACAATATACCAATTAAGTGATGTATCAATGTTAAAACAATGTTTCTTCTTCCTCTGAAATAAGCAACTATTTCTGTTGATATAGAAGTGTGAATATTTCTCCATAAACGATTTTATTGGCATTGGGATATATTGGGAAATAATGCTAGTGTTCAAATTATGTGACACACTGGAGTATTATGACTAGCATGACCCAGATATTATACCAGTGCCCTACGAACAACTAATATTTGAAATATATGCGGCCTTTGATGAATGACAATTTTGTATAGGTTGCATATAGATTGAGAGATACTACCTCACTCTTATTAATACTAATCGTTTTCAATCCATACATAACGAGTGATTTGTTTTGTGCTAGTGCACAAAATATATGCTATTAGAATTGTGTCTTCACAGACTTATTGACCTTTTTACTGTACGAATACTAATATACTGTGTGGTCTAAGGTGTATTAGCATATTGAGATAGATGTTTAATTTTTGAGGATTAACTATTCATTCGTGTCCACATGTTTTTCCAACATGTGGACACGAATGAATAGTTAATTACCTATAATTTATTTACTTTTCTTCAAAAAATATTTTTTTCTTTGCATATTTTTCGCCTTTTAATATAGGAGGTATTGTGTATCTCCACAATATACTTGATACTGATCATTTTAGAAGGGTATACATTAAAAGTAAAATTTTAATAGAGACAATCATATCACATAATTTTTATATGTGAATTAAACATACCAAAAGAGTGCCTCCACTAAGGAATTTCTTTCTTCTGCCTGTGCAGAAATCTATTATAAATTCCCCTAATTAGACTATTGGAAAAGCAACTTGAGAAACTGAAGGAGGAGTTGAAACAAAGCGATTCTGCAAAGCACGTTGCACTTGTAAATCAAGTTCTTTATTTGCTTCACCAGGAACTAAGGGTTGTTAGGACCTTCCAATGGGATCCATACATTTTGGCGACTGTGCTTGATTCTAGGTTTAAGTCATAAGTTGTGTCTTTCTTCCCACTGGACACAGATCTGAAAAGATGCAAGGACCTGTTAGTAAACAAATTGACAGCTCACGTGGCACGTGATGCAGCAATGACTCCTCCTTCAGTTTCTCCAGCAAGAGTGGCTGCCAAGGAAAACTAAACTTTCCCAAAATACCCACTGGTGATGCAGATGTGTCAACACAACCAAGTTTTGACATCTGGTCGGGTCTTAAAAATTTGCCTACAATTGAATTTATGAGACCTCTACCGTGACTCCATCTGATATGGTCACCATTCAAATATCGGTTGAGGACTAATTTTAATGATAGTGTCCAAATAGACAAGTCAGACAGTCTGTTTGACTACTAGCAGGAAAAAAGACAATTTGGAGGACCTTGCACAAACTGGCTTTGCTTTACTTGAGCTGCCCACTTTCCAGTGTGATCTCCGAAAGTGTTTTCAGCACAGCCGGGAACCTTGTCAGCGATCGGCGTAGGAGGCTAATTTCTCAAAATGTGGAAAAGATAATGTTCATCAAAATGAACTACAAATTCCACGAGGAAGATCTTTTCTGCCAATTTTGTTCAAAATTTACAGAGGCACCTGTAATGGTGGATTCCAGCAGGGACGAATTAATATTGTGTGAAAAAAGATGATTTAGACACTGTTAAGGGAGGGGGATTGGATGATGATAGCAACAACATCTTGCCTCTGTAAAGCCAGTTTGTGCACATAGAGATCATTGCCAGCAATGTCAGCTGCCCATTGGTAGCTTGTCTTCTGGGGGACCAAACAAACCAATCGCTTCATGATTGAGGATATTGTTGATGAAGGTGTTGGTGGTGAAGATGACAAGTGCTTGGATCTAGCAGGGAGAAGGGAGCTAGCTGACGCTGGACTGTTTGTTGTTACTTTTTTAGCCAAAGTTTCTGAATTTTACAAAAAAATTTTGGCTGGATGCACTGCAGGTGACATAACAGGGAGGAGGTTCCTAGATGTTTAAGGTCCCTACCTCTACTTTGGCTTTACAAAGGGTACAGATTGCTTGACAATTGTTGTCCGGATTTGAGTAGAAATAATTCCACACATAGGGGGTCATTCAGACCCGCTCGCGAGCAGCAGTACGCTCGCAAGCGGGTCGATGTTCCCCACTGCGCATGCGCATGACGGAGGGAGCTCCGTCATGCGCATGCGTGAGACCCGTGGAGCGACGGGCTTTCCATCGCTCCAGGTCTCGCACCAAAGGGGGCATGCTGTCGATGTTGATTGACAGCATGCCCCCTTTGGTGGGCGTGCCAGGGGTGTGCCTGCCTAACGGAGGCGTTCCCATGGGAACGCCTACCGTCTGAAGCCGGCCCCACTGACATCACTAGTGATGTCAGTGGGAGTGATTTTGGCTCTGATAGAGCCAAAATCACTCCAGGGCTTGTGGCAGGGAGACCCTACCGCAGGGTCTCCGTTGCAAGTCCGATGGTCGCGATGGTCAAGACCATCGCGACCATCTTTTTGGCCGCTCGCATATGCTGTGGGTGGTTACCCACAGCTATATGAGCGGCCAGGAGGCCGCTCCATTTTCATGGAGGAGGGCCCTGATTCAGAGCGAGCGCTCTGGTCAGAGCGTCCGGCTCTGAATCAGGCCCATAAGAAGAAGTGGATTTTTTTTGTCTTATGCCCAGACATGACACTGGGCTTTTCCTTATCATGGGCAACAACTGTTTCTTACACTGGCACCTGATTTACACAAACAACATCCTCATCAACAACATCATCAACATCCTTATTAGCATCAGCTACACAATATCCTCCTCATTCTGGTGCACTTCCATAGAAGCATCCTCAATTTCTATGTCAGCATGTTCACTTGTGCTTACATCATCATAAGAGGCAGAATGACCAGTCATAAATAAAGGCCAAGACCTTAGCCTTTCCTTGCCGCTTTGTGTGGTGAAATTCATATTGCCAATTTTGTCTTTCTGCAGCTAACTTTCCCTTTGATGTTTTTTTCTTTACTAATGTAAAAGATTGCTTCTTTGATTTTAGATGTCCTGATTTAAGCCCTGTATGCCCTTGGGCATCAGTTCTAGTAGATGACATAGACGGACTAGTATCGTCATGACTGGTGGCACTGGCAGCTGCTCCAGCACTAGTATGTGTTCCTGCTCTCCTCTCAACCTATCATTCTCCATTTCAACAAACACGAACAAATTGGGGTACAGCACACATGTCAACTTGTACCAATTTTAAATATTACACTGTGGTATGAATGACCTATAGTGTCACAATATTTTTTATGAATACACTGCGCTACCACTTACAGTGTCAGAATACATGTTGAATATTAAACTGCACTTCCACTTACAGTGTCACAATATTTTTATGAATAATACACTGCGCTACCACTTACAGTGGCACAATATTTTTATGAATAATACACTGCGCTATCACTTACAGTGTCACAATATTTTGTTATGAACATATTACGCTGCGGTATTACTGACGACAGTGTCACTTACAATACTTTACTAATTATACACTGCAGCATGATTAACCTACAGTGTCACTCACAATATGGCCAGCAGCGTCACAGTATGGGGCAGAGCACAAAAAAATATTTTTAACTTTTGTTAACTTATTTTTTTTTTTTACTTTTAGTTACTTTTTTTTTTTACAGCCCGTTGATGGACAGCACACTGGATGGACAGCACAACCTTAGACAGCACACCACTTGATAGACAGCACACCACTTGATGGACAGCACAGCACATCCCTGGATTAGCAAAGCAATGATAAATAACATAGCCCCCTGGACATAGCACAGCACACCCTGCCTGGATTGGACAACACAGCCCAGCACAGCACACCCCTGTACACCCCTGTATTGGACAACACAGCCCAGCACAGCACACCCTTGTATTGAACAACACAGACCCCCTTGGATGAAGCACAGCCTGACAGCCCTGGACTCAGCAAGCAAATGATGCCGAGAAGGTGGTCGGTCGAATGCAGGCGTGCCAGTTCGTTTCAATGCTGTTGCATGGGCATGCATAATTTAGCCACTGCGATACCAGATGCCTCCTGAGGTCACATAGCGTTGCGCAGAAGTTAGCAATTCCTGAGTGAGGTCTGATTAACTGTGCGCGTGGGTCAGGGGCGGATTGGGAAATGAAAGTGGCCCTGGAAAAAACCGTGAAAGCGGCCCTCGGTGTGCGCGCCGAAGGCGAGCGCTGAAAAAGTGGGTGTGGCCTTGTGGAAAGGGGTGTGGCCTAATGCGTAACACCATACCTGCAAGCCACTCCCCCTGTTTCAGTCATAGTCATACTGGGGGCATGCCTACCGCTCCAGGAGCTGATAGCCATGCCCACAGTCCCGCTCTCCAGTGAATAAGCCAAACGAGCATGTGAATGAGCATTTTCTTACCTATATGATTACTCTGCAACGGGGAATCTCTGAAGAAATTGATCCTCCCTGGACAGGCAGTGTCTTGAGTTGCTATTTGCTATTCACGCACGAGATCCCATGGTCTGGAAGCCGCCTGTATGTGTCCCAATAAAACCAATGTCATTATCATGCAACAGAGGTTCAACCAGATAATAAATGTGGGTTTCCCATATCAAACAATTTTATATTAATAAAATATATTTGCTCTTTTGGTACCATTTGCATCAGTAATATGGTTTCATTAGAATTGTTATCTTACTGAAGATGACTGTGCCCCAGTGTTTCTTATAATAGTATCAGCGTTCCTACCGTCCTATATGTGTGTCTCCAGCACCAGCGTCTTGTTGTGTCTCCAACCTATCCCCTCGTGTGTTTCTTCAGCGCTATCTCCCTGCGCCTCTCCAGTGCCACCCCCAATTCTCTCCGGCACCATCCACCCACCGTGCCATCCTCCTGCGTCTCCCGAGCGTCAGCCTCCTGCGTCTCCTCAGTGGCGTCCTCCTGCCCTAGCACAGAATAGCCCTTCTTTCTCACATACAGATCATCTCCCCTTAGCACAGAATACCCCCCTCCCCACAGACAGATCAACCCCCCCGTCCCCACAGACAGATCATCATTTCCCCCACCCTTAGTATAGCAGACCCCCCCTCCCCCAGACAGATCATCTCCCCCACCCCTAGTATAGCAGACCCCCATCCCCAGACAGATCATCATCTCCCCCGCCCTTAGTATAGCAGACCCCCCTCCCCAGACAGATCATCTCCCCCACCCCTAGTGTAGCAGACCCCCATCCCCAGACAGATCATCATCTCCCCCGCCCTTAGTATAGCAGACCCCCCGTCCCCCAGACAGATCATCTTCCCCACCCCTAAGGTAGCAGACCCCCATCCCCAGACAGATCATCATCTCCCCAGCCCTTAGTATAGTAGACCCCCCCTCCCCCAGACAGATCATCATCTCCCCCACCCCTAGTATAGCAGAGCACCCCCTCCCCACAGACAGATCATCTCCCCCGCCCCTAATATAGCAGACTCCCCCTCCCCCAGACAGATCATCTCCCCCACCCCTAATATATCAGACCCCCTCCCCCACAGACAGATCATCTCCCCCGCCCTTAGTATAGCAGACCCCCCCTCCCCCAGACAGATCATCTCCCCCACCCCTAATATATCAGACCCCCCTCCCCCACAGACAGATCATCATCTCTCCAGCACCACCCCTAGTATATCAGTCCCCCCCTCCCCCAACAGACAGATCACCACCCCCTAGACTGCAGCCAGACCCGATTGTCTCCTCTCCACTCTGCCCCCTCCCCAGGCTGTGAAATGAAACTTAAACATGACACTTCACAGCCTGGGGAGGGGAGAGTGGAGAGGATGTGATCAGGCTGAAAGACTGCTCTGACCGGCCGGCGGCCCCCCATCCCCGCCGCAACTTACCCTCACCGCGGCCACGCTGTCACCTCACTCCGACTGTACGCTGGGTGGAGCCTTGATAGGATGCTGGCCGCTGGCCTCTCTTCTCGCGAGAGAGGCTAAGGCACGGCCAGGCAGTACTCTTAGGCAGCCAGGCTGCTTGTGTAAAACACACAGGAGCCGGCTGGGTGACGCGAATCGGGGGGCGGGGCCTCAAATAACAAGCGGCCCCACAACCAATCGGCCCACCGGGATTTTCCCCGCAAAAAGTAATGCCCAATCCGCCCCTGGCGTGGGTCCAATGTTACTAGATGTTACCGATTGTTTTGCTATGTTGCCCTAGTATACAGATGTGAATAAGGGGAAGTGGGCGTCGTTATGTCAGGCTGCGTACGCAATGTGAATACACACATTTAAATAGCACTGCTGATATTAGCAACTGCGGTGCGTGCGTATAAGCAGAATAGCGATCCATGCTGAATCAGGCCCTATGCTTCTATAGGCACCTATTACTTGCTCCTGTGCAACTCTTTCCCTCCTTCCCCATTTCCCATTTATCTATTAACCCTCAGGATGGCCGCTGTTTTCATGCATCTGAAGCCAGGGAAGCTGTGTACAAGGATTCAGCACGCTCAGAATATGGGGCCGGCACACCCACGTTTTCTTGGGTGCGTCATGACTCTGCTTCCGATCCTCCCTTAAATGACCACGGCGTGTCAATCAGACTGCGGCGTCCGGGCACTACAAGCGAGTTAGGCAGAAGGAGATCTGCACATGTACAGTACAGATCCTGCACATATACAGTTCTTCAAACATCAGAGTTGTACGCAAACCATTGGGTTTGTGTACAACTCTGAATTAGGTCAATAGGCAAAAGCTTTTTTACAGAAAGGATGAAAAATCTGTGGAATAGTCTCACAGCAGCTGTTGTTGTGAGGTCTTATATTGTAAAATAATGCAAAAATTAATGAGATAATCATAGCTATTGTTAAGGTTTAGATCTAAAAGAGACACAAAATAAAAAAACAAAACAACATGTAGAATAAGGTAAAATATATTAACCCATTGGCTCTCTTCTGCTATTCATTTCTAATCTCCTTTGGGGCCTATTATTTAAAAATCTTGTCTCAGTGATGACAGTCATATACTTTTCACAGCAACAAAACTTTCTTTCACTACATATTGAGGCCTATTCATAATCACTTATTTTTATACAAAAGCAGGTGAAAAATAACATTTTCACATACTTTTGTAAAAAAATAAGTTTCAGGGCCATTCATAAAGTTCTGAAAAAGCATTTTTTTCGGAACTTGATGGTGTTTCTGAACACCATCCTGAGATGGCGTTCAGCCCTGGAAAATCTTCACAGGCTGCTGTTTACACGGAAGCCTGTAAAGGTTTACATGCCAGCCACAGCAGAGATCCCTCCCTGCTGTGTCTGCACTGCAGACCCCCGGAGCTAAGGGGCACCACAGATATGTGGTCCAGACTCACCAGCAGAAGACATGTGAGTGGGGGGAGAGGATGTTGTGGCGGCGGGGGGGAAGGGGGGATCGGACACCCACGGGGGTGAGTGCGGGTGGATCAGACACTTGTGGTGCCCTCGCGGGAGGGGGGGTTGTGGCCGGATGGTACGTGGGGGGAGCAGGTGAGACACAGAGGGGGGAATAGAGAGCGGGGGAAGGGGGAGAGACATGCAGCAGTGATGAAATCCTTATGGATACCTCAGCTACATGGGGAAAAGTATCACTTTTCCGAAACACTGACTCTGCAAAAGGAGCAGCTTTTCGGAATTGATGGTTCTTTCAGTGAGGCATGATGAATGCCTCCAAAACATTTTTTAAACTCGCAGTGAGCTTAAAATAATTATCACTAGTGATGATTATGTCATGATGAAAAGGTCCCATTATGAGAGCTACTTACGATAAGGAGCACGAGAAGTAATGTACTGTATATTGATGCCCATAACTATTTATATTTTGTTCCAGCATGCAGAGCTAGCAATGTTGCATTGCGTAAATAGTTTAGCATACTAAAGATAACAGGATTATAAATGCACTGCATTTTTTTCACTTAAGTTGAATCAAATACTTTGTACTGCAAAATTAAGAATAAGTATTTACATTTGACTAATTCTTGAAACAGTCACATACTTCAGATTAATGTTTATTTATAACTAACATCAGTTGTAAAAGTTACACAAACTATAACTTGTATTAAGCTCTAAGTCAAACTTTGTGCTTATTAAGCAACAAATCTTTTGTAACTAAATATTCTTGATTTCTTAAGTGATCCCCGCACTCATATTTTATAGAATAGTAATATTCCAGTGGACTTCCCCAAAAACAAGCTTTTATCTTCTGCTAATGTTTTTTTCAATAAACATTTAGTCAAAACAAAATGTAACCTTGACTGACTAAAAATCAAAGCAATTTACAGAACACTGTGTTAATTCTTGTTCCTGTAATTCAAAGGTGTTTTGTTCTCACTTAAACAAATACAATAAAATAAAGTAAAAAAATTCAGTAAAATAATTTGTGAGTTCTAGGAATTTATCAATGGACAATACTCGCAGTAAACAGAGCTTTTAAGAGTGCATGTGCAAAATAGCTACAGTGGAGCTAAAAGTGAGATGACTGAAAATATTGCAGATGATTGGGGGAAACAATCGGCAATGTATGGGGTACACCAATCTGTCCAAAAAGTGATCTGAATCGGTAAATCAGTGATCTGAATCGGTAAGTCAGCTTATCCAACATGTTGGATTTCACTGACCAATAGAGGCTGTAGATTGCTAGTGTATGGTAGTGATCAGCCGATTCTCCATGTGTTCCTAGTACAATGATGGCAGATCTGTCTTTCCAAAAAGATCTGCAAATCACTGAAAAATACCTGTAATATGGCACAGAGTGGTTGTCACGTTTGTATTTGTCTTTGGAACTGGACTGGAGGCTTTGGCTGGAGTGGGATCTGGACTGAGTGGCTGTAAGCTGGTTGCCCACTCTAATTTCTGTTCATGGTCTAAAACAAGGAAGGCAGAGTGTATTGAGTGCACTGTGTGTGCACTGGTAGACAAGATGTGGCTGCTGGAGACTGAAGCACTGGTGGAACCTCCAGAGTCCTGATAGGGTCCTGAATGAATATGCTGGAAGCACACAGGTGCAGGTAGACAAAATGAGGAGAGCTTTGGTACGTCAACCAGGCTAGAACCAGTGAGACACTGGATCACGTGGAACCCAGAGTAGCTCTGGATCAGAACACTGGACAATCAAAATGGTACCTGAATGCTGGATAACCTGAATGCGACTGGAATCAAGGGCATATCTATTATGTGCTCCTGGGGAGCTGACACCGCACACTCTGCACCCATATAGTTTCTGACCGTAGTCTCCACAGTTCAGGGCCGGCGCTGCAGAGCAGCAATAATGACTGGGAAAATGGCCATTTTCCTTGAGACTCATGCAGGTGCAGTACTGCCGTCCTGGGAAAACGAGTCTGCACATGGGCCCCTTCCTCTCTTAAAACGCCTCTGACTGGAATGCTGGATAACAGGAATGGAACCTGAATGCTGGATAACCGGAATGGGACCGAAATGCTAGATCAATGGAATGGGACTGAAACACTGGATAACCGGAATGGGACCATAATACTAGGAACTGAAATGTAACCAGAGTACAGGAACCAGTAGTGCAGCAAGATGGTATCCGCATTTGGAGTCTCAAGGCAAAAATAAAGAATCTGCAGGAGCTCACTGAGTCGCACACAGCTAGACTGTGAACAAAATTGCCCTGGGGACTGTTGTGTGCAAAGGAAGTCCTTTCATACCTCTGGATAATGGGATTTACTGCAGGTGTCAGATGAGTGTATACTGGTATCCTGTTGGTGGAGAGCTGGTCACCTGATTCTGACTGTAAAGACAGCGCCCAGCAGCCGGTGCTGGCGAGAACGTCACACGTGGAAGTCGGGGAGACTGCCGCAGACCACAGAGATGCAAAGAAGCTGCCGGAGCCAGGCCTGCTGAGAGCCACGGCGGGCCCGGATAAATGGGACATGACCTAATCGCTGGAGGTGAGGCCACGCCCCCTTCGAGAAAAAAAAGGTTTTGCAGCTTTCGTGGCGCTGTGCGCTGGCGAGGGGGGCTTTCTGAGTCCCCTCAGCTTTGTGCATAACCAGTGGGGGGCGCAATCAGCTTGATCGCTCTCCCCACAGGCATAGGAGACTGCTGTGGATGCTTTATAGCAGCCGCGAGCAGTCTCCCAGTGCAGCCCAACACACATCAGCGTGTGCTGGGCTGCTGTGATGAAAGAGGGGGGGAGCGATACCTGACCCGGGCCCCCGCCGGGCCCCTCCAGCAAGCCCGGGCCTGGGTAATTTGTATCCACTCCCCCTCCTCTCGGCGCCCCTGGCTGGAGCTGGAGGGAGTCTGAGGCATGGAGCTGGGAGCCAGGTAAGTAACCCGGCGACTGCAGAGAAGAGTGCGGTTTGTGACAGTGGTGGATTAGGGAATCTTTAGACTGGGGAAAAAAGTCACAGAATCTGTGAATCGTTCTTTTGTGATTGCTGATGTACAAGCCCCCATAAGTGACAGTGTCATAGCACTGTGGCCTTACCCTGAAAAGAGACTTACTTTCTTAGATTATAGCAGTCAAATACAATTTTGACTTCCTTATAAAAGTAGCGCTATCTAAAAAATTATTTTGACAAAATAAAAACACAGTGGGCTGGTATAACAATTTGAATAACCCCTGATACTTGAAATATGTACAATTTCTGTCTGAGATCACATCTTGAAAATGAAGAAACACATTTTTGCTGCCTTCTGTTAGTAATAACCTATCTGTAAAATAACAATGTATTTTGAGATAATAATAGAACATTTCCAATGGCTTAGCCCTAATTCAAATATCAGGAGTTATTCCAGTATGTGGTAGTACATAGCACAATCCAAAAATATACTGGTAGGTTAATTGGCTCCCAACATAATTAACCCTAGTGTGTATGTGTGTGAGCATGTAGTACTGGGAAGTTATAAAGTGGAGAGTGATAAACGACCAACCAATCAGCTCCCAACTGTCATTTATCAAACACAGCCTGTAAGATGACAGTTAGGAGCTGAGTGTTTGGTCATTTATCACTCTCCACTTTATCACTTTCCAGAGCTTCATACATCTGCCCCAGTGATTGTAAGCTCCACAGGGGCAGGGACTGATGTCAATGGCCAAACATTCTCTGTAAAGCGCTATATAGAATTTGTGTGTACTATATTCTGTAAATAACTGGTAATAAATAAATAGTAAATAATAACGATTTTAATTTGGCAAGTATTTTTTTCTTCTTATTTTAAAGTGAGTTGCCATTTAAGGAAAGCTAAATTTAACTCATTTGTTCAACTATAACTAATTTAATTTGCAGTGTAAAATAATTATGCTTTTTTTAGAGTCAGATCTGAAGAAATCTGCACATATCTGAATGAGGAAACAAATATTTAAATTGCTATTTCATTACAGTCATATATGGATATCTATCTCCTGTTTCTAACTGGCTTTTAGGCAGCCGTTTCTAAAAGGTAAGAAAAGAGGCTTTATTGGCTTCAGAAGTTTATATTAATTAGAACAAAAAGTTTAATAGAGCACCATAAATATAAGTGACCTATTGTGTATGTTCTATTCTGTTATAGTGTTGCTGTTACATTATGTGTTAGGTAGTATTTGAAATCTCGATGTTTTTATTTTTCCAGTGAGTTTTAACTATTTTCAAATAAATGTAGCTATTTAGGACACTGTAGCTGTGAGCGCTTATTCCTTTGTGGGGGTTTTTATGGATTGATGTATTCCACAACTTTTTATGGATTGATGTATTCCAAAACCTTTAACCCATACAGTACTGAAGGGGTTACACGGTCTTATGAGAAACAGATGGATGTGGCTTCCTGATGGTAAAAGGCCAAGCCCCCAGGCAGGTTTATATCTAAGTGAAGTGTGGGCTGAGTTGGAAATAAAGGGGGGTTGAGAAGAGTTTGGACCTATTATCAAGGGAAGGAACAGTCTGCTTGCATGCAGTTGTCTGTCGTATTTTTTTAGCTAAGGGTTACTATCTAACTTATTGTTTTTTGCCTTTATAAACTGATTTTCATACATGTTTTTAACAATAAAAACATGAAAAATAAAAAAGTTTATTTTTTGAAAATGGGTTATAGCAGTTTCTCTGCACAATTACCTGCTGGCTTCCGTATGTGGTAGTTCTTCATTACATCAAAATCTGTATTAATACCAAGTAAAGATGAACATAAAATGTTATTTTTTCTATGTTCATGATAAAAAAAAAATATTTAAAAGAATAAAATGAAGGCAAGCAGTCTGTTTCTACGTGTTTCACATTGACCGTGGGAACTGCCTGGAATGCTGCTAATTCTCCATGTAGGGGCCTTGTAGGCGTTCCAATGCACTTGTTTAAATTTTGCCCACAGATATTTCAATGTCTGCATCCATTTTGTCTAGCTAGACACAAGCTTGTATTGTCATTCCTGTGCCCAGTATGAAAAAATAAAATTTTGCAGATAAAGAATTCTCTTGTTTCTGTCTTCTGGCTTTTGTGCCTAAAATACAGTATAAACCAGTCAACAGTTTAATAAAGAAAACAGTTTGTTAAGCTTGTGTAATTTCCTGCACTTCCCAAAAATAAACTGATGTTTTAAGACAACTAAATAAATGTGATGCACTTTGTTGCTCTTCTTTGGTAAATGTTCATATTCTGTATCCCTAAGCAAGTTATTTAAAGACTGTCTCCATTACTTGACCTGCTTTATCTGAGCTACAGAGGCAGTTTAAAAAAAACAAAAAAAACAAAAGAAAGTAAAGTGCTAGAGCCCATCTGAAGAGATGTGATTGCACCAATGAAGTCTCAGTCATGGTTACTGCAGCTTCTTATTGGTTCTGCCTCTCACATCCCCTCTGCAGCCATTTTAGGATGGTGAGTATAAAAGATTTGGTGCTCTGCCACTGACGTAGAAGATCTCTGGGAAAAAAAAACATTTTCTGCCTTGGGGCTCCAGAAAATGTGACTGGCTATATTTAGCTATGCTTATATCAGCAATAACTGTACAAAGCTCTATTGTTTTAATATGAATAATGTATATGTATATGTATGCTATACCTTTTATTTGACAGTTTGTACAGAGTATCGTTTCTAGAGACTATATGATAATAGTGTGTTTTATTGTCATGGACTAAAGAAAGCATTAAAATGTAGTACTTAACGCCTCTGCTAAAAAAAAAGACAATGCACAATAGAGCTAATTATCTTATGGTATGTCTCTAGTAGGCAGCAGTTAAGATAATAATTGCAGTGATTGTAATGTCTCTTTGCAGCTTATGCACCCATCTGTCATCCTTTGTACTGTAGGTACTGTAGTTGCGAGACAAATTTTCAAAGCTGTTACACAAAACAGAAGCCATTCAGCATTTGGACATAGAGAGGACTATTTACTAAGAAGCGTTAAGTGACAAGTGATAAATTAGGTGAAAAGTGATAAGGTGCCAGCCAATCATCTTCCAACTGCCATCTCACAGGCTGTGTTTGATAAATGACAGTTGGGAGCTGATTGGCTGGCACCATATCACTTTTCACCTAACTTACTTGTCACTTAACACTGCTTAGTAAACAGACCCCAGAATCTGGTGTTTGCACCAGACCAGGATATATATGAATTTCAAAAACTTTGAAAACTATCCAGTAACCTTTGTCTATCTAGATATTTTCACTATGGCAGTAGGGATACCACCGTTTTATTTTCAGATTCCCAGACAGTTGCTGTGACCAGGGGCATGGCCAAAATCGCAGTAGGGTGAGAACCATTTCATTTGTCAGATATAAGGCCATTTTCTTACCACTCTAATAAAGACAGAAAAATGGATTAATGACATCAGATTCATCGATATGCCCCTTCATATGCCATCTGCTTCATTCAACTTTCTGTGTAAAAGGTCAAACTGTTTAATATTTTCACTGCAATAATAATTGTTGCAGGATGGCTGGCAGGTGTCGATTGGTGCTTACTAACCAGTTTATCCTAGTACCTTTTTCTACATAGGTATCTGTGCAACACTTTTTACAAATATCTACTGTTTTGTCCAAACGCTTTACAATCATGGCAGATGCATATTAATAGTTAATGGCTTCCATGGTGCATCAAATTGTAACGTAACCTGCTAGAGTGCACATTTAATACATGTCACTTTTAAATGGCTGATGTGCACAATTAAAGTATAGCCCCCACTGACAGCTGCCATCCAGAGTGCAAGTGAGGGGAATAGAAGATATTTTACTTCACAGTATGGCCTATTTATCATCCCTTAATTTCTATAAAAGTAGGTGAAAAATAACATTTTCACCTACTTTTGTAGAAATTAAGTTTCAGGGTGATTGATAAACTTGATATCTCATGGTTACAATTCTGCCCCAATGATTTCCACAGTCTCCAGATGTAGAAATTATGTAATTTATCAAGTTCTGAAAAAGCATTTTTTTTCAGAACTTGGTAGTGTAACTGTACGTCATTCTAAGAGGGGGTACAGCCCCCAAATGTGTTCACAAGCTGCAGTAGCTTGTGCAGCAGGGGGATCTATTCAGATTCCTCCCTGCTGTGTTCTGCTTGCCTGCAGCTGCAAGCTCCCAATCACCCCTCCCAGCATCAATGCACTCACGACGGCATGAGAGGAGTCTTCATGCCGAGGGTCTCACTCAGTGGCAGTGGCAGAACTATGGGAGACAATGGAAGCGCCTGCCGCTGGGCTCCAGCTCTGAAAGGGGCACCTCCTCCATTGTCCACAACACATTCACCCCACTTAGGGCTGTAACTATGTACCCGGAGTGTATAGTCATGGCCGCCCAATACATGGCACCCCTTCCCAGCACCTGAGAAACCACCATACACTAGTGGAGAGCTCCATGTCAGACCATCAGCTGCTGCCTTCATCCATCTATAGCGTCTCTGCATGCGAATTGCTGCATTACAGTGTCAGTGGCTGTGTCAGGGGGGGGCACCAAATTCTAGCCTGCCTCCGGGCATCTGAAATGAACTTACGCCACTGCTCAGTGGCGTAAGTTCATCCCAGATGCCCGGAGGCAAGTTATCATTTAGTGCCCTCCTATCCCCCATATTTACAGCCCTAAATGGGGGGAATATATTGTGGGTGATGGAGGAGGTGCCCCTTCAGTGCTGGTGCCCGTCGGTAGGCGCCTCCATTGTCTCCCATACTTCTGCCCCATGTCTCACTTCTCTGAACGCTCTAGCTGGTCCCTCGTTACCATCTGTCTTCTCTCTGATGGGACAATTTTCTCCTGCTGCTCTGGTCTTCCGAGACTCTTTACAGCCTGTCTTCATGATCAGGCCTGTAGAGAGCCAGTCCAGGCCCCGGTAATTTTTTGAGGTGTGGCCTAATAGCGGGAGGCATAGCCACGCCATCTTAGAGAAAAATAGGGGGTGCTATGATCCCCTCAGTCTGGATAAAATTCATGGGGGTGTCAGATTGCTTCCCCCCACACCGGCAGAGGACTGCTGCTGCTCACTGGCAAAAGCCTCCCTAGCCCCACTGCAGCCCAGCACTGGGAAGAAAGGCTGCAGGCAGGTAAGAGGGAGAGGGGTGGTGGAAGACCAGGACACCTCCATCAAGCCCAGGCCTGGGTAATTAGTACCAGCTCCCAGTCTGGTGCAGGAAGTGGCCCTGTCACTTAGAGATGACCATGAAACACATCAGGAAATAATGCTATGGTCTCTATCTTTCCTCTCTGCAGTTTCCAGCACTCTCTCAGCCACCCACACATATTCTGCTACTGGCCCAGTTCCCTCACTGTTAGAGTAATACAATGTAACTAGCAGTAAGTGGTTAGTGGATATAATACTATATGTGTGACTATACCATAGCTGCACACAGCTCTCTAGCTTAGTGCTGTGGCTAGAAGGATCTGACTAGTTAGCTAGCAGAGGTTGAGGAAGCAGACAGTGAGCAGAAGCCAGAACAAGACAGTGAGTCTGACGAAAAAAGAATTATATTTCAAGGTGCTGTCTATCCGAAATAACAAACACTCTGGACAATTTTAAAATCTTGTGTAAAGTGCCTCGAGTTAAAAAAGGTTGAAAATCACTGCTCTAATCCATATCCAGGCTGTCTTGTGTTGAGCTCAACATTTTGCATAAGAGCTCTACCTACTACCCAGAAGACTTCATGCAAAAGAAACTGTCCACAAAATTATAAGGATATATGCACCTCTTCCTGTGAACATGTGGAAACTAAAATGGAAACTGTCCTATACTCTACCCAGGGTGCATTTGGAAAGCTCATATGAAAGCCTGAGAGCTTCAGATTTAAGTTGCTATCAGGCTGACCACTAGGTGGAGATTACACAGAAGACATGCATATAATAAACAATGATGCTGAAGGCATGACAGTCATGTAATTTAAAAGGCATTGGGCAGACCATCTAGACACGGCAGTAGAAAACCAAGGTACTTTACACGGGACATCCAGTGCCCTTTGCCCAATGATTGCAGTAGATCAGCCTGCACATGACACACTGTAGGTAATTGGACAGTTTCAGTTCACTATGCTTCGTGTATGAGGGATTTTGGATGCAATTCTCCTTTAAACCTTTCAATTACTAAGATCGCATAGAGAGAAAAACAGGCAGTTAATGTGCTGCCAGCATCACAGGGCATTGTAAGGACAATTTAACTTAGTAAGTGCACCTTCCTGGCAGCTGTTCTCCTTGTGAAGATCATATGATTTTCTGGGAAAAGTATCAATTTTCCTTGTGTGTGTGTGTTTGTGTGTGTGGCTGGTGAGTTACCCAAAATCATTTTACACATTCTCCTGCTCATTGATATTGCTTGCTTTTATCTAATACCAAATAAAATACCATAGTACACAAAGAAAGGAGTTTCTTCCCTACAGCTTCTATGGTGATGGCTATAGAAGGCAAGAGCAGAATATTGAAATATTTTATTTCTCAAATACAAAGGAAGAAGGTGCCCCGACCCCATCTGTATATGATCATTGTCATGTTTTTTTTGGGGGGTGGGGGGATTGGTTCAGATGTGGGCACCATTCCACAGTCCAAATCCCCTGCTCATTGGAGCAAGTACAGGAGTTTAGGGATAGACAGAAAAACCTAGCCCCAGTCACAGTCCACTTGCATCTTTGCCGTTTATGCATCGTCATGCACTGTATGGTGCGAGTCTTGTGCCCGCGAGCAGGGTCGCACGGGATCCGTAGGATTGCAGGGCAAGCGGCAAAGGAGAAAAGAGGACACATCTGTATACCAATGTATACAATGGAGACTTTATACACTGTATAGTGTATGCAATACAATATTAATAGCATAGACTGCTGATAAAAATTAAGTAATCACATTGACATGTAATGAGAGTTGGTCTGAACTCTGCACCCCCCCACATAAGTGTTAGTTATGTCACTTCCAGACAATTCCATCAAAAAAACACTTCTACAGTCTCCAAACACTTCTGTCTCCATACTCATCCCATACCACATCATGATAACATAGACACTCTTGAAAATCACCCACTAATAGCATCACTGAAGCTCTGCACGTTGTGGCCGCAGCTCTAGCAAAATTGTATTATATACTACTGCTATTGTGGTTAAGATTCGAGTGGCCAAGCCGGAGGAGGTTTTCCAGGTAACTGGAAACTCCCTCTGTGTATTCCTATGACTGCTGTAGATTAACATTAGAGATGAGCGATCCATTTTTGAGAAAACCGAACACACCTAAACGCAAAGGTTTTGAGTGGATCAAAGTCCTGGCTCAGGTCTTCCCGACAAGTTTGAATCCCAGAATGTGGCAAAACTTAATTTTCCTGGAAATGTTGGATCTTGCATGTTTTGGATTGCATATAAGAGTCCTTCCTTAGTGATCAAGTGCCATTTCACACAGGAGAGTGGAGGGAGAGGGTGTGGGACCAGCGGTGGGCTGGGCCGGGGGGCAGGGTGCCATCTGCCCCCCCGGGCCGGTACAACTGTGCAGCATCAGGGCCGGCCGGTCCTCTGCTGGGCTGCCTGTCTGGCCGGCTCACATCAGCCCGCTGGACCGGCTCACATCCGCCGGCTGTGCGTGCGCTTACAGGGTTTGCCGGAAGCTGTGGTCTGCGCCGAATAGCGGCACTTCCGGGTGCTAGAAGGAACCACCGGGGACAGCTGCAGCAGCGGCTGGGCGGCAGAAGCGGTAGTCGGACTGGTGGTTGCTACATCCCCTAGTCCGGAGGAGTATCCTCAGTGCCGGTAACTGTGTCTCTCTCTGGGAGGGGGAGGAGGAGTGATTGCTGTCCAACACTACTGGGACACCGTGTACTCACCTCCCACCTCAGTGCCTTACACCTCCCACATAACTGTAGTAGCCCATTTATTCACCCACACTGCCTTTACTTGTATATATATATATATATATATATCTGTGTATATTTATATATTATGTAAATGTGTATATATATTATATATATGTATACATATAAATGTATATATATTATACAGTATATGCATATATATATATATATATATATGTATAAATATATAATGTGTGTGTGTTTATATGTATATATACCACACACCTAATTGCCTCACAGCTAACCCCCTGCTCCCAGCACCTAGGGACCTATTTATTCACCCACACTGCCTGTACCTGTTTATATACAGTATGTATGTATATATATATATATATATATATATGTGTGTGTGTATGTATATATATCGTGTGTAATATATATATATATATATATAATATAGTGTGTGTATATATACTTGTCCCCTCGTGGGCTCACTTTGCTCACCACAGGATTATATTCCCCCTCTATGTCCACGTGGATAGTAGGGAATGACGTTTGACAGTAACTGATGATGTCAGGGTACATATATGGAAGAGGATCTATCCACTACTCTTGTCCCATCTGCCCCCTTTTCTTTCTCCTCCACCCACTTACCTCTCCATCCTTCTGTCAATGTCCCTCGTTTTCCTTTATCTTCTATTATCCCCTTCTTACCTCCACCTTTCCCGTCAATCCTATCTCTATCCCTGCCACATATATTCCCCCACGGTAGAGACTATTTCCCTTCAGATACTGTACCTAGAAGTGATGTACACTGAGGGCGGAAGTGCAGTTTCCTGCCCACACAGTCCACTAAAAAAATTAAAGTTGACCCCTCATGTACTCTCTTCACTCGCCACGCTTCGGGCTCGGTGGCTCACTACGATCGCCACATGGTTATGTTCCCCCTCTATGCCCACTTGGATGGTAGGGAATGACATTGGACACTGGCTGATGACGTCGGGGTCAATCTACGGAAGGGGATCTAGCTGCTTTAATTCCCCCACTACATATCTGCCCTCATCCCTTACACATTTTCCACCTCCCCCCTACAAATCCCCTTCCGCCACCCTACACATGCTACCTGCTCCCACTACACTTTTACCCTCCTCCCCACTACAAATCCACCTTCTTCCCCCCCTACACCTCCTCTTCCATACACATCTACCCTCCTGCCCCATACACATCCACTCTTCGCCTTCAGCGCCACAAAACTGAACCTAAGGATGGCAGGTCTGTTACTAGGTGACTTATTTATCACAATCTGCATTTTTAATGTAGATGTGATAAATATTTTACGCCCAAATTCACAATGTGTTAATTAATATTTTTATGCAAATTTACAAAAATCTTCTTGCCAGGAGACGGGCTCCGTTAAGAGCCTGCCCTGGGGTTGGGCTGGAAGCAGTGTGATAGCGTAACGCTATCACACTGCTTTCTGGTTTGGGTCCTCGGCACACACTGTGCATGTGCGGCGCTCATGGGCCAACAGAGACGGATCCGGAGTACCCCTCTCCAGAAGGAATAGTAACCCATAGACTACTATAGAGTAATGCCATCTGGAGATGGCGTTACCCTATCAGGGCCAAGCTCCACAATGTGCTGTATTGATACCGTTTGAACAGCATCGATATTAGAGAGATTTGATTGCACAGACCAGATTGCCCATACCTCCCATTTCAATATAAAATAACTTTGTCACACAGAAACAGTTTGCGGTTACAACACACACAAAGGTACTATATTGTAAAAAGGGTATAATCAGCCTTAATCTATACAATGCAGCTATATACAGGATAAAGACAAAGATACAATTACCAACATTTCGCTATGCGGTCTGGATCCTAGACTAATCAGCTGTCCATCAGGATTGCTGTGTGTTTCTTTAGGGTCAGGCAGGGAGAAAGGTAGCAAAGGAAAAAGGGAAGGGATCCAGTCTGCATGGCAATTTATAGGTGTACAATTACCTTTGAACATAAGATGAATACTCAGAGGGGTTTCCTATTGGCCCTTTATTACTGAGTCACAATGGTTGTTGCTATTCATTTGTTAGTAAATGGTTGACGTCACTGGAGGTTGAACTTGTTAAAAAAAATCCCTTTGTACTAACATTTGGCATGCAAATCTACAGGGGAGGTGTACAGTGATTTATACAGTATAGAGTATAATTCTTGGCAGGTCTTCATAACTCGATAGTGATCCCTTCCATATTCATTCTGTTGATTTCATATTCCTGTTGAGACAGAGGGAAATCAGTAGATACTACTCATGACCCATTTATCTTATTCCTAATCCCAGATATCATATAACTGCTATTTAACATGTAACATTCACTGTATACCTTTAAAACACATAGCATTGTGCGTATCTCAGTCAGTTTAGGGTTAAATGGGATATAAGTTTATTGTAAGGAAAGGCTGCTGTCCGTCGGGGTAAGGTTTCCGACAATAATACTTAAAAGCTGGCTATGCGATTGAAACGCAAAACAGTATTTAAACAGTATTGCTGTACTAACTTTATGTGTTTATGTAATGTAAAAATGGCGCTTAACTGTTGTGAGCACAGGAGCATGGCTCGCCATTCACAATATGACGAGTTGTGGGGGCATGGGATGCGTGTGCATGTATAGCGAGCATGTGCGACTTGCGCGTGCGCAAGTGCATGCGCAAATGCGGTGGGAGCCTGTGTTCGCATAAGATGGCCGTGGACGATCAAATCGTCCAATGGATGTCGTGTTGCGATTCGTGCGCAATTAAGCGATCGCAACCAATTTATACGGTTTCGACAGTCCACCCTTTGATAGCAATTATACGCTATCACCATACGCAAGCAACAATTAATAATTGGTTATCTGATTAGCCATACTATAAGACATTAGTTAATGTTATTGTTATGGGATGGCATGAGTTGTTAATTTACCCATCAATGAAGCGCTCTTGGGGGAAGGGACATAAAACTAGCCTTATGTGCACACCACAGGCCAGACTGAAGAGGTCGTGACCATATGTTAGATGTGGGAATGCACCTAACCCATAAGGATCATTTTGAATTGTTTAGAGACTTCATTTTAAGATGTTTTGAAATAGCATTAATAACACTTTTATGCACTGCTAAACAAATCCAAATCACATCATTACAAGGTACGTGTTCTTATGGGACTTCTACTATCATTCGGATCTTATTTCATGTGGACACTGTATTATAAAGTATTGTTCAATGTTCGTAACGATATGACTCCGTGTGGTTATTTGAATCATTGAATAATGCGCCCCTGGGGACATAAAGTAGCCCCTCGTACGCATACCATGTGGACTCTAAGTTGAGGACCAATGGGGAGCTAGTGTGGGAAAGCACCACTCCATGGAGAGGACAACCTTGGAAGAAAGGGGAGATGGAGACTACATTTAAACTAGGGTGTTCTAAAGAAACATTGACAATACTTTATTATACATGGCAATATGCAAGCAAACATTAGATCGTACTCTCTAATTCAGGGTTATAATGTAGGGTAACTACCATCATTATTTCATTTTCCTGGTTTCCATTGGAACAACCTTTTGCACACTTCATAGCCGCTGGAACACATCTGATACATATGCCAATTATTAGGATGACCACCAACACTAGGATCAGGAGTTTCCCTATACTCGCAATCAGTCCTTGGACCCACTCTCCTAGACCCGAGAACCATTTCATAGGGTTCAACCAGGAGAACCACTCTTCGACCTGTTCCTCCACTTCAGCGATTGAAGCATTATGGTTCTTCTGAAATTCCCATTTCAACTGCAGAATTTCATCCATTTTCCGGTCTATCACCTCCTTGGGGTCACTAGTGCTATTGGTGATATAAGTACAACATTTAACACCAAACTGGGTGGCTAGGGTTACGCAATACCCTCCAGTGACAGCAGTTAAATAATTCAGCACTAAACGATGTTGGACCAGCTCTTTCTTGTACACTTGCAACTCCTTACCAGTGTACCTAAAGGTGTCATCATATAGCTCGGTGATATTATCTATTAATTTTGCGAGATCTTGAATATACCTAAAATTTAGAGATCCCCGAGCAATCCTGGTGGGATCAAGTGCAACTAAAATCTGGAAGCCAGTCGTCTCACTTATCATTTGAGTGGCTTTATGCACATCACCAGGAATCATGTTTCTTTTATTTCTGTGTTCATAATGCCTATGAAAGTATGGAGAAGGTATTTTCCTATGGACATCAATCATTTCATTATGTGCAAGAGTCATGACTTCAGGGAGTACCTTTCCCAAATGGCATAGTCCACTGGAACTTGGAGAGAGCCATTTATATGCTTTTCTACCACAAATATAATATACATCATCTGGGAGGATGAATGGGATGGAATGTTTCATGATACCGGTACACATCTTTTCTATGAATGATCCCATCCCTATCTCCTCCATTTGGCTAATACAAGTATCAGGTTGTATGATCTTCGCACAGTACCCGGGTGGTACTCTTCCAACCATCACTTTAACATTACTCCACGTATACCTGTACCTATAGAATTTCCCACTTGTAACAATGCAATGTTGTATAAAAGTGCTGAGTCTATAGATACATTATCGGCTCTCAGTGAGAAGGTCATTGTCTGATTAATTCCTGTGATTTCCCAATTCCCAGGTTTGTTGGGATTGGTGAAGCTGAAACATAACAGGGATTTATCTACTTGATATTGGTGGAGCTTCAAATTAGGGGAATCGGATATGTTAAATTTTCTGTCCACCGGTTTGCCTCCCTGTAAGTCAATGACTTCAGAGACCTTTAAGGGGAATGGGACTAACCCTACATTATGCTGTCCTTGAGGAACCTGGGAGCATACCCAACATTCGGTTTGGTTCAAAACCTTGCCTACTAGGGAATGGTAGTCCTCTAACGGATGCTCACCCAAGTATAAATTACTCTGGGTCTGACATCGTAGGATGCATTTATCATTGACTACAGGCCCACAATTTGCGCATATACAATACTCTTCAGACAATAAACCTTCACACTGCCGCCGAGATTCCAAGAGAGCAGATCTTTTAACCATTACAGTGCTAATATTGGTCAGGTACTGGCCTTGTTTTTGCAGCTCTTTCTCTCCCAGCTCCTCTCCACCGACACCACTACCGATCTCTCTCTCCATCCTCCGACCACCAGCACAGAACCAGGACATCCCGAGACACAACAGTATGATATGAACTCTGGGAGGATACACAAAAGCAGTTACAACCTGAAACCCCATCACCATACCAGGTCTTACCAGCCTTGTTCAAGTGCTACAGATACAATTAGTAGCTTTCACGGAACAGGCTTGCAATTGACAGGTCCAGGTTCTCTGTCTGGTTCTCCTCAGGATTTTTGACCTTCCGACAATGGCTGGAATGGACCCAGGTGTCTCTCTCAGCTACTTTCACGGATGTTGTACTTGTCAGTAGCACTTGGTATGGTCCTTCCCAACGGTCAGTCAAACAACCTGAACGTAAAAAGTTTCGGATCATAACATACTCTCCAGGTTCAACATCATGACACTTCATTTCAGGCATATCAGGTGATAACAGTTTTAGTTTCTGCTGCTGCTGTTGGAGCTGCTTACTCATCCCTATAAGGTACCTCACAGTAACCTCGTTGTTACTTTTCAAATCTTCCTGAGGACTTATAATTAAATGAGGTTGCCTCCCGAACAGTATTTCGAATGGGGAAAGATTAAGAGGGGATCTAGGGGTGGTCCTGATACTATGGAGCACAAGAGGCAGAGCTACTGGCCATCCCAAACCAGTTTCAGCCATGATTTTACTCAGATTGTTTTTAATAGTACCATTTACCCTCTCCACCTTGGCACTGGCCTGCGGTCGATATGGGGTGTGAAGCTTACTATTAATACCCATCAACTTACACATACATTGAAAAACATCTCCGGTAAAATGGGTACCCCTATCACTTTCAATTACTCTAGGGATACCATACCTACATACAAACTCCTGAACTATTTTCTTTGCCGTGAATGCAGCAGTGTTGGTAGCAGCTGGGTATGCCTCTACCCAATTAGAGAATACGTCTATGCAAACCAAAACATACTTCAAGTTCCTGCAGGGTGGTAACTGGATGAAGTCAATTTGTATGACCTGGAAAGGGCCGTCTGCTGGAGGGATGTGAGATGGTTCGGTGGGTACAGTTTTTCCTATATTCTTCCATAAGCAGGTCAAACAGGACATTGCCCTCTTCTCTGCTTGGGAAGAAAAGCCAGGTGCATACCAGTATGCCTTCACTAACTTACACATACCCTGCTTACCCAGATGGGTCAGACCATGTGCTGCTTCTGCTAAGCTTGGGTAGTATGCCTTAGGAGCTACTGGCTTCCCTTGTCCATTTCTCCAGAGCCCAGAGGACTCTTGCTCACATCCCTTGGATCTCCAGCTTGCCTTTTCCTGATGAGTACACAGACCTTGCATTTCAACCAGTTTCTGCATGTCAACCGTTTCAAATACCAACACTTTATCCATTTGATTGTTTTAAACCCGCTGCCCATTTGGCAGTTTCATCAGCCCTGTTGTTACCCAATGATACTGGATCATCTTCGCAGGTGTGGGCTTTACACTTAATGACAGCTACTGTCTTGGGTAGCTGTATTGCCGTCAACAGTCATTTTATGTGATGTGCATGTGCGATTGGTGTGCCTGCTGCCGTTAGAAAATTTCTTAGACGCCATAGGGCCCCAAAATCGTGCACCACCCCAAAAGCGTACCTGGAGTCTGTGTAAATATTGGCCGTTTTTCCTTCGGCCAACTCACACGCTCTCCTTAGTGCCACGAGTTCCACCACCTGCGCTGAATGGGGTGGACCGAGTGGTTCGGCCACTATAACGTCCTTGTCATCAACCACAGCATAACCTGTACATAACTCACCTGTATCAGTCTGTCTATGGCAACTCCCATCCGTGTAAAACGTTAAGTCTGCATTTTCTAACGGTGTGTCATGAATGTCAGGCCTAGCTGTAAAATTTTGATTTAAATACTCCATACAGTCATGCCTATTAATTCCTGTACCAAACTCACCTTCTACCACTGGTAACGATTCACCTTTACCTTCCACCCTTTGTGCATCATGAGGCACACTTGGTAAATATGTAGCAGGGTTTAAAGTATTACACCTCTTTATAGTAATGTTGGTCGGTGCAATTAACGCTAGTTCCCATTTAGTGATCCTAGCGGAGGAAACGTGTCTGGTCTGGGACGAATTTAAAAGGGCAGAAACAGCATGTGGTGTATGTACAGTCATGTCATGGCCTAACACTACATCCTCACTCTTTTCCACTAAGAGTGCGGTTGCAGCTACGCTCCTTAAACACGTTGGGAGTGCTCTTGCCACAGCGTCCAACTGTGCACTGTAGTATGCTACTGGTCTATTGGCATCACCATGTTTTTGCGTGAGAACTCCTGCCGCACAACCAGCAGCCTCCGTACAAAATAAATCAAAGGGTTTCCCATAGTCTGGAATCCCCAATGCAGGTGCTCTTATCAGACTGTCCTTAAGATTAAGGAAGGCTTGCTCTGACTCTTCAGAGTGCAAGACACGGTCTGGTTTTGTGGAAGATACTAACTCCTGCAGTGGTAAAGCCAGAATGGAAAAACCGGGTATCCATGACCTGCAAAACCCACACATGCCCAAGAAGGTACGGATATGGTGCTGGTTCTGCGGTAGTGTCATGGTCTGTATGGCGTGGATTCTGTCCGCTGTCAGATGTCGGAGGTCTTGGGTAAGACAGTGTCTCAAGTATTTAACCCTGGTCTGGCACGGCTGTAACTTGTCCTTAGCAACCTTATGCCCTGTGTGCGAGAGGTGAAGCAACAAAAGTTTAGTATCATTTAAACATGACATAAACAAATCAGAGCATAACAACAAATCGTCTACATATTGGATTAGTACCGATCCATTGGCAGGTTGAAAAGACTGTAAACAATCATGTAAGGCCTGGGAGAAGATACTGGGGCTGTCAATGAAGCCCTGGGGTAGTCATGTCCATGTGTACTGTACGCCTTTGTATGTGAAGGCAAATAGGTATTGGCAATCAGCATGAAGGGGGACGGAGAAGAAAGCGGAGCATAAATCTATTACCGTGAAATGGGTTGCAGTTGATGGGATTTGCATAAGGATGACAGCTGGGTTAGGCACTACGGGAAATTGACTTTCTACCACCTTATTAACCCCTCTAAGGTCCTGTACCAGCCTGTACCCCCTCCCACCACTCTTTTTCACAGGGAAGATGGGACTGTTGGCTACACTGGCTGTACGGACTAAAATTCCCTGTTGTAGTAAACGCTCAATTATGGGGTGAACCCCTAACTCCACGTCTGGCTTTAATGGGTATTGGGGAATTTTAGGAGCGTGTCTACCGTTTTTCAGGTTTACCATGACGGGAGCTACATTTGCCATTAACCCAGTGTCCTGTCCATCCTTAGTCCAAAGGAAACTAGGTATTTGTTCTAACATTTCATCTACCTGAGCTGAACCCTTGTCTGATGTTATGGTGTGCAGCATTAACCTTTGGGGAGTGTCTAGCACATCCCTTACCTCGTGTGCAAACCTTCCTGGGACATCCATAAATATCCCGTCAGGGGTACAATAGATAATGCGTCCCATTTTGCACAATAAATCTCTTCCCAGGAGATTAGTAGGGGCTGTTGCTGCCAGGAGGAAAGAATGCCTGGCATGCAAAGGCCCAATGGTAACCTCCGTGGGTTTGGTTAAAGGGTAATGCTGTACGCTACCTGTTACACCCATTGCTGGTACTGTCTGGTTTGTTATCTGTAGATTTTCAAGAGATTTTAAAACAGACCTGTGTCTACTAGGAAGGAACGTTCAGTACCAGCTACATTAACCTTTATTACCGGCTCTTCCCTAGTACCTCCCGTTATCCTGACTGCCTGCAGACTACAGGTATCACCTAACCCCTATAGTTGGCTATCTTCCCCTAGCAAGGCATTTGCAGCAACTATGTGGGCAGGATTTATCTGGTAGTTCTTATGGTTACGAGATGCATCAGTATGTTGCTGCATGTGGGGTTCCTGAATTATGACTCTACAGTCCTTCCTAAAGTGTCCTACTTGGTTACAGTTAAAACATTTCTTAGCTGATCTGTTGGGGAAATTTTGTTGAAGTCCGGGAGGAGGGGATTTTGAGTGTGGGTATGATGGTTTTGGGTGTGTGTGAAGAGTGTGTTGTGGTCTGGTGTGGTATGTGTGAGGGAATTGTATGGGTTGGGCCTGCGCAGGATGGTAGGTGTTTAAGACTTGTAACTGTGCAGGTGGATATGTGTCTGTTGGCTGTAAGTGCATATCTTCTAGAGCTCGAATGCTAACAGCCATCAATTTCTCGCTCAGAGCTTCACGTTTCCTGGTGATATTTTTGTCATGGTCTATTGCAGTTTCCCTGAGCGCGTCAACTGTTATCCCTCTCCAACCAGGGTGTGAGGTCTGAACTCTGTCTTTCAAACTGTCTTTTAGACCGTCCATTAGAACAGTGATGACCATTCCCCGGTAGTGCGTGCTATCCTCAATGTTTTCGATCCCAATGTACTGAGTGATCGTCTGCAGCCCACGATTAAAGTAATCTTCTGCAGGTTCACTTTCCTTTTGTTTAATGGAGAAGATTTTACTCCAATTAACAACTAACGGGAAAAATATGGCTAGTTGGGCAACTATACAGGCAATGCAATCCTGATTACCTTGATCAGTTAAGGGGATGTCTGCATCCAGAGTACATGCTGTGATAAACTTTTTCACATCTGTACCTTCTGGGAGACATGCTCTTAACACCACACGCCAATCCTTGTTGGTTGGCTCATGGGCATTGCCTAGATCCTTTATGAAACGCTGACATTTTGCCAGATGTTTCTTGGGGTCAGGAAATTCAGACATAATGGAATGTAGTTCCGCCCCTGTCCAAGGACAGTGCATCGCTACTTCCCTTGTGGGTATGACACCATTCGCATCTGCGTTCCCATTAGGGACAATAATTGTCCTTACAGGGTGGATGCCTCCCACCTCTATACCTTTAAGCCTATTACTGCAGCGAACGGTATTAGTAACCTCCGCTATTGAAGCAGTTGGTTCTAATACTTCCTGCACCCTTATTAAAGGAGCCTCCCCCACCATGGGTTCTACTAGGGCCTCCCCCCCATGAGCTAAGGATCCCTCCCCCCCTCTTGATGCCATAGGGGCAGCTACTTGTACTTGCTGGGAAGGGACATTTAATAACTGCACAGCATGGGATACAGCAGACATTGCTACAGGATCACTTTCTGCATCATAGACATTTTTCAAATATTCACTCAGGACCGGGTACAACTTACTTGGTTCAGTTACAACATTTTTATAGTTTTTGTTATGTGGTAATGTATCATCACCGCCCACCACATAAGGTGGCGGGGGTGCACAAGCGCGATTCGCAATACCTTTGGCAACGCTACCGTGCCGCAAGTCTGCATTTCCCTGTGATGCGTACGCCACGCTGTGTAGCGTTGCGTGCGCATCACCCCTAGGCATGCACGTGGCTCCACGCGGTGCCCCATGCACGCCATTAACCCATGTGCGACTCTCATTCAGCCAGAGTTTCAAAGAATCATCATACTCCACTCTTTTCTTTAGGGATTTCACTCTACATATGTGATCCCTAAGGTTATTTAAAATCTCCATATTAAAGCTTCCAATCTTTGGGAAAGGTTTCTCACTCTTACCCGTCATCTTAACCCACACAGTACAGTGCGTCATTGCGTACGCACCATATTTAGTGTACATTATATGAAGAGCTGACCAGGTCGGACCTTGCATACACAGCGCATCGTCTACCATCCCTGTTGACTGTTTTGCGCCCATTTTGCGAAAAAAAACAACAACAATGATGAGACCGGTGGAAGAATTAACCAATAGGCTGCCTCCACACACCTATTCTACAGTTAGCTAATATCTAAAAATAGGGAACACAGCAATACCTACTAAGGCAAGAACAGTACCACCTATAATAGGGAACACAGGAGTTATCTAGCTATAGATAAAACCACAGTAACCACCTATTATCCTTTTGTCCCCGCAACCAGCCTCAGTCAGAGATGCCACACTCGTATGGTCCGGTCGCAACACTCAAAGGGCCTGATTCAGAGCTGGACGCAATTAGCGCTCGCTCATCCAGAAAATAGGGGTGGCTATTCAAATGAACCGTTCGCTCTTTGCGGTCTGTTCACGCCTCTAGGTCTGAACGAGTGAACAAAACTTGCGGTAATTTTTTGGAAAACTACGCCCCCTGGTCGCTCGCATCCTACGTCATGTCCGCTATTTATTAGATTAATCGAGTACATCGACCAGCGTATGAACTGCTCGCTATTCTTGTGGCTGGTTTTTGCTACCACAATTTTGCGAGCAGTTCTGGCTATAAAATAACCCAGTGATGTGGTCAATGACGCTGCTGTTTTAATTATGCACACCCATAAAACGCCCGTTTTGACCTTTAAGCACGCCTGCGTTCGGATCTCCACTCCCCGTTTTCAAGCACCTTCCCCTGTTACCACCCACATACGCCTCTTTCTGTCACTCAAATTATCAGGCATTCGCTATTTTGCGAGCACATGAATTTTGACCGCACTGACTGGTTCGCGCATGCGTATAACGATCCGTACGCATGCGCAGTTGGGCAAACATCGCTCGGAGCGAACGAGCGGCCGCTTACGAGCGGCTCTGAATCAGGCCCAAAGGCCCTAACTGACCGATGAATATTACAACTACACTGGAAGCTATATTTTATCGTTAACTCTCTTTAACGATAGGAAACCAGGAGGATCCCCTCTGCCAGTATACCTGTTATGTATACCCTATATTTATTACCTAAAATAGGGACCACGAAGGCACAACCTGTTTAACAATCTCAATCATACACCTTTCACACTTCTATATTGTGGCCAAATAACAAAAATAAAAAAAAAACCTTTCTTTTGATTAATAGCCTTTTGGAGATTACAGCCCTATCAATATGACGTATTTCAGTCTTGATGATTTATTTGAATTCTAACAGAAATGCTAGTCACATGCTTCACTTGCTATTGTGCGTTCGGTTACAAACAATTAGATGTAATCACTACACATGGCAGGAAGTGGCCGTACATCCGGTCGCACGCACTATGCTGCGACTGTTTGCACGTGGTGTACACTAAAACCTTTGTGGCGTTATTGTGCGATCGGTTGCGCATGCAATGCGCGGCCGTTCTACAACAACGTGGGCAAGCACAAATCTCTCTCCACTATCCCAGATTCTAATCAGCCCTCTCTGAATTCGCAAACTGCGAGTCTCCGTCTCTGAACAAAAATAGGAACGCAGGAAAAAAATCTGCGGGCGCCTTTCCAGTCTTTTGTTCCAAGACGAGGGGAGCAGTTCAAAAACACAGTGATGGGTGATATCCAACTCGATGAGCCCCCATTTATTGATACCGTTTGAACAGCATCGATATTAGAGATTTGATTGCACAGACCAGATTGCCCATACCTCCCATTTCAATATAAAATAACTTTGTCACACAGAAACAGTTTGCGGTTACAACACACACAAAGGTACTATATTGTAAAAAGGGTATAATCAGCCTTAATCTATACAATGCAGCTATATACAGGATAAAGACAAAGATACAATTACCAACATTTCGCTATGCGGTCTGGATCCTAGACTAATCAGCTGTCCATCAGGATTGCTGTGTGTTTCTTTAGGGTCAGGCAGGGAGAAAGGTAGCAAAGGAAAAAGGGAAGGGATCCAGTCTGCATGGCAATTTATAGGTGTACAATTACCTTTGAACATAAGCTGAATACTCAGAGGGGTTTCCTATTGGCCCTTTATTACTGAGTCACAATGGTTGTTGCTATTCATTTGTTAGTAAATGGTTGACGTCACTGGAGGTTGAACTTGTTAAAAAAAATCCCTTTGTACTAACATTTGGCATGCAAATCTACAGGGAGGTGTACAGTGATTTATACAGTATAGAGTATAATTCTTGGCAGGTCTTCATAACTCGATAGTGATCCCCTCCATATTCATTCTGTTGATTTCATATTCCTGTTGAGACAGAGGGAAATCGGTAGATACTACTCATGACCCATTTATCTTATTCCTAATCCCAGATATCATATAACTGCTATTTAACATGTAACATTCACTGTATACCTTTAAAACACATAGCATTGTGCGTATCTCAGTCAGTTTAGGGTTAAATGGGATATAAGTTTATTGTAAGGAAAGGCTGCTGTCCGTCGGGGTAAGGTTTCCGACAATAATACTTAAAAGCTGGCTATGCGATTGAAACGCAAAACAGTATTTAAACAGTATTGCTGTACTAACTTTATGTGTTTATGTAATGTAAAAATGGCGCTTAACTGTTGTGAGCACAGAAGCATGGCTCGCCCTTCACAATATAACGAGTTGCGGGGGCATGGGATACGTGTGCATGTATAGCGAGCATGTGCGATTTGCGCGTGCGCAAGTGCGTGCGCAAATGTGGCGGGAGCCTGTGTTCACATAAGATGGCCGTGGACGATCAAATCGTCCAATGGATGTCGTGTTGCGATTCGTGCGCAATTAAGCGATCACAACCAATTTATACGGTTTCGACAGCTGGTAGAAAAGTTGGGGCCACTTACTTGTGTTTGCCCCCCAGGCTAAAAGTTGCCAGCCAGCCCCAGTGTGGGACTATGGACTTTGTATAAAAAAAGTGTATAAATGCCATTAGGACACCATCAGGACACAAGATTAGGGCAAAGATTTGTAGTATGTAGATGCAGTGGGTGGGAAGGGTGACTGCATGCATCATTGTCACAGTAGGTGAGTTTCTTTGTCAGACACATACTGAACACACACTGCAAATTGCAAACAGGCTACTGTGTATGGTGATGCAAAAAATAAAAAAGACTCTTGATTGTTTGTTATCCTTTTCTCAAGGACATTTATCTACACTGCAGTATATTGTTTATCACTTGTGTATGAGGGCAGAGACAGTGCTGATTACAAGATTATTTGTCCAAAAATAATCTGCTATTTCTGAGCTGCACCCCAAAAATGAAGACTCTGGACTCTTAGCCAATCAGCGGTAGTTGTCCTAGTAACCGGCCGCTGATTGGCTAAGAGCAGCTAAGATGTCATTCGGGTAATACTGTGTATACAATATAGCGGTCCGTGGGCTCCGCGTAACTAGTTGTTTTATTTTCTGAAGACCGGCTTTTACTAAACGAGAGGACTGACCAGCACCAGGGAGTAGGTAAGTATGTAGTGTAAATGCGGGTGTGTGTGGGTGGGTGGGTCAGTGAATGTGTGATAAAGTAATAAAACATTTCATGTGTGTACTGTGGTTTGTTAAATATTTTTTTCCCAGTGGGAGTACAGGTGCCAGCAGCCTGCTGACACTAGTGGTTCTACCAGTGCCGCAAGACAGGATGGCTGGCACTTGTAGTCCCACTCTTAAGAATAATATTAGCTTTCAGCTCAGGGCTGGTTGAGGCAGGACCCCATTTTTGCAGGGGTCCCCACTTTCTGAAAATTGCCAGTCCTGGGCTGACCAGTTCAGAACTGGAGAATGGTTTGGCAGGGGGGCCCCACACTGTGTCCTCCTGTTGTGCCATTATCACCATGGCTGGATCACTCCAGTGCTGGTTATAGAAAAAAAGGGGAAACCCCACATCGGTTTTTCCACCAATTTTCCCGTATCACAACTGGCTCAGAAGTCCAGTTATGCTTTTGGGGAGTTTTTTTTTAACTCTTTCAGTACGGCCTACAATACAGAAGCAGTGCTTCTGCTGAACATGCTGCTGAGGAGCGGGTCTATTTTAAACTTCTATTTTGTACAGAGTTTTCTCCATTTCTGATTGTGTTTGCAGACACGATTCTTGGTAAATGTCCGTGGTCCATCCCTGACTATGGAAAGTACTTGCAAGTTGGTTCGATGGTGTAATGATTTCTGTTTGTGTGTTCAGCTGTGTTTTGCAGATAGATAAAAAAATTTTAAATCCGTGTTTGCCTTTAGTAAATCTCCATGTTTGAAAACCAGGGGAAACTCTAACAGGAGTGCTAATTTGGACACACATGATTCTTAGTAAATTTATCCCTAAGGCTGAATAATAAACTGCGTGTCACAAACTTCACAGATCCCTGAGGAGATTCAATGGGTGTCAGTAAGTATCTCCTCCCTATTACGTCATTTGCAGCAAGTTCATGTAAATTATTTGGAAAATCTCAAAAATCCTGTAAATTATAGCAAGCAGTCCAGCATCAGCTTCCAGAAGTATGGGTAGATCCCAGCACATGCAATCCCTACCACCAACACCTTCATCATTAACATCCTCATGAATGATCGAAGATTGTCCTTCTTCATCCAAATTGCAAAGGCTAACTGACTCCTCCACTATCCCAGTTTCCCAAGAAGAATCCTTCCATGCTAGGGCTGCTGCTGCTGGGGGTGACTCTTCATCACAGAAGGAAACCAAGATGACTAGTAGTTTAAAACAACAAGTTACTCTGAAACAATCATTTGCAACAGGAATCCAAAATGACAGCCGCCATCCTGTTGCATAGCGGATCACTGAAGCCATGACAGCTATGTTAATATTAGATCTGTGTCCAATATCCGGCATCAGTGCATCTGATTTTAGACCATTAGTTGAGGTCATGTGTCCACGCTACCAAATTCCATCTCGATTCCATTTTACCAGGTCAACAATTCCTCATCTGTACCAGGATGTTAAAAAAAAGTAATTCTGGCCTAGAAAATGCCATTGACTATCTGGCCTAGAAAATACATTCTGACTATCCACTTAACTACAGATATGTGGACAAGTGGTACTGTTCAAACTAAAGATTACATTACTGTGACATCCCACTGAATGGGTGTACCGCCTTCAGCAACAGTAGTATCTAACGCACAACGCCAGCTCACTCACAGGGTTGGGTACGGGATCCTGTTGGTCAGAATACCAATGCCGGCATCCCGACAGGGTCACAATCCCAAAAGAAGAAGGTAAGTTTACTCCTTCACCTACTCCTAACACTCCCTTTCCACAGCCTAAACCTAACCCTCCGCCCCTAGTGCCTAAACCTAACCTCCCTCCCCCGCAGCCTCTTTCCAACTGACACCAATTTTAATAAAAGCTTCTTGTGAGCTGTCAGGTCAAATGGCATATGACATGATGACGTCTCCTGTTCCAGTTTCTCCTGCAAATGCTGCTGCCAGGAAAAAATTTACCTTTTTCAAGAGACCCACTGGTATTAATAATGAGTTAACTCAGCACACCAGCATGAAACATTATGACATCTGGTGGAAGATTATTTTAATGAAAAATGTACAAATTAGCATCTCACAGAATACTTGGAGGAAAAAAGACAATTTAGAGCATCTTGTACAAATTAGATTGGCTTTACTTAAGCGGCCCACCCTCCAGTGTGTACTCGGAAAGAGGGCTTATAACAGCCAGGAAATTCATGAGTAATCACCGTAGGAGGCTACTTCTAAAAAAATTTTGAAAAACTGATGTTCATAAAAATTAACTAAAAATTCTGTGAGGAAGTCCTTTGCCGCCATTTACAACAAAGGATAGAGACTTCTGTAAGGTTGGATTCCAGTGAGGATGCGCTATTATTGTGCGATGATAATATTAACACTGATGAGGGTGATGATGAAGATGATAATGACATCTTCCAACTATGACAATGATTAACAACACTGTTTGCTGCCTTAAGCCCAATGGTAGCTTGGTTTGTGGGGCCCAAACAACCAAGTACTTTAACCACAAAAGTGGCAGTCCCTGTTGCTAAAGCGCTTGGTTTGTTAAACTGTACATGTCTTTTTTAATATACATAAGGCTAGGTAGGACGGTCCAAGGACAATTCCAATGTGCACCACTTTTCATTATGGGCTTTGCCAAGATTGTGTGCTTTTGACAGGCAGTGTGTATTACTGTACTTTACTGGGACATCCATGTTTTTTTTTTATTTTTTATCTTGCAATGCCATTCATGACCAGCTTCTCATCCAGGCATATAGGCATTGTTTCCTGTAGCTTCTCCACAGAAACAGTAGTATCATCAAATCATATAATCATATTATTAATAATTATAGACTTCAATTAAGCTGTTACTCGAAGGCTGTACTGAAAGAGTTGAACCTCTTGTATTGTCTTGAGGCTTGTGATTTGCTGTTTGGATTCAGGGCCTGACTTAGAGATGTACCATAATGCAATTGCATCTGCAATTTTGCACAGAATACAGCTGTAAAATTATGCTGTTTCCAAAGCATACCAGAGGATAGAGACACCCATTACTGCCTTTGCATATCCATCCGACATCACACACTAGAGCAAACATTGGTAACATTGACGCTGATCAGAAAGTCATTCTTCACATGCGGAAAATTTGACCTGTCTCAAACACTGTATTTCTCCTGACACACAGAGAGCTCTAATGCAGCTAAGAAGATCGCAATAGCTAATTTATGTACGTCCATGAAATGGCGTTTAAACGGTCAGACACATCTGCGTTTGCCTAGCTACACCCCGTTTCCTCCTCCAAACGCTAACTACCTGTCACTCATTTTGCAAATGAATCCCTTGTGCATGCGTAATTGCAAAACTATTGCTGCGCGTACACAGTGTGGTAAACAATCACTTGATCTGCGTAAATATCGGCATTGTGTACATCTCTGAATAAAGTCCTCAGTTTCTACTTATTGGAATTTTGGAAGCTTGTTTTGTAATAGTGTTTTCCATGTCTCCAATTTGTTTTTCTTGATAGTTATATTAGTACTGCAATCAATCATTTACCTGGCTTCCACTAAATACTCCACCTCCATTTACCCATGCTGGCCTTGGCCCGCTGATCTAGTTCTTATTAATGAAAACATTCTATAGGATAGGAATGTGTTTGTGCCATCCTTTGGCCAATATTGGTGAAAACAATATTGTGAGCTGTGAGGTGGTCAAAATTTACTGGAAATTAATGTTATTGATGTTAATAATACTGTACAAACAAAACCAGGTCCGAATTACTAAAACCAAAACACGACAATGATTTTGAACCAAAACACGGGGTCTGCGCACATCTCTAATTAACATCAGCTGAAATGCATGTAGGGCATATGACATCAGATACAGAGGTGATGTCCATCATAGCAACTGTTTATAAAGTTGCCTCACTTTTTCTACACAGTTATTCGTTCACCAGTTTTCCTAAATCAAACTCTCAACATTGTTAACTGGGCCACCTAAACCATATTTCCCAAATGTCTGATTTTCACAGGACAATCACGATTCGCAGTCCTTAAAAAGGGGCAGAGTGTGGATCAAAAGTAGACATTTCTGGTCAGATTGGGGAGGAGTTAAGTGGATTGTGGGCTGAGCCTATTTTTACCCAATTTGGCATGTTCAAGTGTTGAGAGGAATACCTAAACTACCACCCAGGGGTAAATTTACTAAGCGGCAGTTTTTCCGGCAGTTTGAAACTCCTGCACATCGCCGGGAAATTGAAGCCCCAAAACACTTACTAAAAAGAGTATTATATGGTGCGCTTTCTGTTCAAATGCTGTCTGATATGAACACCTGCAGCTGACACCAGAGGGGTTCCTACAAAAGGCCTTAAACACAAGAAATAGAAAAAAGAAAAAGGTGTTGGCGCTGGTGTCAATACATAAAACACAATTCAATTTATTCTAAATCTACATGTTTTTCTAATCGAATTGTGTTTTATGTATTGACACCAACGCAGACACCTTTTTTCTCTTTTCTTTTTCCCCAAAACACTTACTATTTACTATTCAGGGGATTTGATGGGGTTTTGTAAACCACCATCGATGTGCATCTGTTTTACATTGGTTTTGTGGGGGTTTATAATGGGATTTTGACCAAAGCGACATAAAACCACCATGAAACGAGTCTAAAATCAACGCATCTACCTGGCCAATCAGAAGGAGAGTTATAGCAATGCACTGTATAAAGAAGGCAATTATTAGATGTTTAAAAATATGTCAGAAATTATTACATTGATAATTTTTTTTTGAGGAAAATACTAGTTTATTAATGTATTAATGGCAAAATGATTGTATAAGTATGTTAAGATATCCATATTTTGCATTACTTATATTAAAGGGGCATATTAATTAATTATTAATTGGTGTTTTAAAATGTCTTTTAATGATGGGGGAAATTATTTATTATTTGATGGCTATATAAATGGTACCCACATCATGAAATATATAGGGGTAGACATACTAAAGCTTGGAGAGAGATAAAGTGGAGAGAAATAAAGTACCAACTAATCTGCTCCTGTCATTTTTCAAACACAGCCTGTAACATAGAAGTCAGGAGCTGACTAGTTATTACTTTATCTCTTTCCAAGGCTTAGTACATCTCCCCCACACACAGTAATGCTTCCTCTATCATTAAAATTATTTTTAAACACCAATTAATACTTACCGTATATACTCGAGTATAAGCCGAGTTTTTCAGCACAAAAAATGTGCTGAAAAAGTACCCCCTCGGCTTATACTCGAGTCAAGTGTAGCGCTGACCGGACGGAGTTCGGTCAGCGCTACACACTGCCAAACACACAGCCGCCAGACTCTCAGCGGCTGCTGCTGCTCCCACTGCGGGAGCCATCTTCCGGCTCCAGCAGTGGGTGATGGGAGACATCCCATGCAAAGCGGCCGGAGGAGCGGACAGCGGCGGGACCAGGAGCGGGAGTTTAAGGTAAGTGTTTATTTTTTTAAAATTCTTTTCACGTCTCTCTACTAGGGGGGGGACGGACTACAGGGGGCACTACCAGGGGGCGATGACTACAGGGGGCACTACCAGGGGGCATTATCAGGGGGCACTACCAGGGGGCGATTACTACAGGGGGCACTACCAAGGGGCATTATCAGGGGGCGATTACTACAGGGGGCACTAAAAGGGGGGATTACCACTGGGGGAACTACAAGGGGGGATTACTACAGGGGGCACTACCAGGGGGGGATTACTACAGGGGGGGATTACTACAGGGGGCACTAAAAGGGGGGATTACTACAGGGGGCACTAAAAGGGGGGATTACCACTGAGGGAACTACCAGGGGAGGATTACTACAGGGGGCACTACCAGTGGGGGATTACTACAGGGGGCACTAAAAGGGGGGATTAATACTGGGGGTACTACCAGGGGGGGATTACTACTGGAGGCACTGAAAGGGGGGATTACCACTGGGGGCACTACCAGGAGGGATTACTACTGGGGGCACAACCAGGGGGAATTACTACTGGGGGCACTACCAGCTGCTGCCATTTCCCACACTAGGCTTATACTCGAGTCAGTAAGTTTTCCCAGTTTTTTGGGGTAAAAGTAGGTACCTCGGCTTATATTCGGGTCGACATACTCGAGTATATACGGTACTTAATATTTCCCCTTTAACATAATTAATAAATAATAAATACATATTGAATAACAATATAAAATGAAACAATCATTTTTCCACTACTATATTAAGAAAGTAATATTTCCCTCGTAAGAGAATTATCAATGTAACAGTTTCTTACTTCTTTGCAACATATATAAATGCATGGTTTTTCCTCTCCTTCTGCTTGACCAGATAGTGTAGCTCAAACTACATGCTTTTGAAGCCATCTCACCTATCACAACCACTTAATTTACTTGGGCAGGTTTTTTGTTGTTTCCTAAAGAAGATACTTAGTAAATACGGGGTTTCTATACTGATAATATTATACTATTAAAAGTATAGCTGGTGAGCCGATGCTCTGTCCTGTTCTAAAGTTTGGCTTTTCATCAGTTTCCCGTCAATTTAGGCTTTAGTAAATCTGCTGATTGCCATGAAAACTCAAAACCATAAATATAAAACCATCTTCCCTAATCGCACACATTTTGGGTGAGGCTCTCTTTATTTAGAACACAATACTTTACTACAACTGAAAATATGGACTTTTATCAGATATGTAGTTGTATGTATTCTATTGTTTGCTTTTTTGTTTTCTATTGATATCTTTAGTGTATCAAATAATCATCCTCCTGTCCTCTCCTTAAAGCTATATAGTAACTGAAACTATCTCTTCACACTAATAGAATGCCTATATTCACTTCACGCAGATGCTCCTGGAAGACACATAGGCTTGTTAATAGCGGCATCTTTGGCCATGAAATAGCTTGTGATGGTCGATGGGAGGAGATTACAAGATTTCTATGGGGGCTGCTTCAATATTGAATTTACCATCTCTGGAATGCAAAGCATTTTGTGCATCTACAGTATAAAGGTTTCACGGCCTCCCGCTGCACTGGGAATATTTCCCTAACTGCGCATTCTCCAGCCCTCAACATTCATTATAATATATCTTCTAGAGCAAGTACAATAATGGGGCTGATGGGACTGCTGGCACAGTCCTCCATATGATGGTGCCCAGCTGCAGTCAAA
Organism: Taudactylus pleione; assembly: GCA_031769625.1. Lineage (NCBI taxonomy): Eukaryota > Metazoa > Chordata > Amphibia > Anura > Myobatrachidae > Taudactylus > Taudactylus pleione. The sequence goes on along the minus strand of JAUIMM010000012.1, from coordinate 16,955,074 downwards.
ACTTTGTGGGCCCTATAGCAATGTTTTGACAGGGCCCCAGCCACATGCTTCTAGAGAGACACTTCTCTCCACAGTGGTTGTTCATTTTATTCCCCATAGTAGTGCCCTAGTTAATTTTATTCCCCATAGCAGTGCCGTAGTTAATTTTATGCCCCATAGCAGTGCCCTAGTTAATTTTACACCCCATAGTAGTGCCCTAGTTTACATTATACCACACAGTTCATATTTCTGCCCCCATTTCATATTATGTGTCCACTAGTTCATACTATGGGCCGTATTCAAAAAGGATAAATTTTCACAAAAAAAACTGGTGAAAACGGCAACAGGCGAAAAAAACCTGGAGAAAAAAATGCAAAATCCCTATTTTTGGCTAAAAAACCCTTTGGACACCACCCTGATAAATGACCAAAATATTTTTGTAACTTGCGTACTTTGGCGAAAAACGACAGCGCAAATTTTGAGCGAAAAAAAAAAATCAGATATACCACACTCAATAAACATTGAATGATGGTGGTGTAGACCAATCATCTCCTACTGAGGAGGATATATTCTAAAGCAGGAATTTCCACTTTGGGTGGAGATCTTAATTTCAGGACACTTTTCTGCAGTCCTAATCCTGGAGATTAATCCCAGCCACCCTGCTCACTTCACAAAGGCTGTAATCAAGGAGAAGCCTACTCTCTGATAGTTCTGGGCTCACCGATAAACACAGCTGTGCCTGTGAGGGTGAAACTGCTGCCATGCATTCATTTCACCATTCCCTCCTGGGATGTAGCTAAGTGACCGGCGGCCGCAAAGCCGCCGGTCACAATCCCGATGCCAGAATGCCGACTAGAATACCGACGCCTGTCATAATCCCTACACCGGAATCCAGGCCGAGGCGGGACTGAGCGTGGTAAGTCCGGGCGCCCATCCTCCTAGCCGCGGGGGGAGGGGAGGGTTAGGTTTAGGGGGCTCCTGGAGGGATTTAGGGCTAGGCACCCCCCCGGGAGGGTTAGGCTAGGGGAGGGGGGGTTAGGCACCCCCGGGAGGGGAGGTTAGGGTTAGGCACCCCCCGGGAGGGTTAGGTTTTGGGAGCGGGTAGGGGGTTAGGTTTAGGCACCCCTGGGGGAAGGTTAGGGTTAGGCACTAGCAGGGGAGGTTAGGGTTAGGCACCCCTAAAGGAGGGTTATTGTTAGGGGGGGAGAGGGAAGGGTTAGCGTTACTTGCCTCCACTGTTGGGATTTCCTCCTTTCGGCCTCACGTTGTCGGCTTTACAATCCCATTCCTTTTCTCCTAGCTATGCCCTATATGGCACTGGCCACTCCGTAACTGTTACTCACAATAGGCCCTTGATAAATCTGAACCCCTGGCCTGTGTGGCCCTTACACTGACCCAAATCGCTTCCCTCTAAATGCAATTCCATTGTCACATTTAGACAGCTATCTTGAGTATATATCCTACCATTAGGAGAGTAAACTTTTGCTCACAATCAAATCCATCTGGATGCATGTACAAGCCGCAGGCACACATGGAAAATAAAATAGGTGTACAATGTCAGAAGGAGAAAGGCAGTTGTGCTGTGTGGTACCATTGTTTTCCTCTTTCTGAATGATTTTTTATTTCTCTTCTGTAGAAATGAATTTGTTGTGTAGAGAAATAAAGTTTTCTCTGATGAATAAATGATACAAAATTCCTTTTAATCTTTAGAACAACAGAGGGAAGCTCAGCAGTGGGAATAGTGTGTGTTACTTTCATACACTATCATTTCCTTCTGACAATGAGTTTAGAAAAGCCTTTTGGAAATGTTTGCAATGTGGATGATAATGTACTTGGAAACCAAAAGGTCAAACGTTAAATGACTTTCTCACATGTAGGTTCCCGTAGCAGTGCTGCTATATTTTGGGATTCATAGACTGACTGTAGCGGTTACTAGATGAGAATTTACAAAACTTTGTGGTCTGGATGTAAACCTTGTTTGTGGTTAAGTCTATGAAATGTATACATGTTTCCTGTGTTACTGTGTGACCTCCCTGAAACCTGGATTACTTTGCAAAGAGAAATGTGTGACCCTACAGTGTCAAGGAGAAACATGCAGGATCTTTCAGGATTTGGGTGAGAGGATTGTGGTCTGAGGGCCTGATCCATGCACTGACTGCAGTACTAATCCAACACTGTGCGTATTAAGACACCGTCTGTCCGACCATCGGAGATTGCACCAGCCATATAGAGAAGCAGAATCTCCTGAACATGGCTGCCTGTGTCAGTGCAACTGCATTTTTAGATGCAGTCGCTGAATATGACATGCCTGCGTCTGGCTAGCCACCCCCACTGCCAGAAACACCCACCCAGCTGCAGCTCCTGCATCCAAAATCGTTCTGTGACGTAGAGCTTTAACCATCGTGGTGCATGCGCAGAATAAAAACATTGGCCGCTTGTGTGTGACATCAACACTACGTGCACCTCTGATAGGCCCGCAGAGTACTAGTTCTGGCTGACTGTCCCATTTAGATTGTGAGTTGTTCCTGATGCCTCAGCTGGTCATTTACTTAGCTGTCTAAAAAACCCTTCTTGCTTCTGTTTACTACGCACAGATATTGGACCCCTTCCAAAGAGAACCACAGAATGGCGATGACAAGATGTTGTTGGCAGTAGATGCTTGCCTCTAATGACCAGCTGCAGAAGGCTCTGCTGTCAAATACTACTCCCAAATACAGAGAAGTGTCCTGAATTAGGGCCGAGGCTGATCCATAAATGTCCCAAGGGAAACTGTCTTTGGTCCACTGTCGTCACCGGTTCTATTTCAGTGGGCACTGGAGAGCAGACACCGGGTTATGAAATGCCAGGAATTCCTCACCCACACACACGCTCCCCCTTCCTCAAACGTGAGCATTTGTGCATGTAACATAGCGTACTCATGTGGCATTGCTATAATAGTCTTATTAACCATCTCAGCTCTCTAGGTGTATGGGAAAACAGCCACCACAGATACAATTTCAAGGAGCTATGTGCTGGATCTCATCACGCATAGATCTTATTTAATCTTCTCTGATCTTACAGAGAATCACTTACAACATCAGTTCCACCTACTTTTAGATAAGTGGCCAAATGGTTATCTTATATTTAGACAGGAATAGCTGTCACCGCCGGCATTAGTCTCTTTAGATGTCCCGCTTGGAACTGGCGCAGAGGCAGTATAAATCTTCCACGCTCGTACTGAATACCGACACTTGTTTTTTAAATAACTGCTTTATGATACACATAGAGGCAGAGTAAATCAAGCGTGAGGTCCCGTAGAAGCCTCATGTGATGTGAGAGTGTATCCATTTCCAGAGGCAGATCCAGATGAAAATGGCAGGGTGCACCACGATAGTGGAAGGGGGGGCGATAGCGGTGTTAGTGACATCCCAGAATGGGGCAAGGCTTCATTGCAAGGGACAGGACCTCACAGGAAATGCTGTACCCACGAGTCACACCCCGCCCATTTTCCATACCTGCCAATGTCCCATTTTTGGTGGCGCAGTCCCGTTTTCTGGGCACTGTCCTGCTGACCCACCCGCGGACCGCAGTGTCCCGCTGTGGGAGTGGGTGCGGTGGTGGTCTGCTGCATAGCAGAACAGCATTAAACAGATGTGTGCGGTGTCTATTCAGTGCAGAGGGGACTGGGGGCATGTCGGCAGCTCCAGGAGCGCTAGGCATGCCTCCAGCATGATGACAACTGGCTGTGGCTTGTGGGCCTGGCATTGTGGGCATGGCAGCGAGGCCATATCCCCTTTTCAGACGAAGTCCCAATCTGTATTTAGGAAAAGTTGGGAGATATGAATTTTGTTATGCTGGGAGCATGGATTACGTACAATAAACAAGGCCAAGACAGGTTATGACTTACCTGAACCTGCTGCTTTGACAACTTACTGCATCTGCCAGCTGGTGTTCTAAGCTCTGTTAGTGCTTGGCTAAATCTTGGAAAGTTTCAGGCCTATCTGGAAAAGCGATAGGGAATAAATACCTGCATTTAAAAAGTGTCAAATAATTTACATCCCTCCCCCAGAACCTACAACAGCCTTGTAACATAAAGCATTACAATGCATGGATCTCTCTCATTGCCCCCTCCCTGAATAACTCTCACTGTCCCTTCATACTTCTCTCATTGCCCATATCTATTTTACTACCACTCCACCCTGTCTGCTTGCCCCCTCCCTCTATATCGCCATAATTGCTCCTTCCATAGTCACCTCATTGCCCTTGCATAGCTTTCTGATTGCCCCCTTCATAGCTCTCTCATCAAGCCCTGCATATCTCCCTGATTGTCCCTGGGCCCTCTCCACAGCTGTCTCATTGTTTCCTCACTCCATATCACACTGACGCCCGCCCAGCTCACTCATTGTCCCCTTAGCACAATGAGCCCTTCACAGCACACACAGTGACCCCTTTATTGTCCACCTTACAGCACCCACTGAACCCCCACTACCCCTACCCAGTACTGACACCCCCCCTCACAGCTCATACATTGATCATACCCAGTGCCAGATTAATGTCCACATGGGCCTGGAGCTGAAATTTATGAAGGGCCTAATGTGTGTCGCCAGGGCGGTGTGACCAGTGTTGTGTGGGTGTGGTCTACACAGGTGTTGTGGCCTGTGCTCCTGAGTGCCGCCTTAGTTTGCCTCATGTATGTATATCTTTATATTAGGGGTGAGCGGGTTCGGATTTCTGAAATCCGAACCCCCCCGAGCCCCCCCGATCCGAGTCCGATCCGAATCAGGCTCGACTTTTCCCGCCTGACTCGGATCTGAAATCGAGGCAAAACGTCATCATCCCGCCTTCCGAGTCTCGCGGGTTTTGGATCCTATATAAGGTACCCACGTCGGCGCCATTTTCTCACTCGGCTGTGGACAGTGAAGAGGGAGGGTGGGAGTTAGGGCTGTGTAGTGTAGTGTAGTGTAGTGCTGCTGTTGTCCACTACTTCAAAGTCCATAGGGGCTGGCTGTGTTGTGCTGTGCTGCTGTTGTTAATAGGGGCTGTGTCCACTACTTCAAAGTCCATAGGGGCTGGCTGGACTGTGTTGTGCAGTCAGTTCTCCATAGGGGCTGTGTCCACTCCAAAGTCCTGTGCAGTGTCCCAGTCCTAAAGGAGTGCTGCAGTGTTGTCCAGGGGGTGCTCTGTCCATCAGGGGTGCTCCCCCCAAGTGCTAAAAAAATAATATATTTTCTGTGTTTGTGAATTGTGTGCGCAGTAGCCGCACGTGCATCAACAAAGTAGTGCCAAGCGTGCGCCTGTGTCATAAGTAAAGGGCCGGCTGGCTTGACCGTTAAGGGTGCTGTAACCCCCGAAAGTACACTCCAGTCCAAACCAAAAAAAAAATTATTTTCTGTGTTTGTGAATTGTGTGCGCAGTAGCCGCACGTGCATCAACAAAGTAGTGCCAAGCGTGCGCCTGTGTCATAAGTAAAGGGCCGGCTGGCTTGACCGTTAAGGGTGCTGTAACCCCCGAAAGTACACTACAGTCCAAACCAAAAAAAAAAAATTTTTCTGTGTTTGTGAATTGTGTGCGCAGTAGCCGCACGTGCATCAACAAAGTAGTGCCAAGCGTGCGCCTGTGTCATAAGTAAAGGGCCGGCTGGCTTGACCGTTAAGGGTGCTGTAACCCCCGAAAGTACACTCCAGTCCAAACCAAAAAAAAAATAATTTTCTGTGTTTGTGAATTGTGTGCGCAGTAGCCGCACGTGCATCAACAAAGTAGTGCCAAGCGTGCGCCTGTGTCATAAGTAAAGGGCCGGCTGGCTTGACCGTTAAGGGTGCTGTAACCCCCGAAAGTACACTCCAGTCCAAACCAAAAAAAAAATTATTTTCTGTGTTTGTGAATTGTGTGCGCAGTAGCCGCACGTGCATCAACAAAGTAGTGCCAAGCGTGCGCCTGTGTCATAAGTAAAGGGCCGGCTGGCTTTACCGTTAAGGGTGCTGTAACCCCCGAAAGTACACTCCAGTCCAAACCAAAAAAAAAATTATTTTCTGTGTTTGTGAATTGTGTGCGCAGTAGCCGCACATGCATCAACAAAGTAGTGCCAAGCGTGCGCCTGTGTCATAAGTAAAGGGCCGGCTGGCTTGACCGTTAAGGGTGCTGTAACCCCCGAAAGTACACTACAGTCCAAACCAAAAAAAAAATAATTTTCTGTGTTTGTGAATTGTGTGCGCAGTAGCCGCACGTGCATCAACAAAGTAGTGCCAAGCGTGCGCCTGTGTCATAAGTAAAGGGCCGGCTGGCTTGACCGTTAAGGGTGCTGTAACCCCCGAAAGTACACTCCAGTCCAAACCAAAAAAAAAATTATTTTCTGTGTTTGTGAATTGTGTGCGCAGTAGCCGCACGTGCATCAACAAAGTAGTGCCAAGCGTGCGCCTGTGTCATAAGTAAAGGGCCGGCTGGCTTGACCGTTAAGGGTGCTGTAACCCCCGAAAGTACACTACAGTCCAAACCAAAAAAAAAATAATTTTCTGTGTTTGTGAATTGTGTGCGCAGTAGCCGCACGTGCATCAACAAAGTAGTGCCAAGCGTGCGCCTGTGTCATAAGTAAAGGGCCGGCTGGCTTGACCGTTAAGGGTGCTGTAACCCCCGAAAGTACACTCCAGTCCAAACCAAAAAAAAAATAATTTTCTGTGTTTGTGAATTGTGTGCGCAGTAGCCGCACGTGCATCAACAAAGTAGTGCCAAGCGTGCGCCTGTGTCATAAGTAAAGGGCCGGCTGGCTTGACCGTTAAGGGTGCTGTAACCCCCGAAAGTACACTCCAGTCCAAACCAAAAAAAAAATTATTTTCTGTGTTTGTGAATTGTGTGCGCAGTAGCCGCACGTGCATCAACAAAGTAGTGCCAAGCGTGCGCCTGTGTCATAAGTAAAGGGCCGGCTGGCTTGACCGTTAAGGGTGCTGTAACCCCCGAAAGTACACTCCAGTCCAAACCAAAAAAAAAATAATTTTCTGTGTTTGTGAATTGTGTGCGCAGTAGCCGCACGTGCATCAACAAAGGAGCAGCGCCAAGCGTGCGCCTGTGTCCCATAAGTAAAGAGCCGGCTGGCTCATTTCTTAAAGGGTGGTGTAACCCACAAAGTGCACTACTCTCCAGCAAAAATAAAATAATATTTTCTGTGTTTGTGTGCGCTTTAGCCGCACGTATATATATCAATATAACATAAATGGAGGACCAAACTTTCTCCGATAAAAATAAAATAGGGAAAGATCAAGAACCACTTCCTCCTAGTGCTGTTGCTGCTGCTGGGAGTTGTTCATCATCCCAGAGAGGAAGTAGGAACATCACTACTTTTACTAAACAATTGACCCTCCAACAGTCCCTAGCGATGAGGATGAAGTACGACAGCAGTCATCCTGAAGCAAAACGTATAACTGAGGCCTTGACTGCTATGTTGGTGTTAGACGTGCGTCCGGTATCCGACATTAGTGCAGTGGGATTTAGACAATTGATGGAGGTAGTGTGTCCTCGGTTCCAAATCCCGTCTAGATTCCACCTGCATCCTCAAAGCAGCAGCGACAAGCGTGCGTCTGTCTGTTAAAGGGTGGTGACACCCTCAAAGTGTGCTACACAAACAATTAAAATATTGTTCTTTTTTTTTCTGTCTTTGTGAATTGTGTGGGCTGTAGCCACACCTGCATCCTTAAAGCAGCAGCGACAAGCGTGCGTCTGTCTGTTAAAGGGTGGTGACACCCTCAAAGTGTGCTACACAAACAATTAAAATATTGTTCTTTTTTTTTTGGTCTTTGTGAAATGTGTGGGCTGTAGCCTCACCTGCATCCTTAAAGCAGCAGCGACAAGCGTGCGTCTGTCTGTTAAAGGGTGGTGACACCCTCAAAGTGTGCTACACAAACAATTAAAATATTGTTCTTTTTTTTTCTGTCTTTGTGAATTGTGTGAGCTGTAGCCGCACCTGCATCCTTAAAGCAGCAGCGACAAGCGTGCGTCTGTCTGTTAAAGGGTGGTGACACCCTCAAAGTGTGCTACACAAACAATTAAAATATTGTTCTTTTTTTTTTGGTCTTTGTGAAATGTGTGGGCTGTAGCCGCACCTGCATCCTTAAAGCAGCAGCGACAAGCGTGCGTCTGTCTGTTAAAGGGTGGTGACACCCTCAAAGTGTTCTACACAAACAATTAAAATATTGTTCTTTTTTTTTCGGTCTTTGTGAAATGTGTGGGCTGTAGCCGCACCTGCATCCTTAAAGCAGCAGCGACAAGCGTGCGTCTGTCTGTTAAAGGGTGGTGACACCCTCAAAGTGTTCTACACAAACAATTAAAATATTGATCTTTTTTTTTCGGTCTTTGTGAAATGTGTGGGCTGTAGCCGCACCTGCATCCTTAAAGCAGCAGCGACAAGCGTGCGTCTGTCTGTTAAAGGGTGGTGACACCTCAAAGTGTTCTACACAAACAATTAAAATATTCTTCTTCTTTTTTCTGTCTTTGTGAATTGTGTGGGCTGTAGCCGCACTTGCATCCTCAAAGCAGCAGCGACAAGCGTGCGTCTGTCTGTTAAAGGGTGGTGTAACCCTCAAAGTGTGCTCCACAAACAATAAAAATATTCTTTTTTTTTTCTGTCTTTGTGAATTGTGTGGGCTGTAGCCGCACTTGAATCCTCAAAGCAGCAGCGACAAGCGTGCGTCTGTCTGTTAAAGGATTACATCGGTGACAGCATCCAAGTAGGCATGTCAGACAGTCCGTACCTGTACTGGCAGGAAAAAGAAGCAATTTGGAGGTCCCTGTACAAACTGGCTCTATTTTACCTGAGTTGCCCCCCCTCCAGTGTGTACTCCGAAAGAGTGTTTAGTGCAGCCGGGAACCTTGTCAGCGAAAGGCGTAGGAGGTTGCTTCCACAAAATGTGGAGAAGATGATGTTCATAAAATGAATTATCAACTCTTCCAGGGAGACCAGCCTCCAGAACGTACAGAGGGACCTGTGGTTCCAGCAGGGACGAATTAATACTCTGTGAGGATGAGGATGTACACACTGAAGAGGGTGAGGAATCGGTGGATGAGGAGGATGAGGATGACATCTTGCCTCCGTAGAGCCAGTTTGTGCAGGGACAGATAAATTGCCAGCTTGTTTTGTGGGGGCCCAAACGAACCAATCATTTCAGCCACAGTTGTGTGGCAGACCCTGGCGCTGAAATGATTGGTTTGTTAAATTGTGCATGTCCTGTTTATACAACATAAGGGTGGGTGGGAGGGCCCAAGGACAATTCCATCTTGCACCTCTTTTTTTTCTTTGCATTATGTACAGTTTGGGGCCTAGTTTTTCAATGCCATCCTGTCTGCCACTGCAGTTTCACGCCTAGATGGGTCACGTGTTTGTGCCGCCCACTTGTGTCGCTTAGCATAGTCATCCAGCTACCTCGGTGCAACCTTTTGGACATAAAAACACTATTGTGAGGTGTGAGGTATTCAGAATAGACTGGAAATGAGTGGAAATTAAGGTTATTGAGGTTAATAATAGCATAGGAGCAGAAAAACCTACAAATTCTGTGATTTTATCTGTTTTTATGCTTTTTTTCAAAAAAATACAGATCCAAAACACAAAACCCAGAACCCAAAACACGCAAGGGTGGTTTTGGCAAAACCAATCCAGATCCAAAACACGAAGAAAGATCCAGATCCAAAACCAAAACACAAAACACGAAAAGTGGCCGGTGCACACCCCTACTTTATATATATATATATATATATAATGTATATATAGTTACACACACAGTATATACGCACACATGGTGGAAGCTAGGCTTTCTGTCACCTGAGGCAAAGACTCAGCTTGGCATCCCCACCCATTGGATAGTAGTCACTTCACTGCTTGAATACAGACGTCAGCATTGTAATTGTAATCTAATACCTCTTTTCCACTGCCCAAAATACCTTGGTTATTGCCGTGTCAACCCGGGCAGCGGCTCAGAGGAAAAGGGTCCTAGGAGGCTGTAATCTCTCTCTGCCCAGTGACAGCTGTCACAGACAGCCTCCCAAATGACTGCCCCCACCAGGAAGGACCCCCTCCCCTGGTGCCCGGTTCGCTCCGGTCCGGCATTCAGGGTGGAGTTTCCGGGACTTAGTGATGACGTCATCGCCAAGCGCCAGCACAGCACCCGGGTGCAGTGTGAACGGAATCGACCAGGTCAATGCCATAATGGAGAAGGGGTAAATCCCGCATCTGACCCGGCTTGGAACCGTGTTCCAAATCCTGTGTCAGACCCAGGATTTTTGTTGGAAAAGGGGTATAAGTTCCTAGTGCATAACCAGAACTACTTCTGCTAATAGAGTACAAATTTAGAGGGATATGCTTAAAAATAAATTAATATAACACTAAGGGATCTATTTACTAAGCTGTGTTAGGAGATAAAGTGAAGTGTGATAAGGTACCAGCCAATCAGCTCCTAACTGCCATGTCACAGGTTGTGTTTGAAAAATGGCAGGTAGGAGCTGGTTGTCTGGTACCTTATCACCGTTCACTTTATCTCCTAACACAGCTTAGTAAATAGACCCCTAAATAGGTAAATTATGAGTAGTTTATCAAATGATGTAGGGGCTTACTTTTCAAATAATATTTGGAGGATATTCCCAGAATACACTAGTTTTTGGGAACTACCCCAAACTATTAAGGATCCCTTGAATGTATGAGGGTTCTTCGATTTCCGACAGCAGCTGCAGCCCCCATATGTTTCTATGGGGCTGTGAAGCTGTCAGATGAACCTTTCACATTTCGGAGCTTGCCCCGATAGGATAACGGCATCTCCAGATGGCGTTATCCTATAGTAGCCTATGGCCAAAAATTACAGGGAGAGGCCACCTCAGAAATGGCCTCCGCACATGCGTGGTCTGCTGACAGTGCATGCGCAGGACGTCCCGGATATAGAAGGGAAATTATTCATTTTGCGATCATTTCCCTTCTTCACACATCTCAGGGACGAGCTCCTTTTGGAGCCCCTGTTCCTGCAGGTGATTTTTTTGTACATTTGGGGGAAAGTTCATTTCTTATTGCCGCAAATAGTGGCGATAAGAAATTCTAATTATTGGGTCTGAAACCTGATATGCCCCATAGAAATAATTGTAGATCTTATAGTTAAATAAAAATTAGAAATGTATGTTGTGATGGCCTGATACTGGTATACAAATTACAGACTTACGACACAACATATAAGATTCATACAAAATAGTCAAATTAAAAAAATTAAAATATAGTTAAAAAAAGGAAAAGTCCACACACTCAGCCACTCAATAGGATTAGGCAGTGTAGACAGTGCTTAGAAGCTCCTGTAGGACCCTGTTAGTGAATTATACCCTTCTCACAGGTCCCTAATGTATATGTAAAAAGTGCTCTGTAACTCTGGGCCTGATTCAGAGCCGCTCGTAAGCGGCCGCTCGTTCGTTCCGAGCGATGTTCGCACATCTGCGCATGCGTATGGGTTGTAATACGCATGCGCGAACCAGTCAGTGCTGTCGGAAATCGTGTGCTCGCAAAATAGCGAATGCCTGCTAATTTGAGTGACAGGGTGAGGCATATGTGGGTGGTAACAGGGGAAGGTGCTTGAAAACGGGGAGTGGAATTCCGAACGCAGGCGTGCCAAAAGGTCAAAACGGGCGTTTTAAGGGTGTGCATAATTAACAAAGCAGCGTCATCGACCACATCAGTTGGTTGTCTTTTAGTCTGAACTGCTCGCATGATTGCGGTAGGAAAATGCAACCACAAGAATAGCGAGCAGTTCATACGCCTTTTGATGTACTCGATTAATCTTATAAATAGCGGAGATGACGTATGATGCGAGCGGCCAGGGGGCGTTTTTAACAAAATAACGACCGCATGTTTTGTTCGCTCGTTCAGACATGGAGGCGTCAACAGACCGCAAAGAGCGAACGGTCACTTTAAATAGCCAGCCCCTTTTTCTGAACGAGCGAGCGCAAATAGCGTCCGGCTCTGAATCAGGCCCTCTGGCCCTGATTCAGACCCGGACGCTCTGACAGAACGCTCGCTCTGAATCAGGGCCGGCCTTCTTGTTTTTTAGAGCGGCCTCCTGGCTGCTCGCATAGCTGTGGGTGACCACCCACAGCTATAGCGAGCGGCCAGGAAGATGGTCGCGATGGTCAAGACCATTGCGACCATCGGGCTTGCGACGAGACCCTTGTGGTAGGGTCTCATTCATCGCAAGCCCCAGAGAGCTTTTGGCTCTAACAGTGGGGCCGCCCCCAAATGGCAAGTATTCCCTCGGGAACGCCTCCGTTTGGGCAGCCACCCCCCACGGCCCACCCACCAAACGGGGGAGTATTCACTCAACATCGACAGCTCGCCCCCTTTGGTGCAAGACCTGGAGTGACGGATTACCCATCGCTAGCCAGGTCTCGCGCATGTGCACGACGGAGCCAGCTCCGTCGTGCGCATGTGCTGTGGGCCACCATCGACCCGCTGCAGCCATTTTCCCGGTGACCAGCGCATCCTCTATAGACTCTGGGCGCACTCTAGTGCCCAGAGTCTATAACTCCGGCACTGGCCGCGCACAGCTCAGTGCGCTGCCGGACAGAGAGGAGGGGACCCATGTCGGAGACTGCACACAGGCCCCCTCCTCTCTAGAAACGCCCCTGGGTCCAGGTCACCACCCCCACTCGGTCTCCCAAACGCCACAGTATGGGACTGTGAGTGACCACGCAGGACTTGTTCTGCACATGCACACACCCACAAACATCCTAGATGTACATAAACCAATGGGACTCTGTATATCTCTGAATGTTCTTAAAACACAATATGCTGCCTGTATTACAGACAACTACAAGGAATACAACGAAGTACAGTAAGTAAAAATCGGTTGTACCACTGACTCACCCCTCCTGGGTTGCAGAGTTACTGTACAATGCTGTACTTGGTCCAAGCTCCAGGAACTGCTGCTCCCAGATGGTTTTGCCAGAAAAAAACCAGGGGACCAGGGGGCTCCCACACTAGTGGCACATTTTCCAGGAGACCAGGGGAGGAGCTTAGCGAGACCAAGGCATAGCAGCACACTGAGGACACAGTGTCGTATGCCGGAGGCGGAGCTTACTGTGGCCATGGGGCGGAGCTTACCTCGATAAGTGGGTGGAGCTTAGAGTGACAAGGTGGCTCCCCCGCTGTGGGAAAGGACTTCGGAAAGGCCAGGGACGGATCTTAGGGCAACCAGGAGGCAGCGTTTACCGCGACCAGGTGGCTCCTACACTAATGACACGAGTTTGGGGGCGGGGCTTAGCGCGAGTAGGGGGCGGGGCTTCGGTGGTCAATGCAGGGGGGGGGTATGGAGTGAACGATGCCTTTGCCGGTCTGGAGGATAATGTGCTGGGCTGCTGGTGGTGACAGGAAAAACTGTTTCTGTCACCACTGTTACTGTGCACTGCAGGGGATCCTGTGTGGGCCTATTTTCATGGGAGGCTTGGAGCTGAAGCTCCACCCGCCCCATTGTTAATCCGGCCCTGATCATACCTCCCAACACGACCCATTCCAAGAGGGACAAAATGCTGTGTTCCTGGACTTCCCTCTTAATTTATGATTGCCGTCACGTGGGAGCAGAAGAGAGTGCTGACCAGTGACACACTGGAATGCTGCTGATTTGTAGACTGGTCCACGGAATCCTGGATGTGTGGTAACCCTACAAAACATAGCATTACTACGCCCCCAAAACAACTTCTATATACCACACTGATAACATTCATTTACCTTCCATACTATTAATACACATTCGGTATGATTTACCGCCAGCCGCATTGTTCAAATCCTGGCAGCGGCAGCCCGACAGAGGAGGAAATCCCGATCGTCCTAAATTTAGGTATAAACTAACCTAATTCTACCCCCTAACCCTAACCCCACTTTAGGGTGCCTAACACTAACCTCCCCCCCGTGCCTAACCCTAATACCCCCTCTAAGTGCCTAAACCTAACCCCCCCTTCCCCGCCGCCTAAATCTAAGTCCCCCGGGGGGGTGCCTAACCCTAACCTCCCTCCGGGGGTGCCTAACTCTAACCCCCCTTCCCCTAGCTTGACCTTAACCTCCTGGGGCGGTGTCTAACCCTGAGTCCCACCCGGAAGCCCTAAACCTAACCCTCCCCCCCGTGGCTGTCTGCGCTCGGCACCCGGCATCCCTTCGATCGGGATGCCGGGCGCCGGTCTCCCAGCATCGGTAAATGACAGGCATCTAGATTTAATCACCTGTCATTTAACCCTCACCAGGATTAAGTAGTCAGGAAGCCGGCGGCCGGCATTGCGTCCACCGGCTTCCTGAACGTATAGCTATTAATACACATCACATTAATATTAATATTTACTTCACCTCCCAAATATCTTTAATGCAATCACCCCCAGATCAGATTGCACTATTATAGCCTTTACTCCCCCTTCCCCATTTACTTACTTCAGCTTGAAGAAAGCTGTCTGGTCTTTGCAGTCTGTGGAGTCCTGGATTAGAACAATAGATTTACAGATAGGATAGGGGAGAGTAAGGGGCAGGAAATAGGGAAGAAGTATATAGTGTGGAGAGGAAAGGGCAGGACTAGGGCAGGAGACCAGGGAAGTACAGAGATAGAGTAGAGGGGTGAAAGAGGAAAGGACTCATTGAGAAGGTAGAAGAGAAGTCTCAAGAAGGGGAGAGTTATTAGCAGATGCCTACAGGTTGGTAGGTGCATAGCAGATGTTAACAAGCATGTTAGTGCACACGTTGATTTAAAACCAGAGTAGGATTTATTGAAGATAACAGGATACAGGTGATAGAAGATAAACAGTAGTCACTATGATATGGTAGTAATCTCTCTTGGGCTAAGTACTGTACAGCCGTACAGCACTGTAAGGCTCCAATACACACAGTGACAGGCTTGGGCACTTGCAGACCATTTTACAGAGCTAAGTAAATAAGCATTGCAGCTGCAGTCTAATTACCCTGACCTTTAAGTCTGGTAAATAATATTTAATCAGACATGGAATGTGTATTCAGACAGATTAGTCATGCACCATACAGTAATAGACAATTAAGAGACGTGATGTTATTGCGTTTGAGGAGTCTTGCACTATAACCCTCAGTTAAATAGACAGCTTGCAGCATTTAACCATGACAAGAAAAATGGGGAAAAAGAGTACATGGGAAAGATTCTGCACAAGAAAAAACTAATATGTTTCTATATACCAACTATAAGTGAACGTTATAGGGAGTGGACCCTCCCCTCTATGTTTAAAAATGTTGGTGGTGCTCCCTGGAGTCCCAAAATAGTCCAATAGAAAAATAGTTCCTTGCACAGGCAAGTCAAGAAAACTCCTTTTTGTGGCACTCTTGTGTACTGTGTTATATATGACGTCTGAAAAATATGTGGAAACATTTGTTCTTTCAAATTAAGCATTTAACCATGTCAACAAGGGAGTAAAGGCATCCTCCCCATAGCCCATTGGCAGCACTGTGAAGGACAGCACTAGTGGCGGTGACCACACTATTGTCAGGGCTAGCCTCAATTATGACAGCAACACAGATGACATGCTAAGTAACATAGGAGGAGGGATTAAGGCAGCACACAATTTGTTTCTTTTTAAAATGAAAAAAAAAAAGAGAAACAGGGAACAATCAGTCCTAATTCCGTAGTAAACGGTGGGCCCCATGGCAACTGCATCCCCTGCATACACAGTAGCCACACCCCTGGATATAGGCATACTAAGGTAATTCTATGGCTTTTTTTAAATTCTTGAAATAAGGTTAATGTATGTTTTGAAGGCAAGAGAGCCATACATTTGGCCCTTGAAGTATATTAGGTTGCAAACAATGGCCACAAACGTATTGTGTCTATACAGAGCTGTATTGGCCATAATCTCTATAGAGATATGCGCCGAATCCCGTGTTTTGGTTTTGGATCTGGCTCTCCCCTGGTTTTGGATCTGAATCTGGTTTTGGATTATTTTCCTTGGTGTTTTGTTTTTAGGTTTTGGTTTTGATCTGTATTTTTTCCAAAAAATTATATAAACAGCTAAAACTACATAATTTGGGCCTGTTTTTGTTCTTACAGTATTATTAAACCTTAATTACAATCATTTTCAGGCATTTCTAGGCATTTTTAACCACCTCACAGCTCACAATATTGAATTCACTATTTTTCACCAATACAGGCCAAAGGCTGCAGCGAGCTGGCTGGCTAAAGTAAGAAACAGAGCAGCAGCACAAACGCACGGCAGTTTAAAAAAATATAGGACACTTATGACACATTGCCACACAGCAGTGGCAGACAGGATGGCGGTTTAATAAACTATAATAATGTCTGTCGGCAATGCCCCAAATTGTGCCAAATGTAAAGGAAAGAGGTGCAAGATGGAAATGTCCCTCCCACCCACTCTTATGTGGGATATTAAAAAGGACATGCACAGTTTAACAAACCAAGCACTTTTGCCTCTAGGACTGACACTTTCGTGGCTGAACTCCTTGGTTTGTTTGGGCCCCCACAAAACATTTTTTGGAAGGACTACCTTCAATTATTAAGGAGGAGGTTGATGGTGAGGGTGTTGGTGGTGGAGATTGCATGTGCTAGTCCAAACTGCTGGTAGCTGATACTGGCCTGCTTGTTATTAATTTACAAATTATAATTTTGTTAAACAAATTGCATGAACTCGCTGCAAATGACGTAACAGGGAGGAGGTGCCTAGATGGTTAACGTCCCTTCCTCTGCTAACTTTGGCTTTATAAATGGAAGAGATGCCTTCACAACTGTTGTCAGAATTTAGATTAAAATAATTCCACACCCAAGACGTTGCTTTTCTGACCCTCTTTTTATCATTAGCAAGAACTGCTGCCACTGGTGGCTGACTTACGCAAACCACATCCTTATCATCAACATCCACATTAGCGTCAGATTGGACACAAATTTCCAGCTCATCCTCCTTTTGCACTTCCTCCACACTATCATCCTCATTTTTTATTATTTCACCATCTAATACTAGCACAGCCGTCATGGCATCAGTGATCCGCTGTGAAACTGGGTGACAGCTGTTATACTTACTTCCTCTATCAAAGGACTGTTTAATAGTCAATTGTATTTTTAAATTACTTCCGATCATGAATAAGGATGTTGATGATGATGCAGGTGTTGGTGATGGAGATTGAAGGCGCTTGGATCCCACAGAGAGGGAGCAGGTAGGTGACACTGGCCTTGTTACATTTTGAGCTTTGGAACTTGGCGACATACACTTTGATATTTGATGAATGTGCTCCAAGTGACGTAACAAGGAAGAGGTTCTTTGGTGGTTTAGGTCTCTCCCTCTAGTCACTCTCGTTTTGCAATGGTTACATATGGCTTGAGAACTGTTGTCCGGATTGGGGTGGAAATAATTCCACACGTGAGAAGTGGATTTTTTTGTCTTTTGCCCCGGCATGACAACAATGGGCTTTGGCTTTTTCAATCCATGGGCAACAGCTGTTGCCTTACTTACACAAAGGACATCCTCGGCATCAACATCCTCATCACTAACATCTTCATCATCAACATCCTCATCATCCTTAGCACCTTCAACTACCAAAATATCCTCCTCCTCCTCCATGTGCAATTCCACAGAAGCATCCTCACTGACTACATCTGCAAGATGTTGACTGCCCTTCCCCACATTTACAGTGGGCACACAAATGTTGAAACTTGGAGGATCCTCCAGTACACTAGTATATAGGCCTGGCTCACACATGGCAACCGCGGACACACTTGCACTCTCCTCTGGGATTTGTGATTTCGATTTCTCAGGGCACACAGTTGTTTTTTCCAAAGGGCTATCAGAATCAGCATTCTTCCTAAAGAAAGGCCAAGGCCTTATCCTTTCCTTGCCATTTCATGTAGTGAAGGGCATATTGCCAATTTTTTGTTTATCTGAATTTCCTTTCAATTTTTTTTTCTTAACTTCAGTACAAGTAGCTTTACCATATCGACGGCGTGACTTAAGCCCTGGGGCATGGGCCTTCATAGAGGACGAGGAAGTTGATGGCCTTGCACTGCTGGCAGCAGCTACAACACGTGGTTCTTGGCCTTGCTCTCCTGTCATGTGACAGCCCTCCATATTTTCTGCGGGATTGAAGCAGTGTCACAAGCACCAATAGTGTAGCCAAGGTGCGGTTACAAAATTCACACATATGCAGTCGTGCGCACACAGAAAAAAAATATACAAAAGACACAATTTTTTTTTTCGGGTCCAGAACTTGGGCCCAGAGCACAGATTGATCATGATGGGCAGCACTAGCTTGCGTTGCCAACTTGCTAGATCTTGTGCGGCTAAGCCTAATGGTGGGTACACACTGGGCGATATTACTGAGTGACTGCACGATTACGACATTGATGCGCTGCGCACTCTCGCTGGTCGTTTCCGACATTGTCCATCGCCTGAACATGCAGCACAATCTGACGATAACGACAGATTGGCATGTTCAGGAATGATGGACAGTGCCTGCACTGAACGACTGATCGTTCAGTGCAGACACTACAGGGGATCAGGATCGACAGTACGATTACGATGTCGTAATCGTACTGTCTTTCCTGATCGCTTAGTGTGTACGCACCTTAACACGCACAGACACACAGACAATTATTAGAAAAAAAGACAATTGATTTAAATATTTTTTATGCTCCAGAACTTGGGCCCAGAGCACAGATTGGTCACTACTGGAGTCAGGCAGCACTAGTTTGCAACTTGCATTGCTGGCTGGATCTTGTGCGGTACTGCAGTTAAGCCTAACACATACGCACACGCACACACAGAAAAATATAAAAGACACTTTGATTGAATTTTTTTTTTTTTAGCACGACTGGATTCGGGCAGCACTAGCTTGCAACTTGCGTTGCTGGCTGGATCTTGTGCTGTACTGCGGTTAAGCCTAACACGCAGAAAAATATAATAGACACTTTGATTGATTTTTTTTTTACTATATATATATATATTTTTTTTGAGTCCAGAACTTGGGCCCAGATGGACACAGCACCAGCCCAGATGTATCTACAGTTCTGCACCAGCCCAGATGGACACAGCAGACATGAAAAACACCAGCCCAGGACACAGCAGACAGCACAGACAGCCCAGATGGATCAGCAACAGCCCAGATGGACACAGCAGACAGCACAGTGACAGCTGTCACAGGCACCAGCCCAGAATGGATCAGCAGTCACCAGCCCAGGACACAGAAGACAGCACCAGTACCTCTCCCAGCCCTACACTACCCACCCTCCCTGTTCAGTCTCCACAGTCGGAGTGAAATGGTGTCCGTCGCATGGTCCCTTCTATACTACATTGATCATAAAGATGAAAGCTCGCGAACCGTGAGATTTTGTCTCTATGGTTTTGCCTCAAATTGAGAGATCCGAGTAAGGCGGGAACATCCGAGCCTGCTTGGATCTGACTCGGTTCCGCTAAATTCGGGTGGGTTCAGATCTCTGGAAACCGAACCTGCTCATCTCTAATACTCTACCAAGGCTTTTCTCGGTAGGCTGGTGACCTTATAGGGTCAATGCATGGAGGCTGCTAATGTCTCTGATTCCTGATTCCAACTTATTTATTTTAGCCCCGGCTGGATTCCTTAGGGAGAATTGCATGCCTTCTACCAGACCGGCAACTCTGAACTGTAGTTGGTATGGTGCTGTACATACTGTACACTGTTTGCACCACCCCAACACTTAATTATGTTTGCTGAGCTTCTCCAATCGAGGCTCAGCACGCATTTCTGTGACACATGAGGGAGGAAAGACAATATAGGAGGAGGATATGAAATGTTCAAGGAGGGCAAAGGACCAGTACAGAATAGCTAAGGTTGAAAGAGCAAATAGTAGGAAGCTAGAGATGGATAAAGGAGGTAAAAAGAAAAGTTCGTCGGTAGACATGGATGCAGGAGGGAAGAGGTAGAGTGAGAAGGATGAAGAAAGGAAAAGTAGGAGGATAGAGAAAGATGTACAGGAGGAAGGAAACAGATAGAGGAGGATAGAGAAGGATAAAGAAGTATGGAGGTGGAAGGAGAAGGTAACTCTGTCCCATGGTTCCCATTGTATGACTGAACCTGATACAAATGGTAGACCTGCAAACTGATTTATTGTATGGGAGGAAAAAGGGACAAGATAATATGTGGTTGAAGCAGAGAAAAAAAGCATCTCGATCAGGTACCCCGGGCAGTGTGGATATATAATTAGGAATCTATCTGTATTTTATGGAAGTCTGTTTGATGAAATCTGTATTGTAATGCAGTCATTACGATGCTGTCTGTTTTGCATGGCTATCACTGGGATGCTCTGAATTGCATGACTGTCACTGGGATGCTATCTGTATTTTATGATCATCATTGTCATTAATATCCTCTCTGTATTATATGGTGATCACTTTGATGTTCCCTCTATGAAGAGGTTGTCACTGGGATGCTCTCTATATTGTATGTTAGTCTCTGCGATGCTTTCTGTATTGTATTGTGATCACTAGGATTCTGCATTGTATGGTGACATGATGATGCTATCTGTATATTATGGTGAAGTCTGGGGTACTGTCGGTATTATTTGGTGGTCACTGGGTTGCTCTCTATATTTTCTAGTAGTCAGTAATATTCTCTCTGTATTGTATAACTGCAGCTTTGGAGGTTCTCTATATTAGAATGCTGTTACTAGGATGTTCTCTGTATTGCATGGTGGTCACTAGGATGATCTCTATAGTGCATGATGATCGCTATTATATGAGTCTCTTTGTATTGTCAATATGGTGGTCACTCGGATGCTCTCTATATAGTTTTGCAGTCACTAGGATGTACTCTGAATTGTATGGTGGTCATTAGAATGCTCTCTATATTGTATGGCATAGTATTCTAAGATGTTATCTGCACTGTATGGATGTCACTAGAATGCTCTGTGTATTGTATAGCAGTCCCTAGAATGACCCACTGTATTACATATGTACCTAAGAAGCGCTCTGTTGTAATGCGGTCACTAGGATGCTCCCTGTGTTGTATATCACTAGGAGGCTGTAAATTTTTGGTAGAAGCAGGCAGAATCTTCTTTTACACTCTTAGGGAAAATGTATTTGGTCCTGCCTAATTTGTACAATTGATTCTGAGGGGCCTATTCATCACACTAAAATAACAGTTTTAAGGACATTTTCCTTAATTACCGTTATTTTAGTATTCATTAACACACTTAAACAGGAGATATCACTAATAAGTCCACCTGCATTAATTTCCACACTCCACATACTTATGGATGGCTATTTATCAAATTCTGAAAATTATGTATTTTTGGAATTTGATGGTGTTACTATACGCCACTCTCAAGTGGCGTACAGCAGGATATACTTACCTGCCTTCAGTGTTAGCAGGTCCTCCTCGGCTCCCTCCATCGTTCCCTGGTCACTCCTGCCTATTCATCATTGCTAAAAACTCGATGGAGGTAATTAGGTTTAGAACTCGCATGGAGTTCTACCTAATTACCTGAGGAATTCATCATTCCTCCTCTCCATAAGTATCTATTCCGAAAAGCTGTCATTTTTGCGATGACAGCTTTTCAGGAAATATATACGTTTCCCTGCCTGCTCTAACTTACTGCAGCTGCAATCAGTGCTGCGCATGCGCTGTTACATCTGTAAAAGCAACGCATGTGCAGCACTGCCTTCAGCTGTGGTAATTGTGTCCCCCCACCCCCCCGCCTCCCCCCTTTTCCCCATGTCGAAGCCAGATAATTGGCTGAGACAGAATCTGTTAAAATTAAAATCTGCACGACGCCATTTTGCAAATGTCCAACCAACGCCATTTTTAGCGAATCCCACACAATATCAGTACATACGGCGATGTTATTATTTAGCGTCGTGCGATTGCTACGCAATAGAACAATGTTAAAAGTCCTCATTATATAAATACATACATTTACTAAAACATATAATATGAACAATCCAGCAAAACACGTACCACGGTGTACTCCACAAACACGTAGATGCACAACGCTAACTAGCGTCTTTTCTTAATATCCTTACACTTACACATTGCACACTTACATAGAAAGGTTCCCTAGCATTAAGGTTAGTATCCAAGGTTTTATTCATGATTAATTATGTAATAAAGCGACTGTATTTAAGATCTCAGGTTTAGTACATGATAAGCAGACCGTGGTTGGTGCTATTCTAAACCACTGTTTATTTGCAGATCGCCGGTTCCATCGGCAGGGAGATCGTAACATCTGTCTGCAAATTATGGATCATAGAGAGTTAGGCATTGAAATGTACTCTGTAATGTAATGTTTATTAGCCAGTTTAGACTTGTTCTTTGGCGGGAAAACGAACACAAAGAGCTGTTGGAGGCTGAACTATTACAATACAAACTGACCTATGAACTGTATCGTAACAGAAGAACCAGGAAGAAGAACCAATGGGATTATGCCAACTTGTTCTATTGTATTTCCTATCTCTGTAAGGGTACATAAGCAAGCACTCTGAATCATATAGTTAGTCATCTTTCTTTACTGTTGACGGAGGTTTCATAGTTGATGCCGGAAATCTGGATCCAGAGCGCAAGCGTATGTATTCAACTGTACCTAGTGATTGAATAATTTGTTTGCGCTAATTGTATTTAAATCACAGCGTGAAACTATATGCTTTTTGTTGAATAATATCTTTTTGTGATTTGGAACCACAATCAAAGTCTGGAAAGCAATTATTTCTTGTGCGACTTATAACGTTAAATAGAGACATTTAGGGTGTATAGATAATTAGGTATTCATACCCACCTACCTGGCCGCTGCAGCCGCCTCCGGCTCCGACTGCTGCTCTGACACTGTGTTCTCCCGTCAGAACACAGTACAGTTTAGAAAAAGAAAAAGAAAAAAATGTTTTTTCTCTAAACTTTACTGTGTTCTGCCGGGAGAACACAGTGTCAGAGCAGCAGAGTGACGGAGGGAGCCGAGGTGGACCTGCCCAGCTAACACAGGTAAGTGTAACCTGCTGTACGCCACCTAAGAATGGCAGATAGTAACACCTGTCGAAGCTGGATAATTGGCTGAGACAAGATCAGTTTAAAATTGGATCGCAGCGACGCCATCTTGCGACTGGCCGCAAGATGCCATCTTGGAAATGAGATCGCAAGATGCCATTTTGCGAATGGCCGCCTAAGCGCCATTTTAGATAAACTCACACTTTAGTACATGTGGCGATATTACTATTAGCATCATGCCATTGCATCTTTCACCATTTCTCATACACACATTAATAAGCACAATTGCGCTGTTAACTAGTTGCATATTAGCAAATGCATAAGATCCTGTATGAAAACGCTGAATATCAGCTTCATGCACATGCATCTGCCCCAAGTTAACTAGCGTCTTTACATCAAACCCCACATACTCACACATTACATATTCACATACAAGGTTCCATAAGCTTTAAGGTATAAGATTCAAGTATGCACATTTACTATAATTGCTATGTAATAAAGATTATTTCATAACTAAGGTTTTATACGTGATAAGTAAGCCATGTTTGGTATTGTACTGATGCGTACTCTCTCAACAGTATTCCGGTAATATCGATGGAGAGATCGAAACATGCATTCTCAACTTATGGACCGCAGAGACTTCAAGCAACAAAATGTACATTATATGAACAACTGTTAGGATTTGCATGAGGCGGGAAACCAGAGACCTCCAGTTGTTAGAGGCTGGACTGTGTCTATTTGAACCAACCTGTTAAATTCCTTGTAACATATGCCCTCTCCTTTAGGACCAATGATATTAGCAACAAACTTCTCTATTGTGTTTTTTATTCCTGGGGGGTATAAATATGTGTGCTCTGACCCTGGGTTCCTAGTCTTCGTGCTGAATGCTGATTGACGAGGGGTTTCTTGCTGATGCCTAACATCTGGACCAGAGAGCGCTGCGTATGTATAACTGTACTTGGGTCTGTATAATTTCTTTGCGCTAAGATTATATGAGGATCATAGCGTGTAACTGCTGTACTTTTACTTGAATAATACTTTGTGCTTTGGAACCACAGGTTCTAGGTCTGGAGTCTTTATTTACTGTATGACTGCGTACGCAAAATAGCGTCATCCTTAGAGGTTTATAGGAAGGATATTAGAAGGTATAGGCAGGGGTATTTATAAGGTTCAAAGGCAGTATCGTTAGTTGGGGGCTCGAGGTGAAGTCACTTACCCACACACACGGCACTTACGGTTATCGATTTCTCACCAAAGGGTGGAGTGGCCACATGTGGGGTTTACCTGCAACCGCTCGGTGCTGAGAGATCGCTACCTGTTTTCGTGTGAGCCAGGGACGCTGACTAGAATCCAGGGACAGGAGAGGAAAAAGTTTGTTTTCCTTTGTTGATAGAACCTAACATTTAAAGGGGTGCCGCAGTATTGAACACGCGGCTGAATCGCAGTTTTGCGCACAGTAAAGACGCACTTTTGTGTATGCAGCTAAAGGTTGTCATACGGTTGTGTGGTAGTTGCATTATTGTGTATGCGACTGGTCGCACAATAGCGTATACGTACTTCCGGTTGTGCTGCCACGTGTGTAAATAAAGCCATTAAGATTTACATTCTTTTCAATTGTTGTCAATATCTGGGTTAATGCGTATTTTTCTGTGCAGGAAAAAAGTGTGTAACAGTGAGTATTTGTTGGTAAGGGTAACTTGTTCCCAAAAGTTAGAGGTACCGTATGACCTTTAAGGGCTAAGTGCTAGCCGCTCGGTAAGCAGCTTACCATTCTATACACAGTAGCAGGTGTACATGTTGTCTTTGTTGTAGAGATGTGCATGGAAGTAGCCGACTTAAATTTCCATAGGTGTGGAAGTTGCCTTCTTAAATCTTATCCGGGTGGGTGGAGTAGCCTTCTTCAAATCTTCACAGGTGTGTGGGTGCTGCCTTTAAATCGTCCACAAGTAAGTGAAAGTATCTTGACTGTCTTTCACCAGTTTAAATCTTTATTGAAAAGCGTAGGAGTTGTCTCAGAATGGGAGCCATGCAAACAATAGAGATGTTAGACAATGATGTGGTGCTAATGGAAGCGCCGCTTGGATCGGCCCGTCGTATTATGCATACTAAGTACGGTACTTATGCAATAAGGTATTGTGATGTATGGTTTAAAATGATGATGAAGAGTGGTAGACCGTTTCCCAGAATTGGTAGTTTTGATAAAGATGTATTAGATAATGTCCGGGATCACATGAGTCTGATGCGCTCCCGAGAGAAAAAAGTTAAATATTATGAATGTTTAAAGTTGTGGCAGCATGAAGGGGATGCGTGGCTTAAGAATGTGCAAGCGACGCAAACTAGCATTGTGAGCGCATTGCCAGAGAATACATCCGCGACGCTGAATTGCAAAGTAGCATTGCGGAAGGTATTGCCAGCAGTGCACATGCACCACCCACACCTTATGTGGATGGAGGTGCAAGTACAGTTATCAAAAATACCCATAAAGATGTAACAAGCAATTTGTACCCTCTTTTAAGTAACTATAAAGAAAATGTTCATGATGTGGATGATGAGCCTATTGTAATGTCTGCCATTCCCCATGCTGTGCAGATGATAGATGCTGCATCACCACAATCATGGGTGGTGCCGCCATCTCCATCAGTAACAGCAAGGGAAGTGCTAACACCCTCTGCACCCGTAGAGGAAGTTGTTACCATACGTAGCAGCAACAGATTAAACCCCCAGCCAGGTAATAAGGTCAAAGGTAGCAGCGCTACCAGTCTGCATCCCATTCGGACAATAACTGTTCCGAATGGAAATGCAGATGCGAACGGTGTAGTGCCCACGAGGGAAGTGGTAATGCATTGTCCTTGGACAAGAGCAGAACTAAATTCCATCATAAATGATTTCCCCGATCCCAAAAAGGAACTAGCCAAATGTCAGAGATTTTTGAGGAATTTGGGTAGTTCTCATGAGCCAACTAATAAAGATTGACGTGTGGTGTTAAGGGCCTGTCTACCACGCAATACCGACGTGACAAAATGTATTACGGATTGTGCATTGGATGATGATGTTCCCTTAACGGACCAAGTAAACCAAGGTAACATTTCCCGCTTTGTAACACAATTGGGTATATATTTTCCAGTAGTAGTTAACTGGAACAAAATTTTCACCATAAAGCAAACGGAGAGTGAATCTGCAGAAGAGTATTGCGACCGGGCTCTGCAGTACACTGGGATAGAATATATTAAAGATAGCACTCACCACAGGGGAATGATAGTCACGGTACTCATGGACGGTCTTAAGGAAAACTTAAAGACTCGGGTTCAGACCTCACAACCTTGCTGGAGGGGAGTCACAATAGATACACTCATAGAATCTGCCATAGAACATGATAAGAACATCTCAAAGAAGAGAGAGACCCAGAGCAAAAAACTAATGGCTGTCAGTATTCAAGCTCTGGAAGGAATGACGGTAACACCACAGCCAACAGACACACTTGCATCTACACACACACCTACACCTGAACAGTTATATGCCCTCACTAATCCCATGCAACAACAAACACAGCTCTATTCCACTAACCCTACACAACCACAGGTCCCACACTACTCACAAACTTCATATCCCCCACAATACCCTTATCCTCCATATCCCTTCCCATATCCACCACCTTTTCCCCCTGCTCAAACCTCACAACAACCCGTGTCTCCATCCGATCCACGATTATTTTTTAATTGTAACCAGCCAGGACATTTAAGTAGAACCTGCAGAGTAAAAAGGGTAGGACCCCCAAACCAGAGAGTACCTGGATATCCCCATAAGGGATATGCACAGATACCAGCAAATATCCAGCAAGCACCAGCTCCAATTGTGGCCGTTAATGCTTTATTGGAGAATGGTAGCCAACGCTAGGGGTTAGGTCATACCTGTAGTCTACAGATAGTCAGGGTAACGGGAAGTACTAGAGAAGAACCGATCATGATGGTTGATGTAGCTGGTATGGAATATCCTTTTCTTGTAAACACAGGGGCGACCAGGTCAGTGATAAAATCTCCCGTTAATTTACAGTGACCAACGAGGCAGTACCAGCAATGGGTGTAAAAGGTAAAGTGGAACATTGGGCCTGATTCAGAGCCAGACGCTCTGACCAGAGCGCTCGCTCTGAATCAGGGCCCTCCTCCATGAAAATGGAGCGGACTCCTGGCCGCTCTTATAGCTGTGGGTGACCACCCACAGCATATGCGAGCGGCCAAAAAGATGGTCACGATGGTCTTGACCATCGCGACCATCGGATTTGCCACGGAGACCCTGTGGTAGGGTCTCCCTGCCACAAGCCCTGGAGTGATTTTGGCTCTATCAGAGCCAAAATCACTCCCACTGACATCACTAGTGATGTCAGTGGGGCCGGCTTCAGATGGTAAGCGTTCCCATACGAATGCCTCCGTCTGGCAGGCACGCCCTCGGAACGCCCACCAAAGGGGGCGTGCTGTCAATCAACATCGATAGCAGGCCCCCTTTGGTGCGAGACCCGGAGTGATGCAAAGCCCGTCGCTCCCCGGGTCTCGCGCATGCGCACGACAGAGCTCCCTCCATCGTGCGCATGTGCAGTGGGGAACATCGACCCACTTGCGAGCGTACTGCTGCTCGCGAGCGGGTCTGAATGACCCCCATTATCCGTTAACAAAGTCCACAGAGGTTACTATTGGGCCGTTGCATACCAGGCATTCTTTCCTTCTGGCTGCTGCGGCTCCTACTAACCTGCTTGGTAGAGACGTTATGTAAGATGAGATGTGTTATATATTGCACCCCTGATGGTGTATTTTTAGATAACCCTAAGAGAGTTGCGCACGAGGTGCGGGATATGTTGAACACTCCCAAAAGGATAATGTATCACTCTACCAGTGTAAATGAAAATCCATCCCAGGTAGATCAAATGTTGTCCCAAATTCCAGATTCCCTTTGGACTAAGGATGGACAGGACACTGGATTAATGGCAAATGTAAGCCCAGTAATGGTAAATTTTAAAAGCGGTAGGCAAGCTCCAAAAATTCCCCAGTACCCACTAAAACAGGAGGTAGAATTAGGGGTTTTTCCAATAATTGAGCGATTATTGCAACAGGGAATTTTAGTTCGTACAGCTAGTGTAGCCAACAGTCCCATCTTTCCGGTGAAGAAGAGTGGTGGGAGGGGTTATAAGCTGGTGCAGGACCTTAGAGGTGTTAATAAGTAGTAGAGAGCCAATTCACTGTAGTGCCAAATCCAGCTGTCATTCTTATGCAGATCCCTCCAAACGCAACCCATTTCACTGTCATTGACCTCTGTTCTGCTTTCTTCTCTGTGCCTCTCCACCCTGACTGTCAGTATTTATTCACATTTACATACAGAGGTGTGCAATATACATGGACACGGTTGCCCCAAGATTTCATAGACAGCCCCAGTATCTTTTCTCAGGCATTGCACAATCTTTTCAACCTGCAAATGGATCTGTTCTAATTCAATATGTGGATGATTTATTGCTGTGTTCTGATTCGTTTGTGTCATGTTTGAATGATACTAAACTTTTGTTGCTTCATCTCTCGCATACAGGACACAAGGTGGCTAAGGACAAACTACAGCTGTGCCAATCCAGAGAAAAATATTTGGGACACTGCCTAACCCAGGGGTTAAGACATCTCACAAATGATAGAATCCAGGCCATACAGAACATGACACTGCCGCAGAATCAACAGCAAATTCGTACCTTCTTGGGAATGTGTGGATATTGTAGAATGTGGATCCCAGGTTTTTCTATTTTAGCCTTGCATTTACATGACTTAATCTCTTCCTCAAAGCCCGATCGTGTCATACACACAGAGGAATCAGAGCAGGCTTTCCTTAATCTTAAGGATAGTCTGACAAAAGCACCTGCATTGGGAATACCCGATTATGAAAAACCTTTTGATTTGTATTGTACCGAAGCTAATGGTTGTGCTGCAGGTGTCCTTACACAAAAACATGGTGATGCCAGTAGGCCCGTAGCATACTACAGTGCCCAATTGGACACTGTGGCGAGATCACTCCCCACCTGTTTGAGAAGTGTAGCAGCTACCGCTTTATTGGTGAGTAAAAGTGAGGACATAGTATTGGGTCATGATATGATTGTATACACTCCCCATGCTGTATCTGCTCTGCTGCACTCTGCTCAAACCAGACACGTCTCTTCGGCTAGGTTTACCAAATGGGAACTAGCTCTAATCGCACCTGCAAACATCACTGTTAAACATTGCAGCACACTGAACCCAGCAACGTATTTACCATATGTACAACATGATGTACAAAGGGTGGAAGGAGACGAGTTGCTGACGGAGGGTGAGTTCAGCGGACATAATGATACACACGATTGTATGGAATATCTGAATCAGATCTTTACTACTAGACCTGACTTACACGACACACCTTTAGAGAATGTAGATGTGACTTTTTACATGGATGGGAGTTGTCATAGACAAACAGACACAGGTGAATTATGTACAGGTTATGCTGTTGTAAATGACACAGACATCATAGAAGCCAAACCTCTTGGTCCTCCTCACTCAGTCCAGGTGGCAGACTTAGTAGCACTAACTAGAGTGTGTGAACTGGCAGCAGGCAAATCTGCTAACATTTACACTGACTTGAGGTACGCGTTCGGGGTGGAGCACGATTTCGGGGCTCTATGGCATCTGAGAAATTTTATGACAGCAGCAGGCACACCAGTTGCACACTCCCGACACATAAAACATCTTTTAGAAGCAATCCAACTGCCCAAAGCGGTGGCAGTAATCAAGTGTAAAGCCCATACATGTGAGGATAACCCGGTGTCACTGGGCAACAACAGGGCCGATGAAGCTGCAAAATGGGCAGCAGGGTTAAAAATGTTTTCTCCCACTGAAAAAATTATGTCTTTCCAAACAATTGATATGCTGAAATTAATTGAGATGCAAAATTTGTGTTCAATTCAGGAAAAGTCCATTTGGAAGTCCAAGGGATGTGGGCAAGAGTCCTCCGGGCTCTGGAGGGATGGACAAGGTAAGCCAGTAGCCCCAAGGCATATTACCCCAGCCTGGCTGAGGCAGCACACGGTCTGACTCATCTGGGAAAGCAAGGTATGTGCAAGTTGGTGAAAGCATACTGGTGCGCACTAGGTTTCTCTTCACAAGCAGAAAAGATAGCAATGTCCTGTCTGACCTGCTTGAGGAAGAACACAGGGAAAGCGATCCCTACCGAACCGTCCCACATTCCACCGACTGATGGACCTTTCCAGGTGATACAAATTGATTTAATCCAATTACCACCCTGCAGGAATCTTAAGTATGTATTAGTGTGCACTGATGTATTTTCTAATTGGGTTGAGGCCTACCCACCGGCCACTAATACTGCTGCGTTTACTGCCAAGAAAATAGTTCAGGAATTTGTATGCAGATACGGTATCCCTAAAAACATCGAGAGTGACAGGGGTACTCATTTCACAAGTGATGTTTTTCAAAATATGTGTAAGCTGATGGGTATTAATAGCCGACTTCACACCCCCTACCGACCGCAAGCCAGTGCCAAGGTAGAGAGGATGAACGGGACTATTAAAAATAAGTTAAGTAAAATCATGGCGGAGACTGGACTAGGTTGACCAGAAGCATTACCGTTGGTCCTGCATAGTATAAGAACCACTCCCAGACCCCCTCTAAATCTGTCTCCCTTTGAAATACTGTTTGGTAGACAACCTCATTTGACTATAAGTCCACAGGAAGACTTGAAAGGTAACAACAAGGTAACTGTAAAGTATCTTATATCAATGAGTAAGCAGTTAAAACAACAGCAGCAGAAACTGAAATTGTTGTCCAATGATATGCCTGAAACTAACTGTCATGATGTTGAACCAGGAGAATATGTTATGATCAGAAATTTCTTGTGTTCAGGTTGTTTGACTGATCGATGGGAAGGTCCGTACCAGGTGCTGCTGACAAGCACTACATCTTTGAAAGTGGCTGAGAGAGATACCTGGGTCCATTCCACTCACTGCAAAAAGGTCAAACAACCGGTGGAGAAACAAGTCGGAGACAAGGCTGATAGCGTGAACCTGTCGCTCGTGAGCTTGTTCTGGGAGGATTGATTCAGTCTTAGGGCAGCTTGCTGAGGATAGCAACTTGATGTGGTTATGCATTAAGTGGTTAAAATCAATTGTGCTTTCTGAACAGTTAAATAACATTTATTCTGCATGAACCTCATGAATCTCACTGAATATGGACTTATCATCTGTCTCTTTTCATCCCAGGTATGTGATTGTCCTTGCTGAGTACAACTGCCAGAGCCTGCATTAACCCCCATGCACCATCAGCTGTCTCGGCAATGTATGTGATTGTCCTTGCTGAGTACAACTGCCAGAGCCTGCATTAACCCCCATGCACCATCAGCTGTCTAGGCAATGTATGTGATTATCCTTGCTGAGTACAACTGCCAGAGCCTGCATTAACCCCCATGCACCAACAGCTGTCTAGGCAATGTATGTGATTGTCCTTGCTGAGTACAACTGCCAGAGCCTGTATTAACCCCCATGCACCATCAGCTGTCTAGGTAATGTATGTGATTGTCCTTGCTGAGTACAACTGCCAGAGCCTGCATTAACCCCCATGCACCATCAGCTGTCTAGGCATTGCATGTGATTGTCCTTGCTGAGTACAACTGCCAGAGCCTGCATTAACCCCCATGCACCATCAGCTGTCTAGGCAATGTATGTGATTGTCCTTACTGAGTACAACTGCCAGAGCCTGCATTAACCCCCATGCACCATCAGCTGTCTAGGCAATGTATGTGATATTATTTGACATCCTGCAAACCACAACTCCTAATCTATAGTTGCATTATTGCAAAATTAGCTGTGTATTTAAAGTATGTGTTTAATTTTGTACAAGTTTGTAATTGGTATTGTTTAAATGTCTGTGAATCTTTTTTGACTTGCTAGCCATAGTCATGACCTGTGTTTAGATGGGGATCACTGAAGCATAGTTTATAGTGTCATACTGCCTGTTTACTTAAACTTAGTGCAATATATGTCCACTGATCAATCTGCATTTCAACCAGCTGACCAATTGGCTCAGATGTAAGCTAGTGTCTTAATCAGGCATACTATTTCTTAACATTCAGTCTTAGGGCAGCTTGCTGAGTGTAGCAGCTTGATGTAGTTATGCATTAAGTGGTTAAAATCAAGTGTGCTTTCTGAACAGTTAAATAACAATTGAACAACATTGAAGACCAGGTAATTACAAACCCATTACTTAGAAAATTTTATTTTTTCCAAATACAAAAAAAACAATGTATCAAAAACTTATTTTTATAATCTCACTTCATGGAATCATCTCTAAGGCTACTACATCCTTTACTCTTCCTGCAGCTCACCCTTCTGTACATATTGCTACCTCATTAATCTTCTCACCACTTATGAACACACATGAGCTTTTAACTTATCTATACACACTGACAATAACATCCACAACCTGTCGCCATAAAAATCTTTCGGACAAATCCAACAATTATATTATATCTCTCTCCTGCTGCTTCTATTAGCTGGTGACATATCACCAAATCCAGGCCCAACTCACATTCCACACCCACAACGAATTATAAATCCAGCTAACCTCATAAACATTGCGTGCCTCCCTTCACCATCCAAGTCACTAAAATGTGCCCTATGGAAGCACGTTCTGTCTGCAATAAGCTAACATCCATCCACCACCTCTTTATTTCAACCAACCTCAACCTTCTGGTAATAACAGAAACATGGCTTACACAATCAGACACTGTCTCCCCTGCTGCACTTTCACATGGTAACCTACACTTCTCACACACCTCCAGGCCTGGTAATTGTAAAGGAGGTGGGGTAGGAATATTACTCTCCCAATCTTTCAGATACACAATTCTCCCACAGGTACCTTCACTCACATTTACATCATTTGAAGTACATTCTATCAGGACTTTCACCCCTTTCTCTCTGCGAGTTGCTGTTATCTATCGCCCACCTGGGCCACCTCAACAATTTCTGGAACACTTTTCTGCCTGGCTCTCTCACTTTCTATCCTCAGATATCTCCACCATCGTTATGGGTGATTTCAATATCCCCATTGACAGTCCACAATATCCTCATGCCTCCAAACTACTCTCTTTAACATCCTCTCTTGGCCTCTCCCAATGGACTGACTCCTCTACTCATCTGGAGGGCCAATGTCTTGATCTTGTATTCACCAGACTATTCTCAGTTTCTGATTTCACTAATGCTCCTTTCCCTCTCTCAGATCACAACCTTATCACCTGCACACTCTCCTCCACTACTTCAACATCATTGAAATCAACCAAACCTAAAACCCGTAGAAATATTAATGCCATTAACCTTCAACAACTATCTACCTCTCTACAACAACAACTTTCATCAATTTCTACATTCACTTCTCCTGCGACTGCTGCATCACACCTAAACCAGATTCTAGAAAAAGCCCTCAATGAAGTAGCTCCAGCTACCCATCACACACCACGTAGAGTTAGACGTCAACCATGGCATTCTAGCTTAACAAGACATCTGCAAAAACACTCACGTAAAGTTGAACGTCAGTGGCGAAAGTCTCCAAGTGACTCCAAGTGACTTCCTCACATATAAGACTATCTACAAATCTTATCGTACTGCTCTGGACACTGCCAAACAAACATATTTCCAATCTCTAATCTCTGCTCAAGCTTCTAACCCCAAGTGACTTTTTAATACATTTAAACTGCTTCTTACCCCTCCATCACCCATACCACCTGCTACTATCTGTGCACAAGATCTTGCTTCCTATTTTAGGGACAAGATTGATAAGATCCGAAATGAAATGGTAGACTCTTCCTCAGCTAGTGACCTGCTCAATTCCCTACCTGAACCCTCTGGCACATTCTCTTCATTTGATCTCACAAACGAAGATGAAGTATCTACACTCTTCTCATCCTCCTACTCTATTACCTCTCCTCTAGATCCTATACCCTCACAAATCAGTAAAGCTCTGTCTCCTGTGCTTATCCCAACCCTAACTAAAATCTGTAATCTCTCTCTCTCTACTGGCAACTTTCCACCACTGTTCAAGCATGGAGTGATTACTCCCATTCTGAAAAAACAAAATTCTGACCCTAATACTCTCTCAAATTACCGTCCTATTTCCCAGCTCCCATGCCCCTCCAAGCTACTTGAGAGACTTGTCTACACCCACCTCACACACTTTCTTAACTCACACAACTTATCAGACCCACTTCAGTCCGGCTTTCGTTCCCAACACTCTACAGAGACAGCACTGACTAAGGTAGTAAATGATCTTGTCACTGCCAAGGCTAAAGGCCATTACTCACTCCTAATTCTTCTAGATCTCTCTGCTGCTTTTGACACTGTTGACCACTCTCTTCTCATACAAACACTGCAATCCCTAGGTCTTTAGGACACAGCTCTTTCTTGGTTTTCTTCCTACCTATCTGATCACTCTTTTACTGTTCGTTTTTCTGATTCTGCCTCCTCTTCACTACCTCTATCAGTTGGAGTACCGCTAGGCTCTGTCTTAGGTCCTTTACTATTCTCAATCTATACCACCTCTCTTGGCAAACTAATCTGCTCTTTTGGATTTCAGTACCATCTGTATGCGGATGATACTCAAATCTACCTATCCTCTCCAGATTTATCTCCATCTGTATCGGTCCGTGTCACTGAATGTCTTTCTGCCATTTCATCTTGGATGTCATCTCGTCACCTGAAACTTAATATTTCTAAAACAGAATTAATTATATTTCCACCAGCCAATAACAGTTACCAACCTGATCTCTCTATCACTGTTGATACCTCGACCATCCACCCTGCCCCACAAGCTTGCTGCCTTGGTGTCATCCTTGACTCTGAACTGTCCTTTGTTCCTCATATTCAATCTGTCTCAAAATCATGTTACATACATTTAAAAAACATATCCAAAATTCTACCATATCTCACACAAGACACTGCAAAAACTCTAATCCATGCACTTATTATTTCCCGCATTGACTATTGCAATAGCCTCCTTACTGGTCTTCCCAAAAACAGGCTATCACCATTACAATCCATTATGAATGCAGCTGCAAGGCTTATCTTCCTTGCTAAACGTTCTTCTTCTGCTGCCCCACTCTGTCAGTCCCTCCATTGGTTGCCGGTTTTCTACCGTATTCAATACAAAATACTTTCACTTACACATAAGGCTATTAACCAAACCACACCAACATACATCTCTTCACTCATCTCAAAATATCTCCCAACCCGACCTCTCCGCTCAGCACAAGATCTGGGTCTCTCATCCCCATGCATTACTTGCTCCCATTCACGGTTACAGGACTTTCTTCGCGCTGCACCCACTCTATGGAATAACCCACCTCGCACAATAAGACTTTCTTCTAGTCTCCAATCCTTCAAGCGTTCCCTGAAAACTCACCTCTTCAGGCAAGCTTATCAGATTCCAGAACCTACCACATAACCTTCATAGCTTCCATATCTAATTACATCCCCTTTTACAGTCCATACACAATCTCACACATCGTCTTTCTCTCACATCCTCATGACATTTGGTTGATATTCCTGTGTGACTGGATCATGCAGCCAACCAAGAAACTGTGCATTCTGGCTGGACCAAAATGCAATATATAGCACCTATCCTTGTGTATCAATGCCTATTTCCCTATAGATTGTAAGCTTGCGAGCAGGGCCTTCCTACCTATATATCTGTTTGTTATTACGCAGTTTTGTTCTGTTAATGTTCCAATTGTAAAGCGCAACGGAATATGCTGCGCTATATAAGAAACTGTTAATATATAAATAAAATAAAAGGTCGTAGTGAGATACCTGAACTAAAAGAAATCTGCAGGTCTTGTTGTGGCAATGGACGGGCCTGCTGTGTTCATTTTCATATTCTCTTTTAGAGTGTTCACCATCCTGGTCGGTTCGGGAATGTCCGGTTTCTGTGAAGGGGGACCAATTGTGGAGAGGGGAGTTGATGGCAGTGTTGATGGAGTGGAGTCAGAAGGAGTGCAATGCCAATCAGGGGAGTGTCTGACCAATCTTAGTACTGTTATTGTTAAGAGAGCTGTTATTCCAGATACTTGGGGACCGTGTGGAGGTTTATCGTCTGAAGATTCCTGTATTTGTGAGCTTTGTGGGTCCCTAGTTAATGAGAATTGTATCCAACGGTGCCAACCTAAATATAGCCCGTACTGGGGTGGGTATCCCTTAGAGGATTATCATAGCATGGTTGGCAAAGTGTTAAATCAAACTGATTGCTGGGTGTGTTCACATGTGCCATAGGGACAGCATAATGTCGGGTTGGTGCCATTTCCACTGAATATCACGGAAATTTTAGAAATACAGAAAGGGAAAACATTGGATGGAAAATTCCTCTCATCCAAACCACCTCATTTCAAACTCTACCAATTCCAAGTAGATAGATCACTTTTGTGTTTAAACATAACCAACCCCAATAAACCCGGGAGTTGGGAAGTGACAGGGAATAATCAGATGATGACCTTCTCACAAAGAGCTGATAATGAGTCTATAAACCATGATCTGTTACGCTCAATTAAATCTAGTGGGAGACATTTTAGGTACCGGTATGCATTGAGTTCCATCAAAGAAATTATTGGTAAGGTGCCAGATGGTTATTGTGCTAAAATAATACAGCCAGAAACTTGCATGTACCAGATGGAAGACCCAGAAATAGGATTGTTTGCAAGGGAAATGTGCTTAATGATAATGATGCATACCATTCATTATGTTCTCCCTGATAATGTATATTTTATATGTGGAAGAAAAGCGTATAAGTGGCTCTCCCTGAGTTCCGAAGGTTTATGTTACCTGGGAAGAGTAGTCCCAGAAGTTATGACCCTCACACATGTTGAAATGCTTGGTATACATAAAAACACACCGTCACCATATCTTCACACACAATATGAACACAGAGGCAAATTAAATATGATACCTGGTGACGTGCACAAAGCCACTCAGTTAATTAGTGAGACAACTGGCTTTCAAGTTTTAGTCGCATTGGATCCCACCAGGATCGCTCGGGTACATAAAATTTTACATATATTCAGGAACTTGCTAAATTGATAGATAATATCACCGAGATGTACGATGACACATTCAGGTATGCAGGGAGAGAATTGCAAGCGTACAAGAAAGAACTGGTGCAACACAGGCTAGTGTTAAATTATTTAACTGCTGTTACTGGAGGGTATTGCGTAACGTTGGCCACCCAATTTGGAGTAAAATGTTGCACCTATGTCACCAATGATACCATCGACCCTAAGGAAGTGATAGACCGGAAGATGGATGAAATTCTGCAGCTAAAATGTGAATTTCGTAAGAACCATAATGCTTCAGTGGCTGAAGTAGGGGAGGAGATAGAAGGATGGGTTTCATGGCTGAACCCAGTGAAATGGTTCTCAGGTCTAGGGGAATGGGTCCAGGAAGTAATCGCCAGCATAGGCAAATTCTTGATCTTTATACTGATTGTCATCATGATAATTGGCATATGTGTCCAGTGTGTTCCTATTGTGTTGAAGTGTGGAAAATGTAAAAATACAGTAAAACGAAAGAACGAAATTATGATGGTGGTCAGTATGAATACCGAGGTAAATACAGAACTGCATTACAACCCTGAACTAGGAAATACCATCATTTAATGTATTATATTTAGACATGCATAGAATGTATTATTGCAATGTTATTTCAAAACACCTCAGATAATGTAAAGTCTCAAATTTCCCCTTCAAGACTGCCTTTATAGGACTGGTGTATCCCCACACCTTGCACATTATCTTCCAAGATCCGCGGTGTGCGTATAATAGTAGTTTTATGTCCCCACTCAGAGACACATTATTGATGGATTAAGAACCACCTTGTGCCATCCCATAATAACACTAAATAGTATATCAATGTAAGCCTAAATTATATTTTAAAATCAGATTGTGATAGCATGTTGTTTGCTTTCAAAGGGTGGACTGTCGAAGCTGGATAATTGGCTGAGACAAGATCAGTTTAAAATTGGATCACAGCGACACCATCTTGCGACTGGCCGCAAAACTCCATCTTGGAAATGAGATCGCAAGACGCCATTTTGCGAATGGCCGCCTAAGCGCCATTTTAGATAAACTCACACTTTAGTACATGTGGCGATATTACTATTAGCATCATGCGATTGCATCTTTCTTCATTTCTCATACACACATTAATAAGCACAATTGCGCTGTTAACTAGTTGCATATTAGCGAATGCATAAGATCCTGTATGAAAATGCTGAATATCAGCTTCATGCACACGCATCTGCCCCAAGTTAACTAGCGTCTTTACATCAAACCCCACATACTCACACATTACATATTCACATACAAGGTTCCATAAGCTTTAAGGTATAAGATTCAAGTATGCACATTTACTATAATTGCTATGAAATAAAGATTATTTCATAACTAAGGTTTTATACGTGATAAGTAAGCCATGTTTGGTATTGTACTGATGCATACTCTCTCAACAGTATTCCGATAATATCGATGGAGAGATCGCAACATGCATTCTCAACTCATGGACCGCAGAGACTTCAAGCAACAAAATGTACATTATATGAACAACTGTTAGGATTTGCATGAAGCGGGAAACCAGAGACCTCCAGTTGTTAGAGGCTGGACTGTGTCTATTTGAACCAACCTGTTAAATTCCTTGTAACATATGCCCTCTCCTTTAGGACCAATGGTATTAGCAACAAACATCTCTATTGTGTTGTTTATTCCTGGGGGGTATAAATATGTGTGCTCTGACCCTGGGTTCCTAGTCTTCATGCTGAATGCTGATTGACGAGGGGTTTCTTGCTGATGCCTAACATCTGGACCAGAGAGCGCTGCATATGTATAACTGTACTTGGGTCTGTATAATTTCTTTGCGCTAAGATTATATGAGGATCATAGCGTGTAACTGCTGTACTTTTACTTGAATAATACTTTGTGCTTTGGAACCACAGGCTCTAGGTCTGAAGTCTTTATTTACTGTTGTGACTGCGTACGCAAAATAGCGTCATCCTTAGAGGTTTATAGGAAGGATATTAGAAGGTATAGGCAGGGGTATTTACAAGGTTCAAAGGCAGTATCGTTACACCATCAAATTCCAAAAATATATAATTTTCGGAATTTGATGAATAGCCTAGTTTCCATAACCCTATACTAATGTATGGGGAGTGTGGATATGAACGCAGGTGGACTTAACCAGGAGATATCAGTGATATTTCTTGTATTAAGTGTCTTCATGATTACTAAAATAATGGTAATTAAGGAAAATGTCCTTAAAACATTTATTTTAATGTTGATGTATAGGCCCCTGAAACATTGTTCCTATTTACACATTACTTTTACTAAAGTAGTGGTGTATATGAGGGAAATTCTCTCAACAAAGGTGGCAGAGTTGTAATTAAATACAAACATGCATTAAACTATTTCAAAATAAAATAGCTAATGAAACTTAAAAGTAGGGGTGAGCGGGTTCGGATTTCTGAAATCCGAACCCCCCCGAGCCCCCCCCGATCCGAGGCCGATCCGAGTCAGGCTCGACTTTTCCCGCCTGACTCGGATCTGAAATCGAGGCAAAACGTCATCATCCCGCCTTCCCGGTCTCGCGGGTTTTGGATCCTATATAAGGTACCCACGTCGGCGCCATATTCTCACTCGGCTGTGGACAGTGAAGAGGGAGGGTGGGAGTTAGGGCTGGCTGGGCTGTGTAGTGTAGTGTAGTGCAGTGCAGAGTAGTGTTGTGCTGTGCTGTGCTGTGCTGCTGTTGTCCATAGGGGCTGTGTCCACTACTTCAAAGTCCATAGGGGCTGGCTGTGTTGTGCTGTGCTGCTGTTGTTAATAGGGGCTATGTCCACTACTTCAAAGTCCATAGGGGCTGGCTGGACTGTGTTGTGCAGTCAGTTGTCCATAGGAGCTGTGTCCACTCCAAAGTCCTGTGCAGTGTCCCAGTCCTAAAGGGGTGCTGTAGTGTTGTCCAGGGGGTGCTCTGTCCGTCAGGGGTGCTCCCCCCAAGTGCTAATTTTTATTTTATTTTTTCTGTGTTTGTGAATTGTGTGCGCAGTAGCCGCACGTGCATCAACAAAGTAGTGCCAAGCGTGCGCCTGTGTCATAAGTAAAGGGCCGGCTGGCTTGACCGTTAAAGGATGCTGTAACCCCCAAAGTACACTCCAAACCAAATAAAAAAATATTTTCTGTGTTTGTGAATTGTGTGCACTGTGGCTGCACGTGCATCAACAAAGGAGCAGCACCAAGTGTGCGCCTGTGTTCCATAAGTAAAGAGCCGGCTGGCTCATTTCTTAAAGGGTGGTGTAACCCACAAAGTGCACTACTCTCCAGCAAAAATAAAAAAATATTTTCTGTGTTTGTGTGCACCTTAGCCGCACGTATATATCAATATAACATAAATGGAGGACCAAACTTTCTCCGATAAAAATAAAATAGGGAAAGATCAAGAACCACTTCCTCCTAGTGCTGTTGCTGCTGCTGGGAGTTGTTCATCATCCCAGAGAGGAAGTAGGAACACCACTACTTTTACTAAACAATTGACCCTCCAACAGTCCCTAGCGATGAGGATGAAGTACGACAGCAGTCATCCTGAAGCAAAACGTATAACTGAGGCCTTGACTGTTATGTTGGTGTTAGACGTGCGTCCGGTATCCGCCATTAGTGCAGTGGGATTTAGACAATTGATGGAGGTAGTGTGTCCCCGGTTCCAAATCCCGTCTAGATTCCACCAGCATCCTCAAAGCAGCAGCGACAAGCGTGCGTCTGTCTGTTAAAGGGTGGTGTAACCCTCAAAGTGCGCTCCACAAACAATAAAAAAATTCTGATTTTTTTTTTCTGTCTTTGTGAAATGTGTGGGCTGTAGCCACACCTGCATCCTTAAAGCAGCAGCAACAAGCGTTCGTCTGTCTGTTAAAGGGTGGTGTAACCCTCAAAGTGCGCTCCACAAACAATAAAATTATTCTTCTTTTTTTTCTGTCTTTGTGAAATGTGTGGGCTGTAGCCGCACCTGCATCCTCAAAGCAGCAGCGACAAGCGTGCGTCTGTCTGTTAAAGAGTGGTGTAACCCTCAAAGTGCGCTCCACAAACAATAAAAATATTCTTTTTTTTTCTGTCTTTGTGAATTGTGTGGGCAGTAGCCGCACTTGCATCCTCAAAGCAGCAGCGACAAGCATGCGTCTGTCTGTTAAAGGGTGGTGTAACCCTCAAAGTGCGCTCCACAAACAATAAAAATATTCTTCTTTTTTCTGTCTTTGTGAAATGTGTGGGCTGTAGCCGCACCTGCATCCTTAAAGCAGCAGCGACAAGCGTGCGTCTGTCTGTTAAAGGATTACATCGGTGACAACATCCAAGTAGGCATGTCAGACAGTCCGTACCTGTACTGGCAGGAAAAAGAAGCAATTTGGAGGTCCCTGTACAAACTGGCTCTATTTTACCTGAGTTGCCCCCCCTCCAGTGTGTACTCCGAAAGAGTGTTTAGTGCAGCTGGGAACCTTGTCAGCGAAAGGCGTAGGAGGTTGCTTCCACAAAATGTGGAGAAGATGATGTTCATAAAATGAATTATCAACTCTTCCAGGGAGACCAGCCTCCTGAACGTACAGAGGGACCTGTGGTTGTGGATTCCAGCGGGGACGAATTAATACTCTGTGAAGATGAGGATGTACACAACACTGAAGAGGGTGAGGAATCGGTGGATGAGGAGGATGAGGATGACATCTTGCCTCCGTAGAGCCAGTTTGTGCAGGGACAGATTAATTGCCAGCTTGTTTTGTGGGGGCCCAAACGAACCAATCATTTCAGCCACAGTCGTG
This sequence comes from Taudactylus pleione, assembly GCA_031769625.1. Classification (NCBI taxonomy): domain Eukaryota; kingdom Metazoa; phylum Chordata; class Amphibia; order Anura; family Myobatrachidae; genus Taudactylus; species Taudactylus pleione. Next base: position 16,913,272 of record JAUIMM010000012.1, on the reverse strand, counting down.
TGGCAGACCCTGGCGCTGAAATGTTTGGTTTGTTAAAGTGTGCATGTCCTGTTTATACAACATAAGGGTGGGTGGGAGGGCCCAAGGACAATTCCATCTTGCACCTCTTTTTTTTTCTTTGAATTATGTACTGTTTGGGGCCTAGTTTTTCAAACTGCCATCCTGTCTGCCACTGCAGTGTCACTCCTAGATGGACCACGTGTTTGTGCCGCCTACTCGTATCTCTTAGCATAGTCATCCAGCTACCTCGGTGCAACCTTTTGGATATAAAAACACTATTGTGAGGTGTGAGGTGTTCAGAATAGACTGGAAATGAGTGGAAATTAAGGTTATTGAGGTTAATAATAGCATAGGAGCAGAAAAACACACAAATTCTGTGATTTTAGCTGTTTTTATGCTTTTAAAAAAAAAAAATACAGATCCAAAACACAAAACCCAGAACCCAAAACACGGAAGGGTGGTTTTGGCAAAACCAATCCAGATCCAAAACACGAAGAAAGATCCAGATCCAAAATCAAAACACAAAACACGAAAAGTGGCCGGTGCACACCCCTACTTAAAAGGTTTATTTACTGAGAAATCTGTTTGTCTGCAATATTTTGCTGGCTTTATAACACACTGTAAATGTGTGGTTCATTAACACAGGGTTGTGTGATTACAGAATTGGCAGCAGTATTATACTATTACTAATAGCATCATGGAATTTTTATTACTTCATAGGCCAGCACATTTACACTTACCACATTTGAAAAACAAATGCTGCATTACAGTAGTTAGATGGATGCTGCATATCTACAATTGTTTCCAGTGCTGGCCTGAGCCATTTCCCCATTGATGCAGTGATGTGCTTCAGGATTTCCCACTTATTTCCCATTTAAATTAAGCTTGACGGATCATTCTATTTTAAGCTAAAAAATTGATTTTGGGTGGATCAAAAGGAGATGCATTTATATTACAAATTATGTTTGCCATAGGGCCTAATTCAGATGGTGACAGACTGACAGTATTACGCAGCTGCAAGGAATCGGCTGTGGAATACCATCCAACTAAAATGCAGATGCAGCAGGAAGTGTCCTTCTGCATTAGCACTTGGGATGGACGGACTTGCACAGCTCTTGTGTGCGGCTCTACAATTCCGTCCATCTCTGAATCAGGCCCTTAATTAAATATCCTCCCAAAAGTATCCTATGGAGATAATCAGAAAAGTTGCTTATCTGCTCTCCCTCAGTTTAGTGATGTGGTGCTGGACACAACTGCGCTTCTCTTTGTCCATACTAGTTCTGACCGTCCACAGCCAGCACTGGTTTTGCCCATTACATAGAGCAGAATAGGAGGGGTGAAATGAAAGGTGAGGGGGAAGAAGGTGTGCACAGTATGTTGTTGGAGCATTTAGGAGAAAATCTAGGGGAACAGATGGGATGACGGAGAGTGTGAGAAATACACATCACGAAGGGTACAGAAACATGCGGGCGGTCCAAGGAGAGGGAGGTCCAGGTGGGCAGGAAGGCAGCAGGTGTTTTGCCATGATTCCCGGCTTTGTGTAGCTGGGGATGGGCCTGTGGTATTGCAATTCATAGCAAATGTGTTCATAGACAAACCCTGTTCACATCTAAAACTCTCTGTATATTTTAAATCTGCCCCATATGCAGTCCAGCATGGTTTTACCAAGATGCACAGTTACTTGCTTTTTTTACTTTACTCCCACATCAGAATCAAGCCCTCTGAGTCCATCCAGTCACAACAAGCCACCCAAAGTCACTCTGCTGTGACTCAGAGCAGGAGCAGGCTAAGCTCTGTGAGATCTGCCCGGCCGCTGGCGCCAACCAGCTGTATGCTGATTTGCTGGAGACGACAGCAGGAGCCAATTAAAATAAGCACCTGCCACCATCTGAAATAAACTAAAGATTGCGAGAAAACATTGGATCCTCACCATTGCAGGGTTAACTTTCAGACATCAGAACTAATCCATCCATATTTCTGATGAAACATCTAATAATTCCCATCACTAATGCCAGGGCCGTCGAGAGCTGTGAAGGGCCCAGGTACTGGGAAAGAAACATGACCAAATCTGGGACATGTGGCCAATCCCCCTCCCGATAAAAACCTAAGAAACTACTATGTACATGGGGCCATGCACTCAGCACAGGACACCAGTAACACTTCTCTCTGAACGCTAGCGCTGGCTGTGTCTATATAACTGCACAGCCGCACATGCACATCGAGCAGTGAGAGGAGAATACTGCAGCAGCAGTGTCCGCTGTCTCACTGCCCGATATGCTGCTGTGGCTGTGCTGCTATACAGGAGCGGCCAGCGGTAGTGGACAGGTGCGAGTGGTCGCTGTCCTGGGCCCCCCCACGGCGTCCCTGACTAATGCAGTAGTAGGCTATGATAAACATAATGTTAACCTCCTTCTAAGACTAAAGCCGTGTACACACTATGCGATATATATATCGTACCGTGCGGATTGGAACAATATATCACAATATATCATACACATACTGTGTATGTCCAATCTATCATTAACAACGGTCATTCATTGCATCATTCTATGTGGTGTTCTGCACAGCAGATGGGAAGATGCAATAAATGACCTGGCACAGCATGTAAGGTCACATCGTGCCGTCGTACACCGGATCATGCAGTGATGTATCATTACATCATATTGCACTGTCGCTGGGTACACACATCGCATAGTGTGTATACTGCTTAACAGCCAGCCTACAAACATGCTGGCCCAAATGACCAAACCACCAGTTGCACCTCTGAGCGACACACAGTTTGGAAACTATTACTCTAAATAATAGCAATTATTGTCTGACCACATTTATTAACATTCCATGTAATCAAATATCTGTTTCTATTAGGGATGAGTGATGATGTTTTGCCTCCTTCTGAGATCCCAATTTGGTGCAAAGATCTGAGCCAAAACCGAGCAGCTCATCTCTAGTTTCCATAGGATCATTAGTGGCATCGCTGCTGTTTTTTTTTTTGGGGGGGGGGGAGGGTCACACACTGCTGTAGTGGGCTAATTGCTCACCTTTCCCATCCCCAAGTGGCTGTAGCATGTCAATCATGTTGCGAATCAGGGGGGAGTGAGACTGCTGTCGCAGTCAGTGATCAGAAAATGCGTAGTACAGATCCTGTGCGTGCGCCTATCAGTAACCATCGGAGGTGTACACAAACCATTGGGTTTGCATACATCTCTTAATCAGGCCCATTGGTTTGGCTTGTAATGTGCACCAACAACTACATTTGGGAAGCACACCCCTCTGTTGCCTGAATGTCATCTTCAAAATATGCCCAGGGTTCAGAAAAGGAATGCCACCCTCTGAGCTGGCACTGTATATAAGCACTGATGGTCTCTTCTCATCAGCATTCCAGCATCCTACAGAGAACAGAAGAAAATCTGTGTCTGCACATCCTATGAATGAGGCACTGCATCCCACACTGCAGTGCTTATACTGCATGTCCAGTGCTCAGCACCTCTCTGCTTCTGAACAAGATAAAGGGGCAATATATTTATAGCCATTTATTTAGCTTACAATCTATAGGGCCATCTACCTCGCTCTATCAATAATATTACAATGAACGTGCCATTTTATTCCAGATTTCATGATCTATATGTAGAGATAAATTAAGTTGCAGCAGAGTTTTGCGCAAGTCGAATTTTGTAGCAGAACAGGCTTATTGAGATGCAATATTCTCAAATCCAATCTTTCTGCAGAATGCCATTTTGCACTGTACTTGCACATTCTGCAATTGCGTTGGGTTCTTATTGACAGAAAGATTTTTTTTGCAGCAGCACTTGAATTCTAATTAATTCAGAAATGGACAGGCTGGTTTCAATCTTGGTTGACATGAAAATTAAACCAGAACACCGCTTTTAAGAGCAATAAGCTTGACATCTGTCAATCAACCAAGATAATTCTGTCATCTGCAAGACGTTATATTTAATGTCACCTTTGAACCAGGCTTTGCTTGTCTCGCATGTGCATAAACACAAAAAGATTTCAGAGACTCCTGATTATATTTGATTATAAACAGAAATTGGAGACCTCCCAGGGTCAGCCTTAATGCACCCAGCCCCCAACACTTTAATGTGACCTTCGCTACAACAACCAGATGTTTTCTGGAGAAAACCATACATGTAATTACACTTTATACCAACAGTAGTGTATATTCTGCTGCTTGTGTCTGGGTGCAGTCCTAAAGAAGAAAGTATAGTTTTGCAATTTACAACTGGATGTCCAATTAAATAGATTTTGCTTTATTCTTCTAACTTCCTTTTGTGGTTTTTAGATGTTTCTTTAAACCACAGGGCACAGTTGTTTATTTTTATTGCCTCTTGGATATGACACAGATCTGCTGTGCTCTGTGCATTCGATTTAGCTATATCCAGAGAGTAACATTTTGTTATGACCCGCGGCAACTAAAATCCACCTCCCTTAGGGCTCTGTTTACTACAATCCGCATATTGAATGCAGATTGTAGTGTGATATTAACGACTGAATTCGCATTGCGAATTCAGGCAATATCACAGGGATTTACAACAAATCCCTTGCAGGGACAGAGCTTGCGATAAAGCTCTGTCCCTGCGAATCCCCTTCGGAGCCATATCACTGTATTTTCGCAAAAAATACTGTGACTAAGTGCCCGCAAATGCGCCGACCGGTCACCGCTCCTACCCCCTCGGTGGTAAGCCCCGCCCCCGGTGCTAAGACCCGCCCTCCCACAATCGCGAACCCCCCTCTCCCTTAATTACACTTACCTGTATGATCCGGGCCTCCGGTGATGTTCTCCATGCCTCCGGTCAGGTGATCTCCCATACTGCACTTGGATCTGATGACCGGGCAGCAGTGCACTATGGGAGACCAGCTGACCAGTGGGGAGTCATCACCGGAGGCCCGATCACCGGTCCCTGGAGTCAGGTAAGTCAATTTTTTTTTTTACTATATTTTTTTTTTCTTTTTTCCACAGTAATCAGCTTGCGGTCTGTCTAGACCACACAGCTGATTACTGGGACCGACTCCCGGCTCTGCTCTCCCCGTTAGAGCGGAGCAGTAGTCCGATAACCGGGGGAGACCCTGGATAACGCCACCTCCAGGTGGCGTTATTATCACAGGGCATTCCCCGGTATTTTTTCACATTTTATTTTTAGTAACTCTGGTCAGATCACATTTCCCATTACAATTATGGGAAATGCGATCTGCTTTACTAAAAATAAATGATACTTAGGTGATACTAAAATAATGTGAAAAGGGTGTGAAAACACCCTTTGTCACTTTATTTTAGTCAAAATAATGTTAATAAATAGAGCCCTTAGTAGTTTACATAAAGACACAGAATTAATCTTAATTGTTGTAAAATAAATCTCTTAATCATGTGATATATCTGCAGATGATGGTCGTTCATACACACTGAACGGCCATCATCTGCTTGTGCCCTTGGGTCCAGGCGGCCAGGGGAACGGGACCCGGCGGCCGGGACTGGGGCGTGTCCCTCCCCCCACCTCGTGGCTGCTACTGTATGTGTACTGGAGGTCTGCCGACCGCCCGTACACACCTGCCGATGGACAGTTATGTCTGGAGACATATCTGTCCATTGGCTGTGCAGCACAGCCAATGTGATATGTCGGGGAACGACAACGTTCACCGACGTATCGCGGGTACACACTCGCCGACATGCAGCAGATATATTGGCCAATCAATTTGTTCGGCCAATGTGTCTGTCAGTGTGTACCCACTATTACACAGCATTTGAAGTCTAGAGACTGGTGGCTACACTGCGCTATCTGGGTACAGGGAGAATACTGGCTGATCTGCAATACAATATATGCATCGACCACTTGCACTTGCATTAGCACACATCCCAGCAAGCTGTAGAACTACACATGCCAGCAAGTCCTGATACAGTTTAAACCAATAGGGAAAAAAGGCTTTGAGTATATGTGCTGGGGAAAGGTTTATGGTAAAGGGTGTATGGGTTAATGGGCCAAAGAAAGGGCTGAAAAAGTGAGAATGTGTTACATGAAGAAGAGCGCAAGACACAGCATGCTTCCTGACCTGGTGTAATTATGTACGCCCACGGAGGCGGCCCTGCTTTGGTGTACAATCGTAAGAACTGTCGCAAGAACGGACAAAGGTGCATACATCCTGCATCGGACGATAATTGACCAAAAGATGCTATTTGACCGGTTTTCTTCTGACAAAACATGATTGGAGTGCGCACACACTCTTCTGATATCGAATGAATGGCTCAAAGTCGAAAGGCCGGCCCGACGATTGTATAGGTATGTACCCAGTTTAACTATACAGTGGAACATGTATTCTCACTTACGTACTCACTATGGACAGATGAGTGAAATAGATTAGACATTGATACAGTAGGAGCCAGTCTAATAGTAAAGACTCATTTTGTACAACTATCCTGTGTGCAGTTTTACCCCAATATTCTTAAGAACAAAAAATTGCTGTAACAAATCAATGGTTCATGCAAATACACCTACTCTCAAAACCAAAGTGAAAGCGATGAAATCTTGTTCAATACACAGTTTTGTTATTAATGAAAATTCATGGAGTCAAGATAAATTGTGTACTTAATGTGCTGTGTTCAAACACCGCTAAATTCGTTGTACACCCTGCATTTTGCCTTCATGGCAAAATAACTCCCATATTATGGGGTTTATGTAATAGGGTGCGGGTTGGCTGGCCTGGTGAGAGCCAAGTGAGTTCTGATGTATTTTTAAAACGTCAATAATTTAAAAGCCAAAATTAACCTGGTATTGGCTTTTAAATTATTGCTGTTTTAAAAATATTGCTGAACTCACCTGGATCTCACCAAGGCAGTCAACCCACACCCTATTTCATGTGAAAATTAATGTATCTCAAATTTTTATTTTTTAAATATGGCAACCCAAGACGTCCCATAGAATTTTCCATTACCAGTACTAGGCATTGCTGGTGGCACTATTTCAGTGGATCACCCGCTGTGAGGTCCCAGCCACATAGTGCCAACCAGCCCTAGACTGGTCTGCACAGGTACAGGTACCGGTGGTGCAGTCAGTGCATTGCATCGGGAATTACGGCTATGGCTATAAAGGGGCCCTCAGCCGGCAAAATTAGCAATACTAATAATGAGCCTGAAAGACTCATTATAGTACATCAGACGCAATGAAGGAGCAAGCGGTACGGCCGGAGGGGAGGCCGTCCCCTTAGAGGACAGCAGCTAGCATTATCACTACTAACACTTGTCTTGAAAACTTCAGTGTGACAGTGTGTCCAATCGCTGCTGCGTCTGCATCCTCACAAGTAATCTATTATGTGGAGGTTGGTCCCACTGCCAGGACCAGCCACCCGTGTGCTACAGCTGTACTGTCATGAACTCCCTCCCATCTGCTGGACCAGTCCAGCCCTCCTATTTAGAGGACCAGGCCTGCTACCTCCTTACCCTCTACGCTGCTGCCCTCTATTCTAACCCCCACCCCCGTCCAGAGGACCAGGCCTGCCCCCTTCTTCTCTCTACCCTTCCGCCCTCCTTCCCCTTTACCCTGCTGCCCTCTATTCTAAAAGACCCCCCGGCCATCCAGGCCTGCTCCCTTCTTCCCTCTAACCTTCCGCCCTCATTCCCCTCTACCCTGCTGACCTCTATTATAACCCCCATCCCCACTGTCGAAGCCGGATAATTGGCTGAGACAGAATCGGTTTAAAATTAAATCTGCACAAGGACATTTTGCGAATGGCAATGAGACGCCATTTTGCGACTGACCGCCCAGCACCATTTTAGCGAATCTCGCCCATTATAAGCACATACGGCGATGCTATTATTTAGCGTCGTGCGATTCCCACGCATAGAAAGATGTTAAAAGTCCTCAACATATAAATACAGACAGTCACTAAAACATATAAAATGATCAACCCTGCAAAACACGTACCATGGTGTACTCCACAAACACGTAGTCGCACAATGCTAACTAGCATCTTTTCCCAATACCCCAAAACTTACACACTGCACACTTTTATAAAAAGGTTCCCTAACATTAAAGTGTAACATTCAAGGTTTATTCAGTATTAGTAATGTTGTGAAATAAATGTTATTTGATATCTAAGGTTTAGTACATGGTAAGCAGATCGTGTTTGGTGTTGTTCTGATCCACTGTGCCTTTGCCGATTTCCGGTATCATCGGTGAGAAGATCACAACATGTGTCTGCAAACTATGGACCATAGAGAGTTAAACATTAAAATGTACTCTGCAATGTAGCCAGCTTAGATTTATTATGCAGTGGAAAAATGGACACAAAGGGCTGTTGGAGGCTGGATTGTGACCATTCCAACTGACCTATGAACTATACTGTAACAGAAGAACCAGGAAGAAGAACCAATGGAATCATGCCAAACTATTCTATTGTATTGCCTATCTCTGTAAGAGTATATATGTGTGCTCTCTGAAACTGGATGCTAGTCTTCTTGCTTTGCAGTTGACAGAGGTTTGTACTTTGATGCCTGAATCTGGGTCCAGAGCGCATGCGTATGTAACGACTGTACCTTGGGTCTGTATGATTTATTTGCGCTAATTGTATTTAGATCACAGCGTGTAACTATCTGTTTTTATGTTGAATAATAACTTTTTGTGCTTTGGAACCACAATCAAAGTCTGAAAGCAATTATTTCTTGTGCGACTCATAACGCTAAACAGCGATAATTATTTTAGAGTGTATAGGTAGGTAGGAATCGATAGGTAGGAATCGATAATTGGGGCCTTGCAGTGTGAAATCACGCTACCAGTCATACGATAACACTCGGTCAGCAATCTCTCAGCAAAAGGGTGAAGGCGCCATAGCAGGAAAGAACACATTGTGCCTTCGAAAATCTGCTACTACTTTGTTGCAGTGAGTCCGCTACCCGTTATTATGTGGCTCAAGGAGCGCTGATTAGAATCCAGGGACAAGGGAGGAAAAAGTTTGTTTTCCTTCGTTGATAGAATTTTATGTTAAGAAGGGGAAGTCGCACAATAGCATAAGGGTAATAATACGTTTGGTGTAGTAGTCGCATTATTGTTTATGCGACTAGTCGCACAATAGGGTATACGTATTTCCTGTATTGCTGCCACGTGTTTTAAACAAAGCCGTTGAGATTGCATTGTGATATTGATAACATTGTTGTGAATATCTTGATCGTTGTTGCCATAATCTGGGAAAACGTGTATTTTTCTGCGCAGGAAAAGGGTGTGTAACAGTGAATATTTGTTGGTAGGGGTAACATGTTCCCTAGTTAAGGGTATCGTAGGACCCTTAAGTGCTAGGCGCCTGGTGTCGGCCTAGTGGCTCGGTAGTAGCAACCGCAGTCTATACACATAAGCAGGTGTAGTTGTTGTCTTTGTTGTAGGTTCGGCTCTCAGTGTGATTGCAGTATTCAGTGATCAGTTAGGGTTATTTGAGCATTGTAATTGAATCACACAGTTGTGGCAAATTGTGATTGTGAATTGAGTAGAGGGTGGACGAAATCACTGAAAAGGGTAGGTATTATTGGAATACCTACATGCTAGCAGATGAAAGGTAGTCAAAAAGGGATTAGGTGCGTGGAAGCAGCCTGGTTATTTTTCCATAGGTGTGTGGGCGCACCCTGTTAATATTGTCCACAGGTAAGTGAAAGCAGCCTTGACGTTCTTTCAATAGTCTAAATCTCTATTGAAAAGCTTAGGGTTCTCCCAGGATGGGAGCCAAGCAAACGGTAGAGATGTTAGATGATGTGCTGCTGTTGGAAGCGCCGCTTGGGTCGGCACGGCATATTATGCATACTAGGTACGGTGCTTATGCAACTAGGTACTATGATGTATGGTTTAAAATGATGATGAAGAGTGTTAGACCTTTCCCCAGAATTGGCAGCTTTGATAAGGAGGTATTGAACAATGTCCAAGATAGCATGTGTATGGTGTGCTCTCGAATGAAAAAGGTAAAATATAACGAGTATTTAAAGTTGTGGCAGCATGAGGGGGATGCGTGGCTTAAAGGAGTGAAAGCAATGCAAACCAGCGTCACAAGCACAATACAGCAGAGTGCACACGTGGCGCTAAAGTGCGGTGTGCGAGCCTCAGAATAGCGCGCATGCACGGCAAGGTAGCATTGCGGAAGGTATTGCCAGTGTTTCAAGCGCACCACCACCGCCCTACGCGGATCGAGGTGTAGGTACAGTCGATGTAAAAACCCATAAAAATTTAACAAGTAACTTGTACCCTCTCTTGAGTAATCACAAAGAAAATGTTTATGATGCAGATGATGAACCTGTTGTCATGTCTGTCATTTCCCATGCTGTACACATGTTAGATGCTCCATCACAACAAGCACGAGTGGTGGCCCCATCTTCATCAGTGATAGTTCATCAGGAAGTGTTAACATCCACTGCACCCGTAGAGGAAGTTGTTAACCATATATGTAGCAGTAGTAGACTAAATCCCCAGCCAGGTAACAAGGTCAAAAGTAGCAGTGCGGACGGTCTGCATCCCATCCGGATAATAACTGTTCCAAATGGGAATGCGAATGGTGTAGTGCCCACAAGGGAGGTAGCAATGCATTGTCCTTGGACAAGAGCTGAGCTAAATTCCATAATGAATGATTTCCCTTACCCTAAAAAGGAATTAGCCAAATGCCAAAGATTTTTGAAAAATTTGGGTAATGCTCACGAGCCAACCATTAAGGATTGGCGAGTGGTGTTAAGGGCTTGTCTTCCACACAATACTGACGTGAAGAAGTTTATCACGGATTGCGTATTGGATGCAGATGGCTCCTTAGCAGACGAGGGTAACCAAGGTAACATTACCCGCATAATAACTCAATTGGGTATATATTTTCCAGTAGTAGTTAACTGGAGTAAAATTTTCACCATAAAACAAAAAGAGAGTGAATCTGCAGAGGATTACTGTAACCGAGCTCTGCAGGCTACCACCCAGTACACTGAGATAGAGGATATTAAAGATAGCACTCATCACAGGGGAATGATCACTGTACTTATGGATGGTCTAAAAGATAATCTAAAGACCCGAGTTCAGACCTCACTACTTGGCTGGAGAGGATTTACTGTAGACACACTCATGGAATCCGCTATTGAACATGATAAAAACATCCTCAAAAAGAGAGAGACCCAGAGCAAGAAGCTAATGGCTGTTAGTATTCAAGCTCTAGAAGGAATGACTGTAACATCACAGCCACCAGACACACATGCACCTGCACAGCTACACGTCCTCACCAATCCTGCACCACCACAAACACAGCCCTACCCCACTTATCACACACAGCCACCATATTACCCTCAACATCCTTATCCACACCCACAATCTTACTCTACCACTCAACCCACATAGCAACCCTTTCACCCAGCCCACTCACGAAGGTGCTTTAACTGCAAGCAAATGGGACATGTAAGTAGGATCTGTAAGGTGAAGAAGGTAGGACCCCCTAACCAGGGAGTACCTGGATATCCTCATAGGGGATATACACAGAGTACAGGAAATTTACAACAGTCACCAGCTCCAATTGTGGACTTAAATGCTGTGTTGGAAAGTGAAAGTCAACGCTAGGGGTCAGGTCATACCTGTAGTCTACAGATAGTCAGGTTAACGGGAAGTACTAGGGAAGAACTGGTGATGATGGTTGATATAGCTGGTACGAAACATCCTTTTCTTGTAGACACAGGGGTGACCAGATCAGTGATAAAATCTCCCGCTAATTTACAGGTGACCAGCGAGAAAGTACCAGCAATGGGTGTAATGGGTAAAGTGCAACATTATCCTGTAACTAAATCCACAGAGGTTACTATGGGGCCATTGCATACCAGGCATTCTTTTCTCCTGGCAGCAGCGGCCCCTACTAACCTACTGGGAAGGGATTTGTTATGTAAAATGGGATGTGTCATATATTGTACCGATGGTATATTTCTATATATCCCAGAGAAAGTTGCACACGAGGTGAGGGATATGTTGGACACTCCCCAAAGGATAATGTATCACTCTACCGGTTCAGGTAAAAATCTACCTCAGGTAGATCAAATGTTATCCCAAATTCCAGATTCACTGTGGACCAAGGATGGACAGGACACTGGATTAATGGCAAATGTAGCTCCCGTAATGGTAAATCTAAAAAGCGGTAGGCAAGCTCCAAAAATTCCCCAGTACCCATTAAAATAGGAGGTAGAGTTAGGGTTTTATCCCATAATTGAGTGGTTATTACAGCAGGGAATTTTAGTCCATACAGCAAGTGTAGTCAACAGTCCCATCTTTCCTGGGAAGAAGAGTGGTGGGAGGGGTTATAGGCTGGTACAAGACCTTAGACGGGTTAATAAGGTAGTAGAGAGCCAATTTCCCATAGTGCCAAATCCAGCTGTCATTCTTATGCAGATCCCACCAAATGCAACCCAATTCACTGTCATTGATCTCTGTTCTGCTTTCTTCTCTGTACCTTTTCATCCTGACTGTCAGTACCTATTCGCTTTTACATACAGGGGTGTATGTAACCCTGGTTAGGGTTACAGAGATATATTACTTATAAATATAATTCATATATACAATTGAAACAGGTATATATTTTCATTCATCTATTTACAGCAAAATGCCATTGATGAGGTAAATGTTAAATATACTGTAGGGATATATGTGATGTGATGTAAATATGTGGAAATGTATGTACCCTGTGCATGTTAGATATCTATGATGCCAGTGGACTTTAGTGCTTCATGCTGCAGATATACATTTCACAAACATTGGTGATAGTTGCAGAAGGGGGCGGAGTAATATAGATGGGAGTGAATTGGTTCCTGTCAGGAAAATAGGATCCGGTGAGGGGGAGGATAACAGCTGTTAGCAGTTTCCTGATCCCTCCCTCCAGTGCCTGCCCTCCTGTGACCCGGGCAGCCAGTGAGCAGCGATATGCTGCCGGGCGCAAGGGGGCAGAGCCGGAGAGGGAGCCCAGCCGGAGCTGGGGAAGAAGGTGAGACAGGGGTACTCACCCTGTCTGCCTGATGATGCCAGAGAGGGGGCATCACGGGACGTGGTCCCGGTGGCGGAGAGGAGTGGAGGGACCTGCACTGATCGGGGCATGGCCAGTGTGGGTGAGAGTGCCTGGTGAGTCCCCGCTGTGCTGGGCAGCACCTCCGTAGTTACAGGGAGGCTGTCAGCTACAAGCCTCCTCCTTTGGCTCATGGGAGCTCGGCGGGCAGCCAGTGGGAGAGAGAGAGAGCCAGGAGGCGTGGCCGTGTCAGTGTAAAGGACGGCAGCAGCAGCACTGACGGGGATCAGTGTAAAGGACGGCAGCAGCAGCACTGACAGGGGGATCAGTGTAAAGGATGGCAGCAGCAGCACTGACAGGGGGATCAGTGCTGAGGTAGCAGTGGTGACAAGGAGAAAGCAGGAGCAGCGCTTATACAAGCAGCAATGTTGAGGGGACTGTGAGTAACTAGTACTTGGCACCTACACAGCTACATATAGCCCATATATAGAGACTGCTGTTGAGGACAGAGGAGCAGTAATATCCCATATACTCTGTCCACAAGGAGTACATACTTGGTTGTGGTACTGACACTCATATGGAGAGAGAATTTCAGCGCATGTCAGCTGTGTGGATGATGCTCTAAATAGTGGCAGTGGTAATAAGAAGTATATGCCATTCAAGGAACATTACAGTAATCTTTAGATTACATTCAGGGAAGAACAGAAAAGGAAAAAGAGAGGAATTCATAGTGTCTATATGAGACATTTTATTATATCCAAAGGAGATAAAGGCTATGTGTTGGGCATATTATTCAGAGTTAAGTGATTATATTGTAATTGAATATTCTATTTGCATATGGAAACAAAGTATATTGTGTTTGTTATGCAACATGTTATGATATGAGTTATTTTGCTTCATGAATTACATAATACAAAGTGTTAACCTATTCAAGAGTGGTGCATAGTATTTACCTTTTAGGAACTGGAACAGCGTCACCAGTTGAGAGTTGAGAGACCTGAAAAAAAAAGAAATAACAGGTGGTCGAATATTTGTATGTACAAATATATATATATATATATATATATATATATATATATATATATACACGCAGTATACATGGTAGTCAAAGAAAACTTATACTGACACTATATTCTATCACTGGGTTTTCTCAGGTAAGCCCCTTTGACATTTAAAATAATTAACCTGGGTGGAGGCGCTGACAATGGGGATGTACACCGCTTAGAGGAATGCTAAGGGTGGGTACATTAGAAGTAACAAAGGTGGTAGTAACCTGGTAACCCTAGAGAGGGTAAAAGGGGGGTTACATGTACAATACACATGGACACGATTTCCCCAGGGTTTAATAGACAGCCCCAGTATCTTCTCCCAGGCCTTACATGACTGTTTACAATCTTTTCAACCTGCCAATGGATCTGCTACAATATGTGGATGGTGTATTGTTATGTTCTGATTCGTTTATGTCATGTTTGAATGATACTAAACTTTTATTGCTTCATCTCTCGCAAATAGGACACAAGGTTGCTAAGGACAAACTACAGCCATGCCAGTCCAGGGTTAAATACATGGGACATTGACAAATGACAGAATCCAAGCCATACAGACCATGGCACTGCCACAGAATCAACAGCAAATTCGTACCATCTTGGAAATGTGTGGATACTGCAGAAATTGGATCCCAGGTTTTTCTATTTTGGCCTTGCCATTACAGGACTTATGGCTTCATTCAGAGGTGGCCGTACGGTCTCCGACCGCACGGCCGCCTCGATGTTTGTCCAGTGCGCATGCACACGAGGGAGCTGGCTCCTTCGTGCGCATGCGTGAGACCCGCTACGACTGACAGCGCCGGTCGTAGCGGGTCTCTTTCCAAAGGGGGCGAGCTGTCGATGTTGATTGACAGCTCGCCCCATTTGGAAGGTGGGCCAGGGGGGTGGCAGCCCAAACGGAGGCATTCCCATGGGAACGCCTGCCATTTGGGGGAGGCCCTACTGACATCACTAGTGATGTCAGTGGAGAGCTTCCAGCTCTGACAGAGCCAGAAGCTCTCTTGGGCTTACGACAAGTGAGACCCTACCCTAGGGTCTCGTCGTAAGCCCCGATGGTTGCGATGGTCTATGACCATTGCGACCATCACCCTAGCGGTCATTAGAGCTGTGGGTGTAAACCCACAGCCTAATGACTGTAACAGAGGTGGCCGGTCACGATGCAAGCGGCCGCCCAGTTTCTGAGCGACCGCTTGCATCCTCCGACTGCCTCTGAATGAGGGCCTTAGTCTCTTCCTCAAAACCCGATCATGTCATACACACAGAGGAATCAGAGCAGGCTTTCCTTAATCTTAAGTATAGTCCGACAAGAGCACCTGCATTGGGAATACATGATTATGAAAAACCTTTTGATTTGTATTCTGCGGAAGCTGATGGTTGTGCAGCAGGTGTCCTCACACAAAAACATGGTGATGCCAGTAGGCCCGTAGCATACTACAGTGCCCAATTGGACACTGTGGCAAGATCACTCCCAACGTGTTTAAGAAGTGTAGCAGCAACTGCTGTATTGGTCAGTAAGAGTGAAGATGTGGTTTTAGGCCATGATATGATTGTCTATACTCCCCATGCTGTATCTGCTTTGCTTTGCTAAACTCTGCCCAAACCAGACATGTCTCCTCAGCTAGGTTCACAAAATAGGAACTGGCCCTAATAGCACCTGCAAACATCACCATCAAAAGGTGCAGTACATTAAACCCAGCTACGTATTTACCATATGTGCAACATTATGCACAAAGGGTGGAGAGAGGTGAGTCGCTGGTGAAAGGTGAGTTCTGCAGGTATATTGATGCACATGATTGTATGGAATATCTGAATCAAACTTTTACTGCAAGACCTGACATACAGGATACACCTTTAGAAAATGTGGATGTGACATTTTACACGGATGGGAGTTGTCATAGACAAACTGACACTGGAGAGTTATGTACAGGTTATGCTGTGGTAATTGACTAGGACGTTATAGAAGCCGAACTTTTAGGCCCACCACACTCGGCCCAAGTGGAGGAACTGGTGGCATTAAGGAGAGCGTGTGAGTTAGCAAAAGGTAAATCTGCTAATCTCTACACTGACTCTAGGTACGCCTTCGGGGTGGTACATGATTTCGGTGCTCTATGGCGTCTGAGAAAGTTTATGACAGCAGCAGGCACACCAATCGCACATTCCAGACATATAAAAGGACTATTGACAGCAATCCAATTGCCTAAGGCAGTGGTGGTAATTAAGTGTAAAGCCCATACATGTGAGGATGATCTGGTGTCACTGGGCAACACAGGGCAGACAAAGCTGCAAAATGGGCAGCAGGGTTAAAAATTAATGTACCAATTGAACAAATGATGACTTTTCAAACGATTGATATGCTGAAATTAATTGAGATGCAAAATTTATGTTTCATTCAGGAAAAGGCAGTCTGGAAGTCCAAGGGATGTGTGCAAGAGTCCTCTGGACTCTGGAGAGATTGACAAAATAAGCCAGGGGCTTACTACCCAAGCCTGGCAGTGCACGGTCTGACTCACCTGGGAAATCAATGTATGTGCAAATTGGTGAGAGCATACTGGTGTGCACCAGGTTATTCTTCTCAAGTGGAAAAGAGAGCAATGTCCTGTCTGACCTGCTTCTGGAAAAACTACCGACCGCAAGCCAGTGCCAAGGTGGAGAGGATGAACGGGGCTATTAAAAACAAATTAAGTAAAATCATGTTGGAAAATGCGGTGAGTTGGCCAGAAGCACTGCCACTTGTCCTTCATAGTATCAGGACAACTCCTAGACCCCCTCTCAATCTGTCCCCCTTTGAAATACTGTTTGGTAGACAACAGGAGGACTTGAAAAGTAACAACGAGGTAACTGTAAGGTATCTTATAACAATGAGTAAACAGTTAAAACAGCAATAGCAGAAACTGAAATTGTTGTCACATGATATGCCTGAAACAAACTGTCATGATGTTGAACCTGGAGAATTTGTTATGATCAGAAACTTCTTGCGTTCAGGTTGTTTGACTGATCGGTGGGAAAGTCCATATCAGGTGTTGCTGACAAGTACATCTTCATTGAAGGTGGCGGAGAGAGATACCTGGGTCCATTCCACTCACTGTGAGAAGGTCAACCAACTGGTGGAGAAACAAGGCGGAATTGAGACAGATAACGTAGACCTGTCAATTGCGAGTCTGTTCCGGGAAGGTTAAAGGTTACAGTGAGATACCTGAGCTAAAGAAATTTGTAGATCCTTGTTTTCAGCGATGGATTGGTCTGCTGTGGTTGTCTTTGTGTTTTCTCCCAGAGTCCTCATTATTTTGAGTTGTTTCGGGATCTCTGGTTTCTGTGATGGAGGACAGAGGACGGAGAGGGGAGCTGATGGTGATATCAATGGAGTGGAGTCGGGAGAAGGAGCAATACAGTCACAAGGGCAGTATCTGACCAAACCCAGTACAGTAATTGTTAAGAGATCTGTTATTCTGGAAACTCGGAGACAGTGTGAAGGTTTATCATCTGAGGATTATTGTATGTGTGAGTTCTGTGGGTCCGTACTTTATTATTATTATTATTATTATCCTTTATTTATATGGCGCCACAAGTGTTCCGCAGCGCCTTACATAGAATAGGTGAACAAGAAATAAGTAACTTACAGTACAGTACAGGAAAAGGACACAATTTATATACATTGCTGCAATAGCGATTAAAGCAGGGGAGTTGGCAGTCACGTGTTAGGTGCCCTTATGGGGAGTAAAGAGTAGAAGAAAATGTAAAGAGGAGCACATGAGGGAAGAGGTCCCTGCTCGTGAGAGCTTACATTCTAAAGGGGAGGGGCAGACAGACGGGCTTGACACAGAAGGGGAAGACAGGGAGGAAAGAGCATGAGGTGGGTTAGGATGAGTACTGGAAGGCCTTGATGAAGTAGTGGGTCTTGAGAGCCCGTTTGAAGATTTGTAGAGAGGTGGAGAGTCTGGGGAGAGGGAGAGCATTCCAAAGGTAGCGAGCAGCATGGGCAAAATCTTGGGAGTGGGAGGAAGTAATCAGTTGGCAAGAGAGGCGGCATGCATTTGTTGAGCGAAGTGGGCAGGCGGGAGTGTGAAGGGAGATGAGGTCAGAAATGTATGTGGGAGAGGATTTGGTGAGGGCTTTGTAGGCGAATGTAAGAACCTTGAATTGGCATCTGAAGGGGAGCCAGTGTAGGGTTTGAAGGAGAGGGGAAGCAGATGTAGAACGTCTGGAGAGGAAGATGAGTCGAGCAGCAGCATTGAGAACAGATTGTAGTGGAGAGAGGTGAGAGACTGGGAGGCCAGCTAGGAGAAGGTTACAGTAGTCCAATCTGGAGATGACCAGTGAGTGGATGAGGGTTTTAGTGGCATCCTGGGTGAGGAAAGGTCTAATCCTGGAGATATTTTTTAGGTGGAAACGGCAGGAATGTGAGAGGTGCTGAATGTGCGGTTTAAAGGAGAGGGAGGAGTCTAGGATAACTCCAAGACAGCGCACTTTAGGGCTAGAGGAGATAGTTGTGCCATCAATGGATAATGAAATTGTGGGAAGTGATGTAGTGGAAGAGGGTGGGAAGATGATCAGCTCAGTCTTAGACATGTTAAGTTTAAGAAAGTGCTGGGACATCCATGAAGAGACAGCAGAGAGACAGTTGGAGATATGGGTAAGGAGCGAGGGGGAGAGCTCAGGGGTGGAAAGGTAAATTTGAGTGTCATCAGCATAGAGATGATATTGGAGGTCAAAGGAGTTAATGAGTTCACCTAAAGAGGATGTATATAGGGAGAAAAGGAGAGGTCCAAGAACAGAACCTTGGGGAACTCCTACTGTTACTGGAAGTGGGGGGGAGGAGGAGTCATGAGAGAACACAGAGAAGGAACGATCAGAGAGGTAGGAGGAAAGCCAGCAGAGGGCAGTGCCACGTAAACCAAGAGAGTAAAGGATTTGCAGGAGGAGAGGATAGTCTACAGTGTCAAATGCAGCACAAAGGTCAAGGAGTATGAGCAGAGAGTAGTGGCCCTTGGATTTGGCAGATAGGAGGTCATTGCTGACTTTCGTGAGGACAGTTTCAGTGGAGTGGAGAGAATGGAAGTCAGACTGAAATGAGTCAAGGAGGGAGTGGGAGGAAAGAAAGGTGGTAAGGGGATTGTAGACAATACGCTCAAGGAGTTTGGAAGCAAATGGGAGAAGAGAGATGGGTTGATAGTTGGAAAGTATGTTAGGATCAAGGGTAGGTTTTTTTAAGAATGGGAGAGACAAGGGCATGTTTGAATGCAGAAGGGACAGTGCCAGATGATAGGGAGAGATTAAGGAGGTGAGCCAGATGGGAGCAGGCAGAAGGAGACAGGTAGGAGAGGAGACGGGAAGGGATAGGGTCAAGAGGGGAGGTGGAAGGAGGGGAGGACCAGATGGGGGCCATGACTTCCTCTCCAAAAGCAGGGGAGAAGGATGTCAGAGTTGGTGAGAATTGCATCCAACGGTGTCAACCTAAGTATAACCAGTATTGGGATGGGTATCCTTTAGAGGATTATCATACCATGGTGGGCAAAATTTTAAACCAAACTGACTGTTGGGTGTGCTCTCACATGCCCCAAGGACAGCATAATGTAGGATTAGTGCCATTTCCATTAAATGTCTCGGAGGTTTTAGAATCACAAAGAGGGCATGCACTGGATGGAAAATTTCTTAAGTCCAAACCACCTCATTTTAAACTCCACCAGTACCAAGTAGATAAATCACTTTTATGTTTGAACATCACCAACTCCAATGACCCAGGAAGTTGGGAGGTGAGGGGGAATAACCAGACGATGACCTTCTCACAAAGAGGTGATCATGAGCCTATGAATTATAAACTGTTACACACAATTAGGTCAGGTGGAAGACACTGCCGGTATAAATATACACTAAGTTCCACCAAAGAAATTGGTTGGTAGGGTACCAGAAGGGTATTGTGCCAAGATATTATAACAGGAAACTTGTATGAGTCAAATGGGAGAACCTGAAGTAGGATCACTTGCTAGGGAAATGTGTGGGTTACTGATGTTCACTATTCCTTATGTTCTCCCCGATGATGTATATTTTATATGTGGAAGGAAAGCATGTAAGTGGCTCTCTCCAAGTTCCGAAGGTTTGTGTTATTTGGGAAGAGTAGTGTCACGCTAGGAGGCGGGTTTCTGAAAGCTGATGCCTGACGCTGCGGGAGGAAATGGAGGCGAGGGGCCTGAATGTATGACCTCCGCATCCACGGGTCTTGGGTAAAGGTGGTAAAGCACTGGTGAGATGGACGATATGGCTGCACACAGGCTGAGGTGGTAAAGCACTGGTGAGGTAGACGATATAGTTGCATACAGGCTGAGGTGGTAAAGCACTGGTGAGATGGACGATATAGCTGCACACAGGGATAGATCACTGGAAGCAAGGGAACCTGGAACGAGAGACCACTACTAACACTAGCAGCGACAATGGTTGTTCAGGCAACTACCTGATACACAGGAGCTGGATGTATACCCCTGGAAGCCCACTGATTGGTCCACAGCGTCAGCTGACCGGCCACTCTCAGGGAAGGAAGGCTAGTCAGAGAAGGAAGCATCATGGTGGCGCCCATGACGGAGACTCCGATCCCTGCGCACCAGGCTGCCCGACACACCAGCATCAGGGAGAATGCTCAGCACCTCCCACGTCGCCGCACTAGCCGCCCGACTGTCCGGGAAGTCAGAGGAAGCCGGCGGGACGGTAAGGGATGGCCGATCCCCGGCTGAACTCTGACAAGTAGTTCCAGAAGTCCAGAAGTTATGACCCTTACACATGGTGAAATGCTTAGTATTCATAAAAACACACCATTGCCATATCTGCACACAGTATGAACACAGAGACAAAAGAAATATGATACCTGGTGACATACATAAAGCCACACAGTAAATTAGTGAGAAAAGTTTTGGTAGCATTGGATCCCACCAGGATCGCTCGGGGTACAGTCAATTTTAGATATATCCAAGATCTTGCTAAATTGATAGATAATATCACCGAGATGTATGATGACACGTTTAGGTATACAGGTTGGGAGTTGCAAGCTTACAAGAAAGAACTCGTGCAACATAGACTAGTGTTAAATTATCTAACAGCTGTCACTGGAGGGTATTGCGCAACGTTGGCCACCCAATTTGGTGTAAAATGTTGCACTTACATTACAAATGATACCAGTGATCCCAAGGAGGTGATAGACCGGAAGATGGGTGAAATTCTGCAGTTAAAATGGGAATTTCGAAAGAACCATAATGCTTCAATGGCTGAATTAGGGGAGAAGGTAGAGGAATGGGTTTCTTGTTTGAACCCAGTGAAATGTTTCTCAGGTCTAGGAGAGTGGGTCTAGGAAATGATTGCGAGCATAGCTAAACTCCTGATCCTCATACTGGTTGTCATCATAGTAATTGTCTTATGTGTCAGGTGTGTTCCTACTGTGTTGAAATGTGGAAAATGTAAAGATAAGGTGAATCAAAGGAATGAAATTATGATGGTGGTCAGTAGTAACAATATGAATACTGAGGTAAATGTAGGACTGCATTACAACCCTGAACTAGAAGGTACCATCATATGATGTATAAGATTTAGACATATATGAAATGTGTTATTAAAATGTTATTTTAAAACATCTTAAATAATGTAAGTCCCTATTCCCCCTCAAGACTTCCTTTATAGGATTTTTGTATCCCCACATCTTTCCCATGATCTCCCAAGATCCGCTGTGTGCGTATAAGGGTAGTTTTATGTCCCCTCCTAGAGACACATTATTGATGGTTTAAGAACCACCTTGTGCCATCCCATAATATAACATTAAATAATATGTCATAATGTAAGCCTAAATTAATTTTAAAATCAGAGTATGATAGCATGTTGTTTGCTATCAAAAAGTGGACCGTCGAAGCCGGATAATTGGCTGAGACAGAATCAGTTTAAAATTAAACTAGCACGACGCCATTTTGCGAATGGCAATGAGACGCCATTTTGCGACTGGCCGTCCAGCGCCATTTTAGCGAATCTCGCCCATTATAAGTACATACAGCGATGCTATTATTTAGTGTCATGCGATTCCCACGCAATAGAAAGATGTTAGAAGTCCTCATCATATAAATACAGACAGTCACTAAAACATATAAAATGATCAACCCTGCAAAACACATACCATGGTGTACTCCACAAACGCGTAGTCGCACAATGCTAATTAGCGTCTTTTCCCAATACCTCAATACTTACACACTGCACACTTTTATAAAAAGGTTGCCTAACATTAAAGTGTAATATTCAAGGTTTATTCAGTATTAGTAATGTTGTGAAATAAATGTTATTTGATATCTAAGGTTTAGTACATGGTAAGCAGACCGTGCTTGGTGTTGTTCTGATCCACTGTGTCTTTGCAGATTTCCGGTATCATCGGTGAGAAGATCGCAATACGTGTCTGCAAACTATGGACCATACAGAGTTAAACATTAAAATGTACTCTGTAATGTAGCCAGCTTAGATTTATTATGCAGCGGGAAAAAGGACACAAAGGGCTGTTGGAGGCTGGATTGTGACCATTCCAACTGACCTATGAACTATACTGTAACAGAAGAACCAGGAAGAAGAACCAATGGAATCATGCCAAACTGTTATATTGTATTGCCTATCTCTGTAAGAGTATATATGTGTGCTCTCTGAAACTGGATGCTAGTCTTCTTGCTTTGCTGTTGACGGAGGTTTCTACTTTGATGCTGGAATCTGGGTCCAGAGCGCATGCGCATGTAATGACTGTACCTTGGGTCTGTATGATTTATTTGCACTAATTGTATATAGATCACAGCATGTAACTATCTGTTTTTATGTTGAATAATAACTTTTGTGCTTTGGAACCACAATCAAAGTCTGAAAGCAATTATTTCTTGTGCGACTCATAACGATAAACAGCGACAATTATTTTAGGGTGTATAGGTAGGTAGGAATCGGTAGGTAGGAATCGATATCCCCATCAAGAGGACCAGGTCTGCCCCCATTCTTCCTGCTACCCTTCCCCTCTACTCTGCCCTCTCCCCTCATTCCACTGTACCTTACCGCCCTCATTCTTCTCTGTCTGGACTCTGAGCTCCGTAGGACAGAGGAGCTGAGAGCTCTTCCTCAAGGTAAGTTTATGTGGAGGGAGGCAATGGGATGTTATTGTGGGGAATGTAGTGCAGTGTAGTGATGCAGTGCATCCAGGGCTGGTGAAACCCACTCAGCATAGCCTACATTGCTGGGAGGCGCCAGGCTGGAGAGGCGCTCTCTCTGCAGCTGCTGCTGAGTTCATTGTTGCCCTGCTGCAGAGAAGCGTGGCTGAGTCTGAACGGCTCTTCACAAAGTCCCACCCCTTGCTGTTCCCCCTCCTGGATGGTTCCCCCCCTTCTTGCCCTCTCCTCTCCTCCCTGCTGTGCTTGACCTGCAGTGCTGTGAAACTGAATGACAGGCAGGGGGCTGAGCCTGCCCTGAGCGGCTCTTCACCACTGTCCCACCTTAAGCATGTCACTCTGGCCCCTTCCAACACCTCCATCACATACTTTACTGCCCAGCTAGTGTGCAGGAATCACATAACAATAATAATAACAACAACAGTGTACTCGGTCCAGTACTCCATTATTCTTCTATGTGACTCCAGTTTACTCCAGTTTATTAGCTGGTTACCATTGTGATGCTAGACCAGATAAAGAGGGGGGGCACACAGGCGTCTTCAGCAGCACTAAATGATGTGAAAGATATTAGTGAGCAACCCTGCAGCTGTGACACATAAAACGGCGGATGAGCGAATGGAGTGAAGGACTCCCACCTTTTCTTGGATACTCCTCCTCGCATGGGCATCGGCGGGACCTGCCTCCTCCTGCTGTGGGAGTAGGCTCTGAGCAGGGCTGGATTGAGGCTTGTGGAGGCCCCAGGTCAAATTAGCTGTGGGACCTCCTTCAAGCCACACAGAGCCGAGCCTACCCCCCCTTCCCCCCACCCCAAAAACCCCACACAAAGACACCACTCACACATACACATAAACAGTATGCACACACTAACACATATGCACAATATCACACACATACATACATACTATACATACACACACTAAAACAGTACACTTACACTTGAAGCAGCAGCAGGTTGCTAAAGGACCCGGCCGGCACCTGCTCAATTTGTTAGGCTTCATGCCCGTGATTAATGACGCAATTTGCTGGGATATGGGGGCGGGGCTTTCCTATTGGCTCCGCCCCCAATGCGGCCAGCTGAGGCATCGGCTGGGGTGGGAGGGATTTAGGGGTCTATTTACTAAGCTATGCTAGGAGATAAAGTGAACAGTGATAAGGTACCAGCCAATCAGCTCCTAACTGCCATGTTATAGGCT
This sequence comes from Taudactylus pleione, assembly GCA_031769625.1. Lineage (NCBI taxonomy): Eukaryota > Metazoa > Chordata > Amphibia > Anura > Myobatrachidae > Taudactylus > Taudactylus pleione. The sequence continues at coordinate 16,888,882 of JAUIMM010000012.1, read as the reverse complement.
GTGTTTGAAAAATGGCAGTTAGGAGCTAATTGACTGGCACCTTATCACCGTTCACTTTATCTCCTAACACAGCTTAGTAAATATGGGCCTGATTCAGACCCACTCGCGAGCGGCTGTCCGCTCGCAAGTGGGTCGATGTTATGGACTGAGCATGCGCACGACGGAGGGAGCTCCGTCGTGCGCATGCGCCAGACGCGACGAGCGAAGGAAAGTCCTTCGCTCGTTGTGTCCGATCAAAGGGGGCGTGCTGTCAATGTTGATTGACAGCACGCCCCCTTTGGTGGGCGTGCCGGGGGCGTGCCTCCCTGACGGGGGCGTTCCCACGGGAACGCCTCCCGTCAAAAGCCGGCCCACTGACATCACTAGTGATGTCAGTGGGAGTGATTTTGGCTCTGATAGAGCCAAAATCACTCCGGAGCTTGCGGTTGAAAACCTCAACCGCAGGCTCCGGCTCGCAATTTCGATGGTCGCGATGGTCACGACCATCGCGGCCATCAAACTGCACGCTCGTATAGGCTGTGGGTGGTGACCCACAGCTATACGAGCGTCCAGGAGGACGCTCCATTTTCATGGAGCCCGGCCCTCATTCAGAGCGTGCGCTCTGCTCAGAGCATACGGCTCTGAATGAGGGCCTATATCCCTTAATCACAGTAAAGCTGATGCAGCAGCACTGACTGTGCTGCTGCATACAGTCTGTCGAAAAGCGTGGCTCCAGAGCCTCTACCTGGGAACAGGTGCCACTGGACACCTGTTCTCGGCAGCGTCACATCGACCCTGTGTGGGGGCCCAGGGACGAGCGCCCCTGTCCCCCCCACCGGCCCTGGCTCTGAGCATCTGCAGACTGCAGACAGTACATAGCCAGAACATAACACTGATCAGAATCAAATGGTGAGTGGGACTGATGGGACGAGTTACAGCATTAATTAAATAAATTGTACAGACTAGGGGCCTGATTCAGACCCACTCGCGAGTGGCTGTACGCTCGCAAGTGGGTCGATGGTCTGCACTGAGCATGCGCACGACGGAGGGAGCTCCGTCGTGCGCATGCGCCAGACACGACGAGCGAAGGACTTTCCTTCGCTCGTTGTGTCCGATCAAAGGGGGCGTGCTGTCAATGTTGATTGACAGCACGCCCCCTTTGGTGGGCGTGCCGGGGGCGTGCCTCCCTGACGGGGGCGTTCCCACGGGAACGCCTCCCGTCAGAAGCCGGCCCACTGACATCACTAGTGATGTCAGTGGGAGTGATTTTGGCTCTGATAGAGCCAAAATCACTCCGGAGCTTGCGGTTGAAAACCTCAACCGCAGGCTCCGGCTCGCAATTTCGATGGTCGCGATGGTCACGACCATCGCGGCCATCAAAATGCACGCTCATATAGCCTGTGGGTGGTGACCCACAGCTATACGAGCGTCCAGGAGGACGCTCCATGAAAAAGGAGCCCGGCCCTCATGCAGAGCGTGCGCTCTGCTCAGAGCGTACGGCTCTGAATGAGGGCCTAGGTGCGCAATAATGCTAAGGTGCTGCTGATAAGGCGCAAATAGGAGCACACACCCAAACAATGCTCAGAGATAAAACAAAACAGGGACAGATAGTTACACCAATATACAACGTTCCCTAATAAACACATTCACATGAAAGTCAGTGGTACATGCTTCACCCGTGTAAAAGGACACAAAAAATACAGAAAGAGGATAATCACCAATATCTGATATGTCTGTGTTATTTGAACAGATCCTGCAGTAGTTACGGACTTGATTGAAATTATTTTCACAGCCCTCTTGGATCTGAAAAAAGGTGTCTTCCCTTTCCCATGTGCTTAAAGCAACATTAGTTAGGGAGAAACACATACAAGAGAAAAATAATACAGAAATCCTTTTAAAAGCAGAATTTTAACACAAGATTGCACTTACAAAACAGAGAGGAGATTGTGAGTGTATTGGGTTTTACAATACCCTTTATATCCTCTCTGTTTTGTAAGTGCAATCTCTTATTTGTCCCTGTTTTGGGCTACATCATTAGTTGCAGTCATACATGCTTACTCTCCTGGAAGTCGAGGGAGGCTCAAAATTTTTTGGGTAACCCCCTGCACACCCTGTAGAGTAGGCACTTCTCCTGCATTCCTGCCCACTTCCAGGGCCGTTGAGAGCCTGGCCAGGCCCGGGTATTGGAGGGGGCGTGGCCCAATCACGGGAGGCGTGACCACGCCCCCTTGAAAAAAAAAAAAAAAAGACTCACTTTTGCTGCGCCGTGTAGCGGCGCTACGTGCCGGGGAGGGGGGCGCTGTAAGCCCCCTAGCCTGGTGCTAAGCAGGAGGGGGGGCGCGATCAGTGTGTTCGCTCCCCCTCCACAGCCATAGGAGACTGCGCCAGCTGCTGCAGGCTCTAGCAAGCCCTGCTGCAGGCTCTAGCAAGCCCGGGCCTGGGTAAACTGTACCCGCTCCCCCCCCCCTCTCGGCGCCCATACCCACTTCCTAGTAAAGTGGCCAAAATGGGAAGAATTTTCACAAAGATCGGGGTTCCCCGAGTAGGGGGCAGAGCTTAATGTAGCAATTCTACAAGCTACAAGCTTAATGACGCAAAAGTCATGCCCCGCCCCCCATCGCTGCCCACCTGCTTCTCCCCGGGAGGAAAAATTTAAAGTAGACAAGAATGGTTACAATATATATTGTGTGTGCAGCTGCCAACAACCTTCTCCCACCAGTGCTGAATTCATCACTGTGCCCTGGCCCTGTCCCCTCTGTCCTGGCTCTGTCACCTTAGTCCTGTTCCTGTCACCCCCTCTCCTGCCCATTCTGTTCTGTCCTGACCCTGTCCTGTCCCGACTGTTCGGTACTGTCCCTGTCACCTCTGTCCTTGTTCTGTCTCCTCTCTCCTGGTACTGTCACCTCTGTCCTGCCCTGTCCGCACTTTCCTGCCCTGTCACCTCTGTTCTGGTCCTTTCACCTCTGTCCTGTACTCTCACCTCTGTCCTGGTCCTGTCAATGTTGTTCTGGTCCTGTCCCCACTGTCCTGGCCCTGTCATCTTTTTCCTGTCCCTGTCACCTCTTTCTTCTCACTGTTACCTCTGCCCTATCCCGGTCACCCCTCTTTCCTGTCCCCTCTGCTCTGTCCTGTCCCTGTCCCATCCTGGTCCTGTTCCTATCACCTCTGTCCTTGCCCTTTCACCTCTGTCCTCTCTGTCCTGTCACCTATGTCCTGTCCCCTCTGTCCTCTCCCTATCCCATACTTGCCTACACTCCCGGGAGTCATGGGAGGCTCCCAATTTTTCGGATAGCACCCCATAAAAAGTAGGCAGATCTGCTGCATCTCGGCCACCTCCTTGTGAAGTTGGCAAGATGGGGAGATTTTCTGAGAAATTTGCGGGTACGTAGGGAGGGGGCAGGGCTAAAAGATGCAAATTGTGACATTTAGCCCTGCCCCTCCTCACAGACCCGCTGATCGCAGGCTTTTCCTTTAAAGGGGACGGGACCTAATTACGGCTATAGTCTGGCCCCACCCCCGAAGCTGAGAGCAGCAGCTTCTCTCCAGCTGCTCCCAGAAAGGATTACAGAAAAGTCCTAAGTATGCCCTATCCCCTCTGTCCTGGCCCTGTCACCCCTCTCTGCTGACCCCCCGGTTCTGTCTTGGCCCTGTCACCCCTGTCCCCTCTTTCCTTGCCCTGTCACCTCTATCCTGGTCCTTCTGTCCTTGTCCCTGTTGCCTTTGTAATTTCTCCGTGTAATACCCCACAGGTATTGTACAAGTGGGGTGTGATGTCTTTCAATCTTACCAGGTTAGGATAGATTTCTTGGTTTCTCTTGGTTGCTCAGAGAGGTAAGGAGGGATGTACAGGCATAGAAGTCACTCATTTTGCTTTAAATTAGTGTTTCAGTTTATTACAGAAGAAATAGTGCAGATTTTATTCACAACAATCTATAATGCTACCAGTTATAGATTAACAAATAAATTACCCATCCAACAAAATGGATATTTTATTGTACTGGACACTGGAATGACTGAGTACTCTTTGCATCAAGATGAAACAGCAAACTGGAGAGACTGCAGATACTAATACTGTAGGTTATTGCAACACAAATGCATATTGTAGCAGATTGATATGCAACTGTTTACATTAAATATGGTGTTACCCATCATACCCCAATACGAACAAGACTAAAACAACAATTTACCCTTAAAATATATTCAGAACTTAGGGGGTCATTCAGACCGGCTCGCAAGCGCAGGACGCTCGCAATCGGGTCGATGTTACCCCAATGCGCATGCGCACGACGGAGGGAGCTTCGTCGTGCGCATGCACGAGACCCGGACAGCGACAGCCAAGCTGTCGCTCCGGGTCTCGCACCAAAGGGGGCGTGCTGTCGATGGTGACTGACAGCACGCCCCCTTTGGTGGGCGTGCTGGGGGCGTGGCTGCCAGACGGAGGCGTTCCCATGGGAACGCCTACCGTCTGGGTCCGGCCCCACTGACATCACTAGTGATGTCAGTGGGAGTGATTTTGGCTCTGATAGAGCCAAAATCACTCCAGGGCTTGCGGTCACCGAGACCCTACCGCAGGGTCTCGTCGCAAGCCCGATGGTCACAATGGTCTTGACCATCACGACCATCTTTTTGGCTGCTCGCATATGCTGTGGGTGGTCACCCACAGCTATGCGAGCGGCCAGGAGGCCGCTCCATTTTTAGGTAGGAGGGCACTGATTCAGAGCGAGCGCTCTGGTCAGAGCATCCGGCTCTGAATCAGGCCCTTCATTTTCTTATTTATCTAAGTAAAGTTACTGCAGGCATGTATGTTAGTAATAAAGGTCAGTGCTCTCTGTAGAGTCAGTGCACTTTCCGTTGCCCGGGTTAGTTTAAATGACGGATTATTCCTTTATGGCAATTGTTATTCCTGCAATCTGAAGCACAATTTTAGTGTATTTGTGTCCTGCCTGCAAGGTTGTAGAGAAGGTTGAATAGTTTTAATGTGACTGGTACATACAGAGGCAATTTCATACTGGGACTTTCCTGTGAAGATAGCAGGGGTATGAAGGTGTGGGACCTACCCAGCTGGTTGAGTCTCTCAATTATCATTCCCTGACTGTAAGTATTATATGCAGTTCTGCAGCTGCCTTGGAAGGGGAAAGAGGAGATATGCAGCCTGGCCGGGGAGCATTAATGTCCTGTTAAAACTGATGGCTGAGCGGTGGGCACAGCGAGTGAGGTTGTGTTTGCAGGTGTTTCACAGACCTCGCTCCTGTCAGCTGCTCTGAGAGTTGTAATGACGCTGTTTGTCTGTCCATCTGCCCGCTCACGGCTATCAGTCACCGGGAAGAACCACTGAGAATCGGGTAACACACACACACCGTGCAGCTCTGCTCTCACCGGCAGTTACCTCACCTCAGCGCAGCCACCAACTGTCATTTTCTCTAGTTCAATCCTTGAGCCTGCCACAGTACTCACTGTTCCCTGATGTCCACCGCCGCTGAGAGATCCAGTGCAAAGAGTCCCTGAACCTCAATGAAAACAGTTATATAATGGCCTGTATTAGACAGTGGCAGGCAGCAGATTATTACTTAACATCTATGTAGGCAGCGGCGGAACTCCCGGAGACAATGGAGTCATTTGCCGCCGGGCTCCAGCTCTTAAGGGGGTACCTGGCTCCATTGTCCCCCGGGCCGTTCCGGGCACTGATATGGAGATGGAGCGCTGCTGATCGACGCTCCTCCTCTGGCAGCTTCAATAAAGGGGGTGCGGATGCACCCCCTATTTGCCGGGCGCCCACTGAGTGTGTTACCAGCAGGCGCCCGGCTCCTTCTTTCCCCCCGGTGGTAGCCAGAGGAACGGAGCTCACTCCTGAGCTCCACTTCCGGGTCCCGCAATGCACTATGGGAGTGACGTCATGACGTCACTCCCATAACTCTGAGGAGCGGGCCTTGGGGATAAAAGGCTGCAGCACTGGAGCGGGGTTTCAGGTAAGTATTGTTTTTTTTTTTTTTTTTGTATGTGTGTGTGCTCTCGCGGGGGGGGGGGGGCTCACTACAGGAGGCATTATTGGTGGCTCACTACAGGGGCCATTATATGGGGGCTCACTACAGGGGGCAGTACTGGGGGCTCACTACAGGGGGCATTATGGGGGCTTACTACAGGGGGCTTACTACAGGGGGCATTACAGGGGCTTATTACAGGGGGCTTACTACAGGGGGAATTACGGGGGCTTGCTACAGGGGGCATAGTACAAGGGCTTACTACAGGGGGCATTACTGGGGCTTACTACAGGGGGCATTACGGGGGCTTACTACAGGGGGCATTACTGGGGGCTTACTACAGGGGGCATTACTGGGGGCTCACTACAGGGGGCATTATGGGGGCTTATTACAGGGGGCTTACTACAGGGGGAATTACGGGGGCATACTATAGGTGCTTACTACAGGGGCCATTACTGGGGGGCTTACTACAGGGGGCTTAAACAGGGGGCATTACGGGGGCTTACTACAGGGGGCATTACTGGGGGCTTTCTACAGGGGGCTATCTACAGGGGGCTTACTACAGGGGGCATTACTGGGGGCTTACTACAGGGGGCATTACTGGGGGCTTACTACAGGGGGCATTACTTGGGCTTACTACTGGGGGCACTACAGGGAGTTTACTACTGGGAGCAGTACAGGGGGCTTACTACTGGGGGCACTACAGGGGCCCTTTCTACTGGGACACTGCAAAAGAGGACCACTACTGGAGGTACTGCATAGGGGGACCATTACTGGAGGGTACTACATAGGTGGCACTGCATAGGGGGACCTCTACAGAGGGCACTGCACAGGGGGACCACTACTGGGGGAACTGCATAGGGGGGCGGCAGCTGGGGCTGGCATAGGTGCTGGGGGGTTGTACATTTTAATTTGGGGGGGCACCAACATTTATCTTGCCTGTGGGCACCTGGGATGATGTTACGCCACTGTATGTAGGGGCACATCAGTGTGAGTAGGTACACAGGGTCTTGATGAGGTGCCACACCTGTCACCGCTATCCTGGTCCTGTCAATGTTGTCCTGGCCCTGTCACATCTGTCCTGTCCCTGTCACCTCTGTCATGGCCCTATTACCTCTATACTTTTCCTGTCACATTTGTCTTGGCCCTGTCACCTCTGTCCTGGTCCTGTCCTTTGACACTCGCTGTCTCTTTATAAAAAATGGGAGGGTGCAAATTTAAAGGGTGGTGCCGAATACCCTAGCACCGATGCTGAGTGGTAGTGTAGCATATAGAGGGGGTGTAATGTAATGATGTACTGCAGAGCATAGGAAGGGATGTAGTGTTGTGATGTACAGTAGTGCAGTGTATAGGGGAATGTAGTGCAGTTATGTGGTGCAGTATATAGAGGGGATTGTGGAGTTGATTCAGAGATGGACGGAATTATAGAGCCGCACACAAGCGGCTGTGCAATTCCGTCCATTTAATGCAAATGCAGAAGGAGGTGTCAGACACTTCCTTGCTGCATCTGCACGATCGCAGCACTGCGACCGAGTGCAGCCATTGTTGTCCCTTCGGCCAGGCTGTGGTAGCTGAAGCTTACCGCAGCCTGACCGGGTCCTGGCAGCTTGTGAGGCCAGGAAGTGTGCTTGCACCCACGCAAACGCTGGCCTCGTCTGTCCCGGAAAACAGGGGCAACACGTTATCAATCAGGCTGCGGCTGTGAGGCTCTGCGAGCAAACTTGCAGACGGAGAGCTGCACATGTGCAGTACACCTCCTGTCCATGCGCAGTCCTCCCACCATCAGAGATGTGCGCTAACTCAGTGTGCCTTATAACCAATGCAGGGAAATTATACTAATGATCCCATTTGAATGTATATGTGTCTGGTTTGTTTCTTTAATATAACAGCTTCATAATATGCTAAAGGCCCCCATACATCAGAAATTGATTGCAGCAATTGTGCAATTTGCAATCGATTGTGTATAAAAATCTTTACCTTTTCAATTGATTGTAGATTGCAGAATTGCCACAATCGATTGAAAAAGGGAAAGATTTTTATACACAATCGATTGCAAATTGCACAATTGCTGCAATCAATTGCTGATGTATGGGGGCCTTAAGGTGCAATCGGGGAGATTGCTAGACTCTTCAGGGAGACAGGGACATTGCTACTATTTCAGGGAGTCTCCCTGACAATGAGGGAGAGTTGCAAGTATGACTATAGGGCCTGATTCAGAGCCGCTCGTAAGCGGCCGCTCGTTCGCTCCAAGTGATGTTCGCACAACTGCGTATGCGTATGGGTTGTAATACGCATGCGCGAACCAGTCATTGCGGTCGGAAATTGTGTGCTCGCAAAATAGCGAGTGACAGAATGAGGCGTTTGTGGGTGATAACAGGGGAAGGTGCTTGAAAACGGGGAGTGGAGATCCGAACGCAGGCGTGCCAAACGATCAAAACGGGCGTTTTAAGGGTGTGCATAATTAACAAAGCAGCGTCATCGACCACGTCACTTGGTTGTCTTTTAGTCTGAACTGCTCGCATGATTGCGGTAGGAAAATCCAACCACAAGCACTGCGAGCAGTTCAGATGCCTTTCGATGTACTCGATTAATCTAATAAATAGCGGAGATGACGTAGGATGTGAGCGGCCAGGGTGCGTTTTTAAAAAAATAGCGAGCGCATGTTTCGTTCGCTCGTTCAGACATAAAGGCGTCAACAGACCGCAAAGAGCGAGCGCTCTATTTAAATATCCGGCCCCTTTTTCTGAACGAGCGAGTGCAAAAAGCGTCCGGCTCTGAATCAGGCCCTCAATCCCTTATTCAAACAATACAAATAACTGTTTTAAAGAAATGTTCACATGCAATGAAAACTCTGAATCTGCATTACAATCTGCAGCTAAAAATGATGATTTTATCCCAGATTACAATCAGGTTGTATAATATTATATAACAAATTGAATACTTTAATTTGAAGAGTATTTGTAAAGACAATGCTTACGCCCTACTTTCCTATCACACCACACTAGTTGGCAGTACAACGATAACCACTGCTACAAATCATATGACTGGTGTGATCCATTCCTCACTAGAGTGACACTTTGTGGTTTCCAACAAAGACATGTGAACAGATGAGGAAATACACCAAAAAAAGACAACTCACTCCTGCAATTAATTATCTTCAAATACAATGATTTCTCTAAGTGCTCATTCCCAGCACATAGTCGGCCTGATCCTGAGTCAAATGCATCGGCGGGCATTTCTCCATCTGGCCGTGGCAGCCTTGCTAATGCCAGTATCCACCCATGTCTGCTGAGTATCCGTGCGTCTGCATCCAGAAGGCCGTCCCACCCACCATAGGCGTATTGAAAATGGGTGCAGGGTGTGCGGTACACAAGTTCCCCTGAGTGTGCAGTGCACACGGGCCCCTGGATGTGTGGTGCACATAAGCCCATTTGTCCATCTGTAGCTGGGACTTTCAGCTGGGTGCAAAAGAACGATCTGAAACAGGCGTACCATCTCCGTCCGCATGGTACGAATGAGCATGGAAGTCGGCCTACACGCCCATAATACTCCCACAATACAGATCAGTTACATGCAAATTTGCATGGTCACCACTCAGTTACCACCCAGAAACAACCAATTCTTGGAAAGTCTGGTCTGTCAACGGATGGATCAAACCATCAGCACTTGCAATTTCCGTCTGTGCGTGTATGCATGGTGCAGTGCATGTGCAGCCAGTAATCGCTTTCTACGGTGAATGCGCAGTTTGCAAATATCTTTCAGATCCGTCTGCATTTATACTTGCGTCCAAATCAGTATCAGGCCCAGTGTAACGGTATATCACTAGAGCTGTGCGCAGGCCATTTTTGCTGATTTTGGTTTTGGATCTGTATCTCCTTCATGTTTTGGATTTGGATTTGGTTTTACAAAACTGCATGTTTTGATTTTGGATCTGTATTTTTTTCTAAAGAAATATTAAAAATAGCTGAAACCATATACTTTGGGCCTGTGGCCCTGATTCAGAGCCGGACGCTCTTTCAGAGCGCTCGCTCTGAATCAGGGCGTTTTTTTTTTTTCGGAGCCAGCCTCCTGGCCACTTGCTAAGCTGTGGGTGACCACCCACAGCTTTTGCGAGTGGCCTGGTGATGGTCGCGATGGTCGCGACCATCGGGCTTGCAACGAGACCCTTGTAGTAGGGTCTCGTACCTGCAAGCCCCAGTGAGCTTCCGGCTCTAATAGAGCCGGAAGCTCAACTACTGACATCACGAGCGATGTCAGTAGGGCTGCCCACAAACGGCAGGCGTTCCTTCGTTTGGCCAGCCACCCCCACTCCCCGCCTACAAAATGGGGTGAGCTGTCAATCAACATCAAGTGATTTCTTGCTCGCTCCGGGGCTCGTGCACGCGCAGTGTGCTCTTGGCGTGTGCGCACTGCCCGGCCATCGACCCATTTGCGAGAGCATAGCGCTTGCGAGCGGGTCTGAATCAGGCCCTGTTTTTGTTCCTACAGTATTATTAACCTCAATAACATTTATTTCCAGTCAATTTTGACCACCTCACAACACAATATTAATTTCATCCAGTTTAAGCCAAAAGGTTGCACCGAGCAACAGCAGTGAGTGTCACAAACATGTGGCAGTTTAGCTTCCAACATGGTACATCTAGGAAACAGAGTTGGCACTGCAGTGGCAGACAGTATGGTAGTTTAATAAACTATACAACCCCATAGAGAAACCAAGAATGTTTTAATTAATCAAGAACTAGATCAGAAACCCGAGGAGATGGAGTATGTTCATGGAGTAGTTGAAGGCAGGAAGGATTGATTAGTTTGTAAATTTATTTTAAGTTTAATTCATGGTACTTATATGAATACACTGGAGTACGGCCTGCAGCGTCACAGTACTTATATCAGGGCTGGCACGAGACACATTCGACTAGTGTGGTCAAAAAGAGGGCGCACCACTCCCAACCATTCCTGGTCTCAGTGGGACAGTCCTGTGGGTGGTCAGGAGGTTGGCACCTCCACCGCCGAGGCAGTGCCGGACCCTGGAAAGAATGGATGCCGTGGAAGTGGCATGAAGAGGGCTGGGGACAGCCCAGCTACTGACAGAGTGCTGGGCTCACCCCAACCTGACGTTAAACCCCCATTTAATGTCAGGTTTGGGTGAGCCCAGCACTCGATCAGTAGCTGGGCTGCCCCCAGCTCTCTTCATGCCACTTCCGCGGCATCCATTCTTTCCAAGACCATACGGGCATGTCCCCAAATAACGTCATTTAGAGGGTGTGGCCTATTTTAATTAGGCCACCCCCATTTTCAGATGCCGCGCACAGGTAACGGGCGCCTCAGTACCGTTCTGCATAGGGCATGGCTCCCCATGTAGCTGGCCCTGACTTATATGGATGGATACACTGGGGCATTGCCTGCAGCGTCACAGTACTTATGTGGATGGATACAGTGTGGTATGGCCTGCAGCGTCACAGTGCTTATATGGATAACTGGGGTATGGAAGCATACACTGGGGTATGGCCTGCAGCATCACAATACTTATATGGATACACTGGTTTAAGGAAGCATATGCTGGGAACCGGACTGCAGAATCACAGTGCTTATATGCAGTGCTTAAAGTGGTCGTAGAGAAGTGGGGGAACTCACCCTCCATCTACTAAAAAAAAGAAAGGGTCATTGTCTCAAAATAAATGGCCGTGGTCACATAATAGTATTCCCAATTCAAATTACACCACACAGTAGCTCAATCTTGATTCACCCGATTTACATTACACCACATAGTAGTGTCCCTTATTCATGTATGACACACAGCAGTGCCCATTTTACACAATGCCCACATTTGTGCCTCTTATATACAATGCCCACAGTAGTAGTGCCCCTTATTCAGTGCCTCCAGTAGTGGTGCCCTTTATGCAGAGCCCACAGTAGTGGTAGTGCCCTTTATTCAGTGCCCCCAGGAGTGGTGCCCCTTGTAGTAATGCCCCCAATAGTAATGCCTCCTGTAGTAATGCTCCCAGTAGTAGTATTGCCCCCTATTAATGCCCCCAGTATTAATGCCCCCTGTAGTAATGCCCCCCAGTAGTAGTGCCCCCAGTAGTAGTGCCCCCTGTAGTAATGCCCCCTTGTGTAATCCCCCCTGTGTAATGCCCCCAGTAGTGATGACCCCTGTGTAATGCCCCCAGTACTAGTAGTGCCCCCTGTGTAATGCCCCCAGTAGTAATGCCCCCAGTAGTAATGCCCCCAGTACTAGTAGTGCCCCCTGTGTAATGCCACCAGTAGTAATGCCCCCAGTAGTAATGCCTCCTGTGTAATGCCCTATGTAGTAGTGCCCCCTGTGTAATGCCCCCAGTAATGATGCCCCCTGTGTAATGCCCCCAGTAGTAATGCCCCCTGTGTAATTGCTCCAGTAGTAATGCCCTCTGTGTAATGCCCCTAGTAGTAATAGTGCCTTATGTGTAATGCCCCCAGTAGTAATGCCCCCTCTGTAATGCTCCCAGTTGTAGTGCCACCTCCGCTTACACAAAAAAAAAAAAACAATACTTACCTTAAGCCCCGCTCCTGCGAAGCTCCGGTCTGCCTGGCTGCTCGGAGTCCTCTGACGTTACTATGGGAGAGATGTCATGACGTCTCTCCCATAGTGCTCGTGAGGGGAGTGGAGCCAGAAGCCAGAGCTCAAGAGTGAGCTCCAGCTTCCGGCTGCAGCTAACGCTGCGAGGAGGGAGCCGGGTGCCCGCTGGTAGCAAATCTCAGCAGGCACCCAGCAAATGGAGCCTCCCTGCATCGTGGGTCTAAGGTTGGTTGGAGGAGGTGAAACTGGTTCCATCTTCAAATAGAAGTGACGGAATGCAGTACCGCCCGGTTCCGGCCCACTTTAACCCCTACTTATATGGATACACTGGGGTCCGGCCTGCAGCATCACAGTGCTTATATGAATACACTGGGGTATGGCCTGCAGTGTCACAGTACTTATATGGATACACTGGGGTACGGAAGCATACACGGGGGTATGGCCTGCAGCGTCACAGTGCTAATATGGATCCACTGGGGTACGGCCTGCAGCATCACAGTGCTTATATGGATACATTGGGGGGGGGTATGGCCTGCAGTGTCACAGTCCTTACACGGATACGCTGGGGTACAGCACAAAAATAATCTACTTTTTGACTTTTTTTTTTATACAATTTGTTTTTTAAACTTTTTAAAAAACTTTTCTGACTGACAGCACAGCCCTTGGATGGACTCAGCACACAGCCCCTGGATGGACAGCACAGCCCCTGGATGGACAGCATAGCCCCTGGATGGACAGCACAGCCCTTGGATGGACTCAGCACACAGCCCCTGGATGGACAGCACAGCTCCTGGATGGACTCAGTACACAGCCCCTGGATGGACAGCATAGCCCCTGGATGGACAGCATAGCCCTTGGATGGACAGCACATCCATGGATGGACAGCACAGCACATCCCTGGCTGGACAGCACAGCACATCCCTGGATGGACTGCACACCTCTGGTTGGACAGCACACCCCTGGATGGACAGCACAGCATGCAACCCCTGTATGGACAGCACACCCCTGGGTGGACAGCATGCCCCTGGATAGACAGCACACTGGATGGACAGCACACCCCTGGATGGACAGGACGGCACACCCCTGGATGGACAGCACAGCACACCCCTGGATGGACAGCACACTGGATGGGCAGAACACCCCTGGATGGACAGCACAGCACACCCTAGATGGACAGCACAGCACACCCCTGGATGGACCGCACAGCACATCCCTGGATGGACAACACAGCCCCCTGGACCAGACTGCACAGCCTTCCCTGGACGGACTCAGCAAGCAAATGGCACTGATCACTGCGGGGAGGGACTTATATGCAATCCAAAACCAGAATCTGACACGGGATTGATGATGTTTTGCCTCATTTTGGGTTGGCTCAGGTTTTCCCGCCTGACTCGGATCCGGCTCAAAATTGCCATGCTCGGGCTGGTCTCTATATATCACAGTTGTTTACTGCAGTGCCTCAATGATTCTCAAGGGGATGGCTTGGGTCGTCCCCCACAAACACATTAAATAATAAGAGTTTTTCTTTTAATGGTAAGACAACTCACAAAAGCTATATCATAACTAAAAGAAATAATAGTGTATTTGTCTGGAATACTTCTCCTCTGCGATCCGCCTAGGGTTAATATTAGTATCATACAATACAATGTTATTGAATAGTACAACAACAATAATAATAGTTCAAATAATTTAACTAAATTAATAAAGTTATTCCACTTGAGTTTTCACTTTAGACTGTCATACCTATAAATCTGCATTGCTGAACTTTATATTAAGTAGGCTTTGCAAGTCCTGAAAGGATTCTTTGATCCCCTTATCATCTTACTTAGTTATAGGATACCCCTCAACACTTAACAGAAACCTCCCCCTAGTGGATTATACACTTTACTCCCTAATTTCTGTTGATATTAAAATGAACCTCTATATACCCCTGCCTGTACCTTCTAAAACCCTTCCTATAAACCTCTAAGGATGATGCTAATTTGCGTATGCAGTCATACAATAAATAGAGACTCCAGACTCAGAACATGTGGTTCCGAAGCACAAAGTATTATTCAAGTAAAAGTACAGTCAGTTACACGCTATGATCTGTGTATAATAAGCGCAAATAAATCATACAGTCACAAGGTACAGTTGATATACATATGCATGATTCACAGAGAGAGAGACAGAGAGAGAGACAGAGAGACACAGAGAGAGAGACACAGACAGAGAGACACAGAGACACAGAGAGAGAGAGAGAGAGAGAGAGACACAATGTGGGCACAAAAGGAAATTATACAGACCCCAAGTACAGTATACATACGCAGGCGCATCCGGACCCAGAGATAGGCATCAGCAAGAGACCCCTCGTCATTCAGCATTCAGCACAAAGACCCAGAACCAGCGTTCGTGCACTCATATTTATACCCCCCCAGAATAAACAGGACAATAGGGAAGTCTGTTGCTGATATCATTGGTTCCCAGGGGTGAAGCATCTGTTACAGCACATTTAACAGGTTGGTTCAAACAGACTCTCCCTGCCTCTACCAGCTGGGGGTCTTCCTCTTCACGCCTCCCTCAGCATCCTAACAATTGCTTCTAAAATATACATTTTGTTGCTTGTAGGCTCTGCGATCCATAACTCGGGAATGTATGATGCGATCTCCCCACCGATAACACCGGAATACTGTAAAAAGAATACGCATCAGTACAACTCCAAACATGACTTGTTTAGCATGTATAATACCTTAGTTATCAAATATCTTTATTTTTCAGCATTTAAACTAACTGAACCAACTTAAATCATACACTTTAGAGCTTATTGAACCTTATGTGTGAATATGTAATGTGTGGGTATTCGGGGTTTGATATAAGGACGCTAGTTATTAATAGGTGAGATTTGAGTGCATAATTTCTCATACACGGAGTGAACATTCAGCAGTGTGGATTGCTGAGCATTGTAGTTCCATGCCCTCTGTCAGCAGGCCCCCACCTGTCCTATGTTCAAAGGAAAAAAAAACCCTTTTGTTCTCACAGACTCTTGTGTGAACTGTGAATCAAGCTGTGAAGTTGGGGCCATCCTGTCTAGGATTCAGACAAATCCAATTGTGTAGATCAATGCCTGGATTATATTACAATTGCCACAACTATACTTTATCTGCATCCAGGGATTCCCAATGTGTATGTAAAAATACCCATTGTCTATTCTATTTACTCTTACTCAGAAAGCTTGTTCTTCCAGTTGCCCTTGGTAGATTAACAAAAACATTGCCATCTGTTCTTAGCACCTGAATTGTAACTTGAAATGACGCTGGTCACAAAAATGGCGTCTTGCAGATTCTTGTTTCTAAAATGGAATCTAGCTGCCATTTGCAAGATGGCGTCGCACACGCTTCAATTTTAAACTGATCTTGTCTCAGCCAATAATCCAGTATTGACAGTCCACCCTTTGATAGCGAACAACATGCTATCACAATCTGCTATTAGAATTTAATTTAGGCTTACATTTACATATTATTTTGGTGTTATTATGGGATGGCACAAGGTGGTTCTTAGTCCATCAATAATGTGTCTCTGAGTGGGGACATAAAACTGCTATTATACGCACACCGCGGATCTTGGAAGATCATGTGAAAGGTGTGGGAATGCACCAGTCTTATAAAAGCAGTCTTGAAGGGGAATTTAGGCTTTACATTATCTGAGGTGTTTTAAAAATAACATTTCAATAATACATTCTATGCATGTGTAAATATAATACATTAAATGATGGTATTTCCTAGCTCAGGGTTGTAATGCAGTTCTATATTTACCTCAGTATTCATACTGGCCACTATCATAATTTCATTCTTTCGTTTTACTCTATTTTTACATTTTCCACACTTCAACACAATAGGAACATACTTGTTGCTCCATATTTCTTTTGCCTCTGAGTTCATATTGTGTGTGAAGATATTGTGACGGTGCGTTTTTATGTATACCCAGCATTTCAACATGTGTGAGGGTCATAACTTCTGGAAGTATTTTTCCCAAATAACATAACAATTACAATACTAAAATTGGTCAGACACTCCCCTGATTGGCATTGCACTCCTCCTGACTCCACTCCATCAGCTCTGCCATCAGCTCACATCTCCTTTATCGGTCCCCCATCACAGACACTGAGTATCCCCAAACAGGTCATCATGACAAAAACTCTGGAAAGAAAAAGAACTAGGATGACCACAGCAGACCACTCCATTGCTGGAAGTACTGATCTACACATTTCTTTAGCTCAGATACCTCACCGTCACCTTTTTAATCCTTCCGGCACAAGCTCGCAATCGACAGGTCCACGTTATCGGCCTTGTCTCTGCCTTGTATCTCCACCGGTTGGTTAACCTCCCTATAGTGAGTGGAATGGACCCACGTATCTTCCTCGGCCACCCTTTGAGGATGCTGTATCGTCAGATACGGACCTTTCCACCGATCAGTCAAACAACCTGAGCTAACAAAAATTTGGATCATAACAAATTCTTCCAGATTTGACATCATGACAGTTTGCATTAGACATGTTAGTTAATTACACTTTCAATTTCGGTTATTCTCATTCATCTTCGTGAGACCCTGCACAGTAACCTCATTATCATATTTTCACATGAGGCTGCCTGTTTGAACAGTATCTCCAAGGGGGGCAAATAAAGGAAAAGACAGTCTGGGATAATCTTAGTGTTGTTACCCATCATCTTACACATGTTCTTGGAAACGACACCTGTAAAATAAGTCCCCCTATCATTTTTAATATTTCTAGGGAGATAGTATCTGCATACAGGTTCCTGCAATTAAATCTTGTTATTAATAGCTACTGCTCTAAATAATGCCTGGGCCACTGGGTTGAATAGTATTCCGAGTAGTCTACCTCAGCCTGGCATGGCTGCCGTTTATCCTTAGCAACCTTGTGTCCTATGAGTGGGAGATAAAGCACAACAGTTTAATATAATTTAAACATGACCTAAAATACAACAATAAATCATCCACATTTTACATTAGAACAGATACATTGGCAGGTTGAAAAGATTGTAAACAGTCATATAAGGCCTGGGAGAAGATACTGGGGTTACCTATGAACCCATGGGAAACTCGTGTTCCTGTGTGGTGTTCTTCACTTTGCAGTACTTACTTACGTGTCCCACTTGGTGACAGTAAAAACATAATTTGAACGGGGTGGATGAAAAGATTGTTGTGGGATTTGAGCAAGATGGAAAGGTGGTGGGTATGGGTAAGGATAGGGAGGGTAAGGATAATGTGGGGGATATGAGTATGGGACCTGTGGTTGTGTATGATATGTGGGGTAAGGATGTGTTTGCTGTGGTGTGGGATTGGTGAGGATGTGTAATTGTTCAGGTGCAGGTGTGTGTGTGGGTGCAGGTGTGTTGGTTGGCTCTGATGTTATTGTCATTCCTTCCAGAGCTTGGATACTGACAGCCATTAGTTTTTCGCTCTGGGCTTCTCTCTTTTTGGAGATGTTTTTATCAAGTTCAATGGCAGACTCTATGAGGTTATCTATTGTAAGTCCCCTCCAGCCAGGTTGTGAGGTCTGAACCCGAATCTTTAAATCATCTTTCAGACCGTCCATGAGTACCGTGACTATCATTCCCCTGTGGTGAGTGCTATCTTTAATATCTTCTATCCCAGTGTACTGGGTGATAGCCTGCAGAGCCCGGTCACAATAGTCTTCTGCAGTTTCACTCTCCTTTTGCTTAATTGTGAAAATTGTTCCAGTTAACTACTACTGGAAAATATACGCCCAATTGAGTTACAATGCGGAAAATGTTACCTTGGTTTACTTGGTCTATTAAGGGAACGTCACCATCCAATACACAATCCGTGATAAATTTTGTCACGTCTGTATTGCGTGGCAGACAGGCCCTTAACACCACACGCCAATCTTTATTAGTGGACTCATGTGAACTACCCAAATTTCTCAAAAATCTTTGACATTTGGCTAGATCCTTTTTGGGATCAGGGAAATCATTTATGATGGATTTTAGTTCTGCTCTTGTCCAGGGACAATGCATTACTACTTCCCTCGTGGGCACTACACCGTTCGCATCTGCATTTCCATTCGGAACAGTTATCATCCGAATGGGATGCAGACAGGTAGCGTTGCTACCTCTGACCTGGTTACCTGGCTGGGGGTTTAATCTGCTGCTGCTACGTATGGTATTAACAACTTCCTCTACGGGTGCAGAGGGTGTTAACACTTCCCTTGCTGTTACCGATGGAGATGGCGGCACCACCCGTGATTGTGGTGATGCAGCATCTATCATCTGCACAGCATGGGAAATGGCAGACATTACAATAGGCTCATCATCCGCATCATGAACATTTTCTTTATAGGTGCTTAAGAGAGGGTACAAGTTGCTTACATTTTTATGGATATTTTTGGTAACTGTACTTGCACCTCCATCCACATAAGGTGGGGGAGGTGAGCGTGAACTGCTGGCAATACTCTCCACGACGCTACCTTGCCGCATGTGCGCGCCATTTTGTGGCTCGCCCGTATTGCAATTTAGCGTTGCGGATGTATTTTCTGTCAATGTGCTCACGACGCTAGTTTGCGTCGTTTGCACATTTTTAAGCCACGCATCCCCTTCATGCTGCCACAGTTTTAAACATTCAAAATATTTAACCTTTTTCTCTCGGGAGCGCATCAAACTGATGTGATCCCGGACATTGTCTAACACATTTTTATCAAAACTACCAATTCTGGGAAATGGTCTAACACTCTTCCTCATCATATTAAACCATAAATCACAATACCTTACTGCATAAGTACCGTACTTAGTATGCATAATACGACGGGCCGATCCATTCGGAGCTTTCATCAGCAGCACATCATTGTCTAACATCTTTACTGTTTGCATGGCTCCCATTCTGAGACAAAATCCTACGCTTTTCAATAAAGATTTAGACTGGTGAAAGACAATCAAGATACTCTCACTTACCTACGGAAGAAATTTCTAGATGCCCCCGCTCACCTACGGAAGAAATTCTAGATGTCCCGCTCACCTACGGAAGAAATTCTAGATGCCCCCGCTCACCTTTTATCTCTCAGCTCACAATCACACCTAGTTCGGCTCAACTAAAATGCTCAAATATTTTTGAACACTGCAGTCACACTGAGAGCCGGTCCCTAACAAAAATAACAAACCATACACCTGCTCTGTGTACTGAACGGTAAGCTGCTTACTGAGCAGCTAGCACTTAGCCCTTAAAGGTCATACGGTACCTTTAACTGTAGGGAACAAATTACCCCTACCAACAATACACTCACTGTTACACACTTTTTCCTGCGCAGAAAAATACACGCTAACCCAGATATTGGTAATAGAGAAAAAAAAAATTTCAACCTCAATGGCTTTGTTCAAACACGTGGCAGCACAACCGGAAGTACGTATACGCTATTGTGCAACCAGTCGCATACACAATAATGCGACTACCACACAACCGTATAATGGCTTTTTAACTGCGTACGCGCAAAACTGCGTCTCAGCCTCGTACTCAATACTGCGGCACCCCTTTAAACGTAAGGTTCTATCAACAGAGGAAAACAAACTTTTTCCTCTCTTGTCCCTGGATTCTAGTCAGCTTCCTTGATTCACACGGAGACGGATAGCGACCTTTCAGCACAAAGCGGTTGCAGGCAAACCCTGCATGTGGCCACTCCACCCTTTGCTGAAATATCGAGAGACGTATGTACAGTGTGAGCAGGTAAGTGACTTCACTCAACGAGCCCCCATCTGTTGATATTAAAATGAACCTCTATATACCCCTGCCTGTACCTTCTAAAACCCTTCCTATAAACCTCTAAGGATGACGCTAATTTGCGTTTGCAGTCATACAATAAATAGAGACTCCAGACTCAGAACATGTGGTTCCGAAGCACAAAGTATTATTCAAGTAAAAGTACAGTCAGTTACATGCTATGATCTGTGTATAATAAGCGCAAATAAATCATACAGTCACAAGGTACAGTTGATATACATATGCATGATTCACAGAGAGAGAGACAGAGAGACACAGAGAGAGAGACACAGACAGAGAGACACAGAGACACAGAGAGAGAGAGAGAGAGAGACAGACACAATTTAGGTGCAAAAGGAAATTATACAGACCCCAAGTACAGTATACATACGCAGGCGCTTCCGGACCCAGAGATAGGCATCAGCAAGAGAACCCTCGTCATTCAGCATTCAGCACGAAGACCCAGAACCAGCATTCGTGCACTCATATTTATACCCCCCCAGAATAAACAGGACAATAGGGAAGTCTGTTGCTGATATCATTGGTTCCCAGAGGTGAAGCATCTGTTACAGCACATTTAACAGGCTGGTTCAAACAGACTCTCCCTGCCTCTAACAGCTGGGGGTCTTCCTCTCCATGCCTCCCTCAGCATCCTAACAATTGCTTCTAAATTATACATTTTGTTGCTTGTAGGCTCTGCGATCCATAACTCGGGAATGTATGATGTGATCTCCCCACCGATAACACCGGAATACTGTAAAAAGGATACGCATCAGTACAACTCCAAACATGACTTGTTTAGCATGTATAATACCTTAGTTATCAAATATCTTTTTTTTTTAGCATTTAAACTAACTGAACCAACTTAAATCATACACTTTAGAGCTTATTGAACCTTATGTGTGAATATGTAATGTGTGGGTATTCTGGGTTTGATATAAGGATGCTAGTTATTAATAGGTGAGATTTGAGTGCATAATTTCTCATACACGGAGTGAACATTCAGCAGTGTGGATTGCTGAACATTGTAGTTCCATGCCCTCTGTCAGCAGGCCCCCACCTGTCCTGTGTTCAAAGGAAAAAAAAACCCTTTTGTTCTCACAGACTCTTGTGTGAACTGTGAATCAAGCTGTGAAGTTGGGGCCATCCTGTCTAGGATTCAGACAAATCCAATTGTGTAGATCAATGCCTGGATTATATTACAATTGCCACAACTATACTTTATCTGCATCCAGGGATTCCCAATTTGTATGTAAAAATACCCATTGTCTATTCTATTTACTCTTACTCAGAAAGCTTGTTCTTCCAGTTGCCCTTGGTAGATTAACAAAAATATTGCCATCTGTTCTTAGCACCTGAATTGTAACTTGAAATGACGCTGGTCACAAAAATGGCGTCTTGCAGATTCTTGTTTCTAAAATGGAGTCTAGCTGCCATTTGCAAGATGGCGTCGCGCACGCTTCAATTTTAACCTGATCTTGTCTCAGCCAATAATCCAGTTTTGACATTTCCATAGACTCAAACTAATAAATCACACAACCCTCCCACCCAAAAACTATACTTATAACACTATTACTATTTATATACCATGGTATTGTGATATTGTATAAATATAACAGTAGATGCCTAATATCAGTTTCCAGTAGATTTTGGAATTGTTTTATGCATGCCCTTCAGTAGAGTTGACTTGAAAAGTTCAAACCGGGTTTGGTAGGGATGGTCATTCGTAATTTTCCTGTATCCATCTATTTTGCATGGATTCCTTGCTGACTGACACATTTGGACCTGATTTCTTCACACCTCAATTTGCCTTTGAATGGGCCCATTGAATTCATACCAGGCCCCTTCTGATGGGAACACTGCCGAAGACTTTTATTGCAAAAATTCTACATTAAAAGGACCGTCATAGTGGACTTAGGGCTCACTGAAGTATAATGGTCAGAGGGTTGCCATATTTCGAGACATTTCTTAGAAAGTGCAAAAATCCAAAACTAAGTTTGTTCAAGTCAAGAGACGTTTGTGGGACTTTCAGCTTCCATATGCCATACTTTTTCCTGTCCGTTTGAGAGTTGTTTCAGGTGGCTGTTCTCAATTCTTCAACACTAAGGACTCTGTCCATTGGCTTGATCCTCAAGTAGTCCTGGCATCCTACTTACTTTGTTCTGCTAATGCAAGAATCATCCCGTGTACACTAAAAATCCATGTGACTGCATGAGGGAGCTTATCCCGCCCACTGGTCTTACATCCGCAGCCGTCATCATTAGTAACAAGAATTACTGTACACCAGCCCCATGCTGGGTGCAAAAGATCCATGTGAAACAGACGTGCCATCTCTGCCTGTGCTCTGTGAATGAGCACGGAAGTCAGATTACATGCCTATGACACTCCCACGAGGCGGATCAATTCCATGCAATTGCATGGTCACCTCTTAAGGTGCCCACACACATACCAATGTGCTCATGATACGATTTTTTGGCCAATTTCCTCATGAACTTTCACGGGAGCTCCCTTGTCGTCATTATCACGATTTTGGAAAAAAGACACCCAATCTGTCCATAGATCTCACCATTTATCAGATCATATGCATTGTGAGATTGGCCATAACAAATCATGAGTTTAAAAAAAACAAAACAGGCTCTTGACTATTGGTGGGAAATTTAAATAGCCATAACAATGGGGGAGGCTATTGTCAAAACTGGATTATTGGCTGAGACAAGATCAGTTTAAAATTGAATCGCAGCGACACCATCTTGCGACTGGCCGCAAGACGCCATTTTGCGAAATGGCCGCCAAAGCGCCATTTTAGATAAACTCACACTGTAGTACATGTGGCGATAATACTATTAGCATCATGCGAATGCATCTGTGACCATCGCCATAAGTTACGGCGATACACCAAAAGCCCATTTCATTTCTTTACGTATTATAAAGGATATATTTCAGAAATGGCTGTACAGTATGTCAAAATTGGATTGCATTAGCTGAACAGAGCAAATGGCCACATGACAACTAGCTTGTGTAGATAAGCTTCCTGGATAACGTCTGCTCTCACTCCAGGTGGCCCGGCTAGAATACACACCTTACATTAGCAGGCTTCCTGCAATGAAATAACTTCAAAGCCAAGAGTGTTATCTTAGGTTTGGGTCTTGTAGCTGGGCTAATTTGCATCCACACAAGAGTCTGGGAGAATAAAAGGGCTTTTCTTTTGAGCCTGGGAAAGGTGGGGGCTGCTGAGAGAAGGGGCATGTGGAACTTTAAGGCTCAGCATTCAACACTGCTAGGTGTTCACTTAGTAAGTGAGATTTAAGTGCACCATTCCTCATACACACATTAATACACACAATTGCACTGTTAACTAGTCACATATTAGCGAATGCATAAGACCTTGTGTGAAAACACTGTTTTATTAGCTTCATGCGCACGCATCTGCCCCAAGTTAACTAGCGTCTTTATATCAAACCCCGCATACTCACACATTACATATCCACATAGAAGGTTTAATAAGCTTTAAGGTATAAGATTTAAGTTTGTTCAGTTAGTATAAATGCTGTGAAATAAAGATATTTGATAACTAAGGTTTTATACATGCTAAGAAAGCTGTGTTTGGTTTCATATTGATGCGTACTCTTTCAACAGAATTCCGGTATTATCGGTGTAGAGATCGCATCATGCATTCTCAACTTATGGACCGCAGAGACTTCAAGCAACAAAATGTATATTATATGAACAACTGTTAGGATGATTGCATGGGGTGGGAGGGCAGAGACCCCCAGTTGTTGGAGGCTGGGTTGAGTCTATTTGAACCAGTCTGTTAAACACTCTGTAACAGATGCTTCCCCCATGGGAACCAATGGCATAAGCAACAAACTTCTCTATTGTCCTGTCTATTCTGGGGGGGTATAAATGTGTGCTCCAACACTGGGTTCTTAGGCCCTCATTCAGAGCCGTTCGCTATTTGCGGTCGTTCGTTTAAAAACAAGGGGTGGCTATTCAAATGATCCGTACGCACATTGCAGTCTGTTCACACCTCTAAGTCTGAACGAACGAGCAAAACATACGCTCGTTTATTTGTTAAAAACGCCCCCTGGCCGCTCGCACCATACGTCATGTCCGCTATTTATTAGATTAATCGAGTACATCGACCAGCGTATGAACTGCTCGCTATTCTTGTGGTTGGTGTTTGCTACCACAAATTTGCGAGCAGTTCTGGCTCTAAAATAACCCAGTGACGTGGTCATTGACGCTGCTGTTTTAAATATACACACCCATAAAACGCCCGTTTTGACCTTTAAGCACGCCTGCGTTCGGATCTCCACTCCCCATTTTCAAGCACCTTCCCCTGTTACCACCCACATACGCCTCATTCTGTCACTCAAAATAGCAGGCACTCGCTATATAGCGTACAAACGATTTTCGGCCGCACTGACTGGTTCGCGCATGCGTACTAAAAAGCGTACGCATGCGCAGATGTGCAAACATCGCTCGGAACGAGCGTACTGCCGCTAACGAGCGGCTCTGAATGAGGGCCTTAGTCTTCTTGCTGAATGCTGAGGGATGAGGGGTTTCTTGCTGATGCCTAACATCTGGACCAGAAAGTGCTGCGTATGTATACTGTAATTGGGTCTGTATAATTCCATTGCACCGAATTGTGTCTGGATCAATAGCGTGTAACTGACTGTACTTTTACCTGAATAATACTTGTGCTTTGGAACCACAGATTCCAGGTCTTAAGTCTTCATTTAGTGTATGACCGCATACGCAAATTAGCGTCATCCTTAGAGGTTTATAGGTAGGATATTAGAAGGTATAGGCAGGGGTATTTAGAGGTTCTGATCCAGTATTATCAGATGGGGGCTCATCGAGTGAAGTCACTTACCTACTCACACGGCACATACGGCTATCGATATCTCAGCAAAGGGTGGAGTGGCCACATGCAGGGTTTTCCTGCAACCGCTTTGTGCTGAAAAATCGCTATCCGTTTTCGTGTGAGCAAAGGAAGCTGACTAGAATCCAGGGGCAAGAAAGGAAAAAGTTTGTTTTCCTTTGTTGATAGAACCTAACATTTAAAAGGGTGTTGCAGTATTGAGTACGTGGCGGAGTCGCAGTTTTGCGCACAGAAAAGATGCACTTTTGCATGTGACTGGTCGCACAATAGCGTATACGTACTTCCAGTTGTGCTGCCATGGTGTTTAAACAAAGCTGTTGAGGTTTACATTTTTCAATTGTTATCAATATCTGGGTTAACGTGTATTTTTCTGCGCAGGAAAAAGTGTGTAACAGTGAGTATTTGTTGGACAGTTAAGGGTATCGTATGATCCTTAAGGGCTAGGTGCAAGGGTTAGTCTAGCCGCTCGGTAAGTAGCTTTACCGTTCTATACACAGTAGCAGGTGTACATGTTGTCTTTGTTGTAGAGAGGTGCGTGGAAGTGGCCGACATATAAACTTCCATAGGTGTGGAAGTTGCCTTACTAAATCTTATCCGGGTGTGGAAGTTGCCTTTTTCAAATCTTATCCAGGTGTGTGGGCACCGCCGACTTAAATCGTCCATAGGCAAGTGAAAGTATCTTGATTGTCTTTCACCAGTTTAAATCTTTATTGAAAAGCGTAGGATTTTGTCTCAGAATGGGAGCCATGCAAACAGTAGAGATGTTAGACAATGATGTGCTGCTAATGAAAGCTCCGACTGGATCGGCCCGTCGTATTATGCATACTAAGTACGGTACTTATGCAATAAGGTATTGTGATGTATGGTTTAAAATGACGATGAAGAGTGTTAGACCATTTCCCAGAATTGGTAGTTTTGATAAGGATGTATTAGATAATGTCCGGAATCACATCAGTTTGATGCGCTCCCGAGAGGAAAAGGTCAAATATTGTAAATGTTTAAAATTGTGGCAGCATGAAGGGGATGTGTGGCTTAAAAATGTGCAAGCGACGCAAACTAGCGCTGCGAGCGCATTGCCAGAAAATATATCCTTGACGCTAAATTGCAATACAGGCGAGCCACAAAATGGCGCACACGTGTGGCAAGGTAGCGTTGTGGAGAGTATTGCGGCAGTTCATGCTCACCTCCCCCACCTTATGTGGATGGAGGTGCAAGTACAGTTACAAAAAATACCGATAGAAATGTAACAAGCAACTTGTACCCTCTCTTAATCAACCATAAAGAAAATGTTTATGATGTGGATGATGAGCCTATTGTAATGTCTGCCATTTCCCATGCTGTGCAAATGATAGATGCTGCATCACCACAATCACAGGTGGTGCCGCCATCTCCATCGGTAACAGCAAGGGAAGTGTTAACACCCTCTGCACCCGTAGAGGAAGTTGTTCATACCATACATAGCAGCAGCAGATTAAACCCCCAGCCAGCTAACCAGGTCAAAGGTAGCAGCACTACCGGTCTGCATCCCATTCGGACGATAACTGTTCCGAATGGAAATGCAGATGCGAATGGTGTAGTGCCCACGAGGGAAGTAGTAATGCATTGTCCCTGGACAAGAGCAGAACTAAATTCCATCGTAAATAATTTCCCCAATCCAAAAAAAGGAACTAGCCAAATGTCAAAGATTTTTGAGAAATTTGGGTAGTTCTCATGAACCAACTAATAAAGATTGGCGAGTGATGTTAAGGGCCTGTCTGCCACGGAATACCGACTTGACAAAATTTATCACGGATTGTGTATTGGATGGTGACGTTCCCTTAACAGACCAAGTAAACCAAGGTAACATTTCCCGCATTGTAACTCAATTGGGTATATATTTTCCAGTAGTAGTTAACTGGAACAAAATTTTCACCATTAAGCAAAAGGAGAGTGGATCTGCAGAAGGTTATTGTGACCGGGCTCTGCAGGCTATCCCCCAGTACACTGGGTTAGAAGATATTAAAGATAGCACTCACCACAGGGGAATGATAGTCACGGTACTCATGGACGGTCTGAAAGACGACTTAAAGACTCGGGTTCAGACCTCACAACCTGGCTGGAGGGAAGTCACAATAGATACACTCATAGAATCTGCCATAGAACATGATAAAATTATCACAAAGAAGAGAGAGACCCAGAGCGAAAAACTAATGGCTGTCAGTATCCAAGCTCTGGAAGGAATGACAATAACATCATAGCAAACCGACACACCTGCACCCACACACACCTGCACCTGAACAGTTACATGTCCTCACCAATCCCACACCACAGCAAACACATCCTTACCCCACATATCATACACAACCACAGGCCTCATGCTACCCACAAACTTCATACCTCCCACCATACCCTTATCCTCCATATCCTTACCCATACCCACCACCTTTCCATCTTGCTCAAATCCCACAACAATATTTTCATCCACCCCGCTCAAAAACATGTTTTAACTGCAACCAAGCGGGAAACATAAGTAAGTACTGCAAAGTAAAGAACACCACACATGAACACGGGTTTCCAATGGGTTCATAGGCAACCCCAGTATCTTCTCCCAGGCCTTATATGACTGTTTACAATCTTTTCAATCTGCCAATGGATCTGTTCTAATGTAAAATGTGGACGATTTATTGTTGTATTTTAGGTCATGTTTAAATGATATTAAACTGTTGTGCTTTATCTCCCACTCACAGGACACAAGGTTGATAAGGATAAACGGCAGCCATGCCAGGCTAAGGTCGACTACTCGGAATACTATCCAACCCAGTGGCCCAGGCATTATTTAGAGCAGTAGCTATTAATAACAAGATTTAATTGCAGGAACCTGTATGCAGATACTGTGGACCTCATTCAGAGTCGGTCATTGCGGCCGCACGATCGTAAGGGAAAAGGGGCCGGATATGCAAATAATGCACTCGCAAGTTGCGTCCTTAAGACCGGATCGTTAAGTGGCCGACTAAGGGGAGGATGCGGCCGTAAGACAAAAAATACGCCCCCTTCTCGTACGCATTCACGTCATCTCCTGCCATATAAGGATTAATCGAGACCATCGGTAACCATCGGAACTGATCGTAGAGCTTAAGGTTGACCATACCCTCTCTTAAGCACTACGATCAGGTCAGTGTACAAACCACCCATGTCACGTGTGCCATGACACTACTTTGTTAATTATGCACTCCCAGAAAACGCCATTCGCATAATTAGGCACGCCTGCGTTCGGATCTCCACTCCCCCGTTTTCAAGCACCTTCCCCTGTTACCACCCACAAACGCCTCATTCTGTCACTCAAACTACCGACCTGGCTGTGTTCAAGGAGAGAGAAATTTCTGATCATAGCAGCTAGTTTACGCACGTGCATTGCGAACTTTACGCATGCGCAGTTTAGCGAACATCAGTGGCGTACGACCGTGCGGCCGCTTCGACCGATTCTGAATGAGGTCCTATATCCCTAGAATCATTAAAAATGAGAGGGGGACTTATTTTACAGGTGACATTTCCAAGAACATGTGTAAGGTGATGGGTAACAACACTAAGATTATCCCAGACTGTCTTTTCCTTTATTTGCAGCCTCATGTGAAAATATGATAATGAGGTTACTTTGCAGGGTCTCATGAAGATGAATGAGAATAACAGAAATTGAAAGTGTTATTAACTAACATATTTAATGCAAGCTGTCATGATGTCAAACCTGGACAATTTGTTATGATCTAAATTTTTTTTTTGCTCAGGTTGTTTGACTGATCGGTGGAAAGGTCCGTATCTGACGATACAACATCCTCAAAGGGTGGCCGAGGAAGATACGTGGGTCCATTCCACTCACTATAGGGAGGTTAACCAACCGGTGGAGATACAAGGCGGAGACAAGGCTGATAACATGGACCTGTCGATTGCGAGCTTGTGCCGGAAGGATTAAAAAGGTGACGGTGAGATATCTGAGCTAAAGAAATGTGTAGATCAGTGCTTCCAGCAATGGAGTGGTCTGCTGTGGTCATCCTAGTTCTTTTTTTTTCCCAGAGTTTTTGTCGTGATGATCTGTTTGGGGATACTCAGTGTCTGTGATGGAGGACCGATTGAGGAAATGGGAGCTGATGGCAGTGCTGATGGAGTGGAGTCAGGAGGAGGAGTGCAATGCCAATCAGGGGAGTGTCTGACCAATTTTAGTATTGTAATTGTTATGTTATTTGGGAAAAATACTTCCAGAAGTTATGACCCTCACACATGTTGAAATGCTTAGTATACATAAAAACACACCATCACCATATCTTCACACGCAATATGAACATAGAGGCAAAAGAAATATGATACCTGGTGACGTGCATAAAGCCACTCAGTTAATTAGTGAGACAACTGGCTTTCAAGTTTTAGTTGCACTGGATCCCACCAGAATTGCTCGGGGTACATAAAATTTTAGATATATTCAGGAACTTGCTAAATTGATAGATAATATCACCGAGATGTACGATGACACATTCAGGTATACAGGGAGAGAATTGCAAGCGTACAAGAAAGAACTGGTGCAACACAGGCTAGTGTTGAATTATTTAACTGCTGTTACTGGAGGGTATTGCGTAACATTAGCCACCCAATTTGGAGTAAAATGTTGCACCTATGTCACCAATGATACCAGCGACCCTAAGGAGGTGATAGACCGGAGGATGGATGAAATTCTGCAGCTAAAATGGGAGTTTCATAAGAACCATAATGCTTCAGTGGCTGAAGTAGGGGAAAAGATAGAAGGATGGGTGTCATGGCTGAACCCAGTGAAATGGTTCTCAGGTCTAGGGGAATGGGTCCAGGAAGTGATCGCCAGCATAGGCAAATTCTTGATCCTTATACTAATTGTCATCATAATAATTGGCATATGCGTCAGGTGTGTTCCTATTGTGTTGAAGTGTGGAAAATGTAAAAAATAGAGTAAAACGAAAGAACAAAATTATGATGGTGGTCAATATGAATACCGAGGTAAATATAGAACTGCATTACAACCCTGAGCTAGGAAATACCATCATTTAATGTATTATATTTAGCCATGCATAAAAATGTATTATTGAAATGTTATTTTTAAAACACCTCAGATAATGCGAAGTCTCAATTCCCCTTCAAGACTGCTTTTATAAGACTGGTGCATTCCCACACCTTTCACATGATCTTCCAAGATCTGCGGTGTGCATATAATAGTAGTTTTATGTCCCCACTCAGAGACACATAATAACACTAAATAATATGTAACTGTAAGCCTAAATAAAATTCTAATAGCAGATTATGATAGCATGTTGTTCGCTATCAAAGGGTGGACTGTCGAAACTGGATTATTGGCTGAGACAAGATCAGTTTAAAATTGAATCGCAGTGACACCATCTTGCGACTGGCCGCAAGACGCCATTTTGCGAAATGGCCACCTAAGCGCCATTTTAGATAAACTCACACTTTAGTACATGTGGCGATAATACTATTAGCATCATGCGAATGCATCTGTGACCATCGCCATAAGTTACGGCGATTCACCAAAAGCCCATTTCATGACTTTACGTATTATAAAGGATATATTTCAGAAATGGCTTTATAGTATGTCAAAATTGGATTGCATTAGCTGAACAGAGCAAATGGCCACATGACAACTAGCTTGTGTAGATAAGCTTCCTGGATAACGTCTGCTCTCACTCCAGGTGGCCCGGCTAGAATACACACCTTACATTAGCAGGCTTCCTGCAATGAAATAACTTCAAAGCCAAGAGTGTTATCTTAGGTTTGGGTCTTGTAGCTGGGCTAATTTGCATCCACACAAGAGTCTGGGAGAATAAAAGGGCTTTTCTTTTGAGCCTGGGAAAGGTGGGGGCTGCTGAGAGAAGGGGCATGTGGAACTATAATGCTCAGCATTCAACACTGCTAGGTGTTCACTTAGTAAGTGAGATTTAAGTGCACCATTCCTCATACACACATTAATACACACAATTGCACTGTTAACTACTCGCATATTAGCGAATGCATAAGACCTTGTGTGAAAACACTGTTTTATTAGCTTCATGCGCACGCATCTGCCCCAAGTTAACTAGCGTCTTTATATGAAACCCCACATATTCACACATTACATATCCACATAAAAGGTTTAATAAGCTTTAAGGTATAAGATTTAAGTTTGTTCAGTTAGTATAAATGCTGTGAAATAAAGATATTTGATAACTAAGGTTTTATACATGCTAAGAAAGCCGTGTTTGGTTTCGTATTGATGCGTACTCTTTCAACAGAATTCCGGTATTATCTGTGTGGAGATCGCATCATGCATTCTCAACTTATGGACCGCAGAGACTTCAAGCAACAAAATGTATATTATATGAACAACTGTTAGGATGATTGCATGGGGTGGGAGGGCAGAGACCCCCAGTTGTTGGAGGCTGGGTTGAGTCTATTTGAACCAGTCTGTTAAACGCTCTGTAACAGATGCTTCCCCCATGGGAACCAATGGCATAATGTCTGTCTATTCTGGGGGGTATAAATGTGTGCTCCAACACTGGGTTCTTAGTCTTCTTGCTGAACGCTGAGGGACGAGGGGTTTCTTGCTGATGCCTAACATCTGGACAAGAAAGCGCTGCGTATGTATACTGTACTTGGGTCTGTATAATTCCTTTGCGCCGAATTGTGTCTGGATCAATAGCGTGTAACTGACTGTACTTTTACCTGAATAATACTTGTGCTTTGGAACCACAGATTCCAGGTCTTAAGTCTTTATTTACTGTATGACTGCATACGCAAATTAGCGTCATCCTTAGAGGTTTATAGGTAGGATATTAGAAGGTATAGGCAGGGGTATATAGAGGTTCTGATCCAGTATCATCACTATCTAGGGAGTATAAAAAGCAGGCACCCTTTAAAGTCTGTGTACATTCTGCTCTGCTACTAGATGAGGCTAGGCGTATTCCTGCAGAATCCTGTATATTGCTACTGTGCTCTTTGTATTTGGCTTGCCTTTTACAAAGTTTATTCTACCTGCAAGTGTGTGCTACCTACCTGCATTCTATCCTGTTCCTGAATTCTGTACTGATGCATCCCTATCAGTATAAAGTGTTAGTCGCTGAAGCTGGGGTCCGGGAGGTTAGGAAGAGGGCCCAGCGAAGAAGGACGAGAGCATGCTGGACCAAGGAGTGGCTTCTACAAAGGGATACCCGCTCTCACATGTCCCTGCTGATGGAGATCAAGGAGAACAACCCGCACGACTATCGGAACTACCTGCGCATGGATGACGCCCCCTTCCAAGAATTCCTGCATCTGGTGACCCCCCACATCCAGAGACAGGACACAAGGTGGTGAAGACAGACTGGTGGCTACCCTAAGGTACCTGGCTACAGGAAGGTCATTTGAAGACCTGAAGTTTGGGACACTCATCCCACCTCAGTCCTTGGGCGTCATCATTCCGGAGACCTGCATAGCCATCGTAAAAGTGCTACAGTACCAGTATTGCGAGGTAAGTTAAAAAAAAACCACCACAGATTGGTTTCTTGTTTAAAGACATTTTTTTATTTTTTTTTTCCTCAACATAAAGCAAAAAATAGCCTTCATTTAGTACAATGTGCACTGACCTGCAGGCAACTGAAAGTGTGCACTAAACTGTGTGCAATATACTTTTTTTGTAACAAGTTCACAAAAGAACATTATCACCAAATTTTATGAATCCCAATAGGTAGCCGGCTGTATGTGATAGGGTGGGTCAGACGCCAGTTTGAACAGGCCAATACACATATGGCACAAGTATACATTGTGGCCCCAGCTTCCAGCAATGTGTACTTGCGCCATGTGTGTAGTGACCTTGTCCAAATGGCGTCATCACCACCCTATCCCATGCAGCAAGCACCTATTAGAAATCATAAAATTTGGTGACATTAAAAGCAAGAAAAAGTTTACATCTCTGTATATTGGGGCGCCTCATCCGCTGCATCCAGCAGAGCATTATACATGGTCGTGCTGGTGCTTGGGGTGCTTGGTGGGGGAGTAATATCTAACTGGGCAAGGGGGGGACGGATATACAGGGGAAAATAGCATTGGATCTACAATATATGTAGAATTTGTGAGATTTTTGCTCATACAGCAACTCAACAGGTTGTGGGTTAACCTTAGAAAATTTCTTTGGATATCTATATCCATATTTCTCAATGTGCTGTTCACATGAGCTGTGAAATCATCTATTGCATCTGGGGGTTTCTGCAGCAGCCGTTCTGCGTTTTGGAAAAAATTGTCCTCACGTTCAGTAAGATTCTCCTTTCTCCCTTGTTTTTTTTTCTTTTTTTGGGGTTGTTGAGAAGATTAGGGTCCAGGTGGAAGTGGAGTTTCCACTTGTGTGGTATTCTCCGGCTCACTGTCACCACCGAGCAGACTGAGGTCTGGTGTGGATGATAAATCACGGTGTTGGGTGGGAGTCTATATAGGGAAAAAAGATATAAAAAAATATTATAGTCATGTTTTAACCCCTTTTTTACTATTTTTACAGTTTCCTAACACCGTGGTGGAGTGGACCAGCATCGCAGAAGATTTTGAACAATGTTGGAATTTCCCTAACTGCGGAGGAGACATCGATGGGAAACACATCCGCATCAACCCACCTGCCGATGCCGGTTCATATTACTACAACTACAAAGGATTCTTCAGCATCATTCTCATGGCAGTGGTGAATGCCAACTACGAATTTCTGTTTGCGGATGTCGGCAAGAATGGCCGTGCTTCGGATGGTGGGTC
This sequence comes from Taudactylus pleione, assembly GCA_031769625.1. NCBI lineage: Eukaryota > Metazoa > Chordata > Amphibia > Anura > Myobatrachidae > Taudactylus > Taudactylus pleione. The sequence continues at coordinate 16,854,966 of JAUIMM010000012.1, read as the reverse complement.
CTTCAAAAAGACGGCTTTCTACCAGAGACTCGCCAACAAACCCTCAACTTGCCCTCGCTGGACCAGACAAAGCACGGCCTAAATTACGTTTTTGTTGCAGATGAGGCTTTTGCATTACATGAACATGTGATGAAGCTATTTGCACACAGGGGCCTGACCAGAGAGAAAAGGATCTACAACAACCGTCTATCCCGGGCATGGCGCATTGTGGAAAATGCGTTTGGAATAATGAGCAACCGCTTCCGCAATTTTCACACCACCATCAATATACATGTGGAGAAGATAGACTGGGTCGTGATGGCGTGCTGTGTGTTGCACAACTTTCTGTGAAGAAAATCTACTCAACGAGGACCGGTCCCAGCTAGACCAGAAGATGTAGGACTCCTGGAGGACATTGAACATTTGACATGTGTGTCTGCACCACCAACTACAACAACATCCACCGCATGTGCCAAAGAAGTGAGGGAGGAGTACATGACCTATTTCAATGGACCAGGTGCTGTACCATGGCAGGAGGACTGTCTGTGAACTACTGACTAAATTGGACATTTTGGATTTAACAACAAAAACATTAAGGATTTTGGTTTAAAATGTGTCACTACTTACCAAGACTTCTGCAACCTCCTCTTTTCCCTCACGCTCAGCCATCAAGACGATAGATTCCCTTTGAGGCTCTTGTTCACTGATGAATGACATCATATGGTAGTACCAAAGTGCAGGACTATATATTTCATCTGTGCCCGCTCCTGATTTTTTGGAGTCATCCACCTTCTTTATTTTTTTTGATGTACACTGTCCTGAGATTTTGAATCTTTTGCCATACAGTTTTCAGGTCTGCATTAGATATGTATTTTTTCGTATACACCAAAAGTTCCTCTAGTGCGGCCAACTTGTGGTACTTCTGAGAACTGATCTTCCACAGACACTCTTTCGAGTGCAGGATTTCAATGAATCCTGTAACGAATTCACATTCAGAATCCATGGACATTATCTATGAATAAGAAAAAAAAGGACATTTAAATATTTGTGTATATAGTTTTGTTAAATGTAATGTTGTTATAGTTCACATTTTTTATGTTTTTATATTTTCTTTTTTACAGGTTTTGAAAGGTTTGTTATGGTATTCTAATCGTGTTTTCTTTTACAGGAATGTCATGTGTTCATTGCTTGGTAATATAATGTTTTTCTTTGTTTGACAGTATGGGTTTTCCACCTTTGGGCCTGTTGTTGTGGTAGAACTACAGATCCCAGGATGCCCTAAAAACAGTTTCAAAGGTGGGTGGCAGGTCATCCTGGGATCTGTAGTTCCACAACAGCTGGAGACCGAAAGGTAGAAGACACCCAGCTTTAAATAATGTGTGTTTTTAAATGTAATGTATGGTGATTATTTAGTAAAATACGTGTTTATTTATTTATATTTTGTTATATTACACACATTGGTGGGCAGTGGGGGAGCTTAATGCATGACCCAGCCACCGCCCACCTCAATATGGCAGGCGGTGGCTGGGTCATGCATTTATTACCTGGGGGCACACATTGGTGGGCAGTGGGAGCTTAAATGCATGACCCAGCCACCGCCTGCCTCAATACGGCGGGCGGTGGCTGGGTCATGCATTTATTACCAGGGGGCACACATTGGTGGGCAGTGGGGGAGCTTAATGCATGACCCAGCCACCCCACCTCAATACGGAGGGGGTGGCTGGATCTTGCATTTATTACCTGGGGGTACACATTGGTGGACAGTGGGGGAGCTTAATGCATGACCCAGCCACCCCGCCTCAATACGTCGGGCGGTGGCTGGGTTATGCATTTATTACCTGGGGGCACACATTGGTGGGCAGTGGGGAGCACATATTGGTGGTCAGTGTGGTTGTATTTAAACTGTACCAATACTCACCAAAATTTGTCAAAAACAAGAATCCAGTGTGCAGGCTCCTCAATGTGCAACTGTCTTGCTCCATACACGATGCTGCACAAGATGGCGATGGGGCGTGTCCAGGCTTCTATCAGTCAAATTCCGCATTGTGTGATGAATCGTATGATCCATCATGAGGGAAAAAACCCTCACGATCGGCTTCCATCGTGTTCATGGTTGGCTAATCTGCCCTACAGCACGGCAGATCAGAAGATGCGATGTACGACGAGCGGGGAGGCGCATCGGCATCGCGCTCATGAGTATAAACTCACGATTTGTACTTTTTTTTAACCGATTCGTCGTCACGATTCGGCAAAATCGGCCAGATTTTGTAAAATGTCGCAATGTGTGTGGGCACCTTTAGTTATCTCCCATTTCACGGATATGGGGAGATGTATCAATCCTTGGAGAGAGATCAAGTGCAGAGAGATATAAATTAGCTTCTAACTGTCATGTTTCAAGCACAGCCTGTAAAGTGACAGTTAGGAGCTGAGTGGTTGGTACTTTTCTCTCCTCTTTATCTCTCTCCAAGTATTGATAAATATGCCCCAGTGTTTTCTGTCGGAGAACAGATCAATCTGTATGTGTAACTGAACTTCATTCGTGTGCGTGAGTCTGATCTGGTGAATGCAGTCATCATCTCTTTGCTTGGTGCATGTACAGTCATCATTTCTGTGTTTGGTGCATGTCCAGTCATCAATTCTGTGTTTGGTGCATGCGCTGTCATCATTTCTGAGTTGGTGCATGCGCAGTCATCATTTCTGTGTTTGGTGCATGTGCTGTCATAATTTCTGTGTTTGGTGCATGTCCAGTCATCAATTCTGTGTTTGGTGCATGCGCTGTCATCATTTCTGAGTTGGTGCATGCGCAGTCATCATTCTGTGTTTGGTGCATGTGCTGTCATAATTTCTGTGTTTGGTGCATGTGCAGTCATCATTTCTGTGTTTGGTGCAAGTGCAGTCATCAATTCTGTGTTTGGTGCATGTGCTGTCATAATTTCTGTGTTTGGTGCATGTGCAGTCATCATTTCTGTGTTTGGTGCATGTGCTGTCATTATTTCTGTGTTTGGTGCATGTACAGTCATCATTTCTGTGTTTGGTGCATGGTTTGGTGCATGTGCTGTCATCATTTCTGTGTTTGGTGCAAGTGCAGTCATCATTTCTGTGTTTGGTGCATGCGCTGTCATCATTTCTGTGTTTGGTGCATGCGCTGTCATCATTTCTGTGTTTGGTGCATGTGCTGTCATCATTTCTGTGTATGGTGCATACGCTGTCATCATTTCTATGTTTGGTGCATGTGCAGTCATCATTTCTGTGTTTGGTGCATGCGCTGTCATCATTTCTGTGTTTGGTGCATGTGCAGTCATCATTTCTGTGTTTGGTGCATGTGCAGTCATCATTTCTGTGTTTGGTGCATGCGCTGTCATCATTTCTGTGTTTGATGCATGCGCTGTCATCATTTCTGTGTTTGGTGCATGCGCTGTCATCACTTCTGAGATTGATGCATGCGCTGTTTACATTTCTGTGTTTGATGCATGCACTGTCATCATTTCTGTGTTTGGTGCATGCGCTGTCATCATTTCTGAGTTGGTGCGTGTGCTGTCACCATTTCTGTGTTTGGTGCGTGTGCTGTCATCATTTCTGTGTTTGATACATGTGCTGTCATCATTTCTGAGTTTGATGCATGTGCTGTCATCATTTCTGTGTTTGATGCATGCGCTGTCATCATTTCTGTGTTTGGTGCATGCGCTGTTATCATTTCTGTGTTTGGTGCATGTGCAGTCATCATTTCTGTGTTTGGTGCATGTGCAGTCATCATTTCTGTGTTTGATGCATGCACTGTCATCATTTCTGTGTTTGGTGCATGTGTTGTCATCATTTCTGTGTTTGGTGCATGTGCTGTCATCATTTCTGAGTTTAATGCATGTGCTGTCATCATTTCTGAGTTTGATGCATGTGCTGTCATCATTTCTGTGTTTGGTTCATGCGCTGTCATCATTTCTGTGTTTGATGCATGCGCTGTCATCATTTCTGTGTTTGGTGCTTGCGCTGTCATCACTTCTGAGTTTGATGCATGTGCAGTCATCATTTCTGTGTTTGGTGCATGTGCAGTCATCACTTCTGAGTTTGATGCATGCGCTGTCATCATTTCCGGGTTTGATGCATGCGCTGTCATCATTTCTGTGTTTGGTGCATGTGCTGTCATCATTTCTGAGTTTGATGCATGTGCTGTCATCATTTCTGAGTTTGATGCATGTGCTGTTATCATTTCTGTGTTTGGTGCATGTCCAGTAATCAATTCTGTGTTTGGTGCATGCGCTGTCATCATTTCTGAGTTGGTGCATGTGCAGTCATCATTTCTGTGTTTGGTGCATGTGCAGTCATCACTTCTGAGTTTGATGCATGCGCTGTCATCCTTTCTGTGTTTGGTGCATGTGCTGTCATCATTTCTGAGTTTGGTGCATGTGCAGTCATCATTTCTGTGTTTGGTGCATGCGCAGTCATCATTTCTGTGTTTGATGCATCCGCTGTCATCATTTCTGTGTTTGGTGCATGTGCTGTCATCATTTCTGTGTTTGATGCATCCGCTGTCATCATTTCTGTGTTTGATGCATGTGCTGTCATCATTTCTGAGTTTGATGCATGTGCTGTCATCATTTCTGAGTTTGATGCATGTGCTGTCATCATTTCTGTGTTTGATGCATGTGCTGTCATAATTTCTGTGTTTGATGCATGCGCTGTCATCATTTCTGTGTTTGGTGCTTGCGCTGTCATCACTTCTGAGTTTGATGCATGTGCTGTCATCATTTCTGTGTTTGGTGCATGTGCAGTCATCATTTCTGTGTTTGGTGCATGCGCTGTCATCACTTCTGAGTTTGATGCATGTGCTGTCATCATTTCTGAGTTTGATGCATGTGCTGTCATCATTTCTGTGTTTGGTGCATGTGCTGTCAACATCTCTGAGTTTGATGCATGTGCTGTCATCATTTTTGAGTTTGATGCATGTGCTTTCATCATTTCTGTGTTTGGTGCATGTCCAGTCATCAATTCTGTGTTTGGTGCATGCGCTGTCATCATTTCTGAGTTGGTGCATGTGCAGTCATCATTTCTGTGTTTGGTGCATGCGCTGTCATCATTTCTGTGTTTGGTGCATGTGCAGTCATCTTTTCTGTGTTTGGTGCATGTGCTGTCATCATTTCTGTGTTTGGTGCATGTGCAGTCATCATTTCTGTGTTTGATGCATGCGCTGTCATCATTTCTGTGTTTGGTGCATGCGATGTCATCACTTCTGCGTTTGATGCATGTGCTGTCATCATTTCTGTGTTTGATGCATGTGCTGTCATCATTTCTGAGTTTGATGCATGCGCTGTCATCATTTCTGTGTTTGGTTCATGCGCTGTCATCATTTCTGTGTTTGGTGCATGTGCTATCATGATTTCTGTGTTTGATACATGTGCTGTCATCATTTCTGAGTTTGATGCATGTGCTGTCATCATTTCTGTGTTTGATGCATGTGCTGTCATCATTTCTGAGTTTGATGCATGCGCTGTCATCATTTCTGTGTTTGGTTCATGTGCTGTCATCATTTCTGTGTTTGGTGCATGCGCTGTCATCATTTTTGAGTTGGTGCATGTGTTGTCATCATTTCTGTGTTTGGTGCATGCGCTGTCATCATTTCTGTGTTTGGTGCATGTGCAGTCATCATTTCTGTGTTTGGTGCATGTGCTGTCATCATTTCTGTGTTTGATACATATGCTGTCATCATTTCTGTGTTTGGTGCATGTGCTGTCATCATTTCTGAGTTTGATGCATGTGCTGTCATCATTTCTGAGTTTGATGCATGTGCTGTCATCATTTCTGTGTTTGGTGCATGTGCTGTCATCATTTCTGAGTTTGATGCATGTGCTGTCATCATTTCTGAGTTTGATGCATGTGCTGTCATCATTTCTGTGTTTGGTGCATGTCCAGTAATCAATTCTGTGTTTGGTGCATGCGCTGTCATCATTTCTGAGATGGTGCATGTGCAGTCAGCATTTCTGTGTTTGGTGCATGCGCTGTCATCATTTCTGTGTTTGGTGCATGTGCAGTCATCATTTCTGTGTTTGGTGCATGTGCTGTCATCATTTCTGTGTTTGGTGCATGTGCAGTCATCATTTCTGTGTTTGGTTCATGTGCTGTCATCATTTCTGTGTTTGGTGCATGCGCTGTCATCATTTCTGAGTTTGATGCATGTGCTGTCATCATTTCTGAGTTTGATGCATGTGCTGTCATCATTTCTGTGTTTGATGCATGTGCTGTCATCATTTCTGAGTTTGATGCATGCGCTGTCATCATTTCTGTGTTTGGTGCATGCGCTGTCATCATTTCTGAGTTTGGTGCATGTGCAGTCATCATTTCTGTGTTTGGTGCATGTGCAGTCATCATTTCTGTGTTTGGTGCATGCGCAGTCATCATTTTTGTGTTTGGTGCATGTGCAGTCATCATTTCTGTGTTCGGTGCATGCGCTGTCATCATTTCTGTGTTTGGTGCATGTGCAGTCATCATTTCTGTGTTTGGTTCATGCGCTGTCATCATTTCTGTGTTTGGTGCATGCGCTGTCATCATTTCTGAGTTTGGTGCATGTGCAGTCATCATTTCTGTGTTTGGTGCATGTGCAGTCATCATTTCTGTGTTTGGTGCATGCGCAGTCATCATTTTTGTGTTTGTTGCATGTGCAGTCATCATTTCTGTGTTTGGTGCATGCGCTGTCATCATTTCTGTGTTTGATGCATGCACAGTCATCATTTCTATGTTTGGTGCATGTGCTGTCATCATTTCTGTGTTTGATGCATGCGCTGTCATCATTTCTGTGTTTGATGCATGCGCTGTCATCATTTCTGTGTTTGATGCATGCGCTGTCATCATTTCTGTGTTTGGTGCATGCGCTGTAATCATTTCTGTGTTTGGTGCATGCGCTGTCATCATTTCTGAGTTGGTGCATGTGCTGTCATCCTTTCTGTGTTTGGTGCATGTGCTGTCATCATTTCTGAGTTTGGTGCATGTGCAGTCATCATTTCTGTGTTTGGTGCATGTGCAGTCATCATTTCTGTGTTTGATGCATCCGCTGTCATCATTTCTGTGTTTGGTGCATGTGCTGTCATCATTTCTGAGTTTGATGCATGTGCTGTCATCATTTCTGAGTTTGATGCATGTGCTGTCATCATTTCTGTGTTTGGTTCATGCGCTGTCATAATTTCTGTGTTTGATGCATGCGCTGTCATCATTTCTGTGTTAGGTGCATGCGCTGTCATCACTTCTGAGTTTGATGCATGTGCTGTCATCATTTCTGTGTTTGGTGCATGTGCAGTCATCATTTCTGTGTTTGGTGCATGCGCTGTCATCACTTCTGAGTGTGATGCATGCGCTGTCATTATTTCTGTGTTTGATGCATGCGCTGTCATCATTTCTGTTTGGTGCATGTGCTGTCATCATTTCTGAGTTTGATGCATGTGCTGTCATCATTTCTGAGTTTGATGCATGTGCTGTCATCATTTCTGTGTTTGGTGCATGTGCTGTCATCATCTCTGAGTTTGATGCATGTGCTGTCATCATTTTTGAGTTTGATGCATGCGCTGTCATCAATTCTGTGTTTGGTGCATGCGCTGTCATCATTTTTTAGTTGGTGCATGTGCTGTCATCATTTCTGTGTTTGGTGCATGCGCTGTCATCATTTCTGTGTTTGGTGCATGTGCAGTCATCATTTCTGTGTTTGGTGCATGTGCTGTCATCATTTCTGTGTTTGATACATGTGCTGTCATCATTTCTGTGTTTGGTGCATGTGCTGTCATCATTTCTGAGTTTGATGCATGTGCTGTCATCATTTCTGAGTTTGATGCATGTGCTGTCATCATTTCTGTGTTTGGTGCATGTGCTGTCATCATTTCTGAGTTTGATGCATGTGCTGTCATCATTTCTGAGTTTGATGCATGTGCTGTCATCATTTCTGTGTTTGGTGCATGTCCAGTAATCAATTCTGTGTTTGGTGCATGCGCTGTCATCATTTCTGAGTTGGTGCATGTGCAGTCATCATTTCTGTGTTTGGTGCATGCGCTGTCATCATTTCTGTGTTTCGTGCATGTGCAGTCATCATTTCTGTGTTTGGTGCATGTGCTGTCATCATTTCTGTGTTTGGTGCATGTGCAGTCATCATTTCTGTGTTTGGTTCATGCGCTGTCATCATTTCTGTGTTTGGTGCATGCGCTGTCATCATTTCTGAGTTTGATGCATGTGCTGTCATCATTTCTGAGTTTGATGCATGTGCTGTCATCATTTCTGTGTTTGATGCATGTGCTGTCATCATTTCTGAGTTTGATGCATGTGCTGTCATCATTTCTGTGTTTGGTGCATGTGCTGTCATCATCTCTGAGTTTGATGCATGTGCTGTCATCATTTTTGAGTTTGATGCATGCGCTGTCATCAATTCTGTGTTTGGTGCATGCGCTGTCATCATTTTTTAGTTGGTGCATGTGCTGTCATCATTTCTGTGTTTGGTGCATGCGCTGTCATCATTTCTGTGTTTGGTGCATGTGCAGTCATCATTTCTGTGTTTGGTGCATGTGCTGTCATCATTTCTGTGTTTGATACATGTGCTGTCATCATTTCTGTGTTTGGTGCATGTGCTGTCATCATTTCTGAGTTTGATGCATGTGCTGTCATCATTTCTGAGTTTGATGCATGTGCTGTCATCATTTCTGTGTTTGGTGCATGTGCTGTCATCATTTCTGAGTTTGATGCATGTGCTGTCATCATTTCTGAGTTTGATGCATGTGCTGTCATCATTTCTGTGTTTGGTGCATGTCCAGTAATCAATTCTGTGTTTGGTGCATGCGCTGTCATCATTTCTGAGTTGGTGCATGTGCAGTCATCATTTCTGTGTTTGGTGCATGCGCTGTCATCATTTCTGTGTTTCGTGCATGTGCAGTCATCATTTCTGTGTTTGGTGCATGTGCTGTCATCATTTCTGTGTTTGGTGCATGTGCAGTCATCATTTCTGTGTTTGGTTCATGCGCTGTCATCATTTCTGTGTTTGGTGCATGCGCTGTCATCATTTCTGTGTTTGGTGCATGCGCTGTCATCATTTTTGAGTTGGTGCATGTGTTGTCATCATTTCTGTGTTTGGTGCATGCGCTGTCATCATTTCTGTGTTTGGTGCATGTGCAGTCATCATTTCTGTGTTTGGTGCATGTGCTGTCATCATTTCTGTGTTTGATACATATGCTGTCATCATTTCTGTGTTTGGTGCATGTGCTGTCATCATTTCTGAGTTTGATGCATGTGCTGTCATCATTTCTGTGTTTGGTGCATGTGCTGTCATCATTTCTGAGTTTGATGCATGTGCTGTCATCATTTCTGAGTTTGATGCATGTGCTGTCATCATTTCTGTGTTTGGTGCATGTCCAGTAATCAATTCTGTGTTTGGTGCATGCGCTGTCATCATTTCTGAGATGGTGCATGTGCAGTCAGCATTTCTGTGTTTGGTGCATGCGCTGTCATCATTTCTGTGTTTGGTGCATGTGCAGTCATCATTTCTGTGTTTGGTGCATGTGCTGTCATCATTTCTGTGTTTGGTGCATGTGCAGTCATCATTTCTGTGTTTGGTTCATGTGCTGTCATCATTTCTGTGTTTGGTGCATGCGCTGTTATCATTTCTGAGTTTGATGCATGTGCTGTCATCATTTCTGAGTTTGATGCATGTGCTGTCATCATTTCTGTGTTTGATGCATGTGCTGTCATCATTTCTGAGTTTGATGCATGCGCTGTCATCATTTCTGTGTTTGGTGCATGCGCTGTCATCATTTCTGAGTTTGGTGCATGTGCAGTCATCATTTCTGTGTTTGGTGCATGTGCAGTCATCATTTCTGTGTTTGGTGCATGCGCAGTCATCATTTTTGTGTTTGGTGCATGTGCAGTCATCATTTCTGTGTTTGGTGCATGCTCTGTCATCATTTCTGTGTTTGGTGCATGTGCAGTCATCATTTCTGTGTTTGGTTCATGCGCTGTCATCATTTCTGTGTTTGGTGCATGCGCTGTCATCATTTCTGAGTTTGGTGCATGTGCAGTCATCATTTCTGTGTTTGGTGCATGTGCAGTCATCATTTCTGTGTTTGGTGCATGCGCAGTCATCATTTTTGTGTTTGTTGCATGTGCAGTCATCATTTCTGTGTTTGGTGCATGCGCTGTCATCATTTCTGTGTTTGATGCATGCACAGTCATCATTTCTATGTTTGGTGCATGTGCTGTCATCATTTCTGTGTTTGATGCATGCGCTGTCATCATTTCTGTGTTTGATGCATGCGCTGTCATCATTTCTGTGTTTGATGCATGCGCTGTCATCATTTCTGTGTTTGGTGCATGCGCTGTAATCATTTCTGTGTTTGGTGCATGCGCTGTCATCATTTCTGAGTTGGTGCATGTGCTGTCATCCTTTCTGTGTTTGGTGCATGTGCTGTCATCATTTCTGAGTTTGGTGCATGTGCAGTCATCATTTCTGTGTTTGGTGCATGTGCAGTCATCATTTCTGTGTTTGATGCATCCGCTGTCATCATTTCTGTGTTTGGTGCATGTGCTGTCATCATTTCTGAGTTTGATGCATGTGCTGTCATCATTTCTGAGTTTGATGCATGTGCTGTCATCATTTCTGTGTTTGGTTCATGCGCTGTCATAATTTCTGTGTTTGATGCATGCGCTGTCATCATTTCTGTGTTAGGTGCATGCGCTGTCATCACTTCTGAGTTTGATGCATGTGCTGTCATCATTTCTGTGTTTGGTGCATGTGCAGTCATCATTTCTGTGTTTGGTGCATGCGCTGTCATCACTTCTGAGTGTGATGCATGCGCTGTCATCACTTCTGAGTGTGATGCATGCGCTGTCATTATTTCTGTGTTTGATGCATGCGCTGTCATCATTTCTGTTTGGTGCATGTGCTGTCATCATTTCTGAGTTTGATGCATGTGCTGTCATCATTTCTGAGTTTGATGCATGTGCTGTCATCATTTCTGTGTTTGGTGCATGTGCTGTCATCATCTCTGAGTTTGATGCATGTGCTGTCATCATTTTTGAGTTTGATGCATGCGCTGTCATCAATTCTGTGTTTGGTGCATGCGCTGTCATCATTTTTTAGTTGGTGCATGTGCTGTCATCATTTCTGTGTTTGGTGCATGCGCTGTCATCATTTCTGTGTTTGGTGCATGTGCAGTCATCATTTCTGTGTTTGGTGCATGTGCTGTCATCATTTCTGTGTTTGATACATGTGCTGTCATCATTTCTGTGTTTGGTGCATGTGCTGTCATCAGTTCTGAGTTTGATGCATGTGCTGTCATCATTTCTGAGTTTGATGCATGTGCTGTCATCATTTCTGTGTTTGGTGCATGTGCTGTCATCATTTCTGAGTTTGATGCATGTGCTGTCATCATTTCTGAGTTTGATGCATGTGCTGTCATCATTTCTGTGTTTGGTGCATGTCCAGTAATCAATTCTGTGTTTGGTGCATGCGCTGTCATCATTTCTGAGTTGGTGCATGTGCAGTCATCATTTCTGTGTTTGGTGCATGCGCTGTCATCATTTCTGTGTTTCGTGCATGTGCAGTCATCATTTCTGTGTTTGGTGCATGTGCTGTCATCATTTCTGTGTTTGGTGCATGTGCAGTCATCATTTCTGTGTTTGGTTCATGCGCTGTCATCATTTCTGTGTTTGGTGCATGCGCTGTCATCATTTCTGAGTTTGATGCATGTGCTGTCATCATTTCTGAGTTTGATGCATGTGCTGTCATCATTTCTGTGTTTGATGCATGTGCTGTCATCATTTCTGAGTTTGATGCATGTGCTGTCATCATTTCTGTGTTTGGTGCATGTGCTGTCATCATCTCTGAGTTTGATGCATGTGCTGTCATCATTTTTGAGTTTGATGCATGCGCTGTCATCAATTCTGTGTTTGGTGCATGCGCTGTCATCATTTTTTAGTTGGTGCATGTGCTGTCATCATTTCTGTGTTTGGTGCATGCGCTGTCATCATTTCTGTGTTTGGTGCATGTGCAGTCATCATTTCTGTGTTTGGTGCATGTGCTGTCATCATTTCTGTGTTTGATACATGTGCTGTCATCATTTCTGTGTTTGGTGCATGTGCTGTCATCATTTCTGAGTTTGATGCATGTGCTGTCATCATTTCTGAGTTTGATGCATGTGCTGTCATCATTTCTGTGTTTGGTGCATGTGCTGTCATCATTTCTGAGTTTGATGCATGTGCTGTCATCATTTCTGAGTTTGATGCATGTGCTGTCATCATTTCTGTGTTTGGTGCATGTCCAGTAATCAATTCTGTGTTTGGTGCATGCGCTGTCATCATTTCTGAGTTGGTGCATGTGCAGTCATCATTTCTGTGTTTGGTGCATGCGCTGTCATCATTTCTGTGTTTCGTGCATGTGCAGTCATCATTTCTGTGTTTGGTGCATGTGCTGTCATCATTTCTGTGTTTGGTGCATGTGCAGTCATCATTTCTGTGTTTGGTTCATGCGCTGTCATCATTTCTGTGTTTGGTGCATGCGCTGTCATCATTTCTGAGTTTGATGCATGTGCTGTCATCATTTCTGAGTTTGATGCATGTGCTGTCATCATTTCTGTGTTTGATGCATGTGCTGTCATCATTTCTGAGTTTGATGCATGCGCTGTCATCATTTCTGTGTTTGGTGCATGCGCTGTCATCATTTCTGAGTTTGGTGCATGTGCAGTCATCATTTCTGTGTTTGGTGCATGTGCAGTCATCATTTCTGTGTTTGGTGCATGTCCAGTAATCAATTCTGTGTTTGGTGCATGCGCTGTCATCATTTCTGAGTTGGTGCATGTGCAGTCATCATTTCTGTGTTTGGTGCATGCGCTGTCATCATTTCTGTGTTTCGTGCATGTGCAGTCATCATTTCTGTGTTTGGTGCATGTGCTGTCATCATTTCTGTGTTTGGTGCATGTGCAGTCATCATTTCTGTGTTTGGTTCATGCGCTGTCATCATTTCTGTGTTTGGTGCATGCGCTGTCATCATTTCTGAGTTTGATGCATGTGCTGTCATCATTTCTGAGTTTGATGCATGTGCTGTCATCATTTCTGTGTTTGATGCATGTGCTGTCATCATTTCTGAGTTTGATGCATGTGCTGTCATCATTTCTGTGTTTGGTGCATGTGCTGTCATCATCTCTGAGTTTGATGCATGTGCTGTCATCATTTTTGAGTTTGATGCATGCGCTGTCATCAATTCTGTGTTTGGTGCATGCGCTGTCATCATTTTTTAGTTGGTGCATGTGCTGTCATCATTTCTGTGTTTGGTGCATGCGCTGTCATCATTTCTGTGTTTGGTGCATGTGCAGTCATCATTTCTGTGTTTGGTGCATGTGCTGTCATCATTTCTGTGTTTGATACATGTGCTGTCATCATTTCTGTGTTTGGTGCATGTGCTGTCATCATTTCTGAGTTTGATGCATGTGCTGTCATCATTTCTGAGTTTGATGCATGTGCTGTCATCATTTCTGTGTTTGGTGCATGTGCTGTCATCATTTCTGAGTTTGATGCATGTGCTGTCATCATTTCTGAGTTTGATGCATGTGCTGTCATCATTTCTGTGTTTGGTGCATGTCCAGTAATCAATTCTGTGTTTGGTGCATGCGCTGTCATCATTTCTGAGTTGGTGCATGTGCAGTCATCATTTCTGTGTTTGGTGCATGCGCTGTCATCATTTCTGTGTTTCGTGCATGTGCAGTCATCATTTCTGTGTTTGGTGCATGTGCTGTCATCATTTCTGTGTTTGGTGCATGTGCAGTCATCATTTCTGTGTTTGGTTCATGCGCTGTCATCATTTCTGTGTTTGGTGCATGCGCTGTCATCATTTCTGAGTTTGATGCATGTGCTGTCATCATTTCTGAGTTTGATGCATGTGCTGTCATCATTTCTGTGTTTGATGCATGTGCTGTCATCATTTCTGAGTTTGATGCATGCGCTGTCATCATTTCTGTGTTTGGTGCATGCGCTGTCATCATTTCTGAGTTTGGTGCATGTGCAGTCATCATTTCTGTGTTTGGTGCATGTGCAGTCATCATTTCTGTGTTTGGTGCATGCGCAGTCATCATTTCTGTGTTTGGTGCATGTGCAGTCATCATTTCTGTGTTTGGTGCATGCGCTGTCATCATTTCTGTGTTTGGTGCATGTGCTGTCATCATTTCTGTGTTTGGTGCATGTGCAGTCATCATTTCTGTGTTTGGTTCATGCGCTGTCATCATTTCTGTGTTTGGTGCATGCGCTGTCATCATTTCTGAGTTTGATGCATGTGCTGTCATCATTTCTGAGTTTGATGCATGTGCTGTCATCATTTCTGTGTTTGATGCATGTGCTGTCATCATTTCTGAGTTTGATGCATGCGCTGTCATCATTTCTGTGTTTGGTGCATGCGCTGTCATCATTTCTGAGTTTGGTGCATGTGCAGTCATCATTTCTGTGTTTGGTGCATGTGCAGTCATCATTTCTGTGTTTGGTGCATGCGCAGTCATCATTTCTGTGTTTGGTGCATGTGCAGTCATCATTTCTGTGTTTGGTGCATGCGCTGTCATCATTTCTGTGTTTGGTGCATGTGCAGTCATCATTTCTGTGTTTGGTTCATGCGCTGTCATCATTTCTGTGTTTGGTGCATGCGCTGTCATCATTTCTGAGTTTGGTGCATGTGCAGTCATCATTTCTGTGTTTGGTGCATGTGCAGTCATCATTTCTGTGTTTGGTGCATGCGCAGTCATCATTTTTGTGTTTGGTGCATGTGCAGTCATCATTTCTGTGTTTGGTGCATGCGCTGTCATCATTTCTGTGTTTGATGCATGCGCAGTCATCATTTCTATGTTTGGTGCATGTGCTGTCATCATTTCTGTGTTTGATGCATGTGCTGTCATCATTTCTGAGTTTGATGCATGCGCTGTCATTATTTCTGTGTTTGATGCATGCGCTGTCATCATTTCTGTTTGGTGCATGTGCTGTCATCATTTCTGAGTTTGATGCATGTGCTGTCATCATTTCTGAGTTTGATGCATGTGCTGTCATCATTTCTGTGTTTGGTGCATGTGCTGTCATCATCTCTGAGTTTGATGCATGTGCTGTCATCATTTTTGAGTTTGATGCATGCGCTGTCATCAATTCTGTGTTTGGTGCATGCGCTGTCATCATTTTTTAGTTGGTGCATGTGCTGTCATCATTTCTGTGTTTGGTGCATGCGCTGTCATCATTTCTGTGTTTGGTGCATGTGCAGTCATCATTTCTGTGTTTGGTGCATGTGCTGTCATCATTTCTGTGTTTGATACATGTGCTGTCATCATTTCTGTGTTTGGTGCATGTGCTGTCATCAGTTCTGAGTTTGATGCATGTGCTGTCATCATTTCTGAGTTTGATGCATGTGCTGTCATCATTTCTGTGTTTGGTGCATGTGCTGTCATCATTTCTGAGTTTGATGCATGTGCTGTCATCATTTCTGAGTTTGATGCATGTGCTGTCATCATTTCTGTGTTTGGTGCATGTCCAGTAATCAATTCTGTGTTTGGTGCATGCGCTGTCATCATTTCTGAGTTGGTGCATGTGCAGTCATCATTTCTGTGTTTGGTGCATGCGCTGTCATCATTTCTGTGTTTCGTGCATGTGCAGTCATCATTTCTGTGTTTGGTGCATGTGCTGTCATCATTTCTGTGTTTGGTGCATGTGCAGTCATCATTTCTGTGTTTGGTTCATGCGCTGTCATCATTTCTGTGTTTGGTGCATGCGCTGTCATCATTTCTGAGTTTGATGCATGTGCTGTCATCATTTCTGAGTTTGATGCATGTGCTGTCATCATTTCTGTGTTTGATGCATGTGCTGTCATCATTTCTGAGTTTGATGCATGTGCTGTCATCATTTCTGTGTTTGGTGCATGTGCTGTCATCATCTCTGAGTTTGATGCATGTGCTGTCATCATTTTTGAGTTTGATGCATGCGCTGTCATCAATTCTGTGTTTGGTGCATGCGCTGTCATCATTTTTTAGTTGGTGCATGTGCTGTCATCATTTCTGTGTTTGGTGCATGCGCTGTCATCATTTCTGTGTTTGGTGCATGTGCAGTCATCATTTCTGTGTTTGGTGCATGTGCTGTCATCATTTCTGTGTTTGATACATGTGCTGTCATCATTTCTGTGTTTGGTGCATGTGCTGTCATCATTTCTGAGTTTGATGCATGTGCTGTCATCATTTCTGAGTTTGATGCATGTGCTGTCATCATTTCTGTGTTTGGTGCATGTGCTGTCATCATTTCTGAGTTTGATGCATGTGCTGTCATCATTTCTGAGTTTGATGCATGTGCTGTCATCATTTCTGTGTTTGGTGCATGTCCAGTAATCAATTCTGTGTTTGGTGCATGCGCTGTCATCATTTCTGAGTTGGTGCATGTGCAGTCATCATTTCTGTGTTTGGTGCATGCGCTGTCATCATTTCTGTGTTTCGTGCATGTGCAGTCATCATTTCTGTGTTTGGTGCATGTGCTGTCATCATTTCTGTGTTTGGTGCATGTGCAGTCATCATTTCTGTGTTTGGTTCATGCGCTGTCATCATTTCTGTGTTTGGTGCATGCGCTGTCATCATTTCTGAGTTTGATGCATGTGCTGTCATCATTTCTGAGTTTGATGCATGTGCTGTCATCATTTCTGTGTTTGATGCATGTGCTGTCATCATTTCTGAGTTTGATGCATGCGCTGTCATCATTTCTGTGTTTGGTGCATGCGCTGTCATCATTTCTGAGTTTGGTGCATGTGCAGTCATCATTTCTGTGTTTGGTGCATGTGCAGTCATCATTTCTGTGTTTGGTGCATGTCCAGTAATCAATTCTGTGTTTGGTGCATGCGCTGTCATCATTTCTGAGTTGGTGCATGTGCAGTCATCATTTCTGTGTTTGGTGCATGCGCTGTCATCATTTCTGTGTTTCGTGCATGTGCAGTCATCATTTCTGTGTTTGGTGCATGTGCTGTCATCATTTCTGTGTTTGGTGCATGTGCAGTCATCATTTCTGTGTTTGGTTCATGCGCTGTCATCATTTCTGTGTTTGGTGCATGCGCTGTCATCATTTCTGAGTTTGATGCATGTGCTGTCATCATTTCTGAGTTTGATGCATGTGCTGTCATCATTTCTGTGTTTGATGCATGTGCTGTCATCATTTCTGAGTTTGATGCATGTGCTGTCATCATTTCTGTGTTTGGTGCATGTGCTGTCATCATCTCTGAGTTTGATGCATGTGCTGTCATCATTTTTGAGTTTGATGCATGCGCTGTCATCAATTCTGTGTTTGGTGCATGCGCTGTCATCATTTTTTAGTTGGTGCATGTGCTGTCATCATTTCTGTGTTTGGTGCATGCGCTGTCATCATTTCTGTGTTTGGTGCATGTGCAGTCATCATTTCTGTGTTTGGTGCATGTGCTGTCATCATTTCTGTGTTTGATACATGTGCTGTCATCATTTCTGTGTTTGGTGCATGTGCTGTCATCATTTCTGAGTTTGATGCATGTGCTGTCATCATTTCTGAGTTTGATGCATGTGCTGTCATCATTTCTGTGTTTGGTGCATGTGCTGTCATCATTTCTGAGTTTGATGCATGTGCTGTCATCATTTCTGAGTTTGATGCATGTGCTGTCATCATTTCTGTGTTTGGTGCATGTCCAGTAATCAATTCTGTGTTTGGTGCATGCGCTGTCATCATTTCTGAGTTGGTGCATGTGCAGTCATCATTTCTGTGTTTGGTGCATGCGCTGTCATCATTTCTGTGTTTCGTGCATGTGCAGTCATCATTTCTGTGTTTGGTGCATGTGCTGTCATCATTTCTGTGTTTGGTGCATGTGCAGTCATCATTTCTGTGTTTGGTTCATGCGCTGTCATCATTTCTGTGTTTGGTGCATGCGCTGTCATCATTTCTGAGTTTGATGCATGTGCTGTCATCATTTCTGAGTTTGATGCATGTGCTGTCATCATTTCTGTGTTTGATGCATGTGCTGTCATCATTTCTGAGTTTGATGCATGCGCTGTCATCATTTCTGTGTTTGGTGCATGCGCTGTCATCATTTCTGAGTTTGGTGCATGTGCAGTCATCATTTCTGTGTTTGGTGCATGTGCAGTCATCATTTCTGTGTTTGGTGCATGCGCAGTCATCATTTCTGTGTTTGGTGCATGTGCAGTCATCATTTCTGTGTTTGGTGCATGCGCTGTCATCATTTCTGTGTTTGGTGCATGTGCTGTCATCATTTCTGTGTTTGGTGCATGTGCAGTCATCATTTCTGTGTTTGGTTCATGCGCTGTCATCATTTCTGTGTTTGGTGCATGCGCTGTCATCATTTCTGAGTTTGATGCATGTGCTGTCATCATTTCTGAGTTTGATGCATGTGCTGTCATCATTTCTGTGTTTGATGCATGTGCTGTCATCATTTCTGAGTTTGATGCATGCGCTGTCATCATTTCTGTGTTTGGTGCATGCGCTGTCATCATTTCTGAGTTTGGTGCATGTGCAGTCATCATTTCTGTGTTTGGTGCATGTGCAGTCATCATTTCTGTGTTTGGTGCATGCGCAGTCATCATTTCTGTGTTTGGTGCATGTGCAGTCATCATTTCTGTGTTTGGTGCATGCGCTGTCATCATTTCTGTGTTTGGTGCATGTGCAGTCATCATTTCTGTGTTTGGTTCATGCGCTGTCATCATTTCTGTGTTTGGTGCATGCGCTGTCATCATTTCTGAGTTTGGTGCATGTGCAGTCATCATTTCTGTGTTTGGTGCATGTGCAGTCATCATTTCTGTGTTTGGTGCATGCGCAGTCATCATTTTTGTGTTTGGTGCATGTGCAGTCATCATTTCTGTGTTTGGTGCATGCGCTGTCATCATTTCTGTGTTTGATGCATGCGCAGTCATCATTTCTATGTTTGGTGCATGTGCTGTCATCATTTCTGTGTTTGATGCATGTGCTGTCATCATTTCTGTGTTTGATGCATGCGCTGTCATCATTTCTGTGTTTGATGCATGCGCTGTCATCATTTCTGTGTTTGGTGCATGCGCTGTAATCATTTCTGTGTTTGGTGCATGCGCTGTCATCATTTCTGAGTTGGTGCATGTGCTGTCATCCTTTCTGTGTTTGGTGCATGTGCTGTCATCATTTCTGAGTTTGGTGCATGTGCAGTCATCATTTCTGTGTTTGGTGAATGTGCAGTCATCATTTCTGTGTTTGATGCATCCCCTGTCATTATTTCTGTGTTTGATGCATCCGCTGTCATCATTTCTGTGTTTGGTGCATGTGCTGTCATCATTTCTGAGTTTGATGCATGTGCTGTCATCATTTCTGAGTTTGATGCATGTGCTGTCATCATTTCTGAGTTTGATGCATGTGCTGTCATCATTTCTGTGTTTGGTTCATGCGCTGTCATAATTTCTGTGTTTGATGCATGCGCTGTCATCATTTCTGTGTTAGGTGCTTGCGCTGTCATCACTTCTGAGTTTGATGCATGTGCTGTCATCATTTCTGTGTTTGGTGCATGTGCAGTCATCATTTCTGTGTTTGGTGCATGCGCTGTCATCACTTCTGAGTTTGATGCATGCGCTGTCATCATTTCTGTGTTTGATGCATGCGCTGTCATCATTTCTGTTTGGTGCATGTGCTGTCATCATTTCTGAGTTTGATGCATGTGCTGTCATCATTTCTGAGTTTGATGCATGTGCTGTCATCATTTCTGTGTTTGGTGCATGTGCTGTCATCATCTCTGAGTTTGATGCATGTGCTGTCATCATTTTTGAGTTTGATGCATGCTCTGTCATCAATTCTGTGTTTGGTGCATGCGCTGTCATCATTTCTGAGTTGGTGCATGTGCAGTCATCATTTCTGTGTTTGGTGCATGCGCTGTCATCATTTCTGTGTTTGGTGCATGTGCAGTCATCTTTTCTGTGTTTGGTGCATGCGCTGTCATCATTTCTGTGTTTGGTGCATGTGCAGTCATCTTTTCTGTGTTTGGTGCATGTGCTGTCATCATTTCTGTGTTTGGTGCATGTGCAGTCATCATTTCTGTGTTTGGTGCATGTGCAGTCATCATTTCTGTGTTTGATGCATGCGCTGTCATCATTTCTGTGTTTGGTGCATGTGCAGTCATCATTTCTGTGTTTGATGCATGCGCTGTCATCATTTCTGTGTTTGGTGCATGCGCTGTCATCACTTCTGAGTTTGATGCATGTGCTGTCATCATTTCTGTGTTTGATGCATGCGCTGTCATCATTTCTGTGTTTGGTGCATGCGCTGTCATCATTTCTGTGTTTGGTGCATGTGCTGTCTTCATTTCTGAGTTTGATGCATGTGCTGTCACCATTTCTGTGTTTGATAGATGTGCTGTCATCATTTCTGAGTTTGATGCATGTGCTGTCATGATTTCTGTGTTTGATGCATGTGCTGTCATCATTTCTGTGTTTGATGCATGTGCTGTCATCATTTCTGTGTTTTGTGCATGCGCTGTCATCATTTCTGTGTTTGGTGCATGCGCTGTCATCATTTCTGAGTTGGTGCATGCGCTGTCATCATTTCTGAGTTGGTGCATGCGCTGTCATCATTTCTGAGTTGGTGCGTGTGCTGTCATCATTTCTGTGTTTGGTGCGTGCGCTGTCATCATTTCTGTGTTTGATACATGCACTGTCATCATTTCTGAGTTTGATGCATGCGCTGTCATCATTTCTGTGTTTGGTGCATGTGCTGTCATCATTTCTGAGTTTGATGCATGTGCTGTTATCATTTCTGAGTTTGGTGCATGTGCAGTCATCATTTCTGAGTTTGGTGCATGTGCAGTCATCATTTCTGTGTTTGATGCATGTGCTGTCATCATTTCTGTGTTTGATGCATGTGCTGTCATCATTTCTGTGTTTGGTGCATGTGCTGTAATAATTTCTGAGTTTGATGCATGTGCTGTCATCATTTCTGAGTTTGATGCATGTGCTGTCATCATTTCTGTGTTTGGTGCATGTGCTGTCATCATTTCTGTGTTTGGTGCATGTGCTGTCATAATTTCTGAGTTTGATGCAAGTGCTGTCATCATTTCTGTGTTTGGTGCATGTGCTGTCATCATTTCTGTGCTTGATGCATGTGCTGTCATCATTTCTGTGTTTCGTGCATGTGCGTTCAATATTTCTGTGTTTGGTGCATGTGCTGTCATCATTTCTGTGTTTGGTGCATGTGCTGTCATCATTTCTGTGTTTGATGCATGTGCTGTCATCATTTCTGTGTTTGGTGCATGTGCGTTCAATATTTCTGTGTTTGATGCATGTGCTGTCATCATTTCTGTGTTTGGTGCATGTGCAGTCATCATTTCTGTGTTTGGTGCATGTGCTGTCATCATTTCTGTGTTTGGTGCATGTGCTGTCATCATTTCTGAGTTTGATGCATGTGCTGTCATCATTTCTGTGTTTGATGCATGTACAGTCATCAATTCTGTGTTTGGTGCATGCGCTGTCATCATTTCTGAGTTGGTGCATGTGCAGTCATCATTTCTGTGTTTGGTGCATGCGCTGTAATCATTTCTGTGTTTGGTGCATGTGCTGTCATCATTTCTGAATTGGTGCATGTGCTGTCATCATTTTTGTGTTTTGTGCATGTGCTGTCATCATTTCTGTGTTTGGTGCATGTGCTGTCATCATTTCTGAGTTTGATGCATGTGCTGTCATCATTTCTGTGTTTGGTGCATGTGCTGTCATCATTTCTGTGTTTGGTGCATGTGCTGTCTTCATTTCTGTGTTTGGTGCATGTGCTGTCATCATTTCTGTGTTTGATGCATGTGCTGTCATCATTTCTGTGTTTGATGCATGTGCAGTCATCATTTCTGTGTTTGGTGCATGTGCTGTCATCATTTCTGTGTTTGATGCATGTGCTGTCTTCATTTCTGTGTTTGGTGCATGTGCTGTCATCATTTCTGTGTTTGATGCATGTGCAGTCATCATTTCTGTGTTTGGTGCATGTGCTGTCATCATTTCTGTGTTTGATGCATGTGCTGTCATCATTTCTGTGTTTGGTTCATGTGCTGTCATCATTTCTGTGTTTGATGCATGTGCTGTCATCATTTCTGTGTTTGGTGCATGTGCAGTCATCATTTCTGTGTTTGGTGCATGTGCTGTCATCATTTCTGTGTTTGGTGCATGTGCTGTCATCATTTCTGTGTTTGGTGCATGTGCAGTCATTATTTCTGTGTTTGATGCATGTGCAGTCATAATTTCTGTGTTTGATGCATGTGCTGTCATCATTTCTGTGTTTGATGCATGTGCTGTCATCATTTCTGTGTTTGATGCATATGCTGTCATCGTTTCTGTGTTTGATGCATGTGCTGTCATCATTTCTGTGTTTGATGCATGTGCAGTATGCTCAATCTGCAATATCTGTCCACATTGCCACTTGCATCTGACTTAGAATCAGGCCCAGTGTTAGCAGTGTGATGGATGGTGAGAGGGTCCCAGTGTGATGGGATGTGCCGCTTGTTGGTTCACCCATGTGGGTTGAGATGAAGTGCACGGAACTTCGGATCTGGCGTCCTTCCCATTGTGCATTGAATGGACTGAAATGCTGTAGAACTACTGTGCCCAGCAATAACAAGTATGTGCTGCCTATTTACTGTTGTGACATCTATGTGTAAGACTGTGCTGTAGGTGTTTTGTAGTGGAGTTAAAACTGCAAACTTATTTCTACCCATTATGAATATTGTTCAGGTGGAGAAGGAGATCACCATATATACTGTACATCTTAGCTGGAGGAAGTGGTGTAGAAGTGCTTACAGCCGTTACGGTTACTGTGGTGAAGGATATGGAGAGTTAATTAAATTGTTTCTCCCCAAGTCGGTCTGGGGCACAACATTCTTTTACTTTGCACTGCACCTGTTGGTCATATGTGACCCCTCCCGAAGGCGTGCTGAGCACCTGATTATTTGGGTGCCCTTCGGGTCATGGATGCCATATACGCACAACATCTGCTCATTTCCTGCACATTGCAAGATGCATTCAGGGAAGTCAGTAATATAACTTAGTAATTGCATAGGGGTCTGTGTTAGGAGATAAAGTAAACGGAGATAAGGTACCAGCCAATTTTGTCCTAACTGCCATGTCACAGGCTGTGTTTGAAAAATTGCAGTTAGGAGCTGATTGGCTGGTACCTTATCACAATTAACTTTATCTCCTAACACAGCTTAGTAAATAGACCCCACAGTTGTACACAAGCACAGATCTGTTTAAAACCTCCATTGTCATGTATCTGTGTTCCATTTTCAGTGAGATATGCAACCAGTTCTATAATTGTACCTTATGTTTCTGGTGATTTCATGGTATACTGTATATCCAGTTACAGTACATATGTAACCACATCATTTATAAGTCATAAAATTATTAGATGTCAGAACCAAGACATACTGTGGTTCTCCAGCTGTTAAGAAGCAATACACTGATAGTGGGACTATAAATCCCAGCATGCCTTGTCATCCAAAAATCAACACAATGTGCTGTACATTGTAATCTAAATTTATATACAGCTTTGAATGATTCTGTCACTATCAGGTATCTGCAAAAAGAAGATGGAACATTGGTAATTTAATAACAGCTGGAGCCGAAGGAGTAAAATTTTCAACTGATCATGTTCTCTTTCCATAGGTAGTAAAGTGCAATAAATCACAAAAACCTCAGCGCTTATTCTGCACAGTCAATAACCAATATCTGTTTTTTCCCACCTGCAGCAGATTATAAGAGGAATTGTCAACCCCTAAAAAAATAGACTAAATAATGAAATGAAATACTGCGCTGGTGTGATAAAAATACCACTCAACCACTCATACTGTATATATTGTGTATATATACAAAATCTTTTAGAATATTTATTAAATGGATAAGTTATAAAAACCATACACTTATAACTATACGCTTAGCAATACTGTATCCTAACTTCATGGGAATTCAGCATTTAAAAAGTATATCTATATTATATCAGTACCAGCTTTCAATTAGATACAAAGTAATATACTCATAATCCAATTCAGTTACATTGTATTATCATTCATAGCTGCTCACAGAAAAACATTGATTAGCAATTCACATGCAGTAAGAGCATAATCATTAGAATATATAGAGGAATAAAAATGCAACTGGCGCAGGGACTGATGCGAATGGACAAATATTCTCTGTAAAGCGCTGCGGAATATGTGTGCGCTATATAAATAACTGGTAATAAATAAAGAATAAATAAAAAAGGTCTTATTTATCTCATCAAAGTCCCGTGATTTAAGAGCACTTTTAATAGTGGAGAGCTTGAAAATATCTTCAGTTGTTAAACCAGGATTACAAACCCTGAGAAGTGAGGCATGACGGTGCCCTGCTAACTGCCTGGGATAGACGCGCTGTCCCGACAAAAGGAAGACCAAGCGGCAGACACATGAATGCCACGGACGGCCGATTAACTCTGTGTGAATCACCGCCAGTGGACGAGGCTGATTGCGGAATCACCACGACTAGGGAAAGGTAGGGCAAGAGACTATTATTGCCAATCCTGAACCAGCCGCCTTTGTCAGTTCCGGGGAACATGTAATACACACCTAATATCACAGAAAGAGCTGTAAACATGTTGCTTTAATCTATGTATTGAATGTCTTGTGTATGCAAATATTACCGGTCTATCATACTAGAATATAAGAAGTTACAACTCTGTACTTTCATTTACAGTGAATATATATATTTTTATTTATTTTTATTTATTATATATTTTATTGCCAGTATCACGGTTCATTACAGGCATCATTACATCATTATAGTTTATCAAGAATACAAGCGCTTCTTTATATTTTGTAATCTTATAATGTTGACATAGTAAATTTCGACAGCCAGAATGTTGACAAATGATTTAAGGGTTAGGATTA
Organism: Taudactylus pleione; assembly: GCA_031769625.1. Classification (NCBI taxonomy): domain Eukaryota; kingdom Metazoa; phylum Chordata; class Amphibia; order Anura; family Myobatrachidae; genus Taudactylus; species Taudactylus pleione. Next base: position 16,830,089 of record JAUIMM010000012.1, on the reverse strand, counting down.
GACTGCAATAAAAGGTTAAGGTAAGACTTATACCCCTTTTGCACCAAAAACTCCGTTCCAACCCGGGACACTGATAACGGACTGAGCATGGGTCGGAGATGTGTTTTACCCCTTTTATGCTGGCTGCTGGACCCGGGTTATTCCTGGGTCCAGCCGTTCATTCCAAACCCTGGACTTCCATGACTCGGGTCTTCCGGCATTACAGTGGACGCTTAGAGATGATGTCATCTCCAAGCGCTACTGAAGATAGCCAAACAGTGTGTTTAAGGCATTACCCAGGTCATCGTAACCCGGGTCGTGTCGTTTACACTACACCATTACCCAGGTCATTCTCATGTCCGACCCGGTAGTATTTATTAAATTGTATTACATTCTCTACACGATATGTTCCATTCATTATATGGTGAAATCAGCGCAGCTCTTATTTAGTATAGACCCTGGTAGCTACCTTCCCAGGTCACTGGACCCAGGTTATTTTTAAAGCACGCTAACTGAGCCGCGACTGTTAGAACCGGCAATAACCTTGGTTATTGCGGCAGTGGAAAAGGGGTATTAGTGTTAGATATAGCTTGAAAATACATTGCCAACATTCTGGCAGTGCCAACATTATGTCAGTGTCGATAGTGTGAATGGCCACATGTTAAATGTTGCCATACTGAACATGTTGATGTCCTGAATGTCGACATTCAGAACATGTGTACATTTAGCTGTTGACATTCTGAATGTCGACCTAATAGCCATACCTTTGATCTGCTCAGATTACACACCTGCAATGTTCAACCAACCACCACATTCAGTCAGTCACACTATCATTATCACTACGTATAACCCCAATCTTACAGGCCAGGCTTCATTTGTCCATGTTACTGTGTCATGACAAATGGGAGTATTGGAGGGTGTATGTGTAAGTGAGCCTAATAGAGAACAATAAAACGTGCAAACACACCCCCTGTCAAATTAAACCAACTATTTATAGTTAGGTCTGGAAATACACCTATACATAACGGAGAGCAGGAGGAGAAGGAGCAGACAAAACCACCTAACTTTGCTTGTAAGTTGTAAAGGCATAGTTGAAGGAGGTATCAAAACTTGGAAAGAGATAAAGTAACAACCAATCAGCTTCTAACTGTCACTTTAAAGGATGTTTTTGCAAAATTACATTTAGGAGCTGATTGGTTGGTACTTTGCATGGGAACTACTAAGGGGGAAAATGCTGTAAAACCCCTGAAAATACAGTTTTCAGGTGTTTTACTGCATACCCCATATGTACTAAGCACCGGGATGGGTAACCCCATCTTCAGGTGTCATTACCCAATAGAAGCTTATGGGCTTCTTTTTCGGGACACCTCTCCTGAGAGGATCCAATCAGATCCCAACTGTCACCCCCTGCGGCCCGCGGATGCCAGAGGGACTTCTAGGTGTTAAACCCAGAAGTCCCTCTCTCCGGAGCCATCGAATAAGGACAGCTCTTATCGGGAGAGTTATCCTTTGCAATATTCTATGTACATACCACGGTAATCAACCATGGTATGTACCCGAAGACAGACGGGATGTACATGCCGCCCTTTATCACCATCCACTTTATCTCTCTCCAAGGATTAGTACATATAACCCTTTATCTCCATCCACTTTATCTCACTCCAAGGATTAGTACATAGAACCCTTTATCTCCATCCACTTTATCTCTCGCCAATGCTTGGTACATAGGCCACATATCTCTTTCCACTTTATCGCTCTTCAAAGTTTGATACATTTCCTCCTTTATCTAGTATATGCACTGCTCCAATACAAAGCACAATTATTAAGCATAGAACGTTTTGAGGATAGTCACTTTAGCATCTCTCTTTTATGTATTGCAGGATCTGCTAGATTTTGTCATCCTGTTACAGCTTTCAGAGCAATCAAAATTCCAAAGCTGTACAGTGCCCCACATATGCTCCCCATCCATCTCTCTCTGACGGTTCAGTTCGTTTCCTGTCTTTGGGTGGGGTGCGTGCATTATTCCAGCATCAGGACACTGTAGCTCAGCTTAGTTTAATAGTAAGAAGATGATATATCATGGGCCTGGCTATGATTTTCTAATGCTCTGGCTGAGCGCTTGCCAAATCTGCACTCTGTTGAAACATAGGGAGAAGCTTATTAGCAACGATTTGTGTTGATGTCTTGGCAGTTATTGCTAGATTTTCACCAAAGAGAAAGCATCTTGAATTAAACAGTCACAGAACATTTACCATTTCTGGGAATGGGATGTCCCATTAGCATCTGGATGAAGAAGATGAATAAACTATATTATCAAGTGGACCCTGTCACCTACAGAAAGCGGAAGCAACCTTTATCTGTACTGAACCATTATCCATCTAATATAGTCACTATGTCCTCGTAAGCTGAGACTGATTATTGGTTCAGCCTATAAAATGTCTGCCCTCAAATTGTCTAGGTGATGGTTCACTTAGCGCAGTGTTCAACAACCTATTCCATTGGCTACTGGAGAAAAAAGTTATGTCTACGGTTACAGCACCTTTTTGTTACTAATCTAGAAAACATTTAAACACATTTTATTATATATAAAACACTTATTGACGCACTGTCAATTGGGAAAAGATGTGGGGGTCAGTAAATAGGGGTTTAACTACTGAACAGCGCTTCCAAACTCTGGCCCTCATTCAGAGGCGCTCGCAAGAAGCGAGCGCTCGTTCTGAATTAGGGCGACCGCTTCATTTTTGAAGTGCGGTCTCCTGGTCGTTAGGTAAGCTGTGGGTAGCGACCGACCAGGTTGATGGTCGCGATGGTGAACACCATCGCGACCATCGGGGCTTGCGACGAGACCCTAACCTTAGGGTCTCGGCAGCCGCAAGCCCCAGGGAGCTTCCTGCTCTGAAAGAGCAGGAAACTCCCCACTGACATCACTGATGATGTCAGTGCGGCCACCCACAAAACGCTAGGCATTCCTTAAGGAATGCCTCCATTTTGGAAACCACACCCTAAGCCCGCCTACAAAACGGGGCGAGCTGTCGATCAACATCGACAGCCGCCCCTTTTGTAGAGAGCTCCGGAGTGAGAGAGTTTCTCTCTCGCTCCGCGGCTTGTGCACACGCAGTGCGGCTGCTGCGCGTGTGCAGGGCTAACTATCGACCGAGTCTGAATGAGACCCTCTGTTTAACACTGCCTGCAGTGATAACCATGTACAGTATGTAGGTATTTACAAATTTAAATGTTGTCAGGTTGGTTTTTGCTACTTTTGTGGAAATATATCTTCAGTTTGTGTTCTGTAATATGTCTCCTGGCCATTACATCTATACGCAGTGTAAAAGGCATCAAACTGAGTTGCATCCTGATTTAGTAGACAAGCTGGAGCCACACACTACATGGTACCTGCAAGTGAACTAAGCACTGGAGGTCACAGGGTGGTTAAGGTTTGGCCACAAGTGGCTTAATAAAGCAGTTTCTACTACAGATTCGGACTAATATGATCAGGGAAGTTGCGCTCAGATGCTTTTGTGATAATGGGTGAGATGTATGAACAGGCAATATGGGAAGACGGAGCTGTATCAGTGCGTCCCAGGCTGCGGCGGCTGACGGGCTCCGGGCTGCATGTGAGATCTTGCGCATGCCCAGTGGAGCCGGCCAGGAGTTGAGACACAGCTCATTAGCACTAGGCTGATGCGTAGTGTGCTCTGGAGGGGATCGCCGGAGGGGGGAGTTTTCACTCCCCCACTCCAGCAGACGAGATGTTAATATATCGGTAAAGAGACGAAGCAGGAAGAGTTATAGTGGCACGATGTGTCCTGCTATCATACATATACCTCATTATTTGGTAAATGCAGACGGTGAGTAATTTTATAGTGCTAACAAATAGATATAAAATTAAACATACTCACATAATTTCAGGGTTGGTGGTATTTAATAGATTCCTCTCCCCACATGACAAAACTGTTGATGTTGTACGTTAAGTATTCTCCTAGTTTTACCCTTGAAAGTTGTCTCCCCCACAAAAACTGAGATTGTGGAATAAGGGGCCTTATTCAGCAGAGCACGCTAGTGGAAATAAGCGGGTGATTGTGTCACTTGATAAAAATCCTCTAACTAGTTTCGCTTCCACTACATGAAGCTTTATCAAAGAGCATGAAACTACATGAAGCTTTATCAAAGAGCATGCTCTTTGATAAAGCTTCATGTAGTGGAAGCGAAACTAGTTAGAGGATTTTCATCAAGTGACACAGTCGTTTTGCTGACCCTGGACACCCGCTTATTTCCACGGAGAGCCATAAGCGCTATATATATTGCGGTGACGGTGCCCGCTGGCTGGATTCAGGACGGTGAGAGATAATCAGGCGGTCATGTGTTGACCATATTACAGCCTCAGGATTTCCCCGTCAGAGGATAACCTTGTCCATTGGCCAGGTGGTAGGAGATACCAATAACCGCTACACCTCTTCAGGATATACAGGTGGATTATACGTACGCTTCAAATTAGCGTGAAGTCCATGTTTCCTAAATAACATTATACTGTTTACATCTTTGGAAATAATTTCAGAGTTACCCCTTGTTTAAAACCCGGAGGTAGAATCAAGGGGATATTAGGACTCTCACATGTGGACTTTGATCGGGTGAGAACTGTCAGATCAAGATTGGTCACATTCTGTATGAAATATACAATTTTTATATATATATTTTTTATGTTTTTTGCTTCCTTTAGTAAACTTGCCAGTTATGCAGGTTTTTATTAGGAACTAAGAAGTTCCATAGTAATGCATGATAGTCTGTATAGACTTTTACAATATTAAGGTGATTGTTATATGTCATTTGTATACCACTATTGACATGCTTATTGTGTGTTTATTAAATATATGTTAGATTTATTTGGTGTCTTGAATTAATTTCTGCCACGTTAAGTATTTATTTGTAATTACAAGTCCAATTAGCGCAGCTCCACCAGTGTAAGACTTTAGATAAAGGCACTTTGATGATTTGTGCTAAGTGAATGATAAGTACGTATAGTAGAACAATCCTGTCTTGTAGAATAGGCAAACAATGTGAGGGATAACATGCAATGTACAGTCATTTATTGCTGTCCTCATTAGGTGTTGTGGAATGCTTATTTAATGTATGCCCAGAAAATACACACAGTAGAGGAAGCCAATTTGTGACCTGAATTAACATTAATGGGCAGACAGGCTATCAGTTCACAGTGGTGCCTCATACCTCCTCGATGTCACTGGTTCTTAGTGAATGAAAGGGAATTGGCTTGTTATACTGCCAGACGTCAGCCCGGCGGATGAAATACTGACGCCGGAAGGCCGACATATGCAAATCCCGCCAGGGTAAGTATAAAGGCTATCCCTAACTCTCTCCCCCCAAAATCCTAACCCTCCCTTAGGGGTGCCTAACCCTAACCTCCCCCCTAGTGTCTAACCCTGGCCTCCCTCCAGGGGTGCCTAAACCTAACCCCCCCTCCCCGCACCCTAAACCTAACCCTCCCCCCCCCGCTCCCGACTTATCTATGCTCGGTATGCCGGGCGCCGGGATTTCGGTGTGGGGCTAATGATAGGCGTCAGTATTTAGACGCCTATCATTAGTCCCATGCCGGGATTTCACTCTCAGGAGGCTGGCGGTCGGCATTTCGACCGCCGGCTTCCTGACAACATACCAATGAAAGGCTGCATTCTAAGATGGTTGCCTTCCAGTTCTACTGGGAAAATTAGGTAAATGTAGACCAGGCAGATAATCTGGGCACCCCACACTTCATCAAACTAGAAACACCCAAAGCGGATTTGGACAATCTTTTACAGTGTGAGAACAAAACCCATTTTAATCACTTAAATTTAGGACTCTAACAACAAAAACTGGACTGTTGGGGTGGTTTATGGCTATAACACACTGTGGGACAGATTTAACAAAGGGATAAAACATTTTTTTGTTCCATGGTGCCCTATATATCAGTGGGTTACCGCTTGTGATAACAGACGGTATTCATCAAGTATTGCAGCAGTACTTGTATAAAAGATTAAATCATTTATACAGCATTTCTTAATGTATAATGTTTTCACTTTATTTTCTTTACGAAGTAGAACTGAAATCCCATATGTGGTCTTGTCAGCTCCACGGTGCATGCCAGCACGGACACATCGGCAAAGACTGGCTTGGCAAAGTAGTATGTTAGACATTGCTGCTCCAAGTCACTGTCATAGGGGCAGGATTGCTGAGATGCTTATTGAGGGGGTGATCAGAGGTGGACACTACAGCAGAAGCTGCTGCGTCTTTTGTCGCAGCTACTACTGTCTTTATTCTAATGTCACGGATGATGGCCATCTTATTGAGGCTGTGGAGCGAATCCAGCGATGTACATGAAAAGACACACTATCGGCTCACCATTGGCAATACCATCGGATATTGCACCTGCAGGCACAGAATGTCTGACTGAACATGTCAGTGCAATGGCGGCAACCATCGGACGCATGCACAGTGTAGCTCAGACGCATGCGCAGAGGGAAGCCATCGGCCACTTGCAACCAATGGCATACCCCGTGTACACCTCTGAATCATCACCTGAATATTTTTACCATGATAACGGACCTTTTTTTTCATTGCTGTGATAAACACGGTGGCACAATGGATAGCTTGTTGCTTCAGAGCAGTGAGTTATTGGGTATGATTCCTGCCAAGATCCTATCTGTGTGGATTTTTATGTTCTCGCCGTGTTTGCCTGGGATTCGTATTTGTTCTCCTGCTTCCGGCTACAATCCAAAAACATACTGGTAGGTTAACTGACTTCTGACAAAAATGTAACCCTAGTGTACTATATGTGTACTGTGTGTGTGTGTGTGTGTACTGTGTGTGTGTGTGTATATATGCTAGGGAATATAGCCCTGACTCAGAGTTGTATGCTATGCCGATATTTATTCAGTTGGCCGATGTTTTCATTACAGCGCGTGTGTTGTAAGTCACACAGTGCATGCGTCCTGGTGCCTCTGTGATGTCATTCGCAGAGAGGATTTAGACGCGGAGTGATTGACAGTTATGGACCATTTGTGGGAGGTAATGGGAGGTGGTTAGAAAAATGCAGACATGTCGCAACCATTTGATAGGTGTGTCAGATCCAGCGACTGCGTCTTTGTACACAGTGTCACTGGTACCGGTATCTTAGTTACGCTGTCCATTATAGTAGCAATAGGGTTACTCAGAAAGTTAATCTTGAAAAGTGACAACCAGGATGCGCTAGCGTCATACAGTGATATCTACATCAATACATATACTTTCCTCAATAGTGTAAAGTCTGTCTTGTCTCTTAGATGATCTTCCTCATGGAACATGTGCTATCAGACCATGAAAAACAAAAGTTTTACAAACACCATGGTGTAATATATTCACACTCAATATATTTTTCAAATCCAGATTTAAAACCAGTATATAATATTCCACACGGCATACATTCACAACATAAACAATAAAAAGAGATATACAAATGGTAAAAAATGGAGAGTTGCCAGATGTCCCTCAAATAAGGGCCTGTAGATGTAAAAGATGGAGGTCTCCAGAAACCTCATACAGGATCCTTCAATGAGGGATTTCTCTGGATGCCTCCTGTACATAAAGGCACTGTCACACTCCACCATAAAATAAATAAATGATTAAAATATTATCTAGAAAGCGATGTGTAATAATTGTCAATAAATAAATAATAGGTATTAAAAAGTAAAGGTGCCCACACACTAGACAATTATCTGCACGACTTGGAATCATCGTAACGAGAAATTGTTAAAATTTGTGCAAATCGTGCAGTCTGCACATATGATAACAATCCCAATGTGCGGTCCTGTGGGTCCTTAATCGTATCTTCAGATCTTACCTGCTACAGGTAAGATCTGGCAATCTCTTTAACGATACACTGGAAATCGTTAAGGACGCACGATAGGTCGTTAGATTGTTTGTCAAAATGAACACTTTATGCCCAATATTGTTTGTCAAGGCCTACCAGGGAGTTGCCGGGGAGTACAAGGGAAATCGCTAACGACATTGCAACGTTTGTGAGTCGTTTAGTGTGTGGGAACCTTTAGGGCTCTATTTATTAACATTATTTTTACTATGAATGCGCAAGAACTGAGACGCTCACTTTGAGCGTCTGTAGATGCAGTTATACCTGGTGCAACTTTAGACACTACCATTGGTTGAATCATTGAAGCTTGCACCAGACCTATGGCAGGTGCAGATTTTCCGACTGAGTATAGCCTCCTAAGTGAGCGATTGAGTGTCTGTGTACGCATCCATTTCAGCGACACAAGCGTGCGACACTCCCATAACTCGCCCATAAGACGGATCATCTCCATGCGTGTGTTTAGCCACCTCCCAGTCATGGCCCAGTAATGCCCAGCACTTTTCATAGACATTTCTGATACCGTGTGTCTCAATTGCAACAGCGTCTTTGTGCGGTCACTCTGTGTAAGAGGATTTTTGCACACACTCAATAGCAAAAAAATCAACTACGTGAACTTTAGCATTGCAGGTGAGTCTGTATCCGGTCCAGTATGAGATTAGATGGTCAGTTATTACTACCCAGAGATGGTGATTATAGTACAGTTATCATGTATAGTTATCGTGTATAGGTATAATAGTTAAATAGACTTCCACATACAAAGGCATCTTGCTGCCGGCAGGGTATTTGCCTATTATCATAATAATATTTTCACCGACCTTAACTTTGTAAGGGCTTATTTGCCAATACTGCATTTTGGTGCAAAATGTAGACTAATCCATAGTAATTAATCATATGGTACTTTTCATTGTCTAACAAACACTAGACAGATTAAAGCAAACTGCTGATTGACTACGTTTGTTCAGTGAAAATGTTGCACCTAAATGCAATGAGCTGTACTGTCGCTTTACTACAAGTGATTCTTCAAGGTGACATGATTTATCAGCTGTACACTATCTGATGTAGCCTGGAGCTGGCATACAATGTTTGGCATGTGACAAAGCCACACGCACCACCACATAGGAAATCTGCGGTCTCACCCTTTAGGATGAAATGTGACCCTAATGTCCAGCACCTGTTGGTTCATTCATCCATAACTGGCCAGTGTAGATACAAGCAAATTGTTTTACAGATATAAAACAACATGATTCTTCTAGAACATCACTATCAGCTATATTATATTATGGGAGTTCTAATTACATAGCTTCAGGTATATTTGGGCTGTTATGACTGTCTGCAATCTATTATATAGGGGAAGAGGTTTCAAACCTTGGAGATAGTACCAACCAATCAGCTCCTGTCATACAGATTGTGGTTGAAAAATGACAGGAGCTGATTGATTGATACTTTATCCCTCTTCACGCTTTGATAAATCTCCCTCAAACTCCTAAAGCATGTGTGTAGCTGCAGAGAGGTTCCACCCTTCCCTCACTGTTCCCACTGGCTAGCAGATTCTGGGCCTCATTCAGACCCACTCGCAAGCGGCTGTCCGCTCGCAAGTGGGTCGATGGTGTGCACTGCGCATGCGCACGACGGAGGGAGCTCCGTCGTGCGCATGCGCCAGACGCGACGAGCGAAGGACTTTCCTTCGCTCGTTGTGTCTGATCAAAGGGGGCGTGCTGTCGATGTTGATTGACAGCACGCCCCCTTTGGTGGGCGTGCCGGGGGCGTGCCTCCCAGACGGAGGCGTTCCCAAGGGAACGCCTACCGTCAGAAGCCGGCCCCACTGACATCACTAGTGATGTCAGTGGGAGTGATTTTGGCTCTGATAGAGCCAAAATCACTCCAGGGCTTGTGGTCGAAAACCCCGACCACAGGCTTCTGGTCGCACTGGCGATGGTCGCGATGGTCAAGACCATCGCGACCATCATCCTGCACGCTCGTATGAGATGTGGGTGGTGACCCACAGCTATACGAGCGTCCAGGAGGACGCTCCATTTTTATGGAGGACGGCCCTCATTCAGAGCGAGCGCTCTGCTCAGAGCATCCGGCTCTGAATGAGGGCCTCTATTTTCTCCCTACCGTGCTGTTAGATCTGTTCCTTCCTGTCAGCACCTGCAGCCAGCAGCAGGCGTGCGTGTGCGCAGATCACCTCCACCGTAGGAAGGGGAGGGAGCTTCTGCAGGTGCTGAAACTAGGGTACAGTCCTGTCCTTGTGCTCTCCCATCCAGGACATTGGAGTAAGGGGACCCGAGATGGAAGATGGAGAGGAGGTGTGTTAGGGGGATAGAGATGAGAGACAGGGGTTAAGGGGACAGATATAAGATATGGGGAGATGAGGGGGACAGAGTTAATATACGAGCAGATGAAGGTTGAGGGTGACAGAAATGAGAGACAGTAAGAAGGGAGGGGGGTGAGGGATAGGGGAAATAAACGCCAGACATGATAACTAGCGATCCAGCATATGACAGGACCAAAATACTAGCCAATCTATGATCCCCACCTAATTAAGTACCTACAGCAATTTGAAAATGTGTATGACTATGACGTCACATCCAAGTAGAGAGCAAAACATATCTGTATTGCAGGATGGCATTATCTTACCACTTTTTAATCATAGCATTCTCTCCATGGTAAGGGGCAATGCTCTTAGACGTCTATTCATCATCACTTAATGTAAGTGTCAGGGCCATTCAACAAAAAGGTAAAGCAGGAGATACTGTATCACAGATATCTCCTGCTTTTCATTCACTTCCGATATGGCCTGCTGTCCCCATACCAGTGTATGGGGACAGAAATTCATCAACCTCCAAAAATACAATATTTTCAGAGCTTGACTGCAGGAACATTCACCATCTTCAGATGGCGTTTGCTCCCAATTGCAGTGGACTCCCTGCTCTTTTCCTTCTGCATCCCTCCGCCCCTGTCTGGCTCCTTCCCAGGGCATTGGGTGGGGCTTTGTACACATGCGTGAACTCAGGGTCATGCAGGAGCACTAGCACTGCCGAGTCGACTTGGAAGTGCTAAGTTTCACTGCTCCTTATCTGATCAGCAGGGGCGCCGAGAGGGGGGGGAAGCGGGTACAGTTTACCTGGGCTCCAGAGGGGCCCGACGGGGGCCCGGGTCTGGCGCCGCCCCCCCCTCACTTCCTCCCTCCCTCCCTGTGCAGCAGCCCAGCACACAGCGTGTGCTGGGCTGCAGTGGGAGATTGCTTGCGGCTGCTAAGCAGCAGCCACAGCAATCTCCTATGCCTGAAGGGGGGAGCGATCACACTGATCACGTCCCCCACTGGCTTTGCGCCGGGCTCAGAGGCTCACAGCGCTGCAAATCTCAACTTTTTTTTTCAAGGGGGCGTGGCCATGCCTGCTTTAATTAGGCCATGCCCCCTCTTTACCGGGGCCCCGCGTGGCTCTCTACGCCCCTGCTGATCAGCTGTCTCTGTGCCGTAGCAATGATGAATTGCTCCGGTGTTCGTGGCGAGTTAGTATGTTTATTATCGAGGTCCCGATAACTAACATTAGACCCCTTTGTGATAAGATGTAAAAATAATAGTGTTTAGCAAAATAAAATAGTGTTTCCGATGACTAACAACGTTAAACCATAAAGTACAGCCGATTAGTGAACTGACACCCAGTGCTCACACATTCTCTACATACTTTCTGTGAGCAAAGATAAATTATATTGCAGCAGAGCATCTCTCTCTGAATGGGGCGTACCAACTCCCACAGGGTGCCTCAGCCAGAGCAGGGAATCTCTCTGCCTGGTGGCTCTGGTGGAATGCATTAATTGCTCTTGGAACAAAAGCAGCCTATATTCCTTCAGACCACATGGCTGCGTGCAGCTTAAAAACAAGTGAAATGTCTGAGATCTGCCAAAAACTTTCAACAATACCAAAAATACCAGCTTTATTTTTATATGCTCTAGCAATTTGCACAGAATCACATTATTGAGAAATTCACATTGCACAACCTTAGAAAAAAGGGTTGTAGCATTGTAGGGGCTGTTTATGAAGAGGCACTTTACTCTAGTTATAAGTTGTTGTTTTTTCACCACTTACTGAAGTAGCAAAAATCTGCCGCAATTTAAAAAAAAAAAATATATATATATATATATATATATATATATATATATATACTGTATATATGCCAGCCCAACATGTGCATGGGATTTTGACTTTCAGTTTCACTAATGTAGAAAAAAGTCCAAATGTAATAGGGTGCGAGTTTTTTGTGCGGGCCAAATTCGCACCGTCTCGCACATTTAAAGGTGCGAATTTGTCCCACAAATGTAATTTGTGAGTTCGAGGATATTACATTGATTGAGTCCATGCTTGTTTTGTCTTATGTAAACTCGCACCTTGTAATGCGAGTTTCATTACAAGGTCTGAGTTATACAGAAGCCTTCACAGATCAGTGAGATCCGCGAAGGCTTCTGTATTAATAAAATAGTAAAATGATTAAAAAAAAAAAATGACTTGTGCTATAAGCATATCCAGCAGCGGCCTTTTCTGAACCAGTCCTGGTTGTGAAAGTACAGGGGAAAAAGACTTAGGGTTCCCATGTAGTTTCATCAACCAGCACCAGGCTCAGTGTGCCAGTCCTGGTTGTGGAAACGCAGGGGACATAATGAGTAGAGGTCCCCTGTATTTTGTACAACCAACACTGGACTCTTTCTATTGGGAGTGTAATGCCACAGTCATGGGGCCCTTTCACCGGGTCCCTCGGCCAAAGCATTCATCACCCCTCGCTAGTCAGCCCAGGCCGGGGATCCCTGGAGAGGCGGGGACCCTCTCTATAAAGGGGTTCCCCCTCTCCAGGGCACCACAGGGCTGGGCTGATAGCCCAGGGCTATCCCTGGCACTCCTGGGTTAATTGTGTCAAAAATAGATAAAATAATATTGTCTTTTACAGTAGAACTAGCGGTCCCAGCAAGCCTTCTCTGCATGCTGGTACTTGGAGCACCACAGGTACCAGCATGCAGGGCAATAGGTTCTAAAAATGTGAGATTATAGCTATATACTTGCACATTTGCAAAACTCGGACCCGATTACATTTGGCTCTTAGTCATCATAATGTCCTTTCCACAGTAAGGTTTCTTTTATATAAAAAAAAATCTTTATTCATAGAATCAAGGCTCTTTTATAATGATTTTAATCTGCTTTTGCTGTAGATAATGCTGGATCACCAAAGAATAACAAGATGAGAAGCTGTGCACAAACTAGGTGTGTGCACCAGCCACTTTTTGTGTTTTGTGTTTTGGTTTTGGATCTGGATCTTTCTTCGTGTTTTGGATCTGGATTGGTTTTGCCAAAACCACCCTTCTGTGTTTTGGGTTCTGGGTTTTGTGTTTTGGATCTGTATTTTTTTTTTAAAAAGCATAAAAACAGCTAAAATCACAGAATTTGTGGGTTTTAATGCTCCTATTCAATTATTAACCTCAATAACCTTCATTTCCACTCATTTCCAGTCTATTCTGAACACCTCACACCTCACAATATTGTTTTTATGGCCAAAAGGTTGCACCGAGGTAGCTGGATGACTATGCTAAGCGACACGAGTGGGCGGCACAAACACGTGGCCCATCTAGGAGTGACACTGCAGTGGCAGACAGGATGGCAGTTTGAAAAACTAGGCCCCAAACAGTACATACTGCAAAGAAAAAAAAGAGGTGCAAGATGGAATTGTCCTTGGGCCCTCCCAACCACCGTTATGGTTGTATAAATAGGACATGCACACTTTAACAAACCAATCATTTCAGCGCCAGGGTCTGCCACATGACTGTGGCTGAAATGATTGGTTCGTTTGGGCCCCCACAAAACAAGCTGGCAATTAATGTGTCCCTGCACAAACTGGCTCTACGGAGGTAAGATGTCGTCCTCATCCTCCTCATCCACCGATTCCTTGGATAAAACAGGAAAAAGGGATTTAGGTGTCCCTGGCTTGTTTACGGTCTTAGCCAAAGTTTCTGAACTTGACAGTAACTTTTTATGAACGCGCTGGAGGTGCCGTATAAGGGAGGATGTTCCTAGGTGGTTAATGTCCCTACCCCTACTTATTTCACCTTTACATATGGTACATATGGCAAGACAGTTGTTGTCCGGATTTGGATAGAAATATTGCCAGACCAAAGAGGTGGAATGTTTGATCTTCTGCCCAGGCATGACCGTGATGGGCTTTTTCATCCCACGGACAACAACTGTCTCCCCCGGAGCCTGATTTAAACAAACCACATCACCATCAGAATCCTCCTCGCCAACTTCCTCCTCAGCGCCAGCTACACCAGTATCCTCATCCTGTTGTACTTCAACAGTGACATCTTCAATTTGCATATCAGCAAGTGGACTGTGGGTGCTCCTTTCAGCAATTGCAGAGGGCGTGCAAATGGTGGAAAGAGCCACCTCTTCCCGTCCAGTGCTGGGAAGGTCAGGCATCGCAACCGCCACCACACTTGGACTCTCCTTGGTTATTTGTGATATCTTCTTAGAACGCTCAGTTCTTCGCTGTGCTTTTGCCAGCTTAACTCGTTTGATTTTTTTAGCGGGATGAGAGCTTCCATCGTCATGTGAAGCTGAACCACTAGTCATGAACATAGGGAAAGACCTTAGCCGTTCCTTGCCACTCCGTGTCGTAAATGGCATATTGGCAAGTTTACATTTCTACTCAGATGATTTACATTTTTTTTTAAGGTCATTTTCCTGAACTTTGTCATTTGGGATTGTATGTGCCCTCTACTATGACATTGGGCATTGGCCTTGGCAGACGACGTTGATGGCATGTTATTGTCTATGTCATGACTAGTGGCAGCAGCTTCAGCACTAGGAGGAAGTGGTTCTTGATTTTTCCCTATTTTATTTTTATCGGAGAAACTTTGGTCCTCCATTTATGTTATATTGATATATACGTGCGGCTAAGGCGCACACAAACACAAAAAATAATTTTTTATTTTTGTTGGAGACTAGTGCACTTTGTGGGTTACACCACCCTTTAAGAAATGAGCCAGCCGGCTCTTTACTTATGGGACACAGGTGCAAACTTGGCGCTGCTCCTTTGTTGATGCACGTGCAGCTACAGTGCACACAATTCACAAAGACAGAAAAAAAAGAAGAATTTTTTATTTTTTGTGGAGCGCACTTTGAGGGTTACACCACCCTTTTACAGACAGACGCACGCTTGGCGCTGCTGCTTTGAGGATGCACGTACAGTGCAGACAATTCACAAACACAAAAGAAATTGTTTTTTTTTGTTGGAGTGCACTTTGGGGGTTACACCACCCTTTAACAGATGAGCCAGCCGGCTCTTTACTTATGGGACACAGTTGCATGCTTGGTGCTGCTCCTTTGTTGATGCACGTGCAACCACAGTGCACACAATTCACAAACACAGAAAATAATTTTTTATTTTGTTTGGAGTGCACTTTGGGGGTTACAGCACCCTTTAACGGACAAGCCAGCCAGCCCTTTACTTATGACACAGGTGCACGCTTGACGCTGCTTCTTTGTTGATGCACGTGCAGCCACAGTGCACACAATTCACAAACACAGAAAATAATTTTTTATTTTGTTTGGAGTGCACTTTGGGGGTTACACCACCCTTTAACAGATGAGCCAGCCGGCCCTTTACTTATGGGACACAGGCACACGCATGGTGCTACTTTGTTGATGCACGTGCAGCCACAGTGCACACAATTCACAAACACAGAAAATAATTTTTTATTTTGTTTGGAGTGCACTTTGGGGGTTACACCACCCTTTAACAGACGAGCCAGCCGACCCTTTACTTATGACACAGGCACACGCTTGGCGCTACTTTGTTGATGCACCTGCGGCCACAGTGCACACAATTCACAAACACAGAAAATAATTTTTTATTTTGTTTGGAGTGCACTTTGGGGGTTACAGCACCCTTTAACGGACAAGCCAGCCGGCCCTTTACTTATGGGACACAGGCGCATGCTTGGAGCTGCTCCTTTGTTGATGCATGTGCAGCCACAGTGCACACAATTCACAAACACAGAAAATAACTTTTTATTTTGTTTGGAGTGCACTTTGGGGGTTACAGCACCCTTTAACAGATGAGCCAGGCGGCCCTTTACTTATGACACAGGCACACACTTGGCGTTACTTTGTTGATGCACGTGCGGCTACTGCGCACACAATTCCCAAACACATATAAAAATATTTTTTTTTTTGGAGTGCACTTTGGGGGTTACAGCACCCTTTAATGGACAAGCCAGCCGGCCCTTGATTTATGACACAGGTGCACGCTTGGCGCTACTCTGTTGATGCACATGCGGCTACTTCGCACACAATTCACAAACAGAAAAAAAAAAAATTTTTTTTTGGAGTGCACTTTGGGGGAGCACCCCTGATGCACAGATCACCCCCTGGACAACACTACAGCACCCCTCTAGGACTACAGCCTTTATGGGACACTGCACAACAACTTGGATCAATCGAATACTGAAAACACATGCTGAGATTTAGAATTAATGGGCCTAAACTAATTGTTTAGTTTTAAAATGTAATGCAAATCACAGTCCCAAGGTTTCACAAGCCAAAATAGATGGGGATTATATGCATGCATGAAATTAAGGTATAGCCTGATGGATTGGAAAATGGTGGGTGAGTCGGTATTTCAAACAAACAAAAAAATATCCCTGGCGTAGTGACCACACTATAAATAATAAGTTGACCTAAAGCAGCTGTTGAATTAAATGGGGAAAATTTCTTAAAACTAAATGGAAAAGAAATAACATCCTGCACTGTGTCAACTTGAAAATATAAAATTATAACAATACTCTAATATCCCTTTTACACTTGCTGCAATAACCCGGGTTATTGTACGTGCGCGCGCAGTAACCCGGGTTACTGTGTAGTGTGAAAGGGCCATGTTGAACTTGAAATAAGCATTTCAACCTGGCCCTTTCAACCCTGGTAACGAGCAGGGATGAACACGGGTTCGACCCAGCTCGCGGTGTAGTGTGAAAGGGTAACCCGGGTCAATGCGACCCGGGTCCCGTTAACTGGATAGAAGGAGCCGGCGCTTAGAGATGAGATAATTTCCAAGTGTTGGCTAGGCACATGATGGCGGTGATGTCATCAACCTGGCGATAAGCCAATCAATAAGTAAAATACAGGGAAACACGAAAAAGGCTAGTTAAACATAAAATTCCTCATACTCATTATATACTTCATAAGCCCACAATTATGTCCCAGTGCCACTTCCTTCATTGACAAATAACCTCTACATCTTCAAAGTGCAGGTATGTGTAAAACTGCTTTTGCCAGTTTAGGATCAAGCCAATGCAAACACATTATTGTTAAGACAGTGTATCTTGTGATCTCTTATCAGGTTGGGAATGGGAGGCCGGCAGTCGGGTTGCCGGCCATCAAAACACAGACAGCGGCATCCTGATGCTCAGAATCCCAACAGGGACTCCATAAGTATATTAACCCTCCCCCTTCACCCCCTAGCCCTCCCTTCCTGCCTCCTCACCCTAACTCTTCCCGTTAGTGCCTAAACCTAACCCTCCCCTTTAGTGCCTAACCCTCCCACTGTAGTGCATAACCTTAACCCCCCCGCAGCCTAACCCTAACCTCTCCACCACCCCCCCATCCCCGTGGTGCCTAAACCTACCCCTCCCCTGTGTCCAAAAGCTAACCTGGCCCACTATATTCCCATTCAGGATATACTTGCCGACAATCGTGTGACCGGCCATGACGTCACATTTGGAGGCAGAGCCGGGGGCGGGGACGCGTGGTTGCATCATCGTGGCCCCGCCCCCTCTTCACAATGGTATTTTTTTTTTTGGTATTGTGAAGCAGGGGGCGAGGCCACGATGACGTGATTCAGCGGTTTTGATATCAACTCTGCAGGGGGTAGGGAGGGATGCCGGCTTCTGGGAGGATCGCCTGACTTTCCGGGGGTCGGGAGCGGCACTCGAAAATCGAGAGGCTCCCGGCCAAATCGGGAGGGTAGGCAAGCCTGATTCAGGAATCTGGCATCGGCATCTCAACTGATGTCAGGATTCCAGCGTCAGTGTTCTGGACACAAGTCGGGATTCCGGCACCGGTATTTCTACAGCCGGCATCCTCTGTGCCGGCCAATTCACTACATCCCTTCTTATCGGCTGGTAACAGCCTCCTGCAGGTTTCCACGTCCTAGCTGTTGTTGCCCGGCTTATGAGCAAGGTAATTGTAGACTTCTCAATCCAAAATGTATTTGCAGCTGCAGTTATTAAACAGGAAAATCACTGTCAATGTGAGATATAAGACAGGTGTCACTGGATGAGGATCTCCAAATACAGTGCAGGTGCCGGGTTGAATTTCAGTGATCAGTAGGAGAGGTAGGAATGGATTGAATCCTACCTCTCATATTGAATCCGATTCCACGCTTTAGGTTCCTGACTAGGGGGGTCATTCAGACCCACTCGCAAGCGGCAGTACGCTCGCAAGTGGGTCGATGTTCCCCACTGCGCATGCGCACGACGGAGGGTGCTCCGTCGTGCGCATGCGCGAGACCCGGACTGCGACAGCAAAGCTGTCGCTCTGGGTCTCACACCAAAGGGGGCGTGCTGTCGATGGTGACTGACAGCACGCCCCCTTTGGTGGGCGTGCCGGGGGCATGCCTGCCAGACGGAGACGTTCCCATGGGAACACCTACCGTCTGAAGCCGGCCCCACTGACATCACTAGTGATGTCAGTGGGAGTGATTTTGGCTCTGATAGAGCCAAAATCACTCCAGGGCTTGTGGCTGGGAAACCCGACCCCAGGGTTTCCGTCGCAAGTCCGATGGTCGCGATGGTCAAGACCATCTCGACCATCTTTTTGGACGCTCGTATATGCTGTGGGTGGTGACCCACAGCTATACGAGCGTCCAGGAGGACGCTCCATTTTAATGGAGGAGGGCCCTGATTCAGAGCGAGCGCTCTGGTCAGAGCGTCCGGCTCTGAATCAGGGCCTAGGTTCTTTGGCAAAGACACTTATCTCAAAGGACCAGCAAGTTCTATCCATACCCTCCAGCTATCCTGGTTTTGGCGGGACAGTCCTGCTTTTCGGTCGCTGTACTGTTGTCTCATCAGTGGGCCTCAGTGTCCCGTGTGGGGGAGGGGGAGTTGGGTTGGCAGTGCCAGCGGGTGACTAGATGCTGTGCATCTAAAAAGTGAGTGACAGCACTGGAAACGCCCACAGAGTGGTGTAATAAGGGCATAATCCAAGGCAACACCCCCTTCCAGCAAGGCCATGCCCGTTTTGCAGCAGATGTTGGAAAGTATGCCCTATCCCCCGGTCATTGTTTCTGGCTCCATCACTGCTGTGATGTGTGGAATTTGTCTCCGACTCTTATATGATTGAATTGCTGCAGATCCACATCCATGTGAGCACCTGCCAACATTAGGGAAGATTGATGGGAAAAGTTTAGCAGTGTTGAATTGTGTCTTCCTTGTGTACAGTGAGGAGGAACCTGGCTTGGCTGGAGTAAAGACACAGATGCAGATTGCTTAAGACAGGAAAAATCTATCAGTTTCAGAACAACCATTTCCTTTACAAAAATCCTTAACAGTTACTTAGAAGCACAGACTGTGGCAAAAGATAAGAGACCTTGGCCCAACCGATATGTTTCTCACCAGCTGACAAAAACCTCAGGCTGTGCTCTACACTTCCCTTTTTCTCGGTATATATTAGTGTGTTAAAGTGATAATGTTGCATACACTTAGCGGTGCCACAAATTTAGGGATTTAACTAAAAGTAGGCCTATCAGATCACTTGGAGCTTTAAACTCATCCAGTGCAAAGTACGATGTGGATTCAGATTCAGAGGTGGATGCAGTGTAAATATCGGATGCAAGCAGACGATTTTTGGGGTACTCCCCAGCACCCACAGTGGCCAATCTACTGCATCCCGCAGTGGAAAAAATGGGAATCGTGGTCCATATAGACGAGGTGGGGCTAAAATAATGCAAAAATGTGGGGCTTAATAACACGAGAGGCCGGGTCCCGCCCCCTCAGCTGCATCTCCTGAACGGGCTGGTGCAATGTTCAATGGTGCAAAGCAAAGGATTAGCGCAGCAGTCGGCGGGCATCCCTGTATGAATCCCATAGTCTGCAGCATTAGCATAAAGGCACAGTTGCGGCAGAATTACCGTTCACCTCTGAATCAGGCCCGGAAACTGTTATATTGATAATTGTCTTATGAGGAAAATACTATTTTATTGATATATTAGTGGGAAATGTTTACTTTAATTTTATTATAAGAGCTATATTACTAATTAAAGGGGCAATATTATTTATTCATTAAAGGGGCAATATTAATGAATTGGTGTTTAAAACTGCTTTATGGGATTTTATGTCAGTTTGGTCAAAATCCCACTGGGGCAGGGACTGATGTGCAAATATTCTCTCTGTAAAGCGCTGAGGAATATGTGTGCCCTATATAAATAGAAAAGTAATAAATAAATAAATTAATTATAAAACACCCATAAAACTGAGGTAAACAGACAAAACCCCATCAAAACTGCTGAATAGTAAATACTGTACAGTGGTTTGGTGCTTTAATTTCCTGGCGATGTGCAGTGGTTTCAAAACTCCTGAAAAACCGGAGCTTAGTGAATTTACCCCTAGATATTTTTTCCACTCTCAGAATAGAAAACCCAACTTTACTAAATGGTGGGGTTCGAACTCGCTGCAAACCTGCTGTGGTCCCGTCCAACTGAATTACCTGATTCTGGAAAGCGTTTGAAGAAAGCACTGCACAGATCAATATGATCTTGATAACTTACAAATCCATTGAAACAGGTCTTCTTTGACCCATGTAGTATCCATGATCTTTGCAAAACAAAAACAAGATGTGACTGCTCCCTTCAGGAGCCATGGAGTAACTGAGAGGCCAGCTTTCAAAGAGATGAATGGGGCAGTGCTGAATGGTCAAGCTCAGCAGTCCCCACGCTCTGACCAATCAGTGTGGCCCCTATTTATTATAATAGACTTAGCTTAAAAGCCCATGGCTGGTTATGAAATTGCAGGGGATTTTTTGTTCAGTTTTTATCTATTTGTACACATAAAAGCCTGCACAGATCTCAGGGATCTCTGCAGGCTTGCAAACCACAGTGGTATTGTGGCGCAATCGCAGTGGGATTAAGGCAGGATCAGGGGTTTTGGAGTTCTAATAAGAAGGTCAAAACGGCCTTTAGTAAATGTTGTATTTTTTTGCTCTAGAGCCCGCCACCAACCTGCAGTGGTCAGGGATGGACTAGGGCAGCAGAACAGCATTGGCATCCCTCTCTGCACAAGGAAAAGGGGCATGGCCTCGTATGGTGTGGCCACACCTCACACGCATGCCGCAAGCCCTGAGCTGTGCAATCCTCGGATGAACGTACAACTCTAAATCAGGCCCCCTGTCCTTCTGCCTGCTGGCTGAACATAGCACTGACAGGCGGAGCTGCCTGATCAGGCTTTCTGTCTTGCAAGCCCTGATGGTGAGTTCTAGCAAGTTTGAAATGACAGCAAATCTGCCTCTGAAAATATTGCCCTATGTTTTTGTAACCTGTAGCAGAGTGGCCTACACAAAGTTCGAGTGGTAAAGGGTGGCTTTCTTTTTTTACTCTTCCCACTTGCCCATTTGAAGCAGTAAGCTGTGTTGTAGGTTACCCACTCTCCTCAATGGCATCCCTCCCCGTGGTGACACCCGGTGCGGATAGGATAGTGCAAAAAGAGGACGTGGTTTTGGTTTTGTGGGTAGAGGGCGTGGCCTCATGACCCAAACCCCCATTTTAGTCATTTTGGGGGATCCCGGAGATGTGGACTGCCCCCGTAGACCAGTCTGTGTGCAGCGCCGGCTCCCTTACTGTGTCAGGAGCTGAGTGCTGGTGTAACTCCTCAGCGGGTTACATCCGGGTGCAGCTTGTGATGCCACTGCCTCTCCTGAAGAGAGCAAGTTCACAAGGTAGGATGATTGGTGACACCACACGATCCAGCATTTCAAGAAGGGAGAAGAGGAGGATTAGGGGTACATTTACTAAAGGTCAATTTTATTTGATTTTAATCTTTCTAAATCACACATTTACTAACACTTAAAAGAAAACAAATCAAAAATTGTCTGTTAGTAAATGTGTGATTTAGGCCCAGAAAAAAAACATAGATGTTGGATCGATTTGAAATCGATTAAAATCGGTCTTGGTAAATATACTCCTTACACTGGATAGAGCATTTTTTTACATTTATTTTTCATAAATATCCAGTTATTTCAGGCCCCTGAAATTCCAGGACAGTAACAAAAGTGGTGTGTCCCATGCCAGTGCTCCCATCTGCCATTGCTCTGCTGGCACCCATTCACCACTTTCACCAGAAGTAGAAAGCAAGGCGCCTGGATTTCTGAATCCTGCGGTACTCAATAGTAACATTGTGACGCTGGTCAATGACCCACTGCCATTAAGAGTGATTATTGGGGGGAAGGAGGGAGCATATGCTTGGGCATACAGATAAGGGAGGGGAGAAGCAGAGCACACAAGAGTCTGGATAACAGTAGGGGTAGCTGGGGTGGTTGCCCAGGGACCCCACACATAGTAACATCACAGTGTAGGGAGCACATTAGTCAGAGAGGAAACTAGGATTTTTGTCACCCCACCCCCCAAAAAAGAAAAAAATAATAACCCTAAAGAGAACGATCTCTGCCCGCGCTCTCAAAAAGGTTTGTGGTTTCATGACACAGTAATGCCCCTTACACATTATCCCACATTAAGTACTGCCCCTTATAACCAGAGATGAGCGGGTTCGGATCTCAGAGAACCGAACCCACCTGAATTTTGAGATCCGGGACGAGAAGCGAACATGCATTCTGTTCCTCCGCCGGCTCTGGATCTCAACCAAGGCAGCGAACTTTCATCTTCATATATAAGGGACCACACGGCGGCCGTCATTTCACTCCGGCTGTGGAGACTAAACAGGAAGGCTGGGAGGTACTTACCTGTGCTGGTGATATGCTGGTGCTGTGCTGTCGCTGTGCTGTCTGCTGTGTCCTGGGCTGGTGCACTGCTGATCCATCTGGTGCTGTCACTGCTGTGCTGTCTACTGTGTCCATCTGGGCTGGTGCTGTTGCTGATCCATCTGGGCTGGTGCTGTGCTGTCTGCTGCATCCATCTGGGCTGTTGCTGATCCATCTGGGCTGGTGCTGTGCTGTCTGCTGTGTCCATCTGGCTGGTGCTGATCTATCTGGGCTGGTGCTGTCTGCTGTGTCCATCTGGGTTGGTGCTGTTGCTAATCCATCTGGGCTGGTGCTGATCCATGTGGGCTGGTGCTGTGCTGTCTTCTGCGTCCATCTGGGCTGGTGCTGATCCATCTGGGCTGGTGCTGTGCTTTCTGCTGCGTCCATCTGGGCCCAAGTTCTGGACCTGAAGATAAAAAAAAAATATACTGTCTTTTTATTTTTTTCCTGTGTGTGCGTGTTAGCCTCACAAGATACAGCAAGTCAGCAATGCAACCTAGTGCTACCCAAATTCAGTTGTCATCAATCTGTGCTCTGGGCCCAAGTTCTGGACGTGAAAAAAAATAAAAGTGTCTTTTTTGTCTAATATTTGTCTGTGTGTGTGTGTGCATGTTAGGCTTAGCCACACAAGATACAGCAAGTCAGCAAAGCAACCTAGTGCTGCCCGACTCCAGTCGTCATCAATCTGTGCTCTGGGGCCCAAGTTCTGGCCGCGAAAAAATAAATAATAAAAAAGTGTATTTTTTTGTGTAATATTTTTTTGTGTGTGTGTTAGGCTTAGCTGCACAAGATACAGCAAGTCAGCAATGCAACCTAATGCTGCCCGACTCCAGCGCTCTGGGCCCAAGTTCTGGACCTGGAATTTTTTTAAAAAAAGTTTGTCTAGTATTTGTCTGTGTGTGTGTGTTAGGCTTAGCCGCACAAGATACAGCCAGCAACACAAGATGCAACCTAGTTCTCGTCGACTCCAGTCATCATCAATCGGTGCTCCGGGCCCAAGTTGTGGATTGGCAAAAAAAATAAAACAGTGTATTTTTTTCTCAAATTTTCTTCTGTGTGCGCACGACTGCACGTGTGTGAATTTTGTAACCGCACCTTGGCTACACTATTGGTGCTTGTGACACTGCTTCAAAACCACAGAAAATATAGAGGGCTGTCACATGACAGGAGACCCAGTTCAAGAACCACATGTTGTAGCTGTCGCCAGCAGTGCAAGGCCGTCAACTTCCTCGTCTTCTATGAAGGCTCATGCCCCAGGGCTTAAGTCACGCCATCGATATGGTAAAGCAAGTTTTACTGAAGTTAAAAAAAAATTGAAAGGAAGTTTGCCTTTAGATAAACAAAAATTTGGAATATGTCATTCACTACACGAAGTGGCAAGGAAAGGATAAGGCATTGGCCTTTCTTTATGAAGTGCTGAGTCTGATAGCCTTTCTGCTTGTAGTAGTAGTGGTGGTGGTCCAATTAAAAATTTGAAAGTTGTTAAGACAGCTCCAGAAAAACCAACTGTGTGCCCTGAGAAATCGAAATCACAAATCCCCGAGGAGAGTGCAAGTGTGTCCGCGGTTGCCATGTGTGAGCCAGACCTAAATACTAGTGTACTGGAGGGCTGTCGCTAAGGATGATGAGGATGTTGATGATGAAGATGTTGGTGATGAGGATGTTGATGATGAAGATGTTGGTGATGAGGATGTTGATGCCGAGGATGTCCTTTGTGTAAGTAAGGTAACGGCTGTTGCCCATGGATTGAAAAAGCCAAAGCCCATTGTTGTCATGCCGGGGCAAAAGACAATAAAATCCACTTCTCACGTGTGGAATTATTTCCAACCCAATCTGGACAACAGTTGTCAAGCCATATGTACCCATTGCCAAGCAAGAGTGAGTAGAGGGAGGGACCTAAACCACCTAGGAACTCCCTCCTTGTTACGTCACTTGGAGAGCATTCATCAAATATCAAAGTGTATGTCGCCAAGTTCCAAAACTCAAAACGTAACAAGTCCAGTGTCACCTACCTGCTCCTGCTGCATTCAATGTTGTTATTTGAAGCATGATTGACTCCTCTCCTATCCGTGATTCCTCAGAAGGATCCTTGATGACTACGCCTGTTGCTGCTGCTGTTGCTGTGAGTGGATCTTCATCCCAGAAGGGGACCAGGAGGAAGAGTAGTCTCCTGTAGTGTATCCTCCAAAAAACAATTAACTGTCAAACAATCGTTTGCAAGGGCAAACAAGTATGACAGCAATCACCCAATTGCACAGCGGATTACTGACGCCATAACAGCTATGCTGGTATTAGATGTGCATCCAGTATATGCCCTTACTGCAGTGGTTTTTTAACAGTTAATTGAGGTCCAGTGTCCTTGCTACCAGATCCCTTCTAGATTCCACTTTGCTAGAACAGCAATTCCAAGTCTGTACAAGGACATTAAAAAAAACCTTATTAATGTCCTCCGAAATGCCGTTGTACCCACTTTCCACTTGACCACTGTGATATGTGGACAAGTGGGACAGGGCAAACTAAGGATTACATGACTGTGACAGCCCACTGGGTAGGTGTATTGCCTACAACAGCAGCAGCAGCAGCAACATCTACCAAAAGATAGCTGATACAGAGGCAGGCTACTCTTTGTATAACTGGTTTCACTAAGAGGCATACCGATGAGAACCTCTTAGAAAAACTCAGGGAAATCATTGCTAAATGGCTTACCCCACTTGGACTCTCCTCAGGATTTGTGATTTCGGACATTGCCACCAATATTGTGAGAGCATTACATGTGGGTGAATTCCAACACGTCCCATGTTTTGCTCACACAATTAATTTGGTGGTGCAAATTTTTTTAAAAATGACATGGGCGTGCAGGAGATGCTCTCTGTGGCCCGCAAAATATGCTGTCATTTTAGACATTTGGCAAACGCTTGTCGAAGATTGCATGACCAGCATGTACTGTTAAATTTGCCCTGCCATCAGCTGAAGCAAGAGGAAGTAACTCGGTGGAATTCTACCCTCTATATGCTTCAGCGGATGGAGGAATAGAAAAAGGCCATCCAGGGCTATACAACGGCCTATGACATAGGCCGTGGAGAGGGAATGCACCTTACTCAAGCACAGTGGAGAATAATTTCCGTGTTGTTCAAGGTTCTCAAACCCTTTGAACTTGCCACACGTGAAGTTAGTTCAGACACTGCCAGCTTGAGTCAGGTCATTTCCCTCATCAAACTTTTGCAAAAACAACAGGAGAAACTGAAGGAGGAACTGAAACGGAGCGACTGCACAAGGTATGTCGGACTGGTGGATCAAGCCCTTGCTTCACTTCACCAGGATCCAAGAGTCGTCAATCTATTGAAATCTGAAAAATATATTTTGGCGACCATCCTAGGTTTAAGTCCTACCTTGTGAGTTTTTTTCCAACAGACCGAAATCTAAAACTATGCAAAGAGCTGTTGGTAAAATAATTGTCAGCTGCAGCCACATGTGAAACGACCATCATCTCCTCCTTCAGTTTCTTACAGAATGCCTGCTGGTCATGCAGATCATTCACCAAAAAATGACATCTGGTCGGACCTGAGAGAACTGCCTACTAGTGACATGTCTTCTACAATAAATATGTGTGATACGGTCTCCATTCACGGAATGGTGGAGGACTATTTCAGAGATAACATCCTAATAGGAATGTCAGACAGTCCCTTTCAGTACTGTCAGGAAAAAGAGGTAATTTTGAGGACCATACACAAACTGGCTTTGCATTACTTAAGTTGCCCACCCTCCAGTGTGTACTCCGAAAGAGTTTTCAGTGCAGCTGGCAACCTTTTCAGTGATCGGCATAGAAGGTTACTTCCTCAAAATGTGGAAAAGATGATGTTCATTCAAATGAATTACAATTTCCACGAGGAAGACGTCTACCAACAATGACATCAAAACATTACAGAGGGACCTATGGTGGATTCCAGCGGGGACTAATTAATATTGTGTGAAGAAGAGGATGTACACACTGATGGGGAGGACGAGGATGACGACAACTTGTAATGTAAAGCCAGTTTGTGTATGTGATCACTTTCATTTCCATGTCCAATGCACATTGGCAGTTTGGTTTGTTTGGACCCCCATAAAAAACAATAATTTCAGCCACAATTGGCAGTCCTTGTTGCTGAAATGATTTGTTTGTTAAACTGTGAATGCCATGTTTCGTATACAACATAAGGGTGGGTGGAAGGGCCCAAGGCTTATTCCATTTCGCACCTTTTTCCTTTCCAATATGTGCTGGTTGGGGCATTGCTGCCTGACATTTTAAATTAATGTTATGGTTGTTTTAGGAACCAATGATTTGTTTTTGAATTAATTTATTACCAATTTTACAGCCAGGGGCTGCACCAATGAATTTCTTTTTATTAATTATTCAGCCAGGGGCTGCACCCAATGAATTGCGTTTTACTTTTTTAATGAAATTATTATTAATTATGTAGCCCGGGGCTACACCAATGAATTGTTTTTTAATTTATTTATTATCAATTTTACAGCCAGGGACTGCACCAAATAATAGTTTTTTTAATTAATTTATTATCAATTTTACAGCCAGGGGCTGCACCAACAATCAACTATCAATTCTTCAATCCTCAAGGGTATCCCAACCATCATATTTGCACAGTCCTCAACTCTATTAATAATTATATCAATCAGTTTTGAGCCAGCAAGCTGGATGCAATCTTTTGGCCCTTTAACTAGATGAAAAAAATCAATGTTGTGAGCTGTGAGGTGGTCAAAATTGACTGTAAACAAGTGGAAATAAATGTTATCGAGGTTATTTATACTGTAGGTACAAAAAAGGCCCATTTTATGTGATTTTAGCTGTTTTTTTTATTTTTTAAGAAAAAATCCAGATCCAAAACCAAAACATGAAAACAAAACACGGAGGTGAGGTTTTGGCAAAACCAATCCAGATCCAAAACCAGGGGAGATCCAGATACAAGACCAAAACACGGGGGTCGGCGCACGTCTCTACTTATAACACATTATACCACGGTAATGTCACAGCATGCCCTGCACAGGTGCTGCAGACATTTTTATATCTCTTCAGTCTCTTCGGAAAATTATATGTAATGTGCCATCTGTCTTTTGCAAATGCTCTTTACATTCCTAGGGGCCACAATGAGGCAACCTGTGCATCCCAGGTGCTGGGGCTTACAGTGCATTTTGAGACTTGTAGTTCCTCAGCAGCCACAGGCTGCAATTATTCTTTATTAGGCAATCAGAATGTGGCTGTAGATCACCACCTCTCGGCTCCTGTCTCTTTCCCTCCATGCCTCTGGACCTCAGCCCCTCCATTTGTGTCAGTGTCTCTCAATTGTCATAGGATAGCACGAACAATGACCACACCATGTCAATACCCCCCACAGCCGCCACTGGTCATGCTTAGACTGCTCCGTCTGCCCTGTCTGACTGGTTGCTGTTCCCCTTCCCTATGTTTCTGTTACTCTTACCGCACGGTGCTGCTGCTTTTTCATCGGCTCAGCAACACTTGAGGCCAGGCTGGTGGTGGGTCCTAGTGCCTGCCGCCGTCTCTATAAAATTTGATGGAGACAACAGCACTGCTGCTGCTCTCCTTAAAAAAAAAGCCAGAAGCGACAGGGGAGACACGGGTCTGCATGCCCCCACTGGATCCGCCTATGCCTGCAATCGCCAGGGCCCCGTTGGCAGCCTGTCTAGCGCCCCCTCAAGTCCAGCGTCCGGGCACGTGCCCCGCTAGCACACCTCCAGGTGCGACCTTGCTTTGGCATATGTGAACTGGGGATTCTGTTGTCACGACCAGGGTTTCTCGGCATGGCGGTCAGCGGGTGATACCTTGAGGACGCTATGGCGAGGTGCATCTGGCGGTGGCGCTGGTGCCTGGCGGAGTGCATTGGCTGTGCATAGCCCTGTGCAGGCATTCTGTCACTCTGGACTGGTTAGACCTGGTGGTGCTTCCATTCCGCTCTGGCATGGGCACCGCCATCTTGCCTCCGGTCATGTGACCTAGTCGCTCTATCCTGGTGTGTCACATGCTCCTCTCTGAACAGTCACGGCTGAACACAGGGGATTTAAGGGAGTTCAGAGCTCCCTTGCATGGCCAGTGCAACGTGTTTCTCAGCGCAAGCTGAAAGAGAGTTCCTGAGCTTGTCCGCCTGCCTGTTGGATCTCTGCCTAAGCCTGCTTTACCTGACCTGCTCCATACCCTGCTGGAATCCCCTGCCTCCTCCAATTACCTCTCCCATTGCATGAGTTCCTGTGTCAGCTGTTACCCTGCACCCTGCCTCCACTTGCATTTCCTCTGGATATTATTCACTTCAGCCTGCAACTCCCTTCAGTCTGGAATTCACTTCAGCCTGCAAATTCACTTCAGCCTGCACACTCCCTTCAGTCTGCAATTCATTTCAGCCTCACGAAACCTGTATACTGGACTGTTCCTGCCTGTCACTATCTGGACATTCTCCCATTAGCTTCACTACAGTTCTCAAGTGCACTTCAGTGCTATACCTGGACTTTTTCTTTTGCCATTTCCATGTCTACTAAGCCACTCATTAAAAGTTTCACATTTTCATTTAAATCTGCTTCTGTGTCTGCTCCTATCACCACCCCGGGTCCACAACAAAACCAGAACCTCACATCTGTGTGGCATAATGTGAACTGGGGAACTACAGCATGTTGAATACATTTGTGATGATGAGAGTATTTACACATTATACTTTTTCATAACATCACCAGTATATCTTTTCCCAAATTTATTGTTATGGGGCCCACAAGTTTGTTGCCCTGGGGTCCACACAAACCTTAATCCAGCCTGAAAATGGAACCAACAGTTGAGGGAATAGAATAAGACAGAACATATAGACATGGGAGGGGGAGGCTTATTGTAACTCATACAGATATAGGGGTGTGAGAACAATACATAACATACAGGTGAGGGGGGTGCATAATACAGAACATATAGACATGAGAGAGGGAGGCTTAGTGTAACTCATACAGATATAGGGGTGTGAGAACAATACATAACATATAGGTGAGGGAGCTGCATAATACAGAACATATAGACATGAGAGAGGAAGGCTTAGTGTAACTCATACAGATATAGGGGTGTGAGAACAATACATAACATATAGGTGATGGAGCTGCATAATACAGAACATATAGACATGGGAGGGGGAGGCTTAGTGTAACACATACAGATATAGGGGTGTGAGAACAATACATAACATATAGGTGAGGGGGCTGCATAATACAGAACATATAGACATGAGAGAGGGAGGCTTAGTGTAACTCATACAGATATAGGGGTGTGAGAACAATACATAACATATAGGTGAGGGAGCTGCATAATACAGAACATATAGACATGGGAGGGGGAGGCTTAGTGTAACTCATACAGATATAGGGGTGTGAGAACAATACATAACATATAGGTGAGGGGGCTGCATAATACAGAACATATAGACATGAGAGAGGGAGGCTTAGTGTAACTCATACAGATATAGGGGTGTGAGAACAATACATAACATATAGGTGAGGGAGCTGCATAATACAGAACATATAGACATGGGAGGGGGAGGCTTAGTGTAACTCATACAGATATAGGGGTGTGAGAACAATACATAACATATAGGTGAGGGGGCTGCATAATACAGAACATATAGACATGGGAGGGGGAGGCTTAGTGTAACTCATACAGATATAGGGGTGTGAGAACAATACATAACATATAGGTGAGGGGGCTGCATAATACAGAACATATAGACATGGGAGTGGGAAGCTTAGTGTAACTCATACAGATATAGGGGTGTGAGAACAATACATAACATATAGGTGAGGGAGCTGCATAATACAGAACATATAGACATGGGAGAGGGAGGCTTAGTGTAACTCATACAGATATAGGGGTGTGAGAACAATACATAACATATAGGTGAGGGGGGTGCATAATACAAAACATATAGACATGAGAGAGGGAGGCTTAGTGTATCACATATAGATATAAGGGTGTGAGAACAATACATAACATACAGACATAGAGCAGCACATACAGACGTATGGAATAACGAAAAATAAGACAAAGAAAAATAAATTGTACATATCTCTATTTTATGCATACTTGCCTACTTTAAGTTTTTCCTCGCTGGAGAAGTCCAGGAGGAATAAGCAGCTGGGCGGCAGGGCCGGATGGTTCACATCGCTAAACTCCCGTCCCTTACGATAAATTACTGCGATTACAGCATATTTAACTATAGAATCTGGTCATTAAGCTTCGCCCCCTACTCGTCCGGTTGCCGATGCCCAGGATAATTCTCGGTGTTCTGCCCACTTCTCTAGGAAGAGGAGAGGTGCCTATTCTTCGAGAGGTGTGGGGGGGTTACCCAAAAAATGTTGCGCCTCCCGCAGTTCCCGGGAGAGTAGGCAAGTATGATTTTATGACTGCACTATTAATGTTAATAATAAAGGAGATATAATATCAAATATATATACCTCAAAACATCTAATAGAGAAAGTAAAGTTGTCAAATTAGAAATTGATTTATTAGTTGACCCCATTTACCTTCTCTATCAGATGTTTTATGATATATATATATATATATATATATATATATAGCCTTTCTTATAGTAACATTGCTATTGCAGTTATAATATTGTATATGTGTGTGTCCATGTATATGTATATTTGTGCAATTTTTGTGAACCCCCTCTAGAACGGCCTAACCCTGTGCCACAGGCCAATGTTGAAATACAGCAACAGCCTCAGGTTGATAATAAGCTTCAGAGTGATACAGCCAGCATGAGGAGAAAATAATCAAGTCTACTGAGAGATAGGTGACAATTTCATTTAAGTAATGAAAATGTTACACAATTTTCTTTTGGTGCTGACTTTTTGTCATATTTTGGAAAGGGTATTTGTGTGTCTGTATACGGTCAGGACATGATGGTGAGTGAGGTGTATTTATGTGGTGAGGAATGGTGTCGGGAAGTGATGCCATTTCAAACACTGCCAAACATATATGGCTGGGACTCACTGGCAGTTGGTGCAGCTCCCCTATTTGAATTTTGGACTGCGCTACAGCCCAAACCTTGGAGCCGCCACTGCATGGGATTGGGGAGTGATGGTGATGTACCCGCAAGGTTCACCTCAATTAACCTTGCAGTTTGGCTTAAGGAATACTAGGTGAGTATGTGTGATAGTGAGTGTGTATGTGAGTGTGCATGTATGTTTAAATAAAATTGTACTATCACGGTGTACTATATTTTGCAGGTGAACTACAAGCGGGCCTGTAATGCTCCGCATCCTGGTACTTGTGAAGTACCAGCATGTGGGGGAGGATTGCTGGGACCTGTAGTACTATTGCAAAAGACAATATTTACACTTCTATCTTTTACTTCACATTTACACTATCAACCCGGCACCCACAGGTCAGGGGTGTCAGGGATAGCCCAGGGCTATCAGCCCAGGCCTGGGGTGTTATTGGGGGGGACTACACCTCCCCAGGGATCCCTGGCCTGGGCTGACTAGCGGTCAGGGGTAATGCTTTGGCGGGGGGACCCGGTGAAAGGGTTTCCCTGGCTGTGGAATTACCCCCCTGCTAGAAAGATTCTAAGTGCGGGTTATGGAAAATATAGGGGACCCCTACTCATTTTGTCCCCTGTATTTCCATAACCAGGACTGAATCAGAAAAGCCCTGTGCTGGTACTTATAATACAGGGGACCTCTACACATTTTGTCCCCTGTATTTTAAAAACCAGCACAGGCTGTACAGAGCCCAGGGCTGGTTATGCTAATTGGGAGGGGGTGCACGTCTCTTTTTTTTTATTTTTATATGTACACATACACACAGAAACATGCACCTATCTCATGGATATGTGTATGTTTCTGTATTACTCTGATCTGCTCAGGAAAACTCGCTATCCTGTAGCTGGTCTATTGTTATTGCGATTTCTCAGGCAGTAATATGTGCGACTTATGCACTCGCAATTACATTGTACGAGTTCTATCTTGAGAATGGGAAAATATCTGGATGCGAGATGCTTTTTTGTGAGTTATAGTAAAGCATGAAAAATGCAAGTTTTACTATAGTCGCACCCTATTACATTTGCGAGTGAGTAAAAAATGCAATTTTTACTATAGTCGCACCCTATTACATTTGCAAGTGAGTAAAAAATTTGAGTTTTACTATAGTCGCACCCTTACATTTGCGAGTAAGTAAAAAATGTGAGTTTAGCGCTAAACTCACATTTCTTTCAAAAAATTGCTACCTATTACATTTGGCCCATGGTGTCAGATAGTAGTGGTGAGCAAGGGGTATTTCAGTGGAGTGGTTTTGTGTTAGGATTATTTAAGTGGGTGACTCATACTTTCCGACTCTCCTGCAATGGATTGGAGGCTTACTAAAATCTGGTGGCACTCCCGGCGTCGGCAAGAGAGGGCAAGTCTCCCGGGCTGGCCGCCACCCTTTCCACACTTCCCCTCACACTACCCCCATTTACCTGGCAAAAGTGGAGCCGATGACAGGTTTTGCTCTGAATCGCGTCACCGTAGCCCCTCCCCCCGCTTTACAATTCCGGGAATCTCTGCATTGTATAGCGGGGGGCGGGGCCTGATGATGCGATTGTGCTTCCACACCCTGCACCGCCAACTATTGCCATCGCTAAGCTGCCTGCAGGGCCAACATGGCTGACCCTTCTGGAGGGGTAAGCCAGAAGGTTGCCATGACATGTATGGGGTGAGATATAGTCATGGTGAGTGAGAGGTATTAAAGTGTATGAGACATGGTATTTGTGAATAGCAGTGGGAAAACGGTACTGTGTACTGTGTACTGCATTGATGGATGGGAGAGAGGTATATCAGTGGGTGGGTGGTGTATTTGGAGAGGGGTAAGAGTGGTGTAGTACAGACAGCAATACCTGAGTGTGCATTGATATTTTCTGTGTCTCTGCTATTCACTGTAAGATACATGCTCCATGTAATAGTGAAGAAGACATTACAGAATTACAGGCAGGGGCTGTATCATAATCACAGAAACAGCACTGATAGATTGCCCAAAATGCTAATAGAGCCATAGCTAAGGCGGCATGATATGTGCCCCACCACCAGGGTGATTTCTATTTGCCGACCAAAATAGGAGGGGGCAGTGTTCTTTCTTATCTGGGTCACTAAAATGCTACTCAGAAGTCATTCATAATTATTCTCAGGATTGCTGGGTTTTTTTCTTATCGACTGGTCATTACAAATAATGAAGCAATTACCATGAACATAGGAAGTTAATCACCCAAACCCAGAGTTAATTTAGTAATTAGTCTGGTGAATTAAACCTATTCCTAATAAAGTGGTTCCTTTCTATACGTCAGTGTAACAGAGTAATTTCACTCACTGGTCAAAGTGCAGGACATAAATGAAAGCAGTGATGTCTCAATCATAGTACAATGCTTGTTACCTGCAACCACTCCCTTTGTCTCTTAAGTACAAAGACATTGCTGAAATGCTGAATATATAACAAAGTATATTACACCACGTATTGGATATCTGAGGTCACTAAACTGTTATCACTGTCATTAAAAGCACATACTTACGTACTACCTCCACCCTTCTGTCATTTACGTTCAGAATTTCTTAGGATACTACTGTCTATCAACTAGAGAGGAGCGGGTTCGGATCTAAGAGATCTGAACTAGGGGTGTGCACCGGCCACTTTTCGTGTTTTGTGTTTTGGTTTTGGATCTGGATTGGTTTTGACAAAACCACCCTTCCGTGTTTTGGGTTCTGGGTTTTGTGTTTTGGATCTGTATTTTTTTGAAAAAAAGCATAAAAACAGCTAAAATCACAGAATTTGTAGGTTTTTCTGCTCCTATGCTATTATTAACCTCAATAACCTTAATTTCCACTCATTTCCAGTCTATTCTGAACACCTCACACCTCACAATAGTGTTTTTATGTCCAAAAGGTTGCACCGAGGTAGCTGGATGACTATGCTAAGCGACACGAGTGGGCGGCACAAACACGTGACCCATCTAGGAGTGACACTGCAGTGGCAGGCAGGATGGCAGTTAGAAAAACTAGGCCCCAAACTGTACATAATGCAAAGAAAAAAAGAGGTGCAAGATGGAATTGTCCTTGGGCCCTCCCACCCACCCTTATGTTGTATAAACAGGACATGCACACTTTAACAAATCAATCATTTCAGCGCCAGGGTCTGCCACACAACTGTGGCTGAAATGATTGGTTCGTTTGGGCCCCCACAAAACAAGCTGGCAATTAATGTGTCCCTGCACAAACTGGCTCTACAGAGGCAAGATGTCATCCTCATCCTCCTCATCCACCGATTCCTCACCCTCTTCAGTGTGTACATCCTCATCCTCACAAAGTATTAACTCGTCCCCACTTGAATCCACCACCACAGGTCCCTCTGTACCTTCTGGAGGCTGGTCTCCCTGGAAGAGCTGATAATTCATTTTGATGAACATCATCTTCTCCACATTCTGTGGAAGCAACCTCCTACGCCTTTCGCTGACAAGGTTCCCGGCTGCACTAAACACTCTTTCGGAGTACACACTGGAGGGGGGGCAACTCAGGTAAAATAGAGCCAGTTTGTACAGGGGCCTCCAAATTGCCTCTTTTTCCTGCCAGTACAGGTATGGACTGTCTGACATGCCTACTTGGATGCTGTCACCGATGTAATCCTCCACCATTCTGTCAATGGTGACAGTATCATATGCAGTGACAGTAGACATGTCAGAAATTGTTGCCAGGTCCTTCAGTCCGGACCAGATGTCCAAACTTGGTCCTGCCTGCCCTGCATCACCGCCAGCGGGTTGCTTAGGATACCTAAGTTTTTTCCTGGCAGCCCCAGTTGCGGGAGAAAATGAAGAAGGAGCCGTTGACGTGTCACGTTCCGCTTCAGCTGACAGTGTGTTCACCAGCAGGTCTTTGCACCTCTGCAGGCTTGTGTCGGCCGGAAAGAGAGACACCACATAGGCTTTAAACCTAGGATCGAGCACGGTGGCCAAAATGTAGTGGTCTGATTTCAACAGATTGACCACCCTGGAATCCTGGCAAAGCGAATGAAGGGCTTCATCCACAAGTCCCACATGCCAAGCGGAATCGCTCCGTCTTAGCTCCTCCTTCACTTTCTCCAGCTGCTTCTGCAAAAGCCTGATGAGGGGAATGACCTGACTCAAGCTGGCAGTGTCTGAACTGACTTCACGTGTGGCAAGTTCGAAGGGCTGAAGAACCTTGCACAACACGGAAATCATTCTCCACTGCGCTTGAGTCAGGTGCATACCCCCTCCTTTGCCTATGTCATAGGTGGATGTATAGGCTTGTATGGCCTTTTGCTGCTCCTCCATCCTCTGAAGCATATAGAGGGTTGAGTTCCACCGCGTCACAACCTCTTGCTTCAGGTGATGGCGGGGCAGGTTCAAGAGTGTTTGCTGGCGCTCCAGTCTTCGGCACGCAGTCGCTGAATGGCGAAAGTGGCCAGAAATTTTTCGGGCCACCCAAAGCGTCTCCTGCACGCCCCTGTCGCTTTTCAGAAAATTCTGCACCACCAAGTTTATTGTGTGAGCAAAACATGGGACGTGCTGGAATTTGCCCAGATGTAATGCCCGCACAATATTGGTGGCGTTGTCAGATATCACAAATCCCCAGGAGAGTCTAAGTGGGGTAAGCCACTGGGCGATGATTTCCCTCAGTTTCTCTAAGAGGTTGTCGGCGGTGTGCCTCTTACTGAAACCGGTGATACACAGCGTAGCCTGCCTTGTAACGAGCTGGCGTTTCTGAGATGCTGCTACTGGTGACGCTGCTGCTGTTGCTGCGTAAGGTGATACATCTACCCAGTGGGCTGTCACAGTCATATAGTCCTTAGTCTGCCCTGTTCCACTTGTCCACATGTCCGTGGTTAAGTGGACATTGTGTACAACGGCATTTTTCAGGACACTGAGGACACTTTTTCTGACGTTTCTGTACAGTCTCGGTATCGCCTGCCTAGTGAAGTGGAATCTAGACGGGATTTGGAACCGGGGACACACTACCTCCATCAATTGTCTAAATCCCACTGCACTAATGGCGGATACCGGACGCACGTCTAACACCAACATAGCAGTCAAGGCCTCAGTTATATGTTTTGCTTCAGGATGACTGCTGTCGTACTTCATCCTCCTCGCTAAGGACTGTTGGAGGGTCAATTGTTTAGTAAAAGTAGTGGTGTTCCTACTTCCTCTCTGGGATGATGAACGACTCCCAGCAGCAGCAGCAACAGCAGCAGCGGCAGCAGTAGGCGTAGCAATGCAGGATCCTCCGGAGGAATCCCGGATAGGAGAGTCAGTCATGCCAGTGATATGGCCTGCAGGACTACTTCCGATCCTGACTAAGGAGGAAATTGACGAGGAGGGAGTTGACGGTGTGGTTTGCAGGCGCTTGGATACAACAGGACAACGGGATTTAGGTGTCCCTGGACTGCTTACGGTCTGAGCCAAAGTTTCTGAACTTGACAGTAACTTTTTATGAACGCGCTGCAGGTGCCGTATAAGGGAGGATGTTCCTAGGTGGTTGACGTCCCTACCCCTACTTATTTCACCTTTACATATGGTACATATGGCAAGACAGTTGTTGTCCGGATTTGGATAGAAATATTGCCAGACCAAAGAGGTGGAATGTTTGGTCTTCTGCCCAGGCATGACCGTGATGGGCTTTTTCATCCCACGGACAACAACTGTCTCCCCTGGAGCCTGATTTAAACAAACCACATCACCATCAGAATCCTCCTCGCCAACTTCCTCCTCAGCGCCAGCTACACCAGTATCCTCATCCTGTTGTACTTCAACAGTGACATCTTCAATTTGCATATCAGCAAGTGGACTGTGGGTGCTCCTTTCAGCACTTGCAGGGGGCGTGCAAATGGTGGAAAGAGCCACCTCTTCCCGTCCAGTGCTGGGAAGGTCAGGCATCGCAACCACCACCACACTTGGACTCTCTTTGGGGATTTGTGATATCTTCTTAGAAAGCACAGTTCTTCGCTGTGCTTTTGCCAGCTTAACTCTTTTGATTTTTTTAGTGGGAGGAGTGCTTCCATCGTCATGTGAAGCTGAACCACTAGTCATGAACATACTAGGGATCGACCTTAGCCGTTCCTTGCCACTCCGTGTCGTAAATGGCATATTGGCAAGTTTACGTTTCTCTTCAGCTGATTTAAATGTCTTTTTCAAGGTCATTTTCCTGAACTTTGCCATTTGGGATTGTATGTGCCCTCTACTATGACATTGGGCATCGGCCTTGGCAGACGACGTTGATGGCATGTTATCGTCTATGTCATGACTAGTGGCAGCAGCTTCAGCACTAGGAGGAAGTGGTTCTTGATCTTTCTCTATTTTATTTTTATCGGAGAAAGTTTGGTCCTCCATTTATGTTATATCGATTTGATATATACGTGCGGCTAAACACAGAAAATAAATTTTTTTTTGGTTCGGACTGGAGTGTACTTTGTGGGTTACAGCACCCTTTAACGGTCAAGCCAGCCGGCCCTTTACTTATGACACAGGCGCACTCTTGGCACTACTTTGTTGATGCACGTGCGGCTACTGCGCACACAATTCACAAACACAGAAAATAATTTTTTTTTGGTTTGGACTGGAGTGTACTTTGGGGGTTACAGCACCCTTTAACGGTCAAGCCAGCCGGCCCTTTACTTATGACACAGGCGCACGCTTGGCACTACTTTGTTGATGCACGTGCGGCTACTGCGCACACAATTCACAAACACAGAAAATAATTTTTTTTTGGTTTGGACTGGAGTGTACTTTCAGGGGTTACAGCACCCTTTAACGGTCAAGCCAGCCGGCCCTTTACTTATGACACAGGCGCACGCTTGGCACTACTTTGTTGATGCACGTGCGGCTACTGCGCACACAATTCACAAACACAGAAAATAATTTTTTTTTGGTTTGGACTGGAGTGTACTTTCGGGGGTTACAGCACCCTTTAACGGTCAAGCCAGCCGGCCCTTTACTTATGACACAGGCGCACTCTTGGCACTACTTTGTTGATGCACGTGCGGCTACTGCGCACACAATTCACAAACACAGAAAATAATTTTTTTTTAGGTTTGGACTGGAGTGTACTTTCGGGGGTTACAGCACCCTTAACGGTCAAGCCAGCCGGCCCTTTACTTATGACACAGGCGCACGCTTGGCACTACTTTGTTGATGCACGTGCGGCTACTGCACACACAATTCACAACCACAGAAAATAATTTTTTTTTGGTTTGGACTGGAGTGTACTTTCGGGGGTTACAGCACCCTTTAACGGTCAAGCCAGCCGGCCCTTTACTTATGACACAGGCGCACGCTTGGCACTACTTTGTTGATGCACGTGCGGCTACTGCGCACACAATTCACAAACACAGAAAATAATTTTTTTTTAGGTTTGGACTGGAGTGTACTTTCGGGGGTTACAGCACCCTTAACGGTCAAGCCAGCCGGCCCTTTACTTATGACACAGGCGCACGCTTGGCACTACTTTGTTGATGCACGTGCGGCTACTGCGCACACAATTCACAAACACAGAAAATTATTTTTTTTTTGGTTTGGACTGGAGTGTACTTTCGGGGGTTACAGCACCCTTAACGGTCAAGCCAGCCGGCCCTTTACTTATGACACAGGCGCACGCTTGGCACTACTTTGTTGATGCACGTGCGGCTACTGCGCACACAATTCACAAACACAGAAAATAATTTTTTTTTTGGTTTGGACTGGAGTGTACTTTCGGGGGTTACAGCACCCTTAACGGTCAAGCCAGCCGGCCCTTTACTTATGACACAGGCGAACGCTTGACACTACTTTGTTGATGCACGTGCGGCTACTGCGCACACAATTCACAAACACAGAAAATAATTTTTTTTTGGTTTGGACTGGAGTGTACTTTCAGGGGTTACAGCACCCTTTAACGGTCAAGCCAGCCGGCCCTTTACTTATGACACAGGCGCACGCTTGGCACTACTTTGTTGATGCACGTGCGGCTACTGCGCACACAATTCACAAACACAGAAAATAATTTTTTTTTGGTTTGGACTGGAGTGTACTTTCGGGGGTTACAGCACCCTTTAACGGTCAAGCCAGCCGGCCCTTTACTTATGACACAGGCGCACGCTTGGCACTACTTTGTTGATGCACGTGCGGCTACTGCGCACACAATTAACAAACACAGAAAATAATTTTTTTTTGGTTTGGACTGGAGTGTACTTTCGGGGGTTACAGCACCCTTTAACGGTCAAGCCAGCCGGCCCTTTACTTATGACACAGGCGCACGCTTGGCACTACTTTGTTGATGCACGTGCGGCTACTGCGCACACAATTCACAAACACAGAAAATAATTTTTTTTTAGGTTTGGACTGGAGTGTACTTTCGGGGGTTACAGCACCCTTAACGGTCAAGCCAGCCGGCCCTTTACTTATGACACAGGCGCACGCTTGGCACTACTTTGTTGATGCACGTGCGGCTACTGCGCACACAATTCACAAACACAGAAAATAATTTTTTTTTTGGTTTGGACTGGAGTGTACTTTCGGGGGTTACAGCACCCTTAACGGTCAAGCCAGCCGGCCCTTTACTTATGACACAGGCGCACGCTTGGCACTACTTTGTTGATGCACGTGCGGCTACTGCGCACACAATTCACAAACACAGAAAATATATTATTTTTTTAGCACTTGGGGGGAGCACCCCTGATGGACAGAGCACCCCCTGGACAACACTACAGCACCCCTTTAGGACTGGGACACTGCACAGGACTTTGGAACTGACTGCACAACACAGTCCAGCCAGCCCCTATGGACTTTGAAGTAGTGGACACAGCCCCTATTAACAACAGCAGCACAGCACAACACAGCCAGCCCCTATGGACTTTGAAGTAGTGGACAACAGCAGCACTACACTACACTACACTACACAGCACTAACTCCCACCCTCCCTCTTCACTGTCCACAGCCGAGTGAGAAAATGGCGCCGACGCGGGTACCTTATATAGGATCCAAAACCCGCGAGACTCGGAAGGCGGGATGATGACGTTTTGCCTCGATGTCAGATCCGAGTCAGGCGGGAAAAGTCGAGCCTGACTCGGATCGGACTCGGATCGGGGGGGCTCGGGGGGGTTCGGATTTCAGAAATCCGAATCCGCTCACCCCTAATATATATATATATATGTGAATGATATTAGTAGCCTGTGTTTTAGGTTTTGTGGCTTCTACACATCCATGGAATGTTTTCCTGGAAATAATTGGGTCACTGTAGCATATAATATTATGGAATCTACTGTGTTAGAAACTCTTTGTCCATTATTTTTTCTGTGATCCATATTTAATGGAAATTATTTGGCCTTTGAATTTTTTAAATGCTTTTTACTTTTATAATCTCAACCTAAGAGTTGTAGAAGCAAGTAGCAGTCAGGGGGCCTGATTCAGCATTGCATGTAAGTGATTATCGGGAATCTGCATGTGCGCAGGACCCTTTCTGTGCATGTACAGAACGTGACCTGCACAATTGCACACAGGCCCTGCTGTTTCTCCAATACCCCCGTTTTCCTGGAGTGGCAAGGCCAGGATCTGCGTCCACAGTTTACTGGCCATGCAAGCTGGCCAGCCTGTGTAAGCTGAGCCTGGGCTTACTCAGCTGGCCGGTACGGTCCACCATCGCCATCAATGGTCGCGATGGTTATCCCAGCCTGCAATGTTGGTCGCAGTGCTGGGATCGCAAATGCTGCAGGCGGTGTCAGACACCTCCTGCAACATTTGCAAGGACAGAATTGCACAGCTGCTTGTGTGCGGCTTTGCAATTCCGTCCTCTGCTGCATCAGCCTCAGGTTCCCATACTCTATTTCAGTAGTAAAGCTCTGTGATTCTCCAATTGCTGTGTAAATATAGGTACCAGCATGTACTATCAGTCTCTGATACGGTGATTTTCAACCTTTTTCAACGTGCAGCGCACCGATCACGATGGTAAACTCATAAGCATACTTACCTACTCGATTCAGCAGAAAATTGGGTTGCGCTCCCGGACTCCTGGAAAAGGAGGACGCTTCGAAAAAAAAAAAAAAAACGCCCTGATTCAGAGCGGGCGCTCGTTCAGAGCGTCCGGCTCTGAATCAGGCCCCCTGTCTCTTTCTCTCTAGCTCACATACTGTACACACTCTGTCACTTTGTTTCAATAAATGTTCCTGCCCTTATGTAGCGTAACTGCTCCTTTCTGTCATTCCCATCCCACTGAGGGGGAAAGAGTGTCATCACCAGCCCTAGTATATGTGTACTGTAAATAAAGTGCATGCCCTGTCACTATGTGTAGCACCTGTTGAGGTGTCAGTGTGTCTAACCAAATATTTATTCAAAACCTGCAGACATTTTCCGCCTACTTCTGTGACTTCAAAAGTTAGAGAGAAGTTGGCTGCACTATTTTAGTTGGACAGTTGAATTGTTGGAACAGAGGGTTTGGGTACAGGATCCCGGCAGTCAAAATCCCAACGTCGGCATCCCAACAAGGTTAGGATGACAACACCTTTCGGTAGGTATCCTGACCCTCCCCCTTCCCCTAGCCCTCCCTCCCCGATGCCTAAACCTAGCCTCCCCCTCAAACACCATAAACCTAACCCAACCCCCTTAGTGCCTAACCTTAACCCTTCTCCTAGTACCTGCTACTTACCTTCAGGATGCCATCGATCGGGATGCTGGTGCCGGGATTCTGACAGGTGTCGGGATTCCGGTGCTGGTATTCTAACCCAGCATCCCCTGTGCCGGGGTACTTAACATATTCCAGAGAAAAGTTGGTCTGGGTCTGGTGTATGGCCAGCTTTAGCCTTGCCTATCACTGATACCACCAGGTATAGTGATGTAATAATCCCGCCTACTTTGGTGTTTTGGTTCTGCCTACAGTTGATTTGGTGCCGCCCATGTGAGGCCACTTCCAGAAAATATTTCCAGGGCCACTTTTAGTTCCCAATCCGCCCCTGGGCATGGCCCTGTGGAAGCAAGGCCACACCCCTTTTTTCAGATGAATGTGCCTTCGGTTCGCACAGGATCCAAAATGTTGGGATTTAAGTAGTGTGACACAAAAAGTCATACAGTATAGGTAAAAGCTTTCGTGGGACATGTAAAAACATTTTTGTAAATATTTGTTGTTTTTAAAAAAAAAAAAAAAGTTTTTTAAAATTGATTTTTATTTAACCCAATAAGGAGAGATGGCACAAATGAATCACCATGCATATTAAAACTACCAGCTAAAGCAAATATACATTGGATTTGAGAAATAGAGCCTCCAGCTCAGTGTAAATGTACAATGGTCAGCTAGGAGCAGATTAAATAAGTCCAGACTTGCCAACTTTCTAAAGTCCTGCTCCAGGAAAGTGCCAGGCCTCTTATGTGGCCTCTCACCCTGTTGTTCAGAACCACCATTCGCAGTATTTTACAGTAGGGGTGAAGCTAGAATGCAATTCAATGCAAATGTCATCCAACCTCCCGGCTGCTCACTTTAATCGGTAAATGGGCAGCACGAGGAGACTGGCCAACTCTGTCAGGAAACCAGGAGAACCCCCCAAAATTGTGACTCTCTCTGACCTACCTGGAGGGTTTGCAAGTATGAATAAGTCCCATTGTATTTCTCCTTAGGTTTGATGCATAGTTCAGCACTTCATAATGTTGGAAATAGGCAGGGCAGGCTGAGACTTATAGTTGGAATTGCATAACACTTACAGGGCCACATGGTGTCACATTTTCAGTAAAGACTTACAGCAATGCTCAACAAGCATACAGCACAACTTCTAGTTTCTGCAGATCTGCCAAGGATTCACCGACATAAGATCTGTAGGATCAGCTGTTGTGGGAAAATTACTCTAGATTTGACTTTTAACACACCGCTGGGACATTTGGGAAGAAACTGGGCAGACGTTTTGCTGGAACACTGATCAAGCTTAAAGTTCTCATCAAGAAGCAAAATATATTAACCAATAACAAATATGTTTGTAAACTAAGGACCTGATTTGGAGTCGCCTGCAATCCACGCACA
Source organism: Taudactylus pleione (assembly GCA_031769625.1). NCBI lineage: Eukaryota > Metazoa > Chordata > Amphibia > Anura > Myobatrachidae > Taudactylus > Taudactylus pleione. The sequence continues at coordinate 16,786,161 of JAUIMM010000012.1, read as the reverse complement.
ATGTTCACATAGATTTTTTCCATCTACACCTGCGTGGAAATTTCTGAAAACCTTCATGGCGCATCTGTTCCTAGTCGGTGACTGGAAAGTGGCTATTAGGACAAGCGATAATGGGCTATTCAGTGGGTGTATTATCTAATATGGGAGTGTCGCGAACGTGTCAATCCGAGCGACTGCATTCCCAGACACACACTATATTTGGTTTGAAGATCTGAAACAAATGAGTGTGACAAATATGCAAAAATAGAAGAAATCAAGAAGGAGGCAAAAACTTTTTCACGCCATTGTACATTATCAGTGGTGTATATAGGGGCCGGGGCACCCCTGGCAAAGTAAGGGACTGGCACCACACAGAGAGGGAGAACTCTGACAGCTGTCTGTCCAGCTGTCTGTCAAAAGTCTGTGCTGCTGCTCTCTCAATCAGAAGCATCAGCGCTGGATGATGAGGGAGGGGAGGGGGAGGGAGAGGCAATATGATCCAGGCAGTTAGTAAACAGAAACAACGAAAAAAAAAGTGTGGTGGGTGGCGCTCGTAAATCACAGTAAATAATCTAATATAAATCTATAATAACACATGCCCAATGTTATAAAACCCCCGGGAGTGAGATATAATAATACAGCAATATATAAGAGCATATATTCATCAAGCAAAAAAAAGGCACATAAAAAGCACATATAAAATGGCTAATGCGTGGCAGGTATCAGGATGGTATAACCCATCAATATGAATAGTTTCATTGTCCTTTTGGATCTCCAATAATAATATAAATCACATAGATTGATCCTTTTGTTGTTAATGTATCCGTATAATTCAAATAGATACTTGTATAGTGTTTGTCTCCAATAGTCGGATAAATAGAAACAACTTTGTAGCAAAATGTGGCAGTTCAGATAGTTCTCAGCGGGCTACAGAGAGCTTCAACTCTCTGAGTACTCAGTGTCCCAGTATACACTGTGGATAATCCTTGGCTCATGCAAAAGGTGTCAGCAAACATCCATAAATGTGAATATTCCTCCCAACGCAGCAACACAGCACCTCTCTCCACAGGACGAACACGCCGGAGTCCACCAGATGAAAAGTCCTGCAGACCCGGAGTATTGTAACGTGGGGGTGCCGATGAGTGCAGCTGAGTTTCACAATAGAGCTCTGCCACTGGTCCATATCCTCGATACATTTCCCTGCACTAAGCGGCTTTTTCAAGAGGTGGAAGTTAGTTAGTAAGTAAACAGACACCGTGGTGGCTGTACAGGTGGTGATCGCCCCCCCTCGTTGTACATCGCTGGTGCTTCTGACTGAGACAAAACTGTCTGCAGGTGACCCCCCCCCTTGGCCAGCGCCCCTGGCGAGTGTCATCCTGGCCAATAGGAAGATAATCCCATGTACAATATTTCGACATGAGAATGTTGACATGGTTGAACATTTTGACATGTTCATAATGCCAACATTCACCATGTCTATACTGATGTTATGTCAACATAGGGTAACAGTGGCTCTGGCACTGTGCCAGGGTTTACTGCTCAAGCGCTGATCTCCGGGAACATTGCACCCATGCCATTTTCCCAGTGATTGCTCTACTGTGCATGCGCAGATCTCCAGGCAAATGGCACCTGTGCTACTTTCCCAATGATTTCTGCAGTGCTGACGAAAAGGTAAGTATCAGCTATAGATCCAGGATGTGTAGTGTGGGCCGTGTGCACCACATGTCCTGCACCCTTTACAGATATGTCCATGCCCTAACCATAACGGTAACCCTAACGCTAACTCTGGGCCTCATTCAGAGATGGATGCAATGCCGATGTTTATGGAGTTGAGCAATGACTAGAGATCTGTGCATGTGTCTGAGTCGCACTAAGCCTGCTTCAACTATAAATTCTGTACAAAAAAAATAAAGAAAACATTTTTCCTAATAAATGACATGTACATCAATATTATTACTCAATTTAAATTTAAATCTATATTGTCAAAACTGACATAGCTGAAAATAAAACAACAAACAGTTCAAACTGTTCAAAAAATCTAATAGAAATAATAGATGGGGAAAAAAAGAAAAAAGGGTGGGGGGAAAATTCAACAAGCAATGTACTTAATCCAGGTCCTGCATCAACTTTTATTACTGTTGGCGGCTGCAGCGAGTATTTACTTGCAGTCAGGGGCATAGCCAGAACTTTGTGGGCCCCATATCAACATTTTTGAAGGCGTCCCCACCCTAGTTTCTTGGAGACACCTCTCTTCACAATGGTTGTTCATTTTATGCCCCATAGAAGTGCGCTGGCTACATTTTTGCCTTTCATTTTCCACATTATTAGCTGTTGGTGACAGTTCAAATGCTTCATCCCTATTGGCAGCTTTTATATCTTACATGACTGCTCTCTATCCCCTAAGGAAGATCCTTCCTAATGCAGGAGATTCTTTTGATAGGAGATCTTCTTAATTTCAGCCCACGGTCCCTTTCTGGGACAGTACTAAGCTCAGAAATCAATCCCCAGCTCACTTCACAAAGGCTGTAATGAAGGAGATGTCTACTCTCCGACAGAGCAGTGCTCACTGATTAGCTCAGCTGTGCCCGTGAGAGTAAAATAAAAGGGTGGTAGATGGATATCACTATAGAGCTTTACTGAGACAGAGACCGCCAGCACCACCTATATGAGCACGAGTAACTCTTTTCAGACTGGGGTCCATTGCTTAGCAGTCTATTCCATAACTTGGTAGACAACAAACTATTTGAATTGGGTCTGGGCCCCCTTAAGTCTCTGTGCCCCATAGTAGTGGCACTCCCTGCACTTACTATAGCTATGCCCATGCCCGCAGTGGGAACAACAGTAAGAGAGCGATAGGGGGAGGTAATGGGGGAGTGACGGCTCAAACGCAGACTTGCCACAACCGTTGTTGGGGGATATCTCTGCCTGTGACTGCGATCCCGTACACAGTCAAAATGGTTCATTCTTGCAAAAGCTCCAAGTACAGAGTGAAACTAGTGGACGGAGGGGCTTACTATCTATAAACCACTTGCGGGAGTCGAAGAGCTTTCTACCCAGTCACTGCTATAAGCCAGAGGATTGTTTTACTGCAAGGAAATTCCCTACCCGTGCCGGGGAGAGTGTACATGGAGAGGTGGACCCAATAATTAAGGTATCAGTCACTTTGTAGCGGTCGCTGCTTATACCGATGCCGGAGTTTTCCACACTGCTGGAGGACGTATATCAAACGAAAGCACGGAGCTTATGCTAACAAGCCAGCTCGGGATACCCATTGCAGAGTATACACAGACTGGATAAGCCCACTGCACACAAGACTCTGCAGAATATAAGTACACTAACGGGTTAGAGAACTTAATACTCTGGCATTTTCGGCTGATGAGCAGATTAGAAATATTGGTACATCTATATATTTGACTTTGATTATGAGAGACTTTTATCATTTTAAAAGAATATATAAAAGCTCCATGGACCAATAGTACTATCATTCCATCTATGAAATATTGAACCACAAGTGGTATTAATATACATTTATATTACCCGTTTTTACAGGATATCTTATACATCCATACAATTGTATTGTTAAGTGTGTTATCAGTGTGATTTATACTGATATTAAATATTTCATTTGTAATTGAGAGAAGCCTTGTTTTAATCATTCAATTCCAGTCAAAGAATACTTTCTTATATATACAATTTTTTCTATCGCACACCAGTAGTGCAGTCATATATATATATATATATATGTCCAAAACTGCCCGCACTCATATATAGTACATACAACTTGTCCAGGTGCCATATCCGAGTGATATCAGATAGCGTCCAAAGGAAAGGATCGGCACTCACAGGATCACATGATCCAGAAATCAAAATTTATTGCATATACATGGCAAGGTCTACGTCACGTTTCAGGGCCTTAGCCCCTTCGTCAGGACCCACTTGCAACAAGACAGACTGACAAGGGAACTGAACACACATGCAGAGAATACTCATCCTCACTGAATCGAGTACATCTGAGGAATATTAATTCAAAACCATTGCCTAGAGAAAGCTTGAAACACACATTGGAAATTAAGCATATCAAAAAGGAGTGATTTATTTAAACCAGCGGTGACCAGATAAAGAATTGAAGTATCTATTGGGCATATCTGTTCGGATATTAAACACCCCTGAAGAAGTCGATATTCGATGAAACGCATTGGGTGATAATGCAAAAGTGACCAAAAGTGGGCTAACGTGCTGTTAAAGAGCTCATACTCCTGAAGAGGAGGGATATCAAGTTATTAACATCTAGCCCATATAGGCCACTCTGCATGTGCTATGTAAGATTTTTAAACTTTTTAATTTTTTATAATAAATAACTATGAATCAAGTATACAGAAACTGATTATTGCATTTTTGGGTGAACTGTGGTGTTAGGGCCTCATTGCAGAAACAATAAGAAGAACCTTATCCTCCAACTTTGACAACTAAAAGAACACTGAAAGACTTAACAGGACAACAAAGGCATAATTGAACTATTATAAACAAATTGTGTTGGCGCACCTTAAGACCCCCCAATCCATATATATATATATATATATATATATATATAAATGTCTCTGGTGTCACAATTCCCGTGGCCATTCTGCGTGACCATAGGGTTACTGAGAACTCCTGTAACTGACTGATCTGCGGCCAATGCTGCGTTTCTGTACACAGGTGCTTCAATTTGCAAAGTCATTAGTGGACGTCTCAATAAAACCCCAGCAACCCCGGTGACATTTGCATATTTTTGCATAGCTGCTTACAAATTCGCAGTAATGGTGGCATTAACGTACATCTCTGAATCAGGCCCTCTAAGCCTAATTCAGCAGGTGTCCACATTAATTATGTAGACATTTTAACCATGTCAACTTCATCAATGTCAACCTTCTGTTGTCAGCATTGTGAATGTCGACATTATGATCGGAGAAATTCTGACTGCATGCCTAAAATAATGTTAGTTAGCAGCAATAACAAATTGCAATATATTTATTTATTAAGAGTTAGTGATACAGCGCACACATATTCCACATTGCTTTACAGAGATTATTTAGTCATTCACATCAGTCCCCAGTGGAGCTTACAGTCTGTATTCCCTACCACATGTATACACACACATACACTGGGATTAATCATTTTTGTCTGAATCCAATTAACCTGCCAGTATATTTTTGGCTTGTTTGAGGAAACCGGAGCACCCAGAGGAAATTCACGCACAGTGAGAACGTGTAAACTCCACACAGATAGGGCCTTGATTGGAATCTTACTCAAGACCTCAATGCTGTGAGGCACTAATACTAACCACTATGCCAACCGTGTTTCCCAAATAAGAGTTGTTTTAATAAATAGTCACTTACAATTGTATACTTCTAGTTATAATGGATCTAATAGATAAATGAATTAGACATAGTGTAAACCTGATCTCATTTAGAGAACAGTTCATAAAATCTAAAATAAATAGATGAGCGATTTCAGTGGGTGTAGTGTAGCATTGACTTTGACTGTGTGAGAATAGATTAGTACCATCCTCAGTAACTCTGTGATGTGTGACTATAATAACATGTACATCACTGTTTCCCTACTGAGTCATGGATAGTATCCAATCCCGATTTGTCTTTCACCAAAGAGTTACAATTCATGTTGATGGCTTGGTGGCCACCTGTGTCTTGTTGGATGGGATTTCCAGACTCCATTACTGCTGACTCTCAAGAGAGTGACATAACTCTCCCGAGGCAGTAAGAGTATGCATTGCACCTGATACCATGAACAGGAAATGAATCCAACTGCCAATGCTGTGGGTATATTACAATGTAAGTGCGGGGGCCTACTGTCCTGCCCAGAGTTCAGAGACATCTGGAGGCGTAAAGTAATCTAACACCAACAAAATGGGTAAGCAGAAACAAGGTCCCAACAAATCCAATCTTCCATCTCGAGCATTGCCTGATGGAAGTCTGGGCCCGATTCAAACTTGCTCGCTAGGCTGCGTTCGCTTGTAGCTGCCGATGCTTCGCAGTGTGCACATACGTATGCATCGCAGTGTGCGCGTGCATGAACTAGTCCTTGTAATCAGGAAGCGTTCGCTCGGTGCGCATAGACAGCCCAACTGAATGAGTGACAGGACAAGCCGTTTGTGGGTGGTGACAGTGGTTGGGGGAGTGGTGGTGCGAATGCAGGAGTGCCTGAGCGTCTTAGCGCCGTTTCAGAGGCACGCATAAGTAAGACGGAGCATCATAGTATATGTCACATGGCTGAATTTTACACTGAAGCACTCGCAGTGCTTGTGGTAGGGTATGGTCAACTACAAGCGCTGCGTTCGCTTCCGATGGTACTCAATGATACTGATGGTTGCATACACTTCCTGGAGGTGACGTGCATAAGTAGGCATCTTAAGACGGGCTGGTGGGTGTCTTAAAACACACTGCGATTGCACGCCAAGACATAGTGGGCGTACTAATGCCTTGGCGTGCGATCACCTGCCTTGCTGTGGGTTTGCCGGATTTGCATACGCTGGCTGCGTGCAAACGCATCTAGTGAGCGTATCTGAATCAAGCCCTCAGTCTAATCTTACTGATAATTTTGCACCCATTAATCTCTATTCCACCAAGTTCAGCAGTCGATACTACAAATAGATTTCCAAAATACTAGAGATGTGCGCTGCCCCCCGTGTTTTGGTTTTGGATATGGATTAACTTTTGTGTTTTGGTTTTGGTTCTGGTTTTGCAAAACCGCCCTTATGTGTTTTGGTTCTGGATCTTTTTTTTTCTTAAAAAATTGATACAAAACAGCTAAAATCACATAATTTGGACCTTTTTTTTGTTCCTACAGTATTATTAACCTCAATAACATTAATTTCCAGTCAATTTTGACCACCTCACAGCTCACAATATTGTTCACCAACATAGGCCAAAGACTGGCTAGCTAAACAAAACCATAGAGCTGGTACAAACACATGGCAGTTATTTCTATTTACAAATGTTTTGCAAATAATGCTGGCCATACAGTGCCCCTTTTACAGTGCCACCGGTAGTGGTCCCCCTTGTGCAGTGCCCCTTGTGCCCCCAGTAGTATTCCCCTTATATAGTGCCCCCAGTAGTAGTCCCCTTATGCAGTGCCCCCAGTAGTAGTCCCCCCTGTGCAGTGCCCCTTGTGCCCCCAGTAGTATTCCCCATATATATTGCCCCAGTAGTACTCCCCCCCATATGCAGTGCCCCCAGTAGTGGTACCCCCCTATGCAGTGCCCTTTATATAGTGCCCCCAGTAGTGGTCCCCCCCTTGTAGTGCCCCTAGTAGTAGTCCCCCCTTTTGTAGTGCCCCCAGTAGTAATCCCCCCCATGTAGTGCCCCCAGTAGTAGCCCCCCTTGTAGTGCCCCCAGTAGTAGTCCCCCCTTGTAGTGCCCCCAGTAGTATTCCCCCCTGTAGTGCCCCCAGTAGTATTACCCCCTTGTAGTGTCCCCAGTAGTATTCCCCCCCAGTAATCCCCCCTTTTAGTGCCCCCAGTAGTATTCCCCCCCTGTAGTGCCCCCAGTAGTATTACCCCCTTGTAGTGTCCCCAGTAGTATTCCCCCCTAGTAATCCCCTCCTTGTAATGCCCCCAGTAGTATTACCCCCCTAGTAATCCCCCCCTTATAGTGCCCCCAGTAGTATTCCACATTCCCCCACCCCCCGCAGTAGAGACGTAATAAAAATGAAAAAAAAAAACACTTACCTGAAACCCGCTCCAGCTCTTGGTCCCGCCGGCGACATCAGTTCCTCCGTCCGCCGCTTTGCATTATGGGAGTGACGTCAGGTCGATCATGCGCAATTCGGCACCATCGACCCGCTTGCAAGCGTCCTGCGCTCGCGAGCGGGTCTGAATGACCCCCTCCGTCCGGTCAGCGCTACACATGCAGTGCAGCTGTGTCACAGAGACACAGTCTGCCCGTGGCCCGCATGGTACGCAGCTGAGGCACCCTTCACTATGTGGTGCCTTACGCAGCTGCGTACCATGCGTAACGGGAGAACCGGCCCTGACCACAGTCCCAGTCATCACAGCCCCCCTCACTCCCCTTATCACAGTCCCCATATCCCCCTCATCACAGCCCTCCATCACATCTCAGCCCCCTCATCACAGCCCCTCCATCACAGCTCCTCTCACTCCCCCTCATCACAGCCCCCTCCATCACAGCTCCTCGTATCCCCTCTTCACAGCCCCCTCCATCACAGCCCCTCCTCATAGCCCCCTCCATCACAGCCCCTCCTCATAGCCCCCTCCATCACAGCCCCTCCTCATAGCCCCTGTATCACAGCCCTCCATCACAGCACCTCCTCATTGCCCCCTCCATCATAGCCTCTCCTCATAGCCCCTCTATCACTGCCCCTTCATCACAGCCTCTCCTCATAGCCCACTCCATCACAGCCTCGCCTCATAGCTCAGTCCATCACAGCCTCTCCTCATAGCCCCCTCCATCACAGCCTCTCCTCATAGCCCCTCCCTCATAGCCCCCTCCATCACAGCCTCTCCTCATAGCCCCTCCATCACAGCCTCTCCTCATAGCCCCCTCCATCACAGCCCCTCCTCATAACCCCTCCCTCACAGCCGCCTCTCCTCATAGCCCCCTATATCACCACCCCCCACTTAGACTGGTGGCTCCAAGGCAGCAGAAGACTGGTGGCAGGGGACAGGTCTCGCAGCGACGTCCGTGGGAACCATCCTGAGCGCTGCAGAGTGCCTGCGCAGGCAGCTGTATCACAGTGATACAGTCTGCCTGGAGGCTCTCTGGGAGTGGAGGCGGGACATGATGTCATGTGGTACTTGCGCAGTGCTCCTCTGAGAGCGCTGTGATTATGTAATTCCTTCGGGCAAAGGGGCCCATCCCTTGGGCCCCTTGGGTCCTGCCGGGCCCTAGGCGAGTGCCTAGGATGCCTAGCGGGAAATCCGGCCCTGAGTCCCAAAGCAATCAGTAAGATCTACTTGTTGATGAAAACACACTGATACTTCTCAGAAAATGCATGTAGCCATAGGTATCATTGTGCCATATAACCAATGCAGGGAAATCATACTAACGATCCCATTTGAATGTATATATCTCTGTTTTTTATTAATATAACAGCTTCATAATTGGGGTAATGTGCAATCAGGAAGATTGCCTAACTCTTCAAGGAGACAGGGAGATTGCTACTATTTCAGGGAGTCTTTCTGACAATGAGGGAGAGTTGGCAAGTATGCATTCAATAGAAAACAATAGAATACAGAAATTTACTAAAAATCGTTTGTGGAATATCCTTGCTCAAACAAGTAGTCATAGTTGACAAGCATCAAACAAAAAAAACATAAACCATGTGTAATAGCAACAGTAGACGTGAGTGTCCCTTACACAAGTGCATATCCCTCCTTGGAGCGCTAGGCCACTGATGACTGGCACTCTGTGCCCATGTAAAGCCCCAATCAATCAGCCTTTTTGTTGAGCAGTTCCCCAAAATCTCTGCAACCATAAAAACAGTGTTCCATACCTGCGGGTCAGAAACAGTGTGGGTCGGATACAGTGCAGGGTACAGTGCGGGTCGGATACAGTCCAGGTAACAGTGTGGGTCAGATACAGTGCAGGGTACAGTGCGGGTCAGATACAGTGCAGGTCAGATATAGTGCAGGTCATATACAGTGTGGGTTGGATACAGTACAGGTTGAATACAGTGCGGGTCAGATACAGTGCGGGATATAGTGTGGGTTGGATACAGTGCAGATCGGATACAGTGCCTGATTCAGACCCGGACGCAAGTGGCCGTTCGCTCGTTCGGCGTACGAGCAAAAAAATTTAAATTCAAGCGCCCGCTCGTATGTTCGCTCACAGCTAATCTTCCGCCCCATAGTCTCCCAACCCCTACTCTAGGAGGGAACGTTCGAAATAGCGACCGTCCGTCTCCTCTTTGGTTGCAGGGAACGCTCGCCCAAGTCAAATCCGGAAGTGGCCCTGTCAGTTTTCGATTGCCTGCTATTTCATTTAGGAAACATACTTGAATCGATTAATAGCAATCACTATATTAATTAGCTTAATTGTTATTCACATATTTGCAATCCTTTTTTTTTTTTTCAATGTCAATAAACTTTATTATTGTTAGTGTGTGTCATTGCTTCCGCAGAATACGTACGGTTGGACCAAGGGGATGGTTTTTCAAAATTAAAAGTTTATTTGAATGCTTCTCTTGTTTTCCGTTTTTTTTCTAGCCCGATTTTTCATCTTTTTTATTAATATTTAAATTAGCTTACGCATGTCACTGCATCAAACCTATCATAACTCACATTATATTTGTGAGGGTGTAGGTCACATGACTCATACAATAACCAATAGAATGCTTTTTGTTAATTTACAAAGTACATTAGCCAATCAAAATTTTTCTAGGCCCTTTATTAAAACTGTTTTGTATAAAAAAAAATCATTGCTATCATGAGAGCGGCAGCATTTTGTGATGATGATGTGATGTGATGTGATGGACCGGAGAATCACACACCAGCGCACCCCATCACTAACCTCCGCAAGCGGCTGGCCTACGCGGAGGTGCGGCGCCGCCTGCGTAGGATCGGCTACCGCAGGAATATTGGCCAACTGGAGAGGAGGTGGTCCGATTTGGGGCGCAGATCCCCAAGCCTGTTGGCCAATTTGCATCAGCAAATCGAGGAAAGTCTTTTTTTTTATTATATTTAAAATGTAAGCATACCTGCGTGTGCATGTTTCCCGTATAGCCCTGTTTCTTTATTTTGGACATACCTGCGTGTGCATGTTTCCCGTATAGCCCTGTTTCTTTATTTTGGACATACCTGCGTGTGCATGTTTCCCATATAGCCCTGTTTCTTTATTTTGGACATACCTGCGTGTGCATATTCCCGTATAGCCCTGTTTCTTTATTTTGGACATACCTGTGTGTGCATGTTTCTCATATAGCCCTGTTTCTTTATTTTGGACATACCTGCGTGTGCATGTTTCCCGTATAGCCCTGTTTTGTTTTGTTTGTTTTTTGTGTAAATTTTGGAATAAAAATATGAAATATGTAATAATATAAATTTTTCTACATCATTTAGGGGCTGAGCGCAGACTACGACGTTTCCAACGTCACCGACGTCGGACTCGTCCCCTATCCCCCACTCCCACCCAAACATCCTCTCCCCACTCTTCCCCCAAATTCCCCCTCCACCCCAGACCTGGCAGACCGTGAGGCCCCTCCCTCTCCTCACATTCCCATCCCTCCAACTTCACCCTCCCCTCCACCCCCCTCTCTTTTCCTCACCCTCCCCTCCACCCCCCCCCTCTCTTTTCCTCACCCTCAACTTCCTTACAAATCACCCCTCCTCCATCCGTGCAGCACTGGCCCACCTCTGAGGAGGACGATTTCGGGGCTCCTGGCCCAGTCAGCATTATTCCCGGTATGTTTCCCTTTTAAACTATGGTTGCTTTTGCATTTTTTGTTTTTTTGGTGATGTTGTCCTTTTGCCTGTGCAGTTCAAAATTGTAAAGTAGTTCTAATGTTTTGGATATATATCTTTGTGAAACAATGTCTAGGATGTTTTCCCCTTACACATATGACACATGTCCATACACTCATACTTGTGTCTTTCTTGCTTACGGTACCAACAACTGTAGTATTTTTGCATAGTTGTCCCTATTTTTTGTGGATTTTTGATGTAAACAATCTTTGCGTTTGGCATTACTTTTGTTTTGTAGATGTTTTTTTCATGTTTTTTTGTATAGTCTGATTTTTAAGTTGTTTGTTAACATATATATTATGGTGTCATTTTAGTAATCCCCACATTTTTTAAACCCACAGAGGACCAGAGGCGTAACAAACAAATGTATGCAGGCTTGCAGAGCTTGAGGGGCCATGTAGTTGGCATGCTAGTTGTCTTGGATCATCTGTTGGCGCCCCTGCGCCACTAATTTTTGTTTTTTCCCAAAAAAATGTTTAAAAAAAATAAAAGATATTTTGATTTATTTAAGTCTCATTCCTTGTCTGTAAATCTTAGATTGTTGAACCTTACATAAGTCTACTATTTTACCATGAGGTTTTAAGTAATGTAAATTGGATTGTAGAAAGCTCAAGTAAGTATGTAAGCTGGCACATTAAACACCTAACAATACCAATAGGTTTGTTGAATTAACGGCAACAATTCTTTGTTCTTTTTTGGGGGTAACGTAAAAATGAAACCAAACCTGCTTAGGCTTACATTGGCAAACAGACTGATTCACCATAATACCTTTGGTGTTTGTTTTTAGCCACAAAGCAGGGTCAAAAAGATTACAATTTAACACATTACAGGAATAGCCATTGAGCAAGTTTGCCTTTTTTGGACCAGGTTACACTTGCTTGTAATTTACCCAGGAAATGTTTGTTTAACGGTAAAAAAAAGTTTAATGCACACAAATAATAAACACCAAGAGATTTGTCACAATCAATTCACACAATGAAAACACACACAAAAATCCCAAACACACCCAAAACAACAAAAGTAAAACAACAATCAGGAACTGTTTGAAGAAGTAGCATGCCAACATGATTCCACAAATGAGGCGAAGAAATCATTGTTCCCGAAGTTATATCCAATGTGTCCACATGGAGTCATTTTTTGGGATCAGGTAGTAGGCATCGTTTTTTAGGGTAATTTTATGGAATAAAAGAAAAAAAAAATAACAAAATTAAAATTGTACATTAAAATCTTACATGTCTACATTGTGTCAATTAACTTAATTTTGGAAAATAATTACCTAAAAAAATCTGGCCACAATGTCATCGCGTATGACCCCCCCACATACTGACCTCAGACCAACCTCGGTGGGGCCATCCTCAGGCAAGGCATCCTCTGGCTGCATTGGGACACCACTCCTTATGGCGATGTTGTGAAATATCCTACACAGGACCAAAATTTTCGAAACCATAGCCGGCAAATACATGAGCTCGCCACCAGAGCAGTGGAGGCATCTGAATCGGCCTTTTAAAAGGCCGATACAGTGCTCCACCACCTGCCTGGTGGCTGTAAGTGCGGAATTATTCTCACTTTGTGGCCCTGGTGTGGGAACCAAATAAGGAGTGAGCAGCCAGGGCGTGCAAGGGTAACCACTGTCTCCTGTGAAAGTATAAAAACAAACATCAGAACCATTGTGTAACAAGCTTTGCATTGGTTTCAACAGAAGGTTTCAATTTACCCAGAAGCCATGCATCACCAGCTTGTAGGTTGTTTAATTTGTGCCAAATCCCTGATTGCCGGATGACGAAGGAATCATGTGCACTGCCGGGGAATTTGGCATTCAGGGACAGGATCTGGAGGGAGGCATCACATACCACCATTACATTCAGTGAATGAAAGTGCTTTCGGTTCCTAAAAATAGCCTCCAGCCTTGCTGGAGGCTGAAGTGGTATGTGAGTGCCATACACAACCCCTTTGATGTGTGGGAAGCCAGCTATTTGGTAAAAATTTGCCTTCACCACATTAAGCGTACCCATATCCAATGGCATTTTAATAAAATTATGGAGGTGTTTAAAAAGGGCCTCCATCACTGCCCTCAGGATCCTTGAAAAGGAGGATTGGGATAGTCCCGCAACTATTCCCACAGTGGTTTGAAAGGATCCTGAGGCACAAAAATGTAACACCGACATTAATTGAGTAAGTAGTGGTATTGCTGTAGGACTGTCAATTTGCCGTTCAAGATCACTCTCTATTAATGAGAGAGTGTCTATGATGATTTGTGGCGGCAGACGGTATCGCCTTAACACCTCATCATCTGGCATTCCAAAAAGGGTGACACGTGTTCTATATATCTGGGGCCTTACACGCCTACGAGGCCTACACCTGGGACGAAGTTGAGATTGGTCAGGTTCTGGAACCATGGCCAATATAATACGACCAACATCAACCTGAAATGGTAAGCCAGGTAGTTATTGTTTTAGACAAATGTGTAAAGAAAAATATACTTATCTTTTCTAAGAAATCCAAAGATGCTTACAGGCCTGGGACGTGTCATGTGCAGAACAACCTACATTTCAAAAGTAGAAAATATGTTTAAGATTAATTAAATAAAATATGATTGGAAACAAATTATTTTGGTGAAAAAATAGAGAAGGGAGCACACATTAGTTCAGAAAATAGTACGCTACATTTAGTGGTAAAACATGATTTTATACTGAAAAATTCTAAAAACATTAGTTTTCAAAATAGTACACTACTTTTACAGTTAAATCAAGACACAGTTCGCAAAATAGTACGCTACTTTTACAGTTAAATCAAGACACATTAGTTCGCAAAATAGTACGCTACTTTTACAGTTAAATTGTGTGTTTCTAAAATAAAATGTTATTTGTTTTTACGTTATCAAGTTTTTATTATTTCCAAAAAAATTATCAAAAAAAACAACAAAAAATAAAATACTGTTGAAAATCTGCACAATTCTATTGTTAATTTTTTCAAAAACTGGTTAAAAGGTGATCCCGCAAAATTTTTTTACAAACAATACAACGGAAATCTAAACATTATTTTTGAATCAAAAAACCAAGGGTTAAAAACAATTTATGCGTACAATATTGTTGCCCTAAAAAAAGAAAAAAAAAAATAGAAAAAACATGCAAATTTAAAATACATTTGTAAGCTAATTGATTGTCTAACCCAGAAATTAGCAGCTGAATAGTTCACCTGCATACGGTTTTTTGCTACTAAAAAATGGCTATTTGCTAAACACCTTACAAGCATTTTTGCAATTCAAAACTGATTGTTTTTGAGGCCTCAATTGATAAATCGGAATACCATCGATGTGCCTCGGGAAGGACGAAGAGACCATCGTCATTGCGGTAGAGTATACCAGACCACAAGCTGAGCGAGCAGTTTTAATGGAAAGTGGATCAGACAGTGACGTAACACTTGTTCCGTTCACATTGGCCGTTCGCATCAGATAATTTATGTACGCCCAAAAAACGCCTCGACACGCCTGCGTTTTCCCATCTCCACTCCCGTCACCGCCCCAAAGCGGACAGTTCTGTCAATAACATCTGACATGTCACTTCCTGTTCGCTATTCGCCGAACGACTGAAAAAATGATCGCAATCAGCCGTACGCACATGCGCACTGTTACACTGACGCATGCGTGGTTTTACAACATCGGATGACTATGAGCGTACAGCCGCTTATGAGCGGCTCTGAATGAGGGCCACAGTGCGGTATACAGTGCGGGTTGGATACAGTGTGGGTTGGATCAGTTGCATCACAAGGGAGGTGCCGGGGGTGTGGGCCGCACCCGGGTGTCACCTGCCAAGGGGTGACACCAAGGTGCAGACTCCCCCTCAGTGACAGGAGCCGGGTGCAGCACTCGGCTTCTGATACTGTGAGGGAGCCAGCCGGCACTGCACACAGGGCAGTCCACACCTCTGGCAACCCCCCTGCTCCCCACAACCATGCACTGACGGAACCACGGGGGTTCGTCCATGAGGCCACACACCCCTTCCCACGTGGCCACACCCATGTCAACAAGGTCATGTCCCCTTTTCAACGGCACGCAGCACAGCATCCCTCCCCACAACAGGTGACACCGCGGGGCACTGGCGGATCCAGGGGGGGTAATTGTGGCAGTCGCCCCCCTATAAGTCAGACTCCGCTGCCACAGGACAGCACAGACTCCGCTGCCGCAGGACAGCGCTCCGCATCCATCAGCCAGTCCTGTCACGCTGCTGTAGGCATCAGGGGGAAATCTGGGCACTAGAGTGTGACTTAATGTAGTAACAGGTGTCCCCTGGCAGATATAAGGAGCAGCGGCCATTTTCTTCGAGGACCAGCCCCCATCAGGGTAGCATGCTTGGCTCCCAAGTCCCGCATGCCGCATCAACCAAACCCCCCCTTCCTTCATCTCTGCTATAGTACGTTAGGTCCAGGAGCGAGCAACTGGTGAAACTGGAAAAGGGGACTGATGTGGGAGAGTGCCGGGCCACAGACAAGCAGAGTGCATGCTGTAGAAGTTCTAAAGTGCATCACAGGAGAGTACCCGGCTCCGGCATAAAGTGGTACCATAACAAGGTAATAACAGCACATAAGTTCCTTATATTTCAGTGTTTGTATACAGGGGCGCCGAGAGGGGGGGGAGCGGGTACCCAGATTACCCGGGCCCGGGTGTACTGGGGATCCCGGTGGGGTCCCGGGTCCGGCGCCGCCCCCCCCCCCCTCCGTCACAGCAGCCCAGCACACAGCGTGTGCTGAGCTGCAGTGGGAGACTGCTCGTGGCTGCTGAGCAGCAGCCACAGCAGTCTCCTATGCCTGTGGGGGGGAGCAATCACACTGAACGCGCCACCCTGGATTTGAGCAGGGCTGAGGGGGCTGAGAGTGCCCCCCCATCCCCAGCGCGAAGCGGCGCTGCAAAGCTTTTTTTTTTCAGGAAGGGGGCATGGCCACGCCTCCCGCGATTAGTCCACGCCACCTGTTACCGGAGCCCACCGCGGCTCTTGGCGGGCCTGTTTGTATATATGTGGCTATCGGTGTGTGTATATATGTGGCTATCTGTGAGTGTATATATGTCCCTATAGATTGTAAGCTTGCGAGCAGGGCCTTCCTACCTGTACATCTGTCTGTTATTACCGAGTTTTGTTCTATTAATGCTTATAATTGTAAAGCGCAACGGAATATGTAGCGCTATATACGAAACTGTTAATAAATAAATGTGGCTGTGTGTATATACAGTATGTGACTGTGTGTGCATATGTGGCTGTGTGTGCATATGTCATACTTGCCTACCCTCCCGATTTGGTCGGGAGCCTCCCGAAAATCAGGTGCCGCTCCCGACCTCCCGGGAAGGCAGGCAAGTCTCCCGGCAGCTGCCGACCCTTCCTACCCCCCACCGCAATTACAAGAAGCTCCCCGGCAGCGGGGGGCCTGTGACGCGATTCACGCAGAATCGCGTCATTTTGGCCCCGCCCCCTGCTTCACACTGCCTGTAATATCGGCAGTGTGTAGTGGGGGCGGGGCCAAAATGACACAATCGCGTGGCTCCGCCCGCCCAACTCTTGTAGTCTGGCCTGCCCCTCCCCCGTCTGCTGACCACCCCCCCCCACTCAAGCCGATCTGGCTGCTCCCTCCCGGAAGGGGCAGCCAGATAGTCGGCAAGCATGGCATATGTGGCTGTGTGTGCATATGTGGCTGTGTGTGCATATGTGGCTATCTGTGTGTGTATATGTGGCTGTGTGTATATATGTCACCATCTGTGTGTGCATATGTGGCTATCTGTGTGCATATGTGGCTATCTGTATGTATATACGTGGCTGTGTGTGCATATGTGGCTGTGTATATACTGTATGTGGCTATCTGTGTGTGTATATATATATATATATATATATATATACACACATACATACACACACATGTGGCTATCTGTGTGTATATATGTGGCTGTGTGTATATATGTGGCTATATATATATATATATATATATAGAGCTATCTGTGTGTATATACTGTATGTGTTTTATCTGTGTGTGCATATGTGTGTGTGCATGCGTTGACAAAGTCTTATCATATGTCCTGTTTGTAATATATATAGGTTTGTTTAATAATGGTGAATATAGCTTTCTCATGGTTTCAGACTAGTGCACAGATATATCGGGCACTGTACCACTATCACACCCACTTCATTGGCTGGCAAGGCAAGGTGTTAATTAAATTAATTGGAGGGGGAGGAGTCAGGACTGGAAAGGGGAGGAGTCTGTGCTAAAAAGTAAATCGCCCCCCCTAAAAGAAAAGTCTAGATCCGCCACTGCAGAAGGGAGGGACGCCACTGGGTTGGATCCACCAATAGTGCACTTACTGTGACAGCGATGTCAGCAGTGCTGGCAGTGACCTCAGTGCTGGGGTGCCAGCGGTGTCCATGCCGGTGGTTTCAGCAGAGCGGGAGTGCCAGTGGTGTCCTCAGTTCGGCGGAGCCGGCGGTGTCGGCAGAGCGGGGGTTCCAGTGGTGTCCTCAGTGCAAGGGTGCTGGTGGTGTTGGCAGTGCGGAGATGCCGGCAGTGTCCTCAGCACAGGTGTGCCGGCAATGTCCTCAGTGCGGGGGTGCCGGTGGTTTCGGCACCAGTGTCATTGCGGTGGGATGGCCGGTATCTTCCTTCCTGTGCCCATTGAAGTCTATGGGCAAGCGTTTATTGGCTGAGAGCTATGACAGACGACTCTCTCAGCCAATCAGCAGTAAACCCATTGAATTCAATGAAACTTTAATAATTGCTGCTCAAGGCAAAATCAGTCAGCAGAATCTTGAGGTTTTGCCTCGAATAGGGATCTGGGGGTGGGTGGGGAGATCTGAGCTGTGTCTCGGATGGGCCCGCTCATCTCTAATATATATATTGAGGCAATGCAGGATGAAGGGGAGTCCGTCCCTGAAATGTAGAGGTCCAGTAAAGCACTTAATTTTCACTAATCTTACAGTCACAGGCACAGGCAGCAAGATTGGCTTTTTTATTCTTTCTGAGTGACAGATTTTTTGCATTTTTACATACACACACACACACATCTTTTTTAAATACCACCAGGATGTTTGTGGGAGCACCACAGCCAGAGGCGTAACTAAGGGGGATCAAGCGGGGCTCGTGCCCCTGTGTGTCATTGGACCAGTGGTGCAGGGGGTGGTGCGGGCCGGGGTCCAGGACACGGGTGGTCAGTGTACTGCATACTGACTCTCATTGACTGCTGCACTGCGCCCACCGCTGGAGCCGGATTGGAGCTCACTCATGAGCTCCATCTTCCAGCTCCCCCGCAGAGGGTGATGGAAGAGACGATGACGTCTCTCCCATAATGCAGAGCGGGCCGGCCCGGGAGGATGGAGGAGCGGACGGCGGCAGGCGCAGGATCAGGAGCAGGGATTCATGTAAGTGTTTGTGCTTTATGTTTTTTTTAAATGTGTCTCTTTGGCAGTGCTGGGGGGACTATTGGGGGCACTAATTGAGGCACTAATGGAGATGGAGGCACTGCATTGTGGGTACCACTTTCTGGGGCACTGCATAAGGGGGGACTACTACTGGGGGCATTATATAAGGGGCAGTGCATAGGGGGTACTACTACTGGGGGCACTGCATAGGGGGGACCACTACTGTGGGCACAATATAAGGGGCACTACTGGGGGCACTACTACTGGCAGCACTGCATAGGGAGGACTGGGGGCACTATATAAGGGGAACTACCAGGGACACTGTATAGGGAGGACTACTACTGGGGGCACTATATAAGGGTCACTGCATAGGGGGGACCACTACTGGGGGCACTGCATAAGGGTGACTACTACTGGGGCACTGTATAAGGGGCACTGCTGAGGCCTTCATAAGGGGGCCACTACTGGGGGCACTGTATAAGGGGCACTACTGGGGGCCTTCATAAGGGGTACCACTACTGGGGGCCTGCATAAGGGGGACAACTACTGGGGCCTGCATAAGGGGACCACTACTGGGGGTACTGTATAAGGGGGACCGCTACTGGGGGCACTGCATAGGGGGGACTGTATAAGGGGACCTGCATAGGGGAGCACAGTATAAAGGTGCACTACTAGGGACACTGTATAAAGGGAACTACTGCATGGGGCACTGATACTGAGGACACTGCATAAGGGACACTACTACAGTGGGCATTGCAAGAGAAGCACTACTACTTGGGGCATTAAGGTGCATATGTAATGGACAGGAATGTTCCCAGAGTGATGAGAAAGGGGGTGTGTCATGTTGACACGCCCCATTTTTCAGTGGTCATGCCCCTTGTGGCATGTGACCATGCCCATTTTTTTGGCGCACGTGCACATAGGGGGGGCTACATGTTTTATTGTGCCTGGGCTCCATATATCCTAGTTACGCCACTGACCACAGCAGATTTCGAATATGGCCGACTGCCTTATAAAGATCATGGTGTGCAGTCACCTATCTCATTATTCTGCCCAGTAGTAATTGTCGTGCCTGTGTGGTCATGTCAATCTTTATAGCAGCCAATGTGGTTTCTATGGGAGGCTTCTAAAGCTGCATACACACGGGACGATTTTCCCATGGTTGTGTAGGAAAATACAGAAGCGGTTAATGACAACAACCACATTAACCCTACAACAACAGAGCATACAACTCCACCTACAAAACCCCCTTCTGTTGATGGGATAGCTTTGTCCCTTCACAGTTTTACAAAAAAGCTGGTTTACTTTATGGAGAGACAAACAGAACAAATGGAAACCATTAAATATGTTGTTAATAAAATTTCTATTGATAACAGAGTGGCAGATGGCACACGGATTAGAATGGATAACAATCTTGCTTTAAGGCTGCTTAACCTTACTCAGGCTATTCGGTCACAGACTAAGGCCCTCATTCAGAGCCGTTCGCTATTTGCGTTCGTTCGTTCAAAAACAAGGGGTGGCTATGCAAATGATCCGTTCGCACATTGCAGTCTGTTCACACCTCTAAGTCTGAACGAGCGAGCGAAACATACGCTCGTTTATTTGATAAAATCGCCCCCTGGCCGCTCGCACCATACGTCATGTCCGCTATTTATTAGATTAATCGAGTACATCGAACAAGATATGAACTGCTCGCTATTCTTGTGGTTGGTTTTTTCAACCGCTATTTTGCGAGCAGTTGTGAGTTAAAATAAAACCAAGTGACGTGGTCATTGACGCTGCTGTATTAATTATGCACACCCATAAAACGCCCGTTTTGACCTTTTGGCACGCCTGCGTTCGGATCTCCACTCCCCGTTTTCAAGCACCTTCCCCTGTTACCACCCACATACGCCTCATTCTGTCACTCAAAATAGCAGGCACTCGCTATATTGCGTACAAATGATTTTCGGCCGCACTGACTGGTTCGCGCATGCGTAATAAAAACCGTACGCATGCGCAGATGTGCGAACATCGCTCAGAACGAGTGTACTGCCGGTAGTGAGTGGCTCTGAATGAGGGCCTAAGGCACTTAGAAACCTTCACACAGAAAGAGTAGCATAGAGAACCCTATTAAAGCCTACATGAGGTTCCACAATTATTAGTGTGTTTACCGACTTTACTAAGTCCAACACTTACCACTCCACCCAGGCGCAGTCTACGCACACGTGGTGGTGTAGTTAAAGGAAAAGTTATAGGTGCAGTTTGTTGAGTGGTCAAAAAGTACATATTACTTATGTTACATTATGTTTGCAAATCACAATTTGCACTGTTTTCTGAAAATTAATATTTGTTTTTTCAGAAAAAGATAGACCTATATACATATATTTGACTAAATCTTTGAAAATGTAAATGTTCACAGTGATCCGAGTTGAAAGATATTTTTGCAATGTTGCAATATTGTTGTATCTGCAAATAAAAACATGTTACAGTGCATTAACTGTGGCAAAGGCTACATTTTTGTATTCCCTAATCATTTAATCCTAAGCAAAATGAAAAAAAAAATATTACCAGACACTCATGGGCAAAAAATAAGGTATGTCATGCAGTTTTTCCACCGGTTCCAGCTCAGACCCCTGTGTTATGTACATACATTTAAATTAATGTGTTTGTAGGCATACAACTTTTACACAACTATACACATACACATTCTCTTCCATTGTGTCCTGAAAAACTTATGTGAAAATATTGCTGTATGATCCTCTGTTGAACCTCATTCCCACCCTCTGTATTGACAACTCCCTCTGATGGGAAAGGTTCCGGCTCCTCCACAACTGCACAATGTCCCCAAGGTCATCATGGCCTTGCCCCAGGGCCATGTTATGGAGCATGCAGCGCGACTGGATGATGTCACTCACTTTATGCACATTGTAAAGTAGGATGGCAGCCGACCGGTCCAAACAACGAAACCTGCTTTTCAACACCCCAAAGGTACGCTCTACTACTGACCGTGTAGCAATGTGTGCGTTGTTGTACCGGTGCTGTGAAGGGCCTCGTTGGTCACAATAGAGGTGTCATTAGCCAAGTCTGACACCCATATCCAGAGTCACCTAAATAAATAAAGAGGGATTCAAATTACTTAATTTCAACATTAAAAAATAGCATTGTAACAAGACAAAGACTTTGAATACATGTAAAGGTAAACACAGTACTAATTGCATTACTGGCCTTTTTGGAATCCAAAACCCATGTTAAAACATATACATACTATGAGTACAGCAATAGAGAGAAACACACAGCAAATCCAAATTCAGCGTAAAGTAATAGTAACTTGACAAATAACATACCAAGTAGCCAGCCCTCCGGCATGTGCCCTTGTTGAAACCTGTCCCACATGGCTGACTGGTGCAGGATATAGACATCATGGCAAGACCCAGGGTAACCTGCAACTACTCTGAGAATCTTGAGGTTAGCATCACAGACCACCTGCACATTGAGGGAGTGGTAGCCATGTCTATTTACATAGACATACCCCCTCAAGTGCGGCGATCTGATCCCAATGGGGGTGCAGTCTATGGCTCCCAGCACATTAGACAATGCTAAGAGGTGATAGAAAGCTACCTTAAGGTCCAGCCACTCTGACTCACAACGTGGGAATGAGATATATGTTCACCACAACTTCTTCAGGGCAGATAACACTTGAGATAAATGCCTAGAGAAAGTGGCTTGTGTAATACCCAGCACTCTAGCGCTCACTGACTGAAATGAGCCAGTGCAAAAAAAGTGCAGGGCACACATTAATCTATACAGCCCAGGATAAAATGGAAATTTGGCTGCACTGATACAACAACACTTTCGATTCTAACAGATTTAATAATAAGTCCATTTAATTCAAATAAACATAGTGTGCATATATAAATATATATGCAATACACATTAAAACAATAGCAAACGTATTCTTTATACCGGCATAACAAAAATTACATCAGCTATTGCATATGAATGAGATTTACAACAAATGATCAGATACCTTGGATCACAATCCAATTGATTTTCTATATATTCAGTGACTCTGATTGTGTTGGATTGCAAACAACATACGTGCAAGTGCCCAAACGATACAGTTGCATTGTTTTCAACCAACTAAAACGGATCAATTATAAATGATAATACAAGCCCTTAATGCATTTCTACATGTATAGGCTTTTTAAAAAGTTTTGGACTATACTTCAAAGGTTCTATCTGCATTTTTGCTTTTTTCTTTCTTAATTTTTATCTTTGGTCTTTTTATTATTTTTTTTTATTCTTATTTATTTTTCCATTCAAATTTATTGCTATTGTTTTAATGTATATTGCATATATATTTAATATGTGCACACTATGTTTATTTGAAATAAATGTACTTATTATTAAATCTGTTAGAATCGACAGTGTTGTCTCTTTTTTGGCAGCAGCTTTTCAACACTTTAAGGTCAAAATAGGGAGCGCTAATATTCAAGGATAATGTTTTAAACTTATGCAGCCCAGGCACCGCATAGTTGCTACCAGCCAAAGGCTCCAAATCATCTCTCACCTGCTCATACAGGGCCATGAGGTTTGTGCGGTTCAATCTAAATAACTGAACCACCTCATGATCTGAGAGGGAGTCCAGGTCCATCCTTAGTTGATAACCGCACCTGGCACGAAGCCTAATAGGGTCCTGGATCTGGTGATGCTCCTGCACCCTCCTCTTGCGTAGCTCCTCCATAGAAAGCAAGCCACAAGCATACAGCCCCAATGAAGACTGTGCAATCTCCATTTGTCCAACCCTCACAGGTGCACAGGCTGTAGGTGTGGTTTATCTAGGCATGTGCTGATGATTTATTGTCTTCACATGGGTTAATTGGGCATTTTGTTTGAGGGGGGGTGTCATTAAACTCGCCTATCTGAACCTGATCTAAAGTTCTGGTGATTTTTAGTGAAGTTTGGGTTGCGATTTTGAAAATCACAACCTATTACATTTGGTGAGTTGCAAGTTTAGAATGGGAAAACAGCTGGATGCGACTTTGAAATTTGCAATTTGGGGGAAAAAGTGAAAATTGCGAAAAAAAACAATTCTTACACTCTATTACATTTGCGGTTAGCCAAAACATGCAAATTTACTGTCAAATTCGCAGAAAAAAAAAAAAAATCGCAACCTATTACATTTGGCCCCTGGAGTGACAGGTGCTTTCAATACATTTGACCCCTGGAGTGACAGGTGCTATCAGTAATTACTCAATAACAAAAGGAGTGCTGGTATATAAACAGCACTAGTTTGGAAGTCCCTCACTCTTTGATAAAGCTGCCATAATAGGAGCAAAACATGTCAGAGGAATAGGACTTCATTGCTTCTTTTGTGTGGACTGATCTAAATGACCCCGACTATATTTCTATGGACACGCTAAAGATTGTACTACTCATACTACGGAAGCGCTGACATCACTCTGATAAAGCCCATAAACAACAGACAGCTGGAGATCTGAGCTGCACACAGCCATTAGCTCCGGAGAGCCAGGTAACAGTGTCTGCCGATTTGCGGCCAGCCTGTTAGTGAATGCCATTTACTTACAGCTGAGACCTCTATACGCTGGGACAGTTCCTACTGTGGATATCATATTGTTTATCCCAGGAGCACCTTTTTTACCACACTTAAGAGAGAATGTATATGCTGAAATACATTTATCACAGCTTATGGAACGTTGATACATAAAGGATTCTCCCTATTGTACATCTCTTTTCTGGATAATTAATTTTCATGGAACTCTTTTTTTTCATTAATTCCCCGGTGGAATATTAAAATGTGTATTGTACTGTCTTTTTTGAATATAGAAATTGATTATTAGAAAAATTCATGTGCAATCTGTTTTATATATGCATTAGATTTATATAATATATTTTTAGATATTTATATACATACCTGTGTCTTGATGTCGGTAATATCTGCCATAGTAGAATCTTTTTATAAGCACGTACCAACCTCTGCATCAAGTGTACGGCGGTCGGGCATTACTGTGTGTGGCATAATGTGTAAGGTGCACTACTGTGTGATTGTCATGACTGGTTGTATAGAATCCCCTGCTGAGGAGTGCAAGCTGAGGTTCAGGGCTAAGAGGATGTCAGAGGCGTGGGGCCTGTAGACAAGCTCTCCTCATGCACAAGTACCAACTGTTGGTGAGACCTGACCAAAGGTGCGGAGTCTAACCAGCCGGGAGATGTTCTCCAGTGACCCCTCCAAACGGGATATGGGTTTCAGCTGCACCCAGCTGGCAGGTCACGGTCCTTTGATCAGGTGTCTGGTACTCACGGGAATAGAGAATCCTGCTACATTGGCCCTAGTGGATGTTTCTTCCAGAAATATGCTATACCTCTGTATAGCTTCCAATGTTTACACCAGAGGATCAAGGAAACACAATGGCACTGAGGATTAAATGCTGTAGTGACAGCAGCACTGAAGTTGGATGCTGTGGTGACAGCAAATCTGAGGCTGGACACTGTAGTGACAGTGGTAATTTGGCTGAATGCTGTAGTGACAGCGGTAATGAGACAGGAACACTGTAGCACAATGCTTTGGTAATTGCTGGAAGCACAGGAGAGATATTCTGAACACACTGTAGCTTAATGCTTTGGTAATTGTTGCAAGCACAGGAGAGATATTCTGAACACACTGTAGCATAATGCTTTGGTAATTGTTGCAAGCACAGGAGAGATATTCTGAACACACTGTAGCATAATGCTTTGGTAACTGCTGCAGGCACAGGAGAGATATTCTGCACGGGATACGTTTAAGAAGCCGGCGGCTGCAATCCCGACCGCCGGGTTCCTGAATCCTCTATCCGTCTAGGGTTAAATGACAGGCGTCTAAAATCTAGACGCCTGTCATTTTCCCGATGCCGGGAGACAGGCACCCGGCATCCCGATCGAAGGGATGCCGGGCGCCGCAACCTGACAGTGATGTAACGTGAATAAGGGACATTACTATGCGATGTAATGTGACTAAAAGGCACTACTGTGTGGTGTACTGTGGCTAAGGGGCACTACTGTGTGGCATAATTTGAATTGGGTGTACTATTGTGTGGTCATGCCCCTTCCCAATGAGACCACACCCTTTTTTTTCAACACGCATCTGCTTGAGGTATTGAGGGGGCACCAATGCTCTATATGTACACAGGGCATCAAAATGTGAGGGCTCTGTTTAAGTGTGCAAAGATGTGACCTCCTCTGTGTTCAGCACCCCTGACCGAAAACATTCCTACAGTGAACACTATCTAATCCTCTACAACTGCTAAGCTAGGGCTTGGTCAATTGGAAAATGCCTTTCCTTTTCTTTGTGTGTGACCTACACCAATGAAGTGCCAGTTTTACAGAAACCAACCAAATACAAAATGTCTGACTATGACACGTTTGAATCCCCTGCAGGATCAGCTTAATAAGGGAAATTATGTACACTGTATGTTGTTCTAATATTAATTATACTTATAAGAGTTTAGACTAAGTAGGAGGAGTCAGGAATAGTAAGGGGAGGAGTCTATGCCAGGAGCCAGATGCTGACGCAGAGGTGTTGTTAGTCCCAGTCCGGTCCTGGCTAGAATGGAGGGCTGGACCAAGTATTACGCAGTTAAATTGATTCTTTGCCATTTTAGCGCTTTGTGCACTAGTAGGAGTAGGTGGTCTAGATACTACTTCTCTCATTGCACATGCCTCACATTGGCCAGGGGCACAGATCCATGGAAGACAGCGCTTTCTCTTTCTGGGCAGGATGCACTATCATCAATTCTGCAGTCAAACCCCCAAAATACAATTTTCGGGGGTTTGACCGCAGTTCTCATATGCACCAAGCTTCGGAAAGCAAAAAGCAGCTTGAACCCGGTGGGCAATGCCATCTATAGATAGAAGCCTATGGGTTTCTTTTCACATAGTTATGTGACCCAGCATGCCCGGCAGCACGTGTACCCGGAAGTCCATCTATCTGAAAGGACAGCTTTTATCGGGGAGCTGTCTCGTAAATCTTCATGCATACTGATGTTATTAAGAGTGGCGGGATTCATCGCATGCAAAATGCGGTGCTTGATGTATCCCACCGTCTGTTTAATAGGGGACGATGTAAATGCGTTTTCTTTTATAAAATGAAAAAATTATTCAAGTAGTTTATTGCACCTTGCAGGGGAAGTAACACTGCCATGGAAGAAAGTCCATTCGTTGATTGATTTCCTTCCACAAATAAAATAATAAATAAAAAGCAAGAAAAATAAAAAAGGGGGATTCCTGATTACAAGTTCCAAGGAAATCCTTTTGGGATTGTTTTCAGCATCCAGGTGTCACAGTTGTTTTTGCTGTCTACACAAATGTTTACATGTAATTATCATGAGGCAGTAGCTGACTACAAATATATTTACATTGTTTCCGTCCAACATTATGTCCAGTTACTCCAGACAGCTACTGTATGTCGGCAGATCATCACTTGCTACCCATCACCAGTATGAACTATGAAGGTTACTGCAACAGGCCCTAGAATGCTGTGATGAAAGCTTTCATGCTGGTGACATCACCCACCAGTATCTAGACCACAGGCAATATCTTGTTTTGTATATATTTTAATTCTGATATAATAAAAGCACATAAACATGTAAAGTTCTGTATACATCACATAATTCAATATTAAAGTCCAAGAGGTTTTCCATTCCATGTGCTCCTGAGGGGTTTAAGAGTTCAGAGTACGATCTGATGCCAAGAAATGACATATATTGCACTGACACCCTGCTTTCTTCCATATGTCAGTGAGATATCTCCCCTGTGGATCTCCATGAAGAGCATAAAACATGTCTGCTGGGTAAAAGAACAAGAAAAGACAAAAACATTAAACATGTCTAGAACACAAATTTCACCCCCAAAGTTATATAAGAGCCTGAGCCTGTCTCATAGTGAGATTGGAGCTTTCCCTGCTCAGTTACGTCTCATTTACTTCTTACCGTAATTATCAGAATGAGGAGACTTTAAGCCATTGTTAGAGATGTTTCATTTTGTGAGCGGGATGCACTATGCTGCCAAATGTGGTCAGACCTCCGAAAATGCAGTTTTCGGAGGTTTGGCGGCAATTACCGTATGCACCAAGGGTTTTCCAGAGATGGCGTATTCTAATAGAAGCCTAATGTTATTGGAGTTTTACCTAAGAGGGATGCAATAAAATTCCTCCCAGGGTCCACAGCAGCTTAGGCATGTGCTGGCCAGTGGCTGCCCATGCGCATATGTACTACCGGGGGACTTCTGGGTTATAAACCCAGAAATCTGCACACAGCAAATGTCAGCTCTTATCGGCAGAGCTGTCCTTTGCTAAAATGTACATGCATATGGCATTACTAAACACCGCTATGTATGCAATGGAGGAATGCGTCACATCTAAAATGATATGATTGATGCATCCCTCCGCGTGTGTCTGAAGCTTTGTTTTATACTGAAAGAGAGGAGACTACACATACAGAAATGTGATTTAAAGAAACCTTTAATCAATTTCCCTAGTTTAGATGGAAGAGCTACCCACAAAAACTTTATAAAGACAATTCCCTTAATTATACGACATCAGATGTGGAATCATCGGAGGATGAGTTCTGCATCCTTTGGTATTCGCACTGAGTTCAATCAGGATTTTTTAGGCCAAACCCCGAGACAATTCAGGGAAAGACTGGGCCCAAATACAAGAAAATCAGAAGGGGAAAGAGAAAGGAGAAGAAAAAGAGAAATGAGAGGTTGGCGGGAAGAACCCCGGGAACAGCGGAACTACAGGAAGTAGGGAATAAGGAGGATTTTTTTAAGAATTATTAATCTGACTAATAGGATTTTGATGGAGGATCAGAAAATGTACTACACAAGGGGTTCTCTTTCTCACCTACAAGGGAATTTGATTGATTTGATTATGAAAAGGATGTATACCTTCTGGCCAGGAAGATACTCCTGAAGAAATTCTTCCATAATAAGACTAATAAGAATGATGAGGATAAGAGCGAAACTCCACTAACAGAAATGACTAATGAATATGAACTTAACCTCTTTACAATAGAAGATCGAATAGCCATACAAATCCTCGAAGAACTGGAGAACTCTAATATGAGGACCCAGGAACCACCATTAGGGGTTACTAATCCGTCCAAACTCAAAAAGAAATCAATTTTTTTTCCTGATTTCTCCCTCTGTCCAAAATTGAAAATATATGTGGGCTTAGTCTCAAGAGATTTGGACAGATTGTTGAAGAATAAGGCAAGTGGCAAAGGATGATATCAATCTGAAGAAAATCTTAACAAGAATGTGAAACAAAAACTCAAAGAAATCCGACAATGGCAGGATACTATTGTGAAGCCATCTGATAAAGGTGGAAACATGGGCCCTGATTCGTTCTGACCGATGTTCGCACATCTGCGCATGCGTACGGATTTTAATATGCATGCGCGAACCAGTCAGTGCGGCCGAAAATCGTTTGTTCGCTATATAGCGAATGCCTGCTATTTTGAGTGACAGAAGGAGGCGTATGTGGGTAGTAACAGGGGAAGGTGCTTGAAAAAGGGGGTGTGGAATTCGAACGCAGGCGTGCTTAAAGGTCAAAATGGGCGTTTTAAGGGCGTGCATAATTAATACAGCAGCGTCATTGACCACGTCACTTGTTTTTTTTTTACTCAGAACTGCTCGCAAAATAGTGGTTGAAAAAACCAGCCACAAGAATAGCAAGCAGTTCATACGCTGTTCGATGTACTCGATTAATCTAATAAATAGCGGACATGACGTATGGTGCGAGCGGCAAGGGGGCGTATTTTTCAAAATTACAACCGCAAGTTTTGCTCGCTCGTTCAGACTTAGAGGCGTGAACAGACCGCAATTAGCGAACGGTTCATTTGAATAGCCACCCCTTGTTTTAGAACGAATGACCGCAAATAGCGAGCAGCTCTGAATCAGGGCCATAGTGTTGCTGCCATTAACTATGTATAGAATTGAATAGACATCTAAATGATAGAAATTACTACCAACCTTTAATTTTTAACCCAACCAGTAATTTTTTTAACAACTACAATAGACTAATATTGGAGGCCTTTCAAACTAGTACAATTTCTAAAAAATTTTTTCGTTTTTTTAACTAGAAAGTCCAATTATTTCAACTATGTATCTCCTTCCAGAGGTGCATAAGGATGACAAGATACCCCCCGGGGAGACCAATTGTCTCCGGTATTGGTAGTCTTTCCAAGAGACTGAGCATCTTTGTGTACCAACATTTGAGAAAATATGTGGTAACATTATCTTCATATGTAAGGGACACTCTGGATGTGCTCACAATGCTGGACAACCTAACAATAAATCGCAATACATGGCTAGCCACTTGCGATGTGGAGAGTCTCTATACCAGCATCAATCATGTTGCTGGTATAGTAGCAATTGAATATTTCACCACAATGGATGCAAGGATGGACTTCAATAAATTTCTGGTAACACTTCTCAAATTCGTACTAACCAAAAACTACTTTGTTTTTCAGGACAGATTCTACCTCCAGTATGCGGTACTGCGATGGGGACCACGTGTTCCCCCACATACGCGAACCTCTACCTTGGATGGTAGGAGCGGGAATTGTTTTTTGTGATTCCAATGAAGTGTTTATGGAACACATTTTCTTATAGCTCCGATACATAGATGATATCCTCATCCTATGGGATGGGGAGAAACATCACTTGGAAGAGTTTATTATGAAACTAAGGACCTGATTCAGACCTGCTTGCTAGATGCGTACGCTCGCTAGATGTGTATGCAAATTTGGCAAGGCAGGCGATCGCACGGCAAGGCATAAGCACGCCCACTATGTCTTGGCATGCGATCACTTTGTGTATGCAGATGCCCACCAACCTGTCTTAAGTCGCCCACTTGCGCACATCAGTTCCAGGAAGTGTATGCAACCATCGGTAACATCGAGTACCATCAGATGCATACGCAGCACTTGTGGTTGACCATAGCCTACAGCAAGCACTGTGAGTACTTCAGTGTAAAATACAGCCAAGTGACGCTGTGTCTTAATTATGCATGTCTCTGAAACAGCGTTATGACACTCAGGCATGCCTGCTTTTGCACCTCCACTACCCCGTTTCTAGCGGCCAGCCCCTGTCACCACCCAAAACTGGCTTCTCCTGTCACTCATTCAGCCGAGCAGTTTATGTGCAGTGAGCAAACACTTCCTGATCTCTCACACTGGTTCATGCACGAAAACATTGCAATGCGTACGCATGCACACAATGCAAACATCAGCAGTCTGCGTGCGAACGCTTCTTAGTGAGCGGGTCTGAATCAGGTCCTAAACTCCAACAATCTGAACTTAAAACTCACCCTTGATACCAGTCAAATGAGTATAAACTTTGGATATTACCATCAAAATAGAACAAGATGGGTCTTTACCCACAGATCTGTATTGCAAAAATACTGCTACAAACAGCATACTCCATGCCACCAGTTCCCACTTACTGGCCACAAATTAAAGGGTTACCAAAAGGTGAGTTATTAAGAATAAAGAGGAATTGTTTGGATCCTGATGTATATAGGGAAAGACAAAAACAACTTGGAGAAAGACTCGTGCAGAGAGGATATAGCAAAAAACTCTTTAAAAGATCAGTTAAGGAAACCAAACATTGATCAAGAACATCCCTCATGGGCCCCAAGAACCCAAGATAAGATCAGATTCATCAGAACCTTTTGTAAAGCGTGGCATCAGGTTAAGAGCATTCTTCAGAAACATTGGGAAATCTTGCATACAGACAAAGATCTATCTCAAATTTTGCCAAAACAGATACAGGTGAACTAGAGAAGATCCCATAATCTCAAAGATAAACTGGTTCAGAGTCATCTACAAAGTAAACGAAGTATCATGTAAAATAAACATGGCTCCTTTAAATGCAAATCATGTAAGGCATGTCAATACATGATACCTACAAAAAGCTATTGGGCCAAATTTGGAAAAGAATGGCAGATTAGGGATTTCATTAATTGTAACTCCATAGGAATTGTGGCCCTGATTCAGAGCTGGACGCTCTGACAGAGCGCTCGCTCTGAATCAGGGCAGTCCTTCTCTTTTTTTAGAGTGGCCTCCTGGCCACTCGCATAGCTGTGGGTGACCACCCACAGCTATAGCAAGCGGCCAAAAAGATGGTCGCGATGGTCAAGACCATCGCGACCATCGGACTTGCGACGATACCCTTGTGGTAGGGTCTCGTGGCCGCAAGCCCTGGAGTGCTTTCGCCTCTATCAGAGCTGAGAGCACTCCCACTGACATCACTTGTGATGTCAGTGGGCCGGCCCCAGGCGGTAGGCATTCCCATGGGAACGCCTCCATCTGGGCAGCCACGCCTCTGGCACGCCCACCAAAGGGGTCGTGCTGTCACTCACCATCGACAGCACGCGCCCTTTGTAGCGAGACCCGGAGCGACGGCTTGCCCGTCGCTATCCGGGTCTCGCGCATGTGCACGACGGAGCTGTCTCCATCGTGCGCATGTGCACTGCCCCAACATCGACCCACTTCCGAGTGCTCAGCGCTCGCGAGCGGGTCTGAATTAAGCCCTGTGTACCAACTCAAGTGCCCATGTGAGAAAGTCTACATAGGCAAAACTATCAGACCTCTGTAGACGAGAGTATTAGAACATAGGTATAGGCATATAGGCACAATCAGAAATGCACAACGGGACAGACACAACCCATAGCCAGACATTTTTTGAGGCATCATGATTTCAACCTGAGGGATAAGGGGAGGAGACTTAAATAAAGAACTTTAAAAAAAAGAAACACAAATTATATATTGGATGGATAGTCTATACCCAAAAGGCCTTAATGAAGGAAATTATTTTTGTGGGTGGGGGAGGGGGGTGCCGGCATATTGGGAGGTCGGCCACCCGATTGCTCGTGTGTGAGGACCGCCCGATATGTCGGCCGTCGGATCGCAAAGTTGCATCGCAAGGTGCACCATGTATAGGGGCCTTTAGGGTGACTCTAAGTGATGGGATTGTAACTTTGTGTACAAACAGGGGTATTGGATGTGCAATGGGGGATATCTCTGTTCTAAATGTGTCTGTACAAAGGGGAGAGTTTTCTACAATTGTGGCTATCTGTGCAACTGAGGAGGTGTTCTGTACAAATGGGGCTGTTACTAATACTATACAGCTGGGGAAAATTATGCGCAATGTAGCTTCAATTGCAAATGATATATTGCATCTACATGTTAACACTGTAACATATGCTGGACAGAGAAGGGGGTATAAAAGTTCAAAGGGGAGAGGGGAGACTTATAATTTCCACCTGGTGCTATTACTTATGCCGCTGTAGTTAGAATGTATATTATGCAAAAATCATTATAAATAACTAAAATGATAAGAAAAAAAACAATGGACATTGTTTTGGTGAGTGTCAATTTGGGATTGACCCTTTTTAAAACACTTCAGGGAAGATGTACTAAGCTCTGGAAAGTGATAAACTACTGTACCAACCTCTCAGCTCGTTATTGTCATGTTACAGGCTGTGTTTGAAAAATGTCAGTTAGGAGCTGAATGGTTAGTAGTTTATCACTCTCCAATGTATCACTTTACAGCTTAGTACATCTGCCTGCAGGTGAAGGGGTGTGAGATATTTCCTCACAAATGAGGCATACCGCCATTCCTAGTAAGTGTAGGTATTGCCAGTGCATTCCATATACAAAGCACAGTGTTATCAGTACCGGTATGTGTTACCACTTGTCAGTTAGTTGGAAAAGTCCTAATATTACAAGTGTTTACATAGTAGATAAAACAGCACATTCCAGATACCAGATATAGCAAGTTATTTGACTGTAGTAAGCCATACACAGAAGTAGGAATTAGCTGTGTCTGAACACTTACATTTTTTGCACTATAATATAAATGTTTGGATAA
Source organism: Taudactylus pleione (assembly GCA_031769625.1). Taxonomy (NCBI): domain Eukaryota; kingdom Metazoa; phylum Chordata; class Amphibia; order Anura; family Myobatrachidae; genus Taudactylus; species Taudactylus pleione. The sequence continues at coordinate 16,752,402 of JAUIMM010000012.1, read as the reverse complement.
ATACCATTGTATCTGTCTCATCCCTCTTGTGTAACATTCCATGTTTCTAGGAAAAATTCATGTAGACACGTGGACATACGTGCAAATCCTCCTGCTTTTTACAGGACTGTTCCAATTTACAGTGGCCGAAATGGGCATCACATACCAAGAAATATGTAAGAAATCAATTGAAATTTACCTGGTATGCACCCTGCAGTGTGTAGAGCATCTTGGCAATTCTACAATATCTTCTCCAAGCAACCCTGATCCCTCCTGTGCTGTCACAGGTTCAGGCGTGGGGTTGTCACAGGATGACAGAGAAACTTACTTTGGCGCTGGCTGGGCTAGTTTAATAAAGGTGCAAAATGGTTATCTGCCTTAGAACATGGAGATGGATCTTATTAAAAGGAAAAACTTCTATAGACCATACTTTCCTAAAGCATTTCAGGGAGATTGTGAAAGCAGCACCTATAAGCGCGGCTGTAAAGTGGTCGTGTACTGCTACATCTGAGGGGCGTGTCATAATACTGACTTACATCCAAATGTAAATGAGCCCCAAAGCAGTTAGTAAGATCTACTTGTTGATGAAAAAAAACTGATACTTTTCAGAAAATGCATGTAGCCATAAGGATCATAGGCCCTCATTCAGAGCCACTCGCTAGCGGCAGTACGCTCGTTCCGAGCGATGTTCGCACATCTGCGCATGCGTACGGTTTTTAGTACGCATGCGCGAACCAGTCAGTGCGGCCGAAAATCGTTTGTAAGCAATATAGCGAGTGCCTGCTATTTTGAGTGACAGAATGAGGCGTATGTGGGTGGTAACAGGGGAAGGTCAAAACGGGCGTTTTATGGGTGTGCATAATTAATATAGCAGCGTCAATGACCACGTCATTTGGTTTTTTTTAACTCAGAACTGCTCGCAAAATAGCGGTTGAAAAAACCAACCACAAGAATAGCGAGCAGTTCATACGCTGGTCGATGTACTCGATTAATCTAATAAATAGCGGACATGACGTATGGTGCGAGCGGCCAGGGGGCGTTTTTAAGAAATAAAAGAGCGTATGTTTTGCTCGCTCGTTCAGACTTAGAGGTGTGAACAGACTGCAATGTGCGAACGGATCATTTGAATAGCCACCCCTTGTTTTTGAACGAACGAACGCAAATAGCGAACGGCTCTGAATGAGGGCCATTGTGCCTTATAATAACCAATGAAAGAAAATTATACTATTGAACCCATTGGAATGTGTATATCTATGTTTTTTTATTTTATATAACAGCTTCGTAATGGGGGTAAGGTGCAATCAGGGAGATTACTAGACTCTTCAGGGAGTCAGGTAGATTGCTACTATTTCAGGGAGTCTTCCTGACAATCAGGGAGGCTTGTATGGATGCTATAGATGGATGCTATAGATGGAACCTTGATAGGTAAATTTCACCAGATTTTCCTAAATGTCTGATCTTAATCTGATTGATTTTATTTGGATTCAAAGTTTGTTTAATGTTTATATTTGGACCAGACAAACTGCAATATTGTCCAATATTAGCTTTGATATTGCAGTGTGTCTTGTCTGCATAAAAAGTGAATATTTGTGATTTCAAACATTAGAGCATCTTCTTCACTTCTTTAACAACTGGGCCTTCCATGTGACGGAATGGGATATATGCATACATTTCAAATTAAGTCCCATTCCATGAATAAGGTAGAATAATGTATCTTTTTCTTTTATCATAAATTAGTTAAAGCTTAAAGTTGATTCTAGAAAAAGAAAAGTAAAAAAAATAGTAATCGTTGCAAAAAAAAATTAAACTGTACTTGTGACAGGACGAGACTCAGACAATATACATATATATTTTTATTAATCTAATTTGATGTGTCCAATGTACTGTCGGTTTCAGAAAGTGACACTTTGATGGCTTTAGTTTTAAACAACACTTGATCAGCTGTTTAAATACCTCATCCAGGTGTTCCAGGTGCTCTTCATAAGTCTTGGAGAAGATGATGAGGTCATCTAAATACAAAAGGACCATCTCGAAATAGCGATGTCCAAGGCATTGCTCCATGACACTTTGGAAGGTGGTTGGGGTGTTGCAGAGCCCAAACAGCATCCGTTGGAACTCAAAGAGACCCATTGGCGTGGTGAAGGCAGTCTTCTACCGGTCCTCCAGGGCCATCAGGATCTGCCAACGGGATCTGCTCTCCACACCTCAGAGGCAGCACAACCCAGCCACCCCTGCGAGTCCTCCTTTTAAAACCAGCGGTCGCGTGCGGGGCCCCCTCCCACCAAGCCGCACGCACCACTCCAACGCCTCACTCTCCCTGTTCACCCTTTGTCCACTATAGGGACAGTTCTCCCCTAATCGGGGATTACGTGCTAGCGTCCTGTTCGGCGCACCCACCGGCACACTGTGCTCCGGAATGAGTAGCTGGCTCCATTTCCTCTCCATGAGGGGGGTGGCGCACATATAACTGCAAACAGCATTTTTACAGGCAACAACTGTGTATATATATTATCTAACATTGTTTCTTTAACTATTTATATGCAGTGTACATATATGAATTGAATACATACATATATATTTAGAAATTGAACAGTAACCACTTTAGGGGTATCACACAAACCCAAATCAAAGGACTGCTAACCTCTGCGCTACTAGGCCACCTAACTCAATTAAAACTGGCCTGGTCAAGTTCTACTGTTGCCCTAGCAACCAGAGCAGCAGCATATACATGGGATCCAGTCTGTACGCCAGTGTAATAGCAGTTGTTACTAATACAACATTTAAGTGCTTATTAATCAAATGCAGTGGGCTTGTCATATACGATTATTATTATTAACAGTATTATTAACATTTATTTATATAATCTCAGCATTTTTGTTGGACTTACACTGTTTAATGAAAGGGCATAGATATAACCCTATTCTAAATGTTTTATTTTCTGTTCAAATATTTTTGTTAGATGACTTTACCTAACTTCTATGATAGTGTCAGTTAATCTACTTGCAGAGTTTACTATTTAGAACAGTTCCTATTATTATTTATTTATTGCTTTCAATTCCCTTGAATATTTTTTATATCCTTCTAGAGCTCTTCTGCCACTTTTATTGAGATGTGATTATGGTCTCACTAAGGGGCCTATTCATTATCGGGGCCATGTGGATCCCGATAATTAAGTATCCTACTCGCCACGAGTTGCGCCGGCGGATACTTAAGTACCGGAGCATTTCAATATTGCTCTTGTGCAGGGACAGATTGCTCTGTAAAACAGCAGCTGTCCTCACAATTAGTGGACCTGAGTCAATATGATTCAATATGGATCGCTGTTGCGATAGCAGCTCCATAATCGCACACAGATCCACTGCGAAAATATGCTAATGTTTGCAATCGCAATGCCGACGCACCCTAACATAAGGATGCCCACATCCCCTTACACACATCCGTAATACTTAGCAAAATAGCGAAACCACCGGTAATATCGAGTACCATCGGTCCCTCACGCAGAATTAAAGCATCCCTGACCTTACATAGAAATTGATAACTTTGTTGCATGCAGTGAGTACTCAAGCTGCGTATGCCATCGCAATGGCTAATTTATGCACGCCCATGCAACGGCATTCAAACACACTGGCACGCTTGCGTTTCGCCGACCCCCTGTCACCACCCCCAAACGCTCACTTCCTGTCAATCACTCTGCAATGGGTCTGTGTAGTCACTGCGATCTCGCATGCACTTTGCCATGCATATGCATGCACAGGACGCAACAATCGGCCGACTGCTGCGTAATCACAATTGTGATGGATAATTAATCAGGCCCTTTTCTGGTGCCCATCTGGCCAACCGCGCATACGTGACCTAAGGTCACTCATGTGCATAGCCAAGTCGGGCTGTGCGGCGGCGACGGAGGGATCCCCTCGGATCCCTCTTCGCAATCCAGCTCCATATGAAGATGGCGTTGGGTCTCGAAAGCAATCTCCAAAAACTTTCAGTTTTTGGAGTTTGCTGAATACTAGGCTGCCCTATCAGGCCCCCTAATAATGTATGGGGCTGTTACTTAAAACATGCATGTGTAACAGGCCCTTAAGTGATAATGAATAGGCTCCTAAGAAATAGCAAGGGATATACGTAGGCTTGGCATATCATCCCTTTAATTCGAGATGCATATAAATTACACAGATTTTGTGGCTGGCAGACTTCAAGTTTAACTTAACATGCCCTTAAGTGATAATGAATATGCTAATAAGCAACAGGAAGGGATATACATAGGCTTGCCATATCATTCCTTTAATTCGAGACGCATATAAATAATACAGGTTCTGTAGCTTTGCTGACTTCAAGTAACCATTTCACCTGATTTTAATCAGCCACAGAACCTGTGTAATTCATGAGTGTTCCAAATTAAAGGCATATGATAAGGCAAGCCTTGATATGCGTGACTTCATGAGGTTGAAGTACGGTGTCAGTGGGGGACCTGGTCAGCTACAGAAAGGACCAAAAAGGAACTGTGTAAAAGTACTCCTAATGCTTCCTAGTGTCACGGAAAAAGATGCGTTTAATATCCCAACCTGACAGTATCCCTAGCGCCGGCATCCCGACCGCCGGAATCTCAAAGGTAAGTAGCGGTGTTAGGGGAGGGTTAGCATTAGGGTTAGGAGTTAGGCACTAAGGGGGTAGGGTTAGGTTTAGGGTGGGGGAGGGGAGGTTAGGTTTAGACACTAGGGAGCAGGGGCGGATTGGGGACTAAAAGTGGCTCTGGAAAAATCTCTGAAAGTGACCTCACGTAGGCGGGGCCAAATCAACTGTAGGTGGAGCCAACAGCAAAGTAGGCGGGATTAGAGATCTGTGCATGTGCAGGTCTCCTTCTGCAAGATTGTTCACTGTGCCCTAAAAGCCGCATCAGGATCGACATGCTGCTGGCGTTTGGGGGCAGCGACAGGAAGAATGGGGGTGTGTCTACTCCGTTGTATGGGCATGCCTAAGGGTCATTTTTCTGGACATCCTGAGCAACCTGAGGGTTACTCAGATGTCGGATGGTCACACAGTTGTTCTGATTCTGCCTCCTTGGATGCAGCAGATCAGAGAAGCCTCCAGTGGGTGTCTCTTTAAGACATCTCCTGAATCAGCCCCTTAATACAGAGAGAAATCCATCCCTTGCCAGAATGCTAAGCCAGACCCAACAGATTGTGCAACATCAGCCTTTCATGCTGACCCACTATGTAATATAAATAGGTTAGACAGAGATTAATTATCAGACACGTAGAAGCAAAACAAATAACAACACTGGAACACTCCCCTCTGATACAGGGCCACAAAATGGACAGCCTTGCACTAATATTATTCTTTTTATCATCCCATCATATAACGCAGAGCTATACAATCAGACACAGCAGTGCCTGCCCCAGTACAGCTTACCTTTTCATATTTACAAACACACATATCAGAGTCAATTCAGTTAGAACCATAATAGGATCATCCATATTGTACCTTAAGCACTTGCCTAGGGCCCAGAAGCCATTGAGGGTCCCTTAATGCTCTAACCTGTTTTATAATTTTCTTTTTTTTTACAAAAAGGAGTGGGAAAGTAGCCCAAGTAGTATGCTGTCCATGGGATCTTAATCCACTATGGGCAGGAACCAATTAGCCTACAAATATGTCTTTGGAGTATGGGAAGAAACTAAAGCACATGCAAACAAATATAAAACATGTATAGAACATTTCCGGAATTGAAGCCAAGGTCCTTTTGGATGAAAGGCAGCAATGCTAATTATGATGCTTTCATGTAGCCCCACTATCTCACACCACTATAGTTACTAGGGATGTGCGCCGGATCATTTTTGCCGGATTTGGATTTGGTTCTAATTCGTCGTCCGGCTTTGGATTTGGATTTGGATTTGCCAAACTGCGGTGACTGGCTTTGGATTTGGATTTTTTTACAAAAATTGACAAAAAAAGCTAAAATCACATAAATTGGTCTTTTTTTTCTTCCTAGAGTATTATTAACCTCAATAACATTAATTTCCAGTCAATTTAGACCATATAACAGCTCATAATATTGTTTTCAACATTATTGGCCAAAGGTTGCAGTGAGCTGACTGGTTCCTAAGCGACAGAGCAGCGGCACAACGACACAGACACCACAGTATAAAGTACATCTATGACACATTGCCACACAGCAGTGGCAGAAATGAAAAGTAGTGCACCCACCCAGTGGGGTACGGCCAGCAGAGTCACAGTACTTGTTTACATAGTGGGCTACGGCCCAAGGAGTCACAGTGCACAATCTTATTCACATTACACCGCACGTAGGGCCTGATTCACATTACACCATAAAGTAGTGTCTCTTATTTATGTTACGACACACAGTAGTGCCCCTTTTACACAATGCCCACAGTAGTGCCCCTTTTACACAATGCCCACAGTAGTGCCCCTTTTACACAATGCCCACAGTAGCGGTGTTCTTTACACAATGCCCCCAGCAGTGGTGCCCCCTAAGCAGTCCCCTTAGTAGTAGGGTTCCCTATGCAGTGCCCCCAGTAGAATGCCCCCCAGTAGTATGCCCCCCATTAGCAGGCCCCCCCAGTAGTATGCCCCCCATTAGCATGCCACCCAGTAGTATGCCCCCCTTTAGCAGGCCCCCCCAGTAGTATGCCCCCCATTAGCAGCCCCCCCAGTAGTATGGCCCCCCAGTAGTATGGCCCCCCAGTAGTATGGCCCCACCAGTAGTATGGCCCCCCCAGTAGTATGCCCCCCCCAGTAGTAGGCTGCCCCCAGTAGCAGGCCCCCCTCAGTAGTAGGCTGCCCCAGTAGTAGCCCCCCCTGCAGTATGGCCCCCCCTGTAGTATGGCCCCCCAGTAGTAGTAAGCCCCCCCAGTAGTATCCCCCCCAGTAGTAGTAAGCCCCCCCAGTAGTATGGCCCCCCCAGTAGCAGGCCCCTCAGTAGTATGGCCCCCCCAGTAGCAGACCCCCCCAGTAGCAAACCCCCCCAGTAGTATAGCCCCCCCAGTAGCAGGCCCCTCAGTAGTATGGACGCCCAGTAGCAGACCCCCCCCAGTAGCAGATCCCCCCAGTAGTATAGCCCCCCCCAGTAGCAGGCCCCTCAATAGGATGGACCCCCAGTGGCAGACCCCCCCAGTAGTATAGCACCCCCAGTAGCAGACCCCCCCAAGTAGTATAGCCCCCCCCCAGTAGCAGGCCCCCCCAGTAGCAGACCCCCCCCAGTAGCGCCCCCGGACCTTTGACAAGTAAAAAAATTAAATAAATAAAACTTACCTGATTCCCCGCTCCCGCGCCGTCCGCTCTGCTGTAACACGCTGCGGAGGGAGCCGGAAGATGGAGCTCATGTGTGAGCTCCAGCCGGCTCCCTCCGTACAGCAGCCAATGAGAGTCTATGTGACTCTCATTGGCTGCTGTGACAAACACACAGCTGCCGCTGGCGGCTGTGCGTCTGTGTCTGTGTAGGGCAGAGCGCTATCACTGCGCTCTGCCCTACACAATAGGAGCCCTGATGTCGGATTCTCTAGTGAGAATCCGACATCAGGCGGCCGCCGTTCGGCCCCGAACGGGGATCCGAGTCAGGCGGTGAACACCCGAACAGGGTTCGGGTGGACTCGGATCCCCAATGTTCAGAGCGGTTCGGATTCCACAGAATCCGAACCGCTCATCTCTAATAGTTACACATACTTTCCATTCCATGTAACCAAATCACTACTACTGCACCAGATGCATCATTGCATAGGATACTAAGCTACCCCTAGTAAGTAAATTTTTTTTTATAACCAACTGTGCAAAATTTAATGTACCTTTGTACTTTAGGGTTACAGTTGAGATCCCAGCGGTCGGGATGTCAGTGCCAGAATCCCGACACCAGTCAGAATCCCGGCACCAGCATTCCGACGATAAGTATTGGGGTTAGGGGGAGGGTTAGGATTAGGGTTAAGCACTGGGTGGAGGGTTAGGGGTTAGCCACTAAGGGGAGGGTTAGATTTAGGCTGTTAGGAGGGAGGGTTAGGATAGTTAATGACAGGTATCGGTATCCTAACCCTGTTGGGATGCCACCATCGAGATTCTCACAGACGGGATCCTGAGCAGTGGCATCCCATACCCAACCCGTACTTCAATGCGAATAGGAAGAGGACAGCAAACAGCCTCATGTTTCCTCCAATATTGAGGGGCCTATTCATCAACGCTAAAATAAAGTTTTTAAGGACATTTTCCTTAATGAATAAATTAACCGTTATTTTAGTATTCATGAAGACACTTAACACAGGAGATATCACTGATATCTCCTGGTTAAGTCCGCCTGCGTTAATTTCCACACTCCCCATACATTAGTACATTAGTATGGGGATATGGAAATTATGCTATTCATCAAATTCCGAAAATTTATGTATTTTTGGAATCTGATGGAGTTACCATACGCAACTGTGAGGTGGCGAATAGCAGGTGACATTTACCTGCTTTCAGCTGGACAGGTCCCCCGGTGTCTCCCTCCATCGCTCTGGTCCCTCCTCTGGCTCCGGTGGCTGCTGTGACACTGTGTTTTCCCAGCAGAACACAGTAAAGTTTAGAAAAAAAAAACATGTTTTTTTTTTTCTAAACTGTACTGTGTTCTGCCGGGAGAACACGTGTCAGAGTAGCAGACTAAGCCGGAGGCGGCTGCAGTGGCCAGATAAGTTGGGGCAGGGGGGAGGAGGGGTGTTGGGGGACACACAATTTAACTTATCTACTCTACCTTACTGCAGCTGTAATCTGTGCTGCGCATGCGCTGTTACATCCGTAAAACCAACGCATGTGCAGCACTGCCTACAGCTGCGATAATTTTGAGTGTCACCCACCACCCCACAAAGAAAACCTCTCACCCATCCCCGACTTACCTGACCGCTGCAGCTGCCTCTGGTGGGTGTTCAGACACGTTTTCTCTCAGCAGAACACAGTGCAGTTTAGACAAAGGGGGTCATTCAGACCCGTTTGCGAGCAAAGGACGCTCAGAAACGGGTCGATGTTGCCCCACTGCGCATGCGCACTCTGGAGGGAGCTCCGTCGTGCGCATGCGCGAGACCTAGACTGCGACAGCCAAGCTGTCGCTCCGAGTCTCGCACCAAAGGGGGCGTGCTGTCGATGTTGATTGACAGCACGCACCCTTTGGTGGGCGTGCCTGCCAGACGGAGGCGTTCCCATGGGAACGCCTACCGTCTGAAGCTGGCCCCACTGACATCACTAGTGATGTCAGTGGGAGTGATTTTGGCTCTGATAGAGCCAAAATCACTCCAGGGCCTGCGGCAGCGAGACCCTACCGCAGGGTCTCCATCGCAAGCCCGATGGTCGCGATGATCAAGACCATCGCAACCATCATCATGGTCGCTCGCTATAGCTGTGGGTGGTAAACCACAGCTATGCGAGCATCCCTGAGGACGCTCCAAAAAAAGGTAGGAGGGCCCTGATTCAGAGCGAGCGCTCTGGTCAGAGCGTTCAGCTCTGAATCAGGCCCAAAGTTTTTTCTAAACTTTATTGTGTTCTGCTGGGAGAACACAGTGTCCGAGCAGCCACCGGAGCCAGAGGAGGGACTAGAGCGCCGGAGGGAGACGGCGGGGGACCTGCCCAGCTAAAAGCAGGTAAGTCTCACCTGCTATTTGCCACCTCACAGTGGCGGATAGTACTTCCATCAAATTACGAAAATACATAATTTTCGGAATTTGATGAATAGCATAATTTCCATATCCCCTACTAATGTATGGGGAGTGTAGAAGTTAACGCAGGGGGGCTTAGCAAGGAGATATCACTGATACGGTACTTAAGGAAAATGTCCTTAAAAACTTTATTTTAGTGTTGATGAATAGGCCCCTAAGTCACACCCCCTTAAACAGCCACTGCCAGTTCTTATTATAACAGTTTAGTGTTACTTACTATTACAACACCACCCAGATGCTGATGACTTCTCTGCCTGCCGATGCAGATTTGCCTCAGTCATAGGCAAAACTAGACACTTAGTAAAGGGTGGTCCCAGTTTCAACTCTCAAGAGATTTTGTAAGTCTCATTGCTATAGAATCGACGTGCAAGGCACATTAGTTAGGATTTGAGCATGGCTGCATAGCGGTGGAGGGGTGGGGGGGGGGGGTTCCTCTGCCTTTATGGTTGATCCTGGGCCCTCCAAAGAGAATCCCCACAATTCACATTATGCCAAATAGTAAAGCCCACAGTTCATATTATGCCAAACCATAGTCCCCACAATTCACATTTTGACAAACTGTAGTCCCCATAATTCAAATGATGCCTTATTGTCGTCCCCACAATTTACAGACATGTAGGGGAGAAAACAATAGACGGGGTGGGAGACATCAAGAAATAAGGGTGGGAGAGAGCAATGGGTGTGGGTGAGAGAGCAAGAGATGTGGGGGAGAGAGAAAAATCCTAGTTACAGTACATAAAGTATATTTACTTCTACCTACTAGACAAAACATGAGTTGCAAGATAATACTTGAACCAGATAGTAATAATATGGTCCCAGGATATAAGGGATACAAGTTCTTCAGTTTATTTTTATTTTATTGCAACAAACATACTGCAGGAAAAGAATGTTTTAAATTTGGGGTTTCACCAATTATCATTTATTTGAGACTACGGCAAAGAAGAGAGCCACCCTCACCCTTTTCTACAGCAACTTACCTCGTCTCTGTCACTAAGCCAAATCGGTGTCCACCAAGCTCTGCTAGTACGCGGCTCAGCCTCCTATTTGGCTCTTCTTCACCCAGGGATGCCATGGCCATGCAGAGACAACGCGCGGCATGATGTCATCGCGCCACGTCACGTACACTGCCAGCTTAATTCCTATTGGTTAGGGAAGCATGAAAGGCGGAGCTCCGAAGGGTTAGCCTGTTAGCCCTCGTATGGCTCCTTCCCTCCCCTCAGTCTCTCTTGCTTCATGGGATGGATGGCCACGCTACTGGAGGCAGGGCTACTGACAGGCGCTGGCGGGCTGTCCATCATCCGAAAGGCACAGGGTGAGTGACGCACTGCTCGGGTGGGCTGCCTGTGAATCATACAGATCGGACCAGCGCGAGAGACGCGCTACACTAGGACTGTCAATCATAAAAGGCCTAGAGTGTGTGACGTGCTACTGGGGGAGGGGCAACAGGCGGCCCCATGGTCCCGTTGGCCCACCGGGAAACATCCCGATGACTTTAACGGCCAATCCGCTCCTGCTAGGGGGGGGAGGTTGGGTTTAGGTACCGGGGAGGGAGGGTTAGGGGTAGGGAGAGTGGGAGGGTTAGGATATCTACCAACAGATGTCGGTATCCTAACCCTGACGGGATTCTGACTGCCGGCATCCCGAGCTCCAGCATCCCGTACTCATATCCACGGAACTGCTGAGTCACTCCTCATAGCCTTTTAATTCCCAGTAATTGATATATATATAATTTACAATGGTGGGTTCATTATGTCATAAAGATTCATCTACCTGTGTTTCTTCAGACACTGTGATTCAGCCTCTTCGGTTGCAATAAAAAACCAAACTGTCATTAAGCACGTCTGACTCATGCAGGCAGGACTTACATTGCACTATAAATAGAATCTGGCATGATTTTTTAAGGAAGGAAACTTGCATTTCCTAAAATAAAAATGAACTAATAATATGCCTTCCCTTCACCAGGGTGTATGAGGGACGAAATGGACTTTTTTTCAAAATAATCTAAATAAAGCCCCAATCAAGGTAACATCTATGTGTAAACTATTTGCGTTTGGGAAAGACGAGGGAGGGTGAGGGTGTGTCTGAACTCTGCCCGTTCTCATTAATCGAGAAGGAATTCTCTCATGGGCAGGCTATAGTTCTCTGACTTCATACAGCCCATTTCTCGTTCAATTCCAGGAAATTCTCATATGTACCTGTACTGGCTGTTACCAGGGTAAAGTATGCAGAGGGAGAGGAGGATCTGAATGGACAGTACAATAAACATAGTCAAATATGGGTTTAGTATTAGGAGCACAAAAAAAGGGATCAGAAACCACATTTGGGATTGATTACAAGATGTTATAACCAACAAGGGGTAGGATGTACATTTTACCCTATGCTTTCCCCCAGGAATTAATGAAAATGTTCTTCCAAGTGTTGCTCCCTCAATTCTCAAATAGAAACTAAGGGCCTCATTCAGCAGTGCATGGTCAGGCGCGCTGAGAGCTGCAGCGGACCCGTGTGAAAGGGGACATCATCAGACCGCGCATCATCAGACCATACATCATCAGATCGTACATCATCGGACCGCAAATCATTAGACTGTGCATCATCAGACCGTACATCATCAGACCGCGCATCATCAAACCGCACATCATCAGACCGCACATCATCAGACCGCGCATCATCAGACCGTACATCATCAGACCGTACATCATCGGACCGCAAATCATTAGACTGTGCATCATCAGACCGTACATCATCAGACCGCGCATCATCAGACCGCACATCATCAGACCGCACATCATCAGACCGCGCATCATCAGACCGTACATCATCAGACCGTACATCATCGGACCGCAAATCATTAGACTGTGCATCATCAGACCGTACATCATAAGACCGCGCATCATCAAACCGCACATCATCAGACCGCGCATCATCAGACTGCACATCATCAGACCGTACATCATCAGACCGTACATCATCGGACCGCAAATCATTAGACTGTGCATCATCAGACCGTACATCATCAGACCGCGCATCATCAAACCGCACATCATCAGACCGCACATCATCAGACCGCGCATCATCAGACCGTACATCATCAGACCGTACAACATTGGACCGCAAATCATTAGACTGTGCATCATCAGACCGTACATCATCAGACCGCGCATCATCAAACCGCACATCATCAGACCGCAAATCAGACTGCACATCATCAGACTGCACATCATCAGACCACACATCATCAGACCACACATCATCAGACCGCAAATCAGACTGCACATCATCAGACCGCACATCATCGGACCGCAAATCATCAGACCGTACATCATCGGACCGCAAATCATTAGACTGTGCATCATCAGACCGTACATCATCAGACCGTACATCATCAGACCGCACATCATCAGACCGCACATCATCAGACTGTACATCATCAGACCGCACATCATCGGACCGCAAATCATTAGACTGTGCATCATCAGACCGCACATCATCAGACCGCACATCATCAGACCGCAAATCAAACTGCACATCATCAGACTGCACATCATCAGACTGCACATCATCAGACCGCACATCATCAGACCGCACATCATCAGACCGCACATCATCAGACCGCACATCATCAGACCGCACATCATCGGACTGCACATCATCGGACCGCAAATCATTAGACCGCACATCATCAGACCGCACATCATCAGACCGCACATCATCAGACCGCACATCATCAGACTGCACATCATCAGACCGCACATCATCAGAACGCACATCATCAGACCGCACATCATCAGACCGCAAATCAGACTGCACATCATCAGACCGCACATCATCGGACCGCAAATCATTAGACTGTGCATCATCAGACCGCACATCATCAGACCGCACACCATCAGACCGCACATCATCAGACCGCACATCATCAGACCGCACATCATCAGACTGCACATCATCAGACCGCACATCATCAGACCGCAAATCAGACTGCACATCATCAGACCGCACATCATCAGACCGCACATCATCAGACCGCACATCATCAGACCGCGCATCATCAGACCGCGCATCATCGGACCGCAAATCATTAGACCGTGCATCATCAGACCGCGCATCATCAGACCGCACACCATCAGACCGCACACCATCAGACCGCACATCATCAGACCGCACATCATCAGACCGCACATCATCAGACCGCACATCATCGGACCGCACATCATCGGACCGCAAATCATTAGACTGTACATCATCCGCAAATCAGACTGCACATCATCAGACCGCACATCATCGGACCGCAAATCATTAGACTGTGCATCATCAGACCGCACACCATCAGACCGCACATCATCAGACTGCACATCATCAGACCACACATCATCAGACCGCAAATCAGACCACATCATCGGACCGCAAATCATTAGACCGTACATCATCAGACCGCACATCATCAGACCGCAAATCAGACTGCACATCATCAGACCGCACATCATCAGACCGCACATCATCAGACCGTGCATCATCAGACTGCACATCATCAGACTGCACATCATCAGACCGCACATCATCAGACCGCACATCATCAGACCGCGCATCATCAGACCGCGCATCATCAGACCGCGCATCATCAGACCGCGCATCATCAGACCGCACATCATCAGACCGCAAATCAGACTGCACATCATCAGACCGCACATCATCGGACCGCAAATCATTAGACTGTGCATCATCAGACCGCACACCATCAGACCGCACATCATCAGACTGCACATCATCAGACCGCAAATCAGACCACATCATCGGACCGCAAATCATCAGATCGCACATCACCAGACCGCACATCACCAGACCGCAAATCAGACTGCACATCATCAGACCGCACATCATCGGACCGCACATCATTAGACCGCACATCATCAGACCGCACATCATCAGACCGCACATCATCAGACCGCACATCATCAGACTGCACATCATCAGACCGCAAATCAGACTGCACATCATCAAACCGCACATCATCGGACCGCAAATCATTAGACTGTGCATCATCAGACCGCACATCATCAGACCGCACATCATCAGACCGCACATCATCAGACTGCACATCATCAGACCGCACATCATCAGACCGCACATCATCAGACCGCAAATCAGACTGCACATCATCAGACCGCACATCATCAGACCGCACATCATCAGACCGCAAATCAGACCGCACATCATCAGACCGCACATCATCAGACCGCACATCATCAGACCGCACATCATCAGACCGCACATCATCAGACCGCAAATCAGACTGCACATCATCAGACCGCACATCATCAGATGGCACATCATCAGACCGCAAATCAGACTGCACATCATCAGACCGCACATCATCGGACCGCAAATCATTAGACTGTGCATCATCAGACCGCACACCATCAGACCGCACATCATCAGACCGGACATCATCAGACCGCACATCACCAGACCGCACATCATCAGACCGCAAATCAGACTGCACATCATCAGACCGCACATCATCAGACCGCACATCATCACACTGCACATCATCAGACCGCACATCATCAGACCGCACATAATCAAACCGCACATTATCAGACCGCAAATCAGACTGCACATCAGACCGCACATCATCAGACCACACATCTTCAGACCGCACATCATCAGACCGCAAATCAGACCGCACATCATCAGACTGCACATCATCAGACCGCACATCATCAGACCGCACATCATCAGACTGCACATCATCAGACCGCACATCATCAGACCGCACATCATCAGACCGCACATCATCAGACCGCACATCATCAGACCGCAAATCAGACTGCACATCATCAGACCGCACATCATCAGACCGCAAATCAGACTGCACATCATCAGACCGCACATCATCAGATGGCACATCATCAGACCGCAAATCAGACTGCACATCATCAGACCGCACATCATCGGACCGCAAATCATTAGACTGTGCATCATCAGACCGCACATCATCAGACCGCACACCATCAGACCGCACATCATCAGACCACACATCATCAGACCGCACATCACCAGACCGCACATCATCAGACCGCAAATCAGACTGCACATCATCAGACCGCACATCATCGGACCGCAAATCATTAGACTGTGCATCATCAGACCGCACATCATCAGACCGCACATCATCAGACTGCACATCATCAGACTGCACATCATCAGACCGCACATCATCAGACCGCAAATCAGACTGCACATCATCAGACCGCACATCATCAGACCGCAAATCAGACTGCACATCTTCAGACCGCACATCATCGGACCGCAAATCATTAGACTGTGCATCATCAGAACATCATCAGACCGCACATCATCGGACCGCAAATCATTAGACTGTGCATCATCAGACCGCACATCATCAGACCGCAAATCAGACTGCACATCATCAGACCGCACATCATCAGACCGCAAATCAGACTGCACATCATCAGACCGCACATCATCGGACCGCAAATCATTAGACTGTGCATCATCAGACCGCACACCATCAGACCGCACATCATCAGACCGCACATCATCACACTGCACATCATCAGACCGCACATCATCAGACCGCACATCATCAGACCGCAAATCAGACCGCACATCATCAGACCGCACATAATCAAACCGCACATCATCAGACCGCAAATCAGACTGCACATCAGACCGCACATCATCAGATCGCACATCATCAGACCACACATCTTCAGACCGCACATCATCAGACCGCAAATCAGACCGCACATCATCAGACCGCAAATCAGGCCACACATCATCAGACCGCACATCATCAGACCGCACATCAGACCGCACATCATCAGACCGCACATCATCAGACCGCACATCATCAGACCGCACATCATCAAACCGCACATCATCAGACCGCACATCATCAGACCGCACATCAGACCGCACATCATCAGACCGCACATCATCAGACTGCACATCATCAGGCCGCACATCATCAGACCGCACATCATCAGACCGCACATCAGACCGCACATCATCAGACCGCACATCATCAGACCGCACATCATCAGACCGCACATCAGACTGCACATCAGCAGACTGCACATCATCGGACCGCGCATCATCAGACCACACATCATCAGTCTATGCATCATCCGACCGCACATCATCCGACCGCACATCATCCGACCGCACATCATCAGACCGCACATCATCAGACTGCACATCATCAGACTGCACATAATCAAACCGCACATCATCAGACCGCACATCATCAGACCGCACATCATCAGACCGCACATCATCAGATCGCACATCATCAGATCGCACATCATCAGGCCGCACATCATCAGGCCGCAAATCAGACCGCACATCAGACCGCACATCATCAGACTGCACATCATCAGACCGCACATCATCAGGCCGCAAATCAGACTGCACATCATCGGACCGCGCATCATCAGACCACACATCATCAGTCTATGCATCATCCGACCGCACATCATCAGACCGCACATCATCAGACCACACATCATCAGACTACGCATCATCAGACCGTACATCATCAGATCGCACATCATCAGATCGCACATCATCAGGCCGCACATCATCAGACCGCAAATCAGACCGCACATCAGACCGCACATCATTTGACTGCACATCATCAGACTGCACATCATCAGATCGCACATCATTTGACTGCACATCATCAGACTGTGCATGTGTGAGTGGCCAATGCCAGGGAGGGATGCTACAGATACCTTTCCCTGAATGCTTTGTGTAATGTAGCCAATAGGCTACAATGGCTAACGACATCTGATGATGGTGTTAGCTACTGGGGGCCAAGTTCCAGAATGTCATAAAAGATGGGGGGTTACGTGCACTCCTGGGTTGTGTGTGTGTGGTCAGGAGCGCACGTAACCCCCTGTCACAGTGTGCCGGACTCCGGGGTGCCCTTATCGGGTCCGGCGACACTGGTCTGTCAAGTAGCGGGCGAGGAGTCCAGGTCGCCCGCTGACGCTGCTTCCGGCTCCCCCCAGCGGCTGTGACAGGCAGCCGCGGCTATCCTAGGAGCGCGAGCGCTAGGAGAGTTCTAAGATTTAAAGGGGCAGGCGCGCTAAATACTAATCGCGTTTGGCGCGGGATTTTTAGTCCTCCCTATAAGAGGGAGTCTCTGGCAGCACACAGGTGCCAGAGTATAGACTTCATACCATACTCCAGCGTACCTGTCGTACTGTTATCCTGAACTTGACCTTGGCATGTTTGTGACCCCGTTATTGTCTGAATCTTCATTACTGCATCTGATATCTGGTTCTGACCTCGGCTACTCTCTGTGACCCGCTTACGTCTGCTCCATTTGTACTGTCTCGTCTGTTGGTAATGACCCGGCCTGTCGACTACGCTTATTCACCTGAACTTCATCCAGTGTTCACCAGCACCTGTATAAGGGAACCTAACCTGAAGGCCACGACCTGTGTGTAGGATGCAGCCAAGTCCATACCTTCTTGCGAGGGTCCCTGGTGAATACTGCCGGCACATTAGACTCCGCGCCTCAAGCACAGGTCTAGCCAATTCCCTAATACGGGCCGCAGCCACAATCCATCCGAGAGTTTGTGACAGAATACTCTGGCCCAAAACATGGATGTTGCTGGTAATCCATCACCACGAGACCTGCTCGAGAATTTACTTGCTAGAGTCGAGAAGCAAGAACAAGATCAGGCTCAGATTATGCAGTGTTTGCAAACACTAATGCAGCAAGTCGGTGCTGCTCAAGCACCTTCGGTACAACCAGGTCCATCTACTATGATGACTGCACCAGCCACAGAGGCTTCTGCACCAATACGGATTCCGAATTCAACAAAGTATGATGGGAACCCTAAAGGCTGTGGTGGATTCCTGAACCAGTGCTCGATTCTGTTCAAAATCCAGGCAGCAAGCTTCCCTTCAGACAGAACTAAAGTGGCTTATATGATCTTGCTGTTGTCAGGTCAAGCGTTGGCTTGGGTCTCTCCATTGTGGGAAAGGAATGATACGCTTGTCAACAACAGTGCCGAGTTCCTGAGAGCCTTTCGGAAGGTCTTCGATGAACCTGGGTGAGTATCCTCCGCAGGGTCGGCCATCTTACAGCTGAAGCAGGGAAACCAATCTGCGGGACAGTATACCGTACAGTTTCGAACCCTTGCTTCTGAGTTAGGGTGGAACAACGAAGCCTTGGTTGCTGCATTTATGCAGGGACTGTTGGATCAAATTAAAGATGTCCTTGCATCTAGGGAGTTGCCAACTTCCTTGGACAACTTGATCTCCTTGTGTATACGAGTAGACCTACACACAGAGAGAGAGCACGAGAAAGGGAACAGTCTCGTCACTTCATCTTTAAGCTGGCTCCATGATTCACGGCACCTACTCAGTCTCCAGAAGAACCCATGCAGATTGGGAAATCTCGCCTCCCTACCGCAGAAAGAGAAAGGAGATTCAAAAACAACCTTTGTCTGTACTGTGGTGAATCAGGCCATCTTCTCTCTGGCTGTCCAAAGCGTCTGGGAAACTAGAAGGCCTAAATGATCAAGGGGTGGTCAGTTTAGGTGTGAAATACACCCCAAAAAAGTAAGTTACTTCCCAGTTTTCCTCAAATCCTGAGTTGTGGGGCTCTCAATGCCGTGGGTTTTGTTTATGATCGGTTAAGCCTCCTCACCGTGCCTTTCGAAGCTCAGTCATCTCTCCAGAAGACCAACTTCCAGTTCCTTATCAATCCTTTAGAGACGTGTTCAGTAAAAAAAGCAGCAGAGACGCTACCTTCTCACAGAGAGTGGGATTGTGCTATAGACTTACTGCCTGGGAAGGTACCGCCCCGTGGAAGAATTTTTCCCCTTTTGCTTCCTGAGTCCCAGGTGGTGACTGAATACGTTAAGGAAAATCTGGAGCGAGGGTTTATCAGGGAGTCGAAAATCACCCGCTGGAGCTGGTTTGTTCTTTGTTAAGAAGAAAGACGGAGGTTTGAGGCCATGCATCGAATACCGGGGCCTGAATGCAATCACCATTAAGGACTGGTATCCCCTACCATTGATATCTGAACTTTTTGATCGAATAAAAGGGGCAAAGATTTTTACCAAACTGGATCTCCGTGGGGCCTACAACCTAATCAGAATCCGGTCTGGGGTCGAATGAAAGACGGCGTTTAATACTCGTGATGGCCACTACGAGTACTTTTGCCTTTTGGATTAAGCAATGCTCCAGCTGTTTTCCAAAAGTACATGAAATATATTTTCTGGGATCTGTTATACAAGTACGTGGTGGTATATCTGGATGATATCTTGATATTTTCAGAGGATATTGCAAGTCACCGTCAACACGGGTGTGAAGTGCTGTCACGACTCCGAGCTCATTTTTGCCACCATTGTAAACTGGCCTCGTCCAGTCGGGTTGAAAGCTATACAACGCTTCCTGGGGTTTTGCAATTTCTACCACCAGTTCATCAGGAACTATTCATCCATCGCAGCCCCCATCACTGCTCTTACCAAAAAGGGTCAAGACAAAGTAGCTTTACCATATCGATGGCGTGACTTAAGCCCTGGGGCATGGACCTTCATAGAGGAAAAGGAAGTTGATGGCCTTGCACTGCTGGCGGCAGTTACAGCATGTGGTTCTTGGCCTTGCTCTCCTGTCATGTGACAGCCCTCCATATTTTCTGCAGTCTTGAAGCAGTGTCACAAGCACCAATAGTGTAGCCAAGGTGCAGTTACAAAATTCACACATGTGTAGTCGTGCACACACAGAAAAAAAAATTACAAAAAAATACACTATCTTTTTTTTTTTTGCCAGTCCACAACTTGGGCCCAGAGCACAGATTGATGATGACTGGAGTCGGGCAGCAAGAGGTTGCGTTGCCGACTTGCTAGATCCTGTGCGGCTAAGCCTAACACGCACAGACACACAGACAATTATTTGAAAAAAAAGACAATATGTTTCTCTTTTTTTTCCAGCTCCAGAACTTGGGCCAAGAGCACAGATAGATGAGGACTGGAGTCGGGCAGCACTAGGTTGCGTTGCCGACTTGCTAGATCTTGTGCGGCTAAGCCTAACACGCACAGACACACCAGACAATTATTTGAAAAAAAAAGACAATTTGTTTATATTTTTTTCCAGCTCCAGAATTGGGTCCAGAGGACAGATTGATGATGACTGGAGTCGGGCAGCACTAGGTTGCGTTGCCGACTTGCTAGATCTTGTGCAGTTAAGCCTAACACACACACAGACAAATATACATTACACAAAAAATATATATATTTTTATTTTTTGGGGGGTTCCAGAACTAGGGCCCAGGTGGACGCAGCAGACAGCACCAGCCCAGATGGATCAGCAACAGCCCAAGTGGACACAGCAGACAGCACAACAACACCAGCCCAGAATGGATCAGCACCAGCCCAGGACACAGCAGACAGAACAGCACATCACCTCTCCCTAGCCCTACACTACCCACCCTCCCTGTTCAGTCTCCACAGCCGGAGTGAAATGGCGCCTGCCGCGTCCCTTATATATAGAGACGAAAGCTCGCAAGCCGCGAGATTTCGTCTCTATGGTTTTGCCTCGATTTGAGAGATCCGAGTAAGGCGGGTACATCTGAGCCGGCTTGGATCCGACTCGGATCTACAAAATTCGGGTGGGTTTGGATCCCTGAAAACCGAACCCGCTCATCTCTAATTATTAGTGCACATATCACATTTAGGACCTCATTCAGAGCCACTCGCTGCTGGTGGGCGCTCACTCTGAATGTGGGTGTTTTTTTTTCTCCGGCCGCTCGCAAAGCTGTGGGAGACCACCCACAGATTGTGCGAGCGGCCAGGACACCATCACGATAATTGTGACCATCGGGCTTGCGACGATACCCTGGGGTAGGGTCCAGCTGCCGCAAGCCTGAGTGGACTTCCTGCTCTAATAGAGCAGGAAGTCCACTACTGACATTACTAGTGACGTCAGTAACCCCTCCCAACAAATGCCAGGCATTCCTAAGGGAACACCTGCGTTTATCCAGCCACCACCCCTACCTGCCCAAAAAACGGGGCGAGCTGTCAATCAACATCGACAGCCACTCCGTCTTGTTGCGAGTCCTGTAGCGACTGAACTTCAGTCGATCAGTAGGACTCACGCAAGTGCACACCGGAAGCAGCGCATGCGCAGGGAATTAACATAGAGCCGCGTGCGATCGCACAGCGCTTGTGAGCGGCTCTGAATCGGGTCCTTAGCTTCAAGGCAGAAGTGCAGTACACTGCATAATTTGGACTATTTCACAAATAGAGCACCAGCAATCTGGGAGCCTGATTCACTACAGATCGCAACTGCGATTGCAATAGTGATTATGCACGCAGTCACACTGCGATGATATGTTAATCCTCTGCAATCGCTATGCCGCCGCAGCACACATAAGGATACCCAGTTTACCTTACACACTTAGCAAAACTGCAAAACCATCGGTAACATCGAGTACAATCGCAGTCTCACTCACACTTGCACAAGCTCTGACCTTAGGACCTCATTCAGAGCCGGACGCTATTTGCGGTCATTCGTTCAGAAAAAAGGGGTGGCTATTCAAATGAACCGTTCGCTCTTTGCGGTCTGTTCATGCCTCTAAGTCTGAATGAGCGAACAAAACTTGCGGTCGTTTTTTGGATAATTACGCCTCCTGGCCGCTCGCATCTTACGTCATGTCCGCTATTTATTGGATTAATCGAGTACATCGACCAGCGTATGAACTGCTCGCTATTCTTGTGGTTGGTTTTTCCTACCACAATCTTGCGAGCAGTTCTGACTATAAAATAACCCAGTGACGTGGTCAATGACGCTGCTGTATTAATTATGCACACCCATAAAACGCACATTTTGACCTTTAAGCACGCCTGTGTTCGGATCTCCACTCCCCATTTTCAAGCACCTTCCCCTGTTACCACCCACATATGCCACCTCCTGTCACTCAAAATATCAGGCATTCGCTATTTAGCGAACAAACGATTTTTGGCCGCACTGACTGGTTCGCGCATGCGTATTACGATCCGTACGCATGCGCAGTTGGGCAAACATCGCTCGGAACGAACGAGCGGCCGCTTACGAGCGGCTCTGAATCAGGCCCTTACTCTGAAATTGCTAACCTTGTCGCACACAGTGAGTACACAAGCTGCGTATTGCATCGCAGTGGATAATTTATGCACACCCCTGCAACAGCGTTGAAACACACTGGCACTCCTGCGTTACGCAGACCACCCCCCCGTCACCACCTGCAAACGGTACTTCATGTTAATCACTCAGCGATGGGTCTGCATAGTCACTGTGATCGCAGTCTTGATCGTAGTCCTGATCGCAGTGGAGTGTTTGCACATGCGCACTGCAATGCATACTAAGGATTCTGCCTTTGAACCTCTATATACCCCTACTTATACCTTCTAATATCCTTCCTATAAACCTCTAAGGATGACGCTAATTTGCATACGCAGTCATCCAGTAAATAAAGACTCCAGACTTAGAACATGTGGTTCCAAAGCACAAAGTATTATTCAAGTAAAAGTACAGCAGTTACACGCTATGATCCTCATATAATCTTAGCGCAAAGAGATTATACAGACCCAAGTATAATTATACATACGCAGCGCTCTCTGGTCCAGATGTTAGGCATCAGCAAGAAACCCCTCATCAATCAGCATTCAGCACAAAGACTAGGAACCCAGGGTCAGAGCATATTTCTACCACCCAGAAATAAACAACACAATAGAGAAGTTTGTTGCTAATACCATTGGTCGTAATGGAGAGGGCATATGTTACAAGGCATTTAACAGGTTGATTCAAATAGACACAACCCAGCCTCTAACAACTGGGGGTCTCTGATTTCCTGCCTCATGCAATCATCCTAACAGTTGTTCACATTATGTACATTTTGTTGCTTGAAGTCTCTGCGGTCCATAAGTTGAGAATGCATGATGCGATCTCCACACCGATGGTAACGGAATACTGTTGAGAGAGTACGCATCAGTACAATTCCAAACATGGCTTACTTATCACATATAAAACCTTAGTTACGAAATAACCTTTATTTCATAGCAATTATAGTAAATGTGCATACTTGAATCTTATACCTTAAAGCTTATTAAACCTTTTATGTGAATATGTAATGTGTAAGTATGTGGGGTGTGATGTAAAGACGCTAGTTAACTTGGGGCAGATGCGTGCGCATGAAGCTAAGAAACAGCGTTTTCATACAGGATCTTATGCATTCACTTATATGCGATTAGTTACCAGCGCAATTGTGCATATTAAAGTGTGTATGAGAAATGGTGCACTTAAATCTCACTTAAACTAAGTGAACACCTAGCAGTGTGGAATGCTGAGCCTTATAGTTCCACACGCCCCCCTCTCTCAGCAGCCCCCACCCTTCCCAGGCTCAGAAGTACAGTCCTTTGTTCTCCCAGGTTCTTGTGTAAATGCAAATTAGCACAGCTACAAGACCCAAATCTCAGATAACACTCTTGGCTTTGAAGGTATTTTATTGCAGGAAGCCTGCTAATGTAAGGTGCTACAAACGACCCTCTTGCTGTAATCGAGCAGGGCCACCTGGAGTGAGAGCAGACGTTATGTCCAGGAAGCTTGTCTACACAAGCTAGTTGTCACGTGGCCATTTGCTCTGTTCAGCTAATTCAATCCAATTTTTGACATACTGTACAACCATTTCTAAAATATATCCTTTAGGGGAATTATAATAATATACACTTTATCCAGAGCACCCAAACTACGTAAAGTCATGAAATGGGCTTTTGGTGAATCGCCGTAACTTATGGCGATGGTCACAGATGCAATCGCATGATGCTAATAGTAATATCGCCACATGTACTAAAGTGTGAGTTTATCTAAAATGGCGCTTAGGCGGCCATTCGCAAAATGGCGTCTTGTGATCTCATTTCCAAGATGGCGTCTTGCGGCCAGTCGCAAGATGGTGTCTCTGCGATTCAATTTTAAACTGATCTTTCCTCAGCCAATAATCCAGCTTCGACAATACGTATGCACAGAACGCAATATTCGCCAAATTGCGTGCGTAATCGCAGTTGCCATCCTTGCTGAATCAGGCCCTGGGTCCCTAGAGCTCCCTACCTGTAGTCAAGTGCTTATTTTGTATAGTTAGTAATAATGTAGTGTTCCAATGAAGAAATGTATGTCTGGAAATATCTGTATGACAGACACTGCATAACTCCAGCTCAGATACAATCACCTTTCTGGGAACCTTTCAAAATTGAATGTCTGCAATTTATGTGCTGTCACAACTTCAAGTAATGTTGTATACAATTGTGTGCCAATAACAATGGATGATGTGGGCAGGAGCGATCACTTCACTTCTTATACATAGCAGAGTTAGGCTCCTTTTTTAATCCCTGTCCCTGCATGTGTTTACATTCTGGTACTTCTAATTTCTTATTGCTGCAAATCACAGTGATAAGAAATTATAAATATGAGTCTAAAGGTGCATACACACACAACGATTTTTTGAACGATTATCGTTAAACGATATCGTTCACTTTCTGAGTCAAACGATGAACGATTATCGTTCATGCGCGTTCACGTTTGTAGTTTGTAGTTCAGTCAGACTTGTCAACTCAACGATTTTCATTAAGGGAATATACAAAAATCGTTTGTAGTTCAAAAAAATTGTTCATTACACTTTAAAAAATCTGACAGATAATCTGACAGAAAATCGTTCATAAAAATCGTTCATAAAATTGTTGGTAACAAAATTGTTGTGTGTGTATGCAGCTTTATGGAGCATACACACGGTCAGATTTGTCAGATCTGTCAGATGAACGGTTTGAACAATTTTAACTATTTTTACCAAAGATTTGAACGATTGAACGATTTTTGACTACATTAAAATGAATGGAAATCGTCCAAGTCTGACTGCAAACACATCAGATGTCAGATATCATTATCTGACCATCGGGAATGCGCATCGTTCAAATCGTTCATCTGACAGATCTGACAGATCTGTCAGATTTTCCTTCAGATATGAACGACTGAACGATTTTTAAATCGTTATCATTCAGATCTGAATGAAAAATCTGACCGTGTGTATGCACCATTAGACCTGATGAAAAAAAAAATGCCCCTAAGGATGCTAACGATACAAATTTAGAAGGCAGGATCATCTCTCGTAAATAATAATGAGATAAAGCTGAATTAGATATATTGGCACTGAAATTATAATTTGCCTATGGCAGTGAAGTGGTTACTCTGTACTTAGTCTTCCAGCAGCCATCACATGTCTATCTGCTGCCATGGAGACACCTGTCAACAACTGGAGATGTTTAATGTTTAATTGATGAATGTGACGGAGACCTAGACAGGTTGCTATTACCACACACACTGTGTAACCTTGGACACAAAACATTACACACTCATATGGCCAGTTGTGGTTTAGTGGTAGACCTTTTTCTGTTCGTCTATTCAAAATCTCCAATATGTAAACCATCCCACTTTTCTTTCATTCAATTGTTCAGAATGTCACCTGTGGAATTATTCCTGCTAAGTTTATTATTCTATGTCACCTGTGGAATTATATGTAACGCCGTGATACCTGTTTAATCAATCTCAGGGTGACATTAACATAAGAAACAGCTGAGATAAATAATTAGCCACATTTTTTAGGGTGGGGTTTGGGGATTGTAATAAAAGTTATCATCATTTTTTTCATATAAAAAAGCTAACCTTTTTTTTAAACTCTTATTTATTTTAACTTTTATTTGTAATAGCAGCAGAATTGCTAATTCATGTCTATGCATGTACAGTGCAAAACAGGGGCTTCTAATTTAGAACAGAACAGGGGTTGCATAGCAATAAGTAATTCTGGGGTCTAGTTATCAAGATTTTTATTTAATAAAATTTCTGTAGAATCTGCAGTTTCTGCATAATTTTATGATAGCTTAATTCAGACAGAAGGCTAATTAGCGCTGCAGATCGCAGTCCCCATTATTATCAACAGTCTGATACCTATGTACAAAACTTTGGCCCTGGTAGTTTACAGTTACACCATCTTCAGATGGTGTAACCCGCTTTAAGCCTATGGATGCATATTCATAGAAGGATCCTCTGATCCCTCTCCTGCAGTCTCCTTCCAGCAGCGGAAACTGACACTGTGTGCATGCGCAGTGTCAGATTCCCACTGACGAACTTCCCTGATGAAGGGAAGTCCCATGCAGTCAATCAGAAGCGACAAGCCTAGAGAAAAGACTGTGATTGGCTGCTGTTGAAAAGGCGTCTCGGGGATTCCTTGCTAAAATAATTTTGTGTCACTAAGCCAAAGTGTTAAAGGGGTGGTTTTTTTATTTTGTATGTTTGTTTTGTTCTTTTTATTTGGACTATGATGGATCAACAAGGATGGAAAAAAACTTTTCTTTTATTTACTTATACAACTAGTAGTTTTGGACCATTCATCTACCAGGTCAGCACCTTCCTGGCCCAGCTCAGCCCTGCTACACTTACCCTCTGCTAGCACTGCAGGGTTCTCCTCTCCTTGTCTCTCCCGTATTCATGCTGCTGTGGGAACCGTTGCGGTTGGAAAACGCGATTTCTAGAGAGGGGTTTCCAAATGTTTGATTTTAGAAATGGTGTGTCCAGCCCATGAAGGGGTCATAATTAGTTATAGAAGTCTGTCACATATAAAGGGCAGTGAGCTGAATGTTTGTTTGTTTTTTTGGGATTTGGGCACATTTCCACAATTCATTTCCATTATATGCTTTGCTGAGCATTGGGGTCTGAGGGAGTGGCAAAAGCACATAGCACTGGCAATGGACATACTGTATATGTACACATTGGTTTCCATATACACTCTATAGTGTGTGTAATAATGTAATACAGTATTAATAATTACCGTGATCTGTAGCAGTGATTGCCAAACTCAGTCATAAGTGAAGGTTTTCCAGAGTTGTTTATTTATTATTATTTATTTATTGACAGCATATTCCATTGCGCTTTACAATTTGAAACAACATTAATAGAATAAGACTGGGTTGTAAGAGACAGACATAAAGGTAAGAGGGCCCTGCTCGCAAGCTTACAATCTATAGGGAAATAGGTATTGATACACAAGGATAGGTGCTACATATTGTAAATTGGTCCAACCAGATTGCAGAGGTTCTTGGTGAGCTGTAAGATCCAGTCACACTGGAAAGTTGGCCTAGGGTTAGGAGGATGTGAAATTGAAGAGAAAATGTGATATGTGTATATTGTAAGAAGGGAGTTAGATAGGGAAGCTATGAAGGTTTTTTGGGCGATTCTGGAATCTGATAAGCTTGTCTGAAGAGGTGAGTTTTCAGAGAACACTTGAATGTTTGGAGACTAGATATAAGTCTTATTGTGTGTGGTAAGGCATTCCACAGGGTGGGTTCAGCCCGAAAAAAGTCCTGTAACCGTGAATAGGAGCAAGTAATGCGGTAATTTATGAGAAAGTTAGGTAATTTGAGAGAAAGTTAGGGTCAGTAAAAGTTAGTGGAGGAGACACAGAGTTTTTCTTGTTTGTGGAGCAAAGTTACCAACAACATAATGGATTCTGGTAATGACCAGTGCAGCCCACATGGATGCCATTTAAGAGTGCTGGCCTGGGAGAAATAGCAGGTGATTCCACTGGGAGATATGAGAGAAGAGTATTTAAATAAATTGTGGGAGAAATTTCCCCTAATGAGAGAGCTAGAGTGCAATCTTGGGGACCAACTGTGCAGAACTGGGCCTATATTTCGCTAAGAGCCAAGGAATATGCGAGAGCGGGCCCACACATCCACAAAGTCACCCTCCAGGTTGACCCCAATACTTGATAAGTACGCTGGGGGGCGCCACGCCATTATATGACTGAGACTCATAAGTCATGGTATTTACGAAAGTAAAGTAAGCACAGGCCTCCGGTGGTGGTGGGTTTAAATATCAAAATTGTTCTAACATGCGGATTTCTGTGGTTCCAAATGAATTGCGAGTAGGAGCTTTGCAGGGAGCGAAGAATGGGGTCTAGTATTGGTATAGGAAGCATTTGGAAAAGATCCAAAAGCAGAGAGAGGATATTCATTTTTATTGTGTTAACTCAAACTATACAAGAAATGTAATGTTTATGACATGTCAAAAAGTTTCTATTTGAGCAATGAAGGGGCAGGGGCAGTTAGCTTTAGATAGTTGGGTGTACAACCTGATAATGCAATTGCCCATGTATGTTTTAGAGGAGTTAAACCACCGGAAATCAAAGTTAAGTTTTAATAATTTTGTAACAGGATCGGGTAAATGGAATGTTGAGTGAGGATGATTAACTGGGAGATGCAGGAGACGACAAGCGAAAAGGTAGTCCAAGAGAGGGGGTCAGTGTCCGAGGGGCACTGGGGGTACAGCTTATAAAGTGTTTGGTAATAAGTTTTAAAGGTGTCATTAATCGTGGAGGGGTTATATTGAGGAGTGTCTTTGAAATCCCTGATCATGGGGCTGTTAAAGGAAGCAATGCAGTCTTTACGTTTATGAGCTTGCATAGAGTCTGGGCTATAGCAAGGTGAACTATTCTGTCCCAGTGCACTGTCAATCCATTTCCTGAGGTTCATGGGTGCAGCCATATTTACTCATATCAGGTGAGGACCAGTATCTAGTCTCTACAGGTCTCCTGCGCTCACATATCCACCTCATCCCATCTCTGACAGGAGTGCCCTATTATAATGAATCTCCCCTGTATTTTTATAAGTCCCCTAGAGTCACTCAAGGGAGGGCTTCTGCCTTTAACAAAGCAATGAGGAAGGCAAGTCAGATGCTTGGTTGCATAGGGAGAGCAATCAGTAGCAGAAATAAGTGATAATACCACTGTATAGGTCATTGGTACGTCCTCATCTCAAATACTGTGTTCAGTTCTGGAGGCCATATCTCCAGAAGGATATTAATACATTAGAGACTGTACAAAGAAGGGCAACTAAAATGGTGCAAAGTCTACACCACAAAACGTACCAGGAAAGACTAAAAGATTTTAATATGTACAGTTTGGAGCAGAGAAGGGAAAGGGGGGACATGATAGAAACGTTTATAATATATAAATGGTTTTAACAAGGTAAAGGAAGGAGACAGTCTTCAAAGAAAGAGAAGTATTAGAACAAGAGGACATGTTCTGAAACTGGAGGGTGGTAGGTTCAGGGGAAATTTGAGGAAAAATTACTTCACAGAAAGGGTAGTGGACAAGTGGAATAGCCACCCAGGTGGTAGAAGCTAAGACAGTAGAGCAATTTAAACATGCATGGGATAGACATAAAGATATCCTACAGAAGAAGTAAGGATCAATAAGGGTTGAGGTAACAATATGTTTAAAAATGGGGCAGACTAGAGGGGCCAAGTGAAGTGGTTTTTATCTGCCATCAAATTCTATGTTTCTATGTTATGTTTCTATATATCAACCACCCGTTGTTCCCCTAGAGTACGACGCACTCACCGGTACTTCAGATGCCGCCAGGTCTTAACCTCTGGACAGTAGGGGCTTATAAAACCAGCGGGAGTTCGCAATGTAAAATTGAATTAGTAGTACAAAGGTAATAATAACAAAGGAGCAGCCTGCAGCTGTGGTCACAAGCAAGAAAAAATGCACACTAATAAACAAGTAGCGTGAATATCAGCAATACTAAAGCTGGGTACACACGTAAAGATTTTCTTTCCATCCATCCAACTAGTTGATTGGTTGGAATGAAAATCTGGTAAGGTATGAAAGCAAATGACAATCAGCAATTTGCTCCCAAATGCCAGAAAATGGACAAAAACTGATGTTTGAACAAATTGTTTAGATCAAACATTTAACAAACTTGTCTGAACGTCCATTTTCATCTGTTTTCTGGCATTTAGAAGCAAATTGCTGATCATCATTTACTCCCATACGTTACCAGATTTTCATTCCAACCAATCAACTAGCTGGATGGTTGGACAGAAAATCTTTACGTGTGTACCCAGCTTAAGTAATAATATTGCTGCGTAATTACCACAGAGTAGTGTGCACTGTGGACAATAACAGAGTATGAATGCATATAAACCCAACTACATACAATAGTGGCAATCACAAACAACAGATATATTGCAAGATGGTATAGCAATAAACTCAGATACACAAGCAGCTGGCAGTTTGGAATTGCAGCATAACATATAAAGCAGAATGCAATAGCACTATATTAACCAGTGTTTGTTTTGCAGAGTATAATAGCAGCAAGAGATATGTACATATATTTCAGGACGGAATAGCAACAGTGTACAAAATGAATGGTTTGCAGAGTGGATTTGCAGCACAATGAATGTTCCAGCTATACCTGCAACAGGTACAGGTAATGCAAGGCAGAGCCAGGACAAGAACCAGGTATACCAAACAGCAGATACAGGAACAGGGGCCGTATAGCACGACTTCCACAAGAAACTATCTCCGGAAGGGCAGGAATGGGCTGGCTGCCCTATAACTGAAGTCAGTGCCAATCCCATGTGAGCAAATGAGAACAGCCTCTGGCAATTACCACTATGAGCAGCTAAGTGTTACATGTTCACAGCGGCTTCCCAGCTGGGCGCAATCAGCCTGGACCAAACCTCCCTGTGGCTGTCTTTGCTTGTTAACCCTGTCAACTCTGGCCGGAGCCTGCAGCAGATATGAGCTGTCAGTATGGCTCATAACATCTATTTAAGCCTTTTCCTGACACTAGCGCCTTGTCGGAACAATGGCCGTGATTCAATTCAACACGATGCTGAATAGCCCCAGCAGGGAGCTCCCGGGGTTATTCAATTCAGCGCAACGTTTGCTCCAACTACAGGATTTCTTCTCGCACCTTCCTGAGGATAAATCTGACAAAAGAGCCGGCCGCATGGCCATGGAGAGTACGTTGCAGGAGAGAGACCCCTAATGTCGGGAATTGAGGCCTTTGATGTTCAAGATGGCTACAGACAATGGCATAGTAGAAAAAAAGATGAGGGCTGCAGGAAAGGGAGTGCCAGTCGCCACAGGCCTGCTCCAGGCTGGTGGGGTGGATGGACTGGGTAAGGGAAAAGGAAAGGTAGAAGGAAGGCATAGGAAAATAGGGAGGGAGGACCAGGAAGGGAACCAGAGTAAGAGAGATGGGGTGCTCTACCTAAAAACAAATAGGGGGTAAGCGACATAGATAGTTAGGACCTCAAGGTCCAAGGAGGAGTCTACTGGAAAAATAAAGACACCTCAAATGGGTGGGGAGGAGAAAAGTGTAAAGTGCAAAAGAGAAAGCATGGGAGAAGAGATGGGACAAGGGGGAAAGAAAGTTGCACAAAAAGAACAGGACTACAAACATGCCTGTGTGTAGGCAGTAACAGGTGGCCTGCCTAAACATTGGGAACAATGACAAAACTAATTAGGGCCTAATGCCCTCAGTGGCTCGGGCTCATTAACCACCTAATAAGGGCCAATGATAATACTAACTAGAACCCACTGCCCTCAGAGCATTGGGCCTACTGCATGCCTAGCAATATGGCTTTTAATAAAGCAATAGGCCCCCTTATGTCTCCTGGGCCTGATGCACACCTACCATGCCACAAGCCTAATGCCTGACAACACCCCCAGGTTTGATGCCTGAACCCTGGTGTTCTAAGGGGTTATATAAATACAATGGGATTTATCAATTCTGCAGTCTTTGGCTGATCCAAGCCTGGATCAGCCAGTGGGTTGTCCTGCCTCTGGGCCTCCATGTGTTTGACCTGAGGGCTAACACCTTCGGGGCTTCTGGGACTCCTCACCTGGGATCCTGCACCCTCCACAACCCCAGGGCCTCAGATGTCTTCTGCTCCAATCATCCCTGGATTGGCTAGCAGTCTGTGAGCCATGAGTGACTGGCGTCCACGCAAAATTCGAAATGCTGCACTGTGATTGACAGGGTCTGGATCCTTGCAGATTTAGGCCCGTCGTCATAGCAAATGTGGGGCGACGGTGGAAATCCACTGCTAACCCCATTGTTACTGCCGAGCTCTGCTATTGTGTCAGGCGGGAACTGGATTGTTCAGGATCCAGGTCCGCCGCCATGTCCGATGTCACTGCTGGGCCCCATCGTGTAGGCATACAGAGACAGGATCCCTCCAAATCCAGGCCTGCTGCCATGCCTGGCTGTTGCCATAGTGGTGGTGATTAACACAGTGATCACAACATCTATAGCCACAGTGCAGGTGGCTCTGATGATTGGCCCAGAGAAGTACCTGGAGGCATCAGTGAACGGTACCAGGATCCCTCCAAATCCACGTATGCCTCCATGCCTGGACTCCACTACAATGAGACAAGAGTTATCCCAGTAAGTACCTTCAGTGTTATCCTTCACTGTCTTTCTTCTCTTTTAGGTGGTAGTGGGTCTTGCACTCCGATGCAAGGTCAAGTTTCCATCTAGTGCGCAAACACCCATTTGTAAAACTCAGGATCTTAGGCCAAAAGAGCTATTTTTCGGTCCGGTCAGGTGTTGTGACCTTCCTCCGAGACCTCCAGGATTGTGGACCTCATTCAGAGTCGGTCGAAGCGGCCGCACGGTCGTACGGGAAAAGGGGCCGGATATGCAAATGATTCCCTCGCAAGTTGCGTCCCTAAGTTCGGATTGGTAGCTGGCCGGAAGCGGCCGGAATTCAAAAAAATATGCCCCCTTCTCGTACGCATTGCACGTCATCTCCGGGCATATAAGGATTAATCGAGTCAATCGGGAACCATCGGAACTGATCGTAGAGCTCAAGGTTGACCATACCCTCTCTTAAGCTCTACGATCATGTCAGTGTAAAAACCTCCCATGTCACATGTGCCATGACGCTACTTTGTTAATTATGCACTCCCATAAACCGTATGCACTCCCATAAAACGCCATTTGCATAATTAGGCACGCCTGCGTTCGGATCTCCACTCCCCCGTTTTCAAGCACCTTCCGTTGTTACCACCCACAAACGCCTCAATCTGTCACTCAAACTACCGACCTGGCTGTGTTCAAGGAGAGAGAAATTTCTGATCGTAGCGGCTAGTTTGCGCATGCGCATTGCGAACTTTACGCATGCGCAGTATAGCGAACATCAGTGGCGTACGACCGTGCTGCCGCTT
Source organism: Taudactylus pleione (assembly GCA_031769625.1). Classification (NCBI taxonomy): domain Eukaryota; kingdom Metazoa; phylum Chordata; class Amphibia; order Anura; family Myobatrachidae; genus Taudactylus; species Taudactylus pleione. Next base: position 16,718,655 of record JAUIMM010000012.1, on the reverse strand, counting down.
CGACCGACTCTGAATGAGGTACTGTGTCCTGTGCCCTGCAGTTCTGGGTTTGTCGATGCTGGAAATCCGTCCTCCAGTGTCAACCACTGGAATAGAGGTGAGTACCTGTGTGCAGGGCCGCCATCAGGGGGGGACCGCCCTAGTCCACTAACCCCCCCCCAGTCCAGCCAGCCTTCCCTATGCCCCCCCAGTCCAGCCAGCCTTCCCTGTCCCCCCCAGACCAGACACCCTTCCTTGTCCCCACCAGAACCCCCAGTCCAGATACCTTACCCTGTCCCCAGCCCCCCCTCACCTTTCCCTTGACCAGCCAGCCTTTCCCTGCCCTCTGTCCTACACTTCTACACTTACCCTTCCCTCTAGCTTTGTACTGTATGTGGATCCGGCCTTTTCGGTGTATTTTTATGGCGGTCTGATATATGTGTATATACAGTATTTATATATATATATATATATATATATATTAGAATCAATTTTGATTTCCCTATGTATGTATAGATTTTGGTTTAGTGTGTGTGTGCATTTTACAGCAATTTTTAAGATGGTTTACGCACCAATTGATGCGCCCCCACCACCACCACTACTGCCAGTGGCGTAACTAGGGCAGGGCGAGCGGGGTGCGTGCCCTGGGTGCTGTGGGAACGGCGGCGCGGGGGGGGCGCCTCCGGCCACGGTGCCGGCCCGCCCTAGTTAGCCAGTGTAGCGCCGACCGCAGTGAGTGCGGTCAGCGCTACACATTTACACAGGACCGGCGCTAGGCTTCCCAGCGCCGGTCCTGTGTTGCACAGCTGAGCCCCTTCCCTCCCCTGAGCGATTGCCGAATAGCGCCAGGAGGAGGGTGGCAGGTGGGTTCAGACTGTGCTAACACACACATCGCCGCCAGCACGGCAGCGATGTGTGTGTTATTCAGCAGCCAATGAGAGTCAGACAGACTCTCATTGGCTGCTGCTGTGACACACATCACTGCCGAGCGGCAGCGATGTGTGTGTGAATCAGCAGCCAATGAGAGTCAGATAGACTCTCATTGACTGCTGCGCGCCCACTGCAAGAGCCGGGCTTCCATCCGGCTCCTGCAGTGGTAATGGGAGAAACATCATGATGTCATGACGTCTCTCCCATAATGCAGACCGGCCCGGCCCGGGAGGATGGACGTGCGGACGGCGGCGGGAGCAGGAGTGTGGATACAGGTAAGTATTTTTCTTTTGTTTAATTTTAGTGTGTATTTCGGGAGGGGGGGGCGCGCTCTATTACAATGAAGGGGACTACCACTGGGGGCAATACTGAGGGGATACTACTGAGGGCACTGCTTCAGGTGGGGGGGGGACCAGTACTGGGGACTACTACTGGGTGGGAGATACTACTGGGGGCACTGCTTCGGGGGGGGACCACTACTGGGGACAACTACTGGGGGTGAGATACTACTGGGGCACTGCCTCGGGGAGGGGGGGACCACTACTGGGGGGATACTACTGGGGTGACCACTACTGGGGGGGATACTACTGTGGGCACTGCATCGTGGGGAACCACTACAGGGGACTACCACTGAGGGGGGATACTACTGTGGGCACTGCATCATGGGGATCCACTACTGGGGACTACCATTGGGGAGAGGGATACTACTGTGGGCACTGCATTGTGGGGGACCACTACTGGGGACTACTACTGGGGGCACTGCATCAAGGGGGACTCCTACTGGGGGAACTATATAAAGGGCACTGTATAGGAGGGACTACTACTGGGGGCACTACTGGGGGGGATACTACTGTGGGCACTGCTTCAGGTGGGGGGCGACCAGTACTGGGGACTACTACTGGGTGGGGGATACTACTGGGGGCACTGCTTCGGGGGGGACCACTACTGGGGGGGATACTACTGGGGCACTGCCTCGGGGGAGGGGGGGACCGCTACTGGGGGGATACTACTGGGGTGGGATACTACTGAGGGCACTGCTTCAAGGGGGGACCACTACTGGGGGGGATACTACTGTGGGCACTGCATCGTGGGGAACCACTACAGGGGACTACCACTGGGGGGGGGATACTACTGTGGGCACTGCATCATGGGGAACCACTACTGGGGACTACCACTGGGGGGATACTACTGTGGGTACTGCATTGTGGGGGACCACTACTGGGGACTACTACAGGGGGCACTGCATCAAGGGGGACTCCTACTGGGGGAACTATATAAAGGGCACTGTATAGGAGGGACTACTACTGGGGGCACTATATAAGGGGCTCACTACTGGGGGCACTGCACAGGGGGGTCCACTACAGGGGGCACTGAAAAGGGAGAACCACTACAGGGGGCACTGCATAAGGGGGACAACTACTGGGGGCACTGTATATGGGGGATCACTACTGGGGGCCTGCATATGAGGGATCACTACTGGGGGCACTGTATAAGGGGAACTAGGGGGGCTGCATAAGGGGGACCACTACAGGGGGCACTGTGTAAGGGGCACTGCATATGGGGGACCACTACTGGGGGCACTGCATAGGGGGGGACTGTATAAGGGGCACTGCATTAAGGTGCAAATGGAAAGAAATGTTCCCAGTGACAAGAAAGGGGTTTGTGTCATGTTGACACGCCCCATTTTTCAGTGGCCATGCCCATTTTTCACCGCGCGCACATAAGGGGGAGGGGCTCCATTTTCAAATTTGCCCTGGGCTCCAAATACCCTAGTTACGCCACTGACTACTGCTCTTGCCTATTTTGCCAGTACTGGGCTCCACAATTTCCGATGGCAGCCCTGTCTGTGTGGTATCCCTCTGGCCCTCTTACATTATAATCATTCCTTTCCTGGGAACCATAATAATCCTAGCAGATAGTGACGTTGTAAGTATGATTTTTTTCCTATAGTCACTCGTTTACATCCACGAAAAACAAAGTTTTTGTTTTTTCTTGAAGTTATGTTTTAAACTATGCGGTGTGAAAAGTGATTAATTAAAGTGTGTAATGTAGACCTATTTTCTAGAGTGTGCTTATCTGTAACTCATTAATTGTTTATAGTACAGAGAGCAGTGTTTATCCATTGCAGTGCTGCGTCCTTGCCATGTTTTACACCCTTGGTCAGGTCAAATGAGGGAAACAAGAGATTCTGCTTTTATGAATAAGATGTGGCAAGTGTGACATGAAAACCTGCTCAGGGGGACTAGGTGCCCTGATGAGCCTATGTGACTATTGTTATTTCAGGGGATATAATAAAGAATTTAGCAGTACAGTACATACAAACCCACCTGGTGTGAATCAAAAACATTAACAACACACTTTAAAATACAGCTGTATTGCTAAATGTATTTATTTTGCATTGCTTTGGATTTAATAATAACAATAAAAAAATAATTAAATATAGCAGTACCAATATAGTCTACTGACTTAACATCAAGGGGTAAATGTAATAAGTTGCAAATTTGTAAAAAATGCAAGTTTTGTGCTAAACTCGCATTTTTTACTCATTTTCGGGCTTTACAACAATACGCAAAAAACATATCGCATCCAGATGTTTTGCTATTCTCTAGATGGAACTCGGACAATGTAATAGAATGCGAGTGCTTCACTCACACATATTACTCCCTGAGAACTCGCAAAAACAATAGACCAGCTTCAGGATAGAGAGTTTATTCTGAGCAGGTTATATTAACACAGAAACATGCACATATATATGAGATACGTGCATGTTACTGTGTGTACATAAAAAAACACTTGTAATTTAAAAAAAAAAAGATGTGCACCCACTCCCAATAAGCATAACCAGCACCGGGCTATATAAAGTCTGTCCTGATTCTAAAAATACAGGGGAAAAAATGCGTAGGGGGCCCCTGTATATTAAGTACCAGCACAGGGCTTTGGTACAGGACAAGGGGACATGATGTAATCAGGGATACTAGGTGAGTATGTGTGATAGTGAGTGTGCATGTACGTTATAATAAACTTTTACTGAAACGTTGTGTGTGTTGTGTTTTTTTCTTAAGTATTTATTTGGCTCTGGAACTACAGGTACCAGCGGGCCCATAATGCCCCGCATGCTGGTACTTGTGGTTTTCCAAGTATATAAAGAGTCCAGTGCTGGTTATGGAAATTACAGGGGACCCCTTCTCGTTTTGTCCCCTGTTTTTCCACAACCAGGACCGGCTCAGCAAAGCCCTGTGCTGGTACTTAATATAAAGGGGTCCCATACACATTTTGGCCCATGTATTTTTAGAACCAGGACAGGCATTATATAGTCTGGTGCTGGTGCTGCATATGGGGAGGGGGTGCACGGCTTATTTTTTTAAAACACACAGACAGAAGCAGGGGCGTAATTAGAACTTTGTGGGCCCCATAGCAAAATTTTTTAAAGGGCCCCCCCCCTCCATTGGCACCGAGAGGTAAAAAATAAATATGCCCCCATATGATAGGGGAAATAACATTTTTAATCTTGAGAGGACTGAAATATTGCCCTAAAATATTTGAGTTCCAAAATCATATGAGCACATATTGAGCCCTGATTGGATCTGCTTAGCATTTATTCCTGACCCTCAAATAAGGATCAGTGAAATTTGGTAGAGCCACCCCGCAATTGTGGGCACAGATGTCAAACCTCCCTTCTGCATTGTGGCATTGCTGGTGGTGACCCCAGACACACACGAACAAATACACCCACCCAGGCCCGCCAAGAGCCGTGGCGGGCCCCGGTAATAGGGGGCGTGGCCTAATCGCGGGAGGCGTGGCCACGCCTCCTTGTGACAGAAGAAAAAAAAAAGATTTGCAGCGCCGCGCTGACCCCCCGCAGCCCGGCGCAAAGCCAGGGAGGGCGTGATCAGTGTGATCACTCCCCCGCACAGGCATAGGAGACTGCTGTGGCTGCTGTAAGGGGGGGGGCGCCGGACCCGGCCCCCCGCCGGGCCCCTCAGGAAGCCCAGGCCCAGGTAATCTGTACCCACTCCCCCCCCCTCTCGGCGCCCCTGCACCCACCCATAGCATTCAGACATTGACACACACACACTAGTCACCCATTGTCCCTCATACACACACACACACACACACCCAGGGGTGCATCTTGGGGTCTGAGCGCCCCTGGCAAACTAAGGGACTGGAGCCCCCCTCCAATGACTGCTTCTACTTGAAAAAATAAAATAACACACACTGGGGGTAGTTTAATTCAGACACCTGTAGAAACAAATAGGGAGAATATTTTTTTTTCTCTTTTTAATATATATATATCTTTTACAGAACTTACTCTATTGCAAAACACTATTTACTAATGCCAAAATACACAGGAAAAGCTTGAAAACATAGCATCAAAAACAAACATGCATTATGGGTAAAAATTTACATATATTCAAATTGGACTATACACTGCATTATGCTTTTTTAACTCTGCCATATAATTCACTGGTAAAACCACCCACATGGGTCCATTGCTATCTCACACACAATAATAAAAACAGCCCATAAGAATCATGTCTTAATCCTGACACCTGAGTATCCACAATCTATAAAGATCATGGTCAATTCCCCATACTAATGAAAAGATAAATGTATTAGTACTTACACTGGTTGTAGTTCAACTTACACGCCTGTAGAAATAGGGAGACAATATATATATATATATATATATATATATATATATATATATACTTTTTTTTAATATATATATATATTTTTATATTTTTTCAGTTATAACACTTACTACATGCAAGTACCGTTTATTAATTTCTATATGTCAACAACACAGGAAAAGAGGGCATCAATAACAAACAAGGTGAATTGTGGGCAAGATAATTTGCATATATGCAAATTATCTTGCGAATAGAGCATTGTGGTTGATGTGGTGCTTACACTCTGTTCCTGCAAGGTTGACATATGGGAATTATTGAGTGGTGATTGGTATGTAGTGGGTATTGTGGGAGAAGAGATATATTAGAAAAAAAAAATAAAAAAAAATTAGTCTCTCTAATTTTAAATGTTTCTGATATAAAGGGACATATAAGAAGCCTGATACACATTAACAATCAATGGAGGACACTGATAAGAGCAGAGGAGACAGAAGGAGACGAGGGATCATTTACTAATGACAACTGTCTGCGGCACACTGCGCAGAGCAACCAGGAGACCAGTGATCATTTGTTAACTATGTTAGGTGGCAACGGTGCCCCCCCTCGGCCGGCGCCCCTGGTGAGGGCCATCCAAGGCCAATAGGAAGATACGCCCCTGCACACACCAGTCACCCATTGTCCCTCATACACACATAGCAGTTACCCATTGTCCCTCACACACACCAGTTACCCATTGCCTCAAACACAGCAGTCAATAACTGTTTCTCACACACTCCAGTCAGCCATAGTCACACACACATATAGCAGTCACCCATTGTCATACACACACATATAGCAATCAGACACACATAGCAGTCAGCCATTGTCACACACACATATAGCAGTCACCCATTGTCATACACACACATATAGCAGTCAGCCATTGTCACACATACATAATGCACCTACCCCACTGCTCTCACCTAGCATGCTTTGTGCAGCTGGCTGTGAGGGTCCCTGTTCACTTATCTTTCTAACTTGGTTCAGTCTAGGACCGACGCTGTGTCCGTCTCCCAGTCAAGAGGTGAAGTCAGAGGGCGGATCATAGCCTCATGGGATTTGTAGTTTATCTTCAACTGCTCAGAGTGTGAGCAGTAAAAGATAAAACTACAAATCGCATATGCCACTCTACTTCACTCTCTGGCCAGCCAGCCTGCCGAGTTCCTTGTACAGTCAATGCGTAACTAACTGGGTGCAAGGGGAGCGGCGGGCCCTGGAGGCAGCCCGGGCCCCATAGCAGCCGCACCCCCTGCACCCTCGGTAGTTACGCCACTGGACAGAAGCCTTCACGGATCTCACTGATCTGTGATGGCTTCTGTATAACTTGCACCTTTTAATGCTAGTCGCATTAAAAGCTGTTAGTTTACATAGGGAAATACTCGCATCGATTCGCATAGTGTAGTAGCCTCGAGCTCAAAAGTTCACAGGCTATTACATTTGCCAGTCCCAGCACCAACTCGCACTTTCAAAAAATGTGCAAAGGTGCGAGTTGGATTTTTACTTTAAATCACAGCCTGTTACATTTGGCCCCATATGTATATATGGGGGACCTGGGGCACTTTAGACAGGGGGCCACTATGGTCTGATATTAAGAACATAGTTTCATCATTCATGTCATCAGTTATGTTCTAAACAATAATAAATTAACTGCAGGTACATAAGCACATCACATTCAGTAAATGGTCAGTATTATCACACCAAGAAAATTACCAGAATTACCATGCACACTATGGGCTCCATTTAAGAATGAGTCATAATACTTTTAGCATTTGCTAAAGCAGCTCTGACATACAGTATGTTCAGTATTTAGCAAACACTGGTTAGCTTAGCTTACTGCTATTTATTACTGTGCTGCGTACATCATCTATAGATAGCATAAGAGGTACAGTCCCCATTGCCAGCTGAGTCCCTGCCTGTTTGAAGAATTATTTGCAAGCACAGACAGCCAATATGTGCATTAGTTAGTAGCCTGTTGCAGGCAGCGCTAGGCTACGTGCAGCTGAGCAGAGAACGCCACTGAGGAAGGGGACACCACAGCACCTATTATGTAAGTGAAGTTACATACCGGCAGCATCTTCAAAACTATCAAAGATATACTATACTAAATATGCCGTCGGTATTTGGTATCGGTCTTAAATGGAGCCCAATAGGACCATGTTTCATACAAATTATCCCACCAACACTGATATCACTGGCTGACCCTACCAACGCTGACAGTACGGTTACCAGCGGACCACACCATCAAATAAATAGCTCCCACCATCACCCTACCAGTAAATAAAAAGCTTCCACTGACCATTAAATAATAATCCGATTCTCATCCTACCAAGATATGTCACTTATGTCTCCACCCACATCGCACAGAAAAAAACATTCACTTCCCCTACATGTATTTTAAAGCATTTTTCCACCCTGTCCCACACTTACATTAAGCGCTCCATAACCTTACACAATAGAAAGTCCCTTACCCCCACACTTACTTTAGGACTCCCCCAATGATTACAAATGATACTTTACATTATAATGTGTTCTCTCGATCACCTTCTGTCTGCGGCTCTGCACTATACCCTGCCATCGTTGCTGCATCATGTCTCCTGCAGCACTGAACACTGCACACTCGGTGGATGATAAGGGGGCACCATGGGAACAGACGGCGCTGCAAGAGAGACAAGAGGGCAGGAACACAATCAACACAGATCAGTGCAATCTATGGCCCAGGACCAAAGTGTACACCAGCGCTGGTCCATTAACCCTTCAGATGCTGGTCGGGCAGTGAGTTCCAGGGAAGCATGATCTGTCCTGACTCCTCAGCACTCAACTGATCATTCTTGTGGACAAGTGCATTTTGTTTTCCGTCCTTCGAGGAAACATTACAAATATAAAACATAATAATCATTATTTTCCAAACGGGCAACTTTATAGTGTGTTGATAATATTTATATTTAGTATGCCTGCTTTTTTTGCAGTTGAAATCTGTGATGTCTATTAGCAGAAAATGTACAGATCACACTCGTGCTGCTACAGTATGTACCTGACCTCAATTCCTGGAAAGTGGAGGACAACAGGCATGTCCCCCTCACATGTGGATTCCTCTACTACATGCTCCTACTCTTCTATAAAGGACCCCCCAGACTTAAGCCACCAGTAGATCTCCAGATTTTGTGGAACTACAAATTGCAGAATGCCCTACACAATGCCCTATAAGGAGAACACATTATAATGAACCAGTCCAAAATATCCATAGAATAGACCAAAAAAGGATTTTTTTTAAATTAAGTAAAACATTTACTTTGCGCTCGCTATTGAGCCCTTAGCTGAGGCCATTAGATCTAATAATTCTATATGAGGACCTGTTCTTTATGGACAAACGTATAAAATATGCTTGTTTGAAGATGACGTCCTTTTAACTCAGATCCCAGTTCGTCTCTGCCACACTTACACTCTATTTTGGAGGATTATTCCAGGGTTTCCTATCACAAATTGAATGGTTCTAAAACCGAATGACTTATTATTAATGTCCATTTGGCCCTGTTACAGTCTCTAAAATCAGAATACCCCTACGTTTGGCAGGATAATAGTCTTAAATATTTAGGGATTCTGTAGATGGCTTAATAAAGTCTCTCTACTGATGTATGATTGGATGATGTTTCCTGGCTAGGACGTATTTCGCCCTTAAAAATGGTCATTTTACTAAAAGTGTTACATTTATTTAGAACAATTAGTACCCAAAACTGGATGGAGGATTATCCTATCCTGACCTACATTATTACCAACTTGCCTCCATATTCTCTCAAATAGGTGTGTGCATTGTAAAAGAAAACCCTAAATCGGGTGTCCTTTTGGAATGCGGTATGGTATCCCCATTCCCACTTACTGACTGTATCTGGTCACCCCCATCCATTACTATACAGTTATTAGCTCGGTCAGTTTCGGTTTTTAGCTTGGCTAGAATTGGCCTCTAGAACATCAGATATTCTTTTTCTACTACACATCTTTCCCTTGAAGGATTGTCCTCTCTGATTCCGAACCTATCTTAACATGGGGTGTTTGGGGTGTGCTTACTTTGGCTGAGGTCACGGCTTCAGGCAATTTACTATCATACACCCAGATTCAAAAGCAATATTCTCTCTCCTCTAGGGATTTCTATAAGTATCTACAACTGAGACACTGGTTATGTAACATAACTAATTCTCCACATATAGGGCCTGATTCAGACCCGCTCGCGAGCGCTGAGCACTCGCAAACGGGTCGATGGTGCCCTAATGCGCATGCGCACGACGGAGGGTGCTCCGTCGTGCGCATGCGCGAGACCTGTATAGCGACAGCCAAGCTGTCGCTATGGGTCTCGCACCAAAGGGGGCGTGCTGTCGATGGTGAGTGACAGCACGCCCCCTTTGGTGGGCGTGCTGGGGGCGTTGCTGCCCAGACGGAGGCGTTCCCATGGGAACGCCGACCGTCTGGGGCCGGCCCCACTGACATCACTAGTGATGTCAGTGGGAGTGCTTTTGGCTCTGATAGAGCCAAAAGCACTCCTGGGCTTGCGGCACCGAGACCCTACCGCAGGATCGCGTCGCAAGCCCGATGGTCGCGATGGTCTTGACCATCGCGTCCATCTTTTTGGCCGCTCGCATAAGCTGAGGGAGGCCGCTCCATTTTTAGGTAGGAGGGCCCTGATTCAGAGCGAGCGCTCTGGTCAGAGCGTCCGGCTCTGAATCAAGCCCATAGTGCAGACTTTCCCTAAATTTCTTTATGATCAATTGAACAAGGCAGACGGTACAGGGAGTATTGTATGGTGGTATTTCCTTATGATCAATCCCCCTGAATTTGCTAAACTGACATCTTTATTAAAATGGGAAGCTCTGTGTCCGAAGAAGAATGCCGGCTAGTATATCGGACTTGCTTCCGTTGTTCTAGGTGCATCTCTATTCTGAACAGTTTTACAAATTACTCCAGCGATTATATTGTACACCAGTTTTGATGCATACTCTGTCTGTAGCCATCCCAATTTAATGTATGCTAGGCTCCCTCCTACATATTTTTTGGTCATGCCAAAAAATATATCCAACTTATAGTCCTTGGTAATTGCTCTTATTTCTAAAGTTCTGAAGACTCCTATTACTCCTTACCCATTATTAGCCCTATTGTATCTGTGTCATAGAGACTTACACAAAAATTATCGCTAGATCGTGGGCCATATCCTCATTGCCACTAAACTTTGATATCTCAACACTGGCGATCGTCCCACATAGAGAAAAATGTCCAGACCCATTATGAATTTGAGACGGTGGGAGCCTCTTACTCCTCCTCGACCTCTAACCCCCTAATTCGGTGGTTTGGCTGGAGCGAATACTGGGAAACAAAAACTAGAGTTTAATCTTGGTAAGTTCACTTTCTATTTATGTAAATTTTATTGTTATTACAAAATTCTTCTGCTTTATATGCTATTGTTTTGTTTTGTATTTGTGTCTTCGCCATTTAATGGTTTATTTTCTGCTAAATCTCATGTGACCAGTTTGAGAAAGCTGTTGCTCATTCACTGTTACCCATATGCATACATGTAATCGTGACTTTGTGTACCTTTGCTGTCCCCTTCCCCTTCCTTTTTTCATTTCTGTACCCTGCCCCACACTCTTTATTTTCTAAATTCAATTAAAATGTAATATTGAAAAAAAAAAAAAAAACATTTACGTGGCCCCACCCATCTGTATTGTATATGTGCAGCTGCTTGTAAGTATATACATTCAGCGTTCTGCGGCTCTGAATTATACAATTATTCCAGGTAGGAATGTGGAATCCACAGGCACATGTCCTGTACAGCCTACAACTAAACATAGCCAACTTCAATCCTTCATAGAAAAGTTTTGTTTTTCTCCCAAGTACTACCTTTACCCCTATTATGTTTTCTATAAATCTTGAAGGATCATCAGTAATGATGTTTAAGTGGCATATGAATTACCTTTTTAAATAGTCTGGTCTTTGCATGCATATGTTGTACCTTGGTTGAGGAATATTTTATACCTACCTCAAGCAAGGGAGCAAATAAGCAGATTAAGGTAATTTTGCTGGGCTAAAATTACCAACATCAACAATGTTTCCTTATATACATATATTCAGTACCATACTTGATGATTTTTGAAACTATGGGGGTGATTGAGCTTAGGACGGAATTGCAAGCTGCACGCAAGCAGCTTTCCAATTCGGTCCTTGCTAATATGCTAATGCAGCAGGAGGTGTATGACACGGAATGGGTATGAAGTCCCGACGGCTGAATAGCTGCTGGTTCATATTCTGAGGAGATCCCAAGAGGGCAGGTAAGTACCCTATCCCTACCCCTCTCCCACCCTAACCCTCCCTTAGTGGTGCCTAACCCTAATCACACCCCTAGTGCCTAACCCTAACCTCCCCCTGGGGGTGCCTAACCCTAACCCACCCTTACCCCATCCTAAACCTAACACTCCCGGAGGGGTGCCTAACCCTAACCTCCCCCCAGGGTGCCTAACCCATACCCTCCCCCCTAGGGGTGCCTAACCCTAACCCCCCCCTTACCGCATCCTAACCCTAACATTCTCAGAGGGGTGCCTAACCCTAACCTCCCCGTGGGGGTGCCTAACACTAACCTCCCCCCAGGGGTGCCTAACCCTAACCCATCCCCTAGGGGTGCCTAACCCTAACCCCCCCAAAACCTAACCTTAACCCCACTATGCTCCCTAAACCTAACCCTCCCCACCCGTGGCTAAGCTAAGGGCGCCCCAGGCTTACCTCGTTCGGGCTGGCGTCCTTCGCCGTGCTGGCATCAGGGTTAAAATAGATGTCTGTATTTTGATGCCTATCCCTTGTCGGGATTCAGATGTCAGTATTGAGATAACTACATCCTGTATGACACCCCCTGCTACATTTACAATCATAGCATTGCGACCGAGGTTGTAGGCTGGTATCACCATTGCGACCATGGTGGACGCCAGGCCGCCGGCCAGCTGAGTAAGCCACAGCTTACTCAGGCTGGCCAGCTTGCGAGGCCAGGAAACTGCGTCCGTGGACGTAGCCCCTGGCATTTCCATTTCCGGAAAACAGTTTGGACGTGCCTCCATTTCCGGGAATACCGGCCATCCCATAAATTTGGAGCACAGCCCCTTAAATGCCTCTGCCTGTCAATCAGGCAGAGGCATAACGGGGGCTACGTACAATCATGCAGGACTCATCTGTTAATTATTTTAATTGTTGACAATAATACTAGATCTAGAATACTAGCATTGTACCATAGCCAATCACCCATTAGGCAAGCTTAAAGTGGGCACTGGAGTTGGGAAGGTGGCCCAAAGCTTTATGTTACCTAACACCCCATGGGGTATTAATCTGACTTTTCACAGAGTTGAGCCTTTGAGGTGGCTGGTCCCTGCAGCGGTGCCAGCTACCACAAAGTAGACCAATGCATGGGCCGCAATGTCCATTTATTTGTTTATTATTTATTTATTGTGACTTATTCTATTGTAAATTCCATACAAACATCTTGGCCTTGGGAATATTGGAGATACTGTATATGTATATATTTTTATTAATACTATACAGTAATTTTTTTTTTCCAAATTAAATCTACATTAATTATAGATTACAGTGTAATTCAAGCATTTGTACTTTCTCTGGCCCTAAATCTTTTTGCCATCCAAAGCATGTTGACCAATAAATTAGATAGTACTTTCTGAACCTTCCCTATGCTTTGTATAGAGAAATAAAAACAAAAAAAGTGTTTTTGAGGAGAAGCTTTGAGTAGAGCGACTTAAAAATTATTAGTTTTTCACATGTGAAAATGGTTCATGGGGAATTGAATAGACCCTTAAAGTGTTAGATTTACATGGATGAAACATTTAAAAAAGAAAAAACAAATGACAGTACTTGTATATAAAAGTAATCACAAAATAATACAGGAGCAAGCATCATTAATTCAGACATCTGACCTCAGACTGGAATTTTAGTGGCTGTCTTGCAACATTTAAATTAAGGTGAAATTTTGGGCTCTCCAGGGATCCTTGGAACTGGCACATGCTGAAAAGTCTACCAAGCAGTAACATTGTCTTGAGTTTCCAGAAGTACACAGTGAGGAGAGATCCAGCCCCTCTCTAGGCCTCACCACTGATTCTAAGCAGATGTGGTATTAAGAAAATTCACACAAATGAGGGGTTGGATTCTTCAAACAAAGTCTGGCATTCAGGAAGGAAATAGAGGAGGGGGACCCAGTAAACACACTATTAGCCACATATCACCCAAATATATTACCACTTTCTAGTTTTATTATAAGCCCATGTAATCAGTAGGCCTAAATAGTTGTAGAATCACAGTTAAAATATTTTAAACAACTCTTAAGCATGGATATATACAGTACTAGGCTCTAACCCCGAAGAATGAGGCAATGTATCAGTAAGTATTCAATGTCTATAGTGAAAATTACAGAAACCCTGGAGAACATACTGTAACTTGCAATATGAATATATGATAATTGTATTGGAATCCAGTATAGTAAACATAAAAGGGTGTGCTACTCTTAATAATCTGATTACAGCAAATACATGATCTTTATTATATGAGTTAAACTAAACAAACTTTAGAAACATAAATGAAATATACATTCCCATTTTTCTTTCCACGGGCTTCCCAACCCCTGGGCTCAGGCCGTGCTTACAATTTGGTAAAACTTTTACCTGCTTTAGGTACAGTAAATGCCTCGTTTGCTTATATATGGCTCTACCCAGGCCAGCAGTAAACAGATCTGCACTGAGTACACCCTACTATATATCAAAGAGGTTATTTGTTTCTTTTTATATATTTTGTCCTCTCCATAACAGCAAGAAAGTCTCCTATACCCTATATTACTGCTTGCAAAACAGTTTATTTTTTAATTAACGTTTGTGACTTAGGATGTGGCACAATCATTTATGGAAATATGGGTATGGTTGCAGATAGATCCCCTTCAGTAGATGTACCCTGACATCATCAGCTACTATCCATGTGAACATAGAGTGGGAAGGGCCACCATGGAAGCGTGGTGAGCGGAGCGAAGCCGCGAGGGTACAAATTTCTACTGTTGGTGGCCAGATACTGCAGTGGAGACAAAATAACGGTGCTGTCAGGGCATGGAACCACACTTCTGTCCTCACTCCACATCATGTCCGGTACATTCACTGAAGGGGATCTATACACAACCATATGGGTATGTGCTGGTGAGGAATGCTTTCTCTTTATCTGAATAAGCAGAGCTACTTTGATAGTTAAGTACAAATCCTCTACAACATTCCTGTGTTATAATATATATACTACCTACATATCATATGTTTGCAAGAACTGCTTCAGTTTCTAATTAGACCTTTTATTTTTAGTCTGCATTCGCCCTTTTACTGCCTATTAGTATGCAAATAAAACAAAATATAAATTCGGCACCATTTTGATTGTATAAAAGTACAGGTTTGGTAAATTATAGAAAATAAGGTTACAACAGTTATTAACCAACCTGCAGTTAGACAAATCCTCATTTCATGCCTTAAGAAAATATTTCAAAGGACAGAATGTCCACTTTAAAGGTAATGAAACTTTTAATACACATTTGTCTGCACAAACATCTTTTTAGACTCATAGGCAGGGTACGTCATCACCAATTTTGTACAGGAAAAACTACTAAGCTAGGAATAAAAATAACAATAATTAGTAACTGACGTACAGTAGCTATTAACTTATGCAGAGAGGAGAGGGGGCTCTCTGTTTCAAAACAATCCTCTCTTTTTAATAATGACCTACTGTTTCATGTCAGAGGGAGCTTTCAACAAGATGACTTATTCTGTCATTAAGTGGGCTCAGCTCTTGATAACAGTGTAGACGAGAATTTCAAAGCTTTGAGTTGCTTCTTCAAACCGGCATTAGGCATGAAGAACAGGCAATGCTGAGATAAACACCAGTGGCACAATGGGAGATGCTCTATAAAAGTCGAGGAATCTGTGCACATTCCCAGAAATGCCTTTGATGGAACAGATATACAGTTTTACACCATAAAATAATTTCAGAGGAAAAATGCTTTCTTTGTGTTTTTTCTTTTCTTATAAATGTACTGTAGTTCTTTCTATACTTTCTTGAGGAAATACACTGTTTAATAGTTGTTCTATATTCTCAGGTTAATTTCTAATTTTTACTTCAACCACTTAACTGACATATTTTTACAAAAAACGCTCAGAAATTGTCAGATTTTTTTATGATTGAATTAGGTAAAGAACATCTTTTTTTAAAACGTATCCAAAACGATTTCATTATTTTTTAACACAGTATACCATAAAATAACAATTTTTATGGTATACTGTAATGGTAGCTGTTGACAGGTGTAACATCGATGGTCAGTGGTGAAACCATCGATAAAAAAGTTACTTGATTATTTGAAACCGCAGCCACCGATGTGGCATTAACATCGGTTGGGTGCTGCCATCGATGTGCAGCATCTGTGCCTGTCAGCAGGGCAAAACCACTTTTTTTTTTTGCAAAACATTGATTGTCAGTGGACATCCCTAGTGTGTGTGTGTGTGAGTGTATATGTATATTTATATTACACACACACACACATACAATCAGGTGCATAAATATTGGGACATTGACAGAATTTTCATATTTTGGCCTCTATTCACCACCGCAATGGCTTTGAAATGAAACAAACAAGATGTGCTTTAACTGCAGACTTTCAGATTTAATTTTAGGGTAATTACATCCAAATCAGGTGAACGGTGTAGGAATTACAACGGTTTCTATATGTGCCTCCCACTTTTTAAGGGGCCAAAAGTAATGGGACTATCAACTCAAAAGCTATTTCATGGACAGGTGTGGGCTATTCCCTCGTTGTTTCATTATCAATTAAGCAGGTAAAAGGTCTGGAGTTGATTCTAGGTGTGACATTTGCATTTGGAATCAGTTGCTGTCGACTCTCAATATGAGATCCAAAGAGCTGTCACTATCAGTGAAGCAAGCCATCATTAGGCTGAAAAATCAAAACAAACCCATCAGAGAGATAGCAAAAACATTAGGTGTGGCCAAATCAACTGTTTGGAACATTCTTAAAAAGAAAGAACGCACCGAAGAGCTCAGCAACACCAAAAGACCTGGAAGACCACGGAAAACAACTGTGGTGGATGACAGAAGAATTATTTCCCTGGTGAAGAAAAACCCCTTCACAACTGTTGGCCAAATCAAGAACACTCTCCAGGAGGTAGGTGTATATGTGTCAAAGAACAACAAAGAGAAGACTTCACAAGAGTGAATATAGAGGGTTCACCACAAGGTGTAAACCATTGGTGAGCCTCAAAAACAGGAAGACCGGATTAGAGTTTGCCAAACAACATCTATAAAAGCCATTACAGTTCTGGAACAACATCCTATGGACAGATGAGACAAAGATCAACTTGTACCAGAGTGATGGGAAGAAAAGAGTATGGAGAAGGAAAGGAACTGCTCATGATCCAAAACATACCACCTCATCAGTGAAGCATGGTGGTGGTAGTGTCATGACGTGGGCATGTATGGCTGCCAATGGAACTGGTTCCCTTGTATTTATTGATAATGTGACTGCTGACAAAAGCAGCAGAATGAATTCTGAAGTGTTTCGGGCAATATTATATGCTCATATTCAGTCAAATGCTTCAGAACTCATTGGACGGCGCTTCACAGTGCAGATGGACAATGACCCGAAGCATACTGCAGAAGCAACCAAAGAGTTTTTTAAGGCTAAAAACTGGAATGTTATGCAATAGCCAAGTCAATCCCCTGACCTGAATCCGATTGAGCATGCACTTCACTTGATGAAGACAAAACTGAAGGGAAATGCCCCAAGAACAAGCAGGAACTGAAGACATTTGCAGTAGAGGCCTGGCAGAGCATCACCAGGGATGAAACCCAGCGTTTGGTGATGTCTATGCGTTCCAGACTTCAGGCTGTAATTGCCTGCAAAGGATTTGCAACAAAGTATTAAAAAAGTTAGATTTAGGATTGTTTAGTTTGTCCCATTATTTTTGGCCCCTTAAAAAGTGGGAGGCACATATAGAAACCGTTGTAATTCCTACACCGTTCACCTGATTTGGATGTAATTACCCTCAAATTAAATCTGAAAGTCTGCAGTTAAAGCACATCTTGTTTGTTTCATTTCAAAGCCATTGTGGTGGTGAATAGAGGCCAAACTATGAAAATTAAGTCAATGTCCCAATATTTATGCACCTGATTGTATGTATATATATATATATTAATTCATTCACATACACTGATATATATATATATATATATATACTGTGTGTGTGTATATATATATATATATATATATATATATACACACTGCATATATATAATATAATAATATATATGCATACGTATACTGTGTCTTTACTGCACGATCACTGTGGCCATCAGTGATTGGGCACAAGGGAGGCAGAAGAGGCGGAGCTGCTCCTGGCCGGAAGGTATGAGGAGGTGGGGTTGCCCCCGGGAGGAGATAGTTGCCTGCTAGAGAGCAGCTGAACAGTAAAGGTGAGAGTGCTGGAGTGTGGTCACAGCAGCAGCCGTGGCCGGCTTCCAGAAGCCTTCACAGACATAGGGCTGCCATCAGTGGCGTAACTACTGCCCCCGCAGCCCCCGTGGTGGCTTGGAGGTGTTGGGTAGCTTGGGGGCGACGGGGGCAGCAGTTACGCCACTCAGTGGCGGAACTCCCGTGACTACGGAGGGTGCAGGGGGTGCAGTCGCACCCCCTGCACCCTCCATCTGCCAGGCGCCCGCTGAGTGTGTTACCAGTGGGCGCCCGGCTCCTATTCAAACTCCCGGCGGCAGCCGGACGACGGAGCTCCATCCGTCTTCCGGGTCCCGCAGGGCACTATGGGAGTAATGTCATGACGTCACTCCCATAGTGCTGAGGAGCGGACGCCGGGGACGGAGCTCAAGAGTGAGCTCCGTTTTCCGGGTCCCGCAGAGCACTATGGGAGTGACGTCATGACGTCGGGCAACTACTGGGTGCAACTACAGGGGGCTCACTACTGAGGGTAACTACAGGGGGCAACTACTGGGTGCAACTACAGGGGGCTCACTACTGAGGGTAACTACAGGGGGCAACTACTGGGCACAACTACAGGGGGCACTACTAAATGGGCACAACTACAGGGGGCACAACTACAGGGGGCACTACTTTAATGGGCACAATTACAGAGGGCCCTGCATAATGGGCACTACTACAGGTGGCATTGCATAAGGGGCACTATTACAGGGGGCATTGCATATAGGACACAACTACAGGGGTCATTGCATATAGGGCACAACTACAGGGGGCACTACTTTAATGGGCACAACTACAGGGGGCCCTGCATAATGGGCACTACTACAGGGGACATTGCATAAGGGGCACTATTACAGGAGGCATTGCATAAGGGGCACTAGTATAGGGGGCATTGCATTTTGGGGCACAACTACAGGGGCACTAACTTGATACACACAGTTTACAGGTAATAAACTGTGGGCCTGATTCAGAGCCGGACGCTATTAGCGGACGCTCGTTCTAAAAAAGGGGCAGGATATTTAAATTGAGCGCTCGCTCTTTGCGGTGTGTTGATGCCTCTATGTCTGAGCGAGCGTCCGAAAAATGTGCTCGCTATTTTGTAAAGACGCCCCTTTGCCGTTCGCATCACACGTCATCTCTGGTATTTATTAGATTAATCGGGAACATCGAAAGGCATCTGAACTGCTCGCAGTGCTTGTGGTAGGATTTTCTTTCCCCTAATACTGCGAGCAGTTCAGGCTAAAAGACAACCAAGTGACGTGGTCGATGACGCTCCTTTAATAATTATGCACTCCCATTAAACGCCATTTTGACCGTTAGGCACGCCTGCGTTCGGATCTCCACTCCCCTGTTTTCAAGCACCTTCCCCTGTTACCACCCACAAACGGTACATTCTGTCAATCAAATTAGCAGCCCCTCGCTGTTTTGCGAGCACAATGACTGGTTTGCACAAGCGCATTACGACCCATACACATGCGCAGTTGTGCGAACATCGCTCAGAGCAAACGAGCGGCCACTTACGAGCGGCTCTGAATCAGGCCCTATGTTTCCAATAATCTGGTTCTACACGGACATAAAAACTGTGCAACCTGTCTTGAGCTGAGGTGACAGACTGGCAGGAGCAGAGAGGAGGGTTGGTGAAGTAGATCTGTTGGTGGGATGTAATGGGCATTACTGTTTGGCATAATGTGTATTTGGCATTACTGTGTACACAATGTGCTATGAGGGGCATTACTGTGTGGCATAATGTGTAAGGGGCATTACTGTGTTGCATAATGTGTTGTATGTGGTATGACTGTGTGGCATAATGCGTTGTATGTGGCATTACAGTGTGGCATAATGTGAAATAGGGGCATTACAGCATGGCATAAATGTGTTATAAGGGCTTTACAGTATGTCATTATGTGTTATACGTGGCATTATTGTGTGGCATGTGTAAGGGGCATTGCTGTGTGGCATAATGTGTTGTAAGGGGCATTCCAGTGTGACATAATGTGTTGTAAGGGGCATTCCGGTGTGGCACACTGTGTTATAAGTGGCATTACTTAGTGTGTCATAATGTGTAAGGCACGTTGCTGTATCATGTAACCACACACCTTAAACGTCGTCTTTGGGTGTGTTTGATCTTTGGGCAGGGCGCCTGAATCTTTTTTGGCATGGGGGAGCAAAATTTATAGTTACGCCACTGGCCGCCATCAGGGGGGGTCTGCCGTGATTGGAGTCCCGGCCCGAACACTCGGCAGAAAGGGGATGGCCCGTCTGCTCCTACTGTCTGCTTGTACCGCCCACTCTCCTACCCTCTTTAAATTAAAAGTGAGAAGGAGCCCACTCCTAACGGAGCACCACATGCAACTTCTCCCATGGCCCACATAATAAAAAATTAGTTACAGGGGACAATGTGGCCCGCTTCTACCGCCAGGCCCACCAAGAGCCGTGGCGGGCCCCGGTAATAGGGGGCGTGGCCTAAAAAGAGAGAGAAAAAAAAAAAAGATTTGTAGCGCCGCTGCGCGCTGGGGAGGGGAGGCGCTCTGAGCCCCCTCAACCCAGCTGAAAAGCCAGGGGGGCACCCCGCCCGCACAGGCATAGGAGACTGCTGTGGCTACTGCTCAGCAGCCACAAGCAGTCTCCAAATGCAGCTCAGCACACGCTGTGTGCTGGGCTGCTGTGAGGGGAGGGGCGGCGCCGGACCCGGGCCCCCGCCGAGCCCCTCAGGAAGCCCGGGCCTGGGTAATCTGTACCCGCCCCCCCCTCTCGGAGCCCCTGCCTACCGCCCGCCCACTCTGCTGTTCAATAAAGTTGTTTTTTTTGAGCCACCACACGTGACGTCATGCTGCCCGCACCTCTGGAAGAGAGAGGAGCCGCGGCATGTGAAGTACAGCATCAACCAGAACAGAAGAGGGAGGTAAGTCATGTTTTGTCATGCGGATGCGAGGAGTGGGGAGTCGTACTGCCTGGGTAGGGCTGGCGATGGGGACAGGTGCAAAAAGGGG
This sequence comes from Taudactylus pleione, assembly GCA_031769625.1. Lineage (NCBI taxonomy): Eukaryota > Metazoa > Chordata > Amphibia > Anura > Myobatrachidae > Taudactylus > Taudactylus pleione. Next base: position 16,697,536 of record JAUIMM010000012.1, on the reverse strand, counting down.
AAAAAGAGAGAGGAACCAGGTGCAGAGAGGAAGAGAGTGGGAGAGATAGCTACTGTATGTATACTAGACTGGGGCAGCAACCTTTCCCATTATACTGCAGAAAGAGGAGCAAACAGAGATAGCAGATAGCTCTGATTGTGTATGACAGTGACTGTCGTCTGGTAATGTATATCCAGTATTTCATGTGGACATTGGTAGTGATGCTTGTCATTCTACAGAGGTAGTAGGATTGCTGATGTTATTTGCCTATAGAGCCTACCTTGATGTGGCGGCAGGCTCTAATTTTTTTTTTTTTTTTTTGAGGGGGGCCCTTTGACTATTTTGTCAGTCCCGGGCCCCACAATTTCTGATGGTAACCCCTGCACAGACATATAGCATCTACTGTGCTACACAGCCAATGGACAAATAGATCTGCAGACATATCTGTCCATTGGCAAGTGTGTACGGTCAGCCGATCGCCTGTGCTCATGCAGCTGCAGCCGCAGGGAGGGGAGCGGACATGCCCCCGACCAGCGGGACCCGTGGCTGCCTGGAAGATGATGGTCGGTCAGTGTATATGAATGACCATCATCTACAGATATATCTGCAGATCGCTCGATCTGCAGATATGTTTGCAGTGTGTACCCACCTTAAGACCTGGTTAAGTTATCTACTGTGTGAACTAACCGCCATCACACACCACTGCCACCAATATCAACTATAGGATCTGCCAATAATGTTTCTATAAAAGCGACATTTTATTTTTGGCATTAACTAAATAACAGCCCTCTCTTACTCCATAACAAAAAAAGAGACAGAAGAACAAAACTGCAATTTAGAGGTATGGAGTACAAAGGACAATCCGCAATAAAAATTAAGATGCATTTCTGTGTTCTCTCTATGATAGAATACCCTCCAAAATATATTAAGGTGGCATTTATAGCCCATTTCTTTACTTAAAAAGTCAAGATTCCTGTACACTATTCATTTTTAGGAAGACGTGCCTCTAAGCTCGCTGACAGTCTGCTGATGGCTGGTGCTGACATCACTCAAAGAAAAACAAACTGACTAGGGTCACTCAGGGGTTGTGTTTATTTAACAGGGAAATCTCTGTATTGTCTTTTCTATATGTTATATATATAGATCATGTACGTTGTATGTATAATATCCCTGGGTATTGAATTCCCTAGTGTGAAAGAACTATAATGGACAAAACAGATAAAATGTAAATGCATTAACTATTCACAAGTCTCTTTTTTTCGACCATGCCTCTTGGTCTTTCAAAATTTTGATCTGCTATGAGAATCTTGGGAAATGTTCCCTCTATTGCTGTATAGCCAAAATAGATGATATCCAATTAAACACACATGACGTGCCGCTGCACAGGTAATTATGGGAGGAAAACATTCATTTCTAACTCTATGGGGTGCAGCTAAAAATTAGTGAGATTTTCATATTAAAATCCATTTAAAAACCTTCTGTGTTAGGGGTGTACATATACAAAGTGGTGGCTTTGTCAGTGGATTTAAAAGGGCAATGATGTCACAAAAAACATGCAATCTCACAGCAGCAAACTGGTTACCTGCCTCCCGCACATTATCCCGGCTGCATAGAGGTAATCCTGTTATATACTCCCTGCCACAGTATCTGCTTACCCTCCTTCGCCGTGGTCAATGTGGCTCCCGTCTTTATCAGGTGACCACTGCACCACCAGTGGCAAGCCAGGACTTGCTCAACTAATGCCTGCAGCCAATCCACAGCCACCCACTAGTATAAAAGGACTCCTTGGGGAATCAGCAGTTGTCAGTGCAATGTTGTCCACAGAGTAAGCTGTGTCCACAGACTCTGTGCTCCTCAGTGTGTATACTCAGTGTCTGTTATTGGAAAACCTAGTATTATAAATGCCTTTCTAAGCAATTCCGGTTCCAGCCCAGATTCCAGAAATTCCGGTTCCAGGCCTTAGAAAGTAAACATGTTCGGTTCCGTTTATCGCAAGAGGACAGTCTTTGTCTGTATTGTGGTGAAACTGGTCAACTATTGTTCCCGTCAGCTGGGAACAATCACTTCTAATCTACAGTGGAGGGACTAGATTGGGGGCACTTAACCACTCTCCTCAAGAACGCGATTCTGTTCTTACGGTGTCCCTAGTGCATTCCAATGGGTCTGAATCACTTCCAGCACTCCTAGAGTCTGGAACAGCAGGTAACTTCATCACCGCTGACCTTGTCCTCAAATATCAGTTCCCTACTGGGGATTAACCTCAACCTGTCACTCTATACACAGTTGATGAAAGTCAAATTCCTAATTGATTAGTTACCCATCAAATTCGACCATTAAATCTTCATGTAGGAGTTTTACACACTGAAGATTTACCCTGGTCATTCAAAGGCTTCTCATCCAGTAGTCCTAGGTCTACACTGGGTACAGAAACATAACCCACAAGTAAATTGGACTAGGTTACAAATTCTTTCTTGAGGTCAATCGCAAATCGAAGTCTTCAGACATTCTTCCCACTGCGATCCTCGGTAGTGTCCCACTGCGATCCTCGGTAGTGTCCCACTGCGATCCTCGGTAGTGTCTAAATAAGTTACCTTCGCAATACCACTCATTCCTCGGCATGTTCAGCAAGTGAGGTGTGGATGCTCTCCCACCTTATTGGGAGTGGGAATGTCCTATAGATCTGATCCCAGGTAAAACTCCTCCTAGGGGGCGTATTAATCTGCTATCTGTACTAGAAACAGAAGCAACGTCTGAGTACATTAAAGAAGGTTTGGAAAAAGGCTTCATCCATCCCTCCTCACCAGCTGGAGCTATGTTTTTCTTTGTAAAAAGAAAAAAGATGTTGGACTGTATCCATGTATAGATTATAGAGGCTTGAACAATATCACTATCAAAAATTAGTACTCATTATCATTAATCATGGAACTCTTTGATTAAGTTAAAGGATCCACAGTATTCACTAAACATGTTTTAAGGGGAGTGTACCATTTGATTCGGATCTGTGTGGGTGACAAATAGAAAACGGATCTCAACATCAGATGGGCATTATGAGTATCTGGTTATGCCTTTTGGATTGAGTAATGCCCCAGCCGTCTTTAAGCATTTCATTAATGAGATCTTCCGAGATCTTCTCTACAAATCTGTGGTAATATACTTGGACGACATACTCATCTTTTCGCAGGACTTGGAATCCCTCCTTTCTCAAGTAAAAGAAGTCCTTCAAAGACTGCGCTCTAACCAACTCTTTTGTAAATTAGAAAAATATATTTTCGAAGTACCTTCCATTTCATTTTTAGGTTACAACATCTCTGGATCAGGTCTCTAAATGGCTCCCGAAAAAATGCAAACAATTCTCAATTGGTCCAAACCTACTTCTTTGAAAGCCATTCAGAGATTCCATGGATTTGCCAATTATTATCGAAAATTTATCAAAGGATTCCAGCAATTCCGGGCTCCAGCCCGTATTCCAGCAATTCCGTCTCCAGATCGGATTCTAGCAATTCCGGGTTCCAGCCCGGATTCCAGCAATTCCGGTTCCTACCTGGATTCCAGCAATTCCGGGCCCCAGTGTGGATTCCAGGAACTTCCAGTTCCAGCCAGGATTCCATCAATTCCGGTTCCAGCCCGGATTCCAACAATTCCGGTTCCAGCCCAGATTCCAGCAATTCCAGTTCCAGCCCGGATTCCAGCAATACCAGTTCTAGCCCGGATTCCAGCAATTCCGGTTCCAGCCCTGATTCCAGCAACTCTGGCCCCAGTCCGTATTCCAGCAATTCGGGTTCCAGCTCGAATTCCAGCAATTTTGGTTCCAGCCCGAATTCCAGCAATTCCGGTTCCAGCAATTCAGGTTCCAGCCCGAATTCCAGCAACTGCGGTCCTAGCCTGGATTTCAGCAATTCCGCCTATCCAGCCACCGTTTTTAAGAGACTGCTCTGTTACTCTAAATTCTGCAGTTCCCATAAATGAGTAGAAACTTCATCAGCACACCCAGCTTTCAGCATCCAGCATCCAGCCTCTGATTCATGTCCAACCTCAGATTCCAGTCTGGGAACACAAAAATCTACATTTTTGGCAAATGATATTAAATGCAAAACCAGGAGTGATTTGCATTTGTTACTATTGCCAATTAAATCCTGAATTGCCCACCTGTGGGATTGGCTGAGTGACGGCGACACCGTCAATCAGGCTCTGATGCAACAAACATCCCAGCCCCAGCCACCACGCTGTGAGACAACCTATTGCTTAAGGGGCCGATTCTGCCCTGTTAGTGTTTTTATTGAGTGTAACCTATGCTTCCTAATGGGGCAGGGTTGGTGATCAAGATGAGGGCTGGCTCTTAAGCTTAAGGGCCGGCTGCCAGTGACAGCAGAAAGTAATGATCAACAAGAGCTGTGTATTAGGTTCTGTCTCCCAATGACATGTGGAACAGCAAACAGGTGTAGGAGCAGGTAACTGAAGTAGTCTGTTGTTGGTGGGGACAAGAATTGGTGAGTACAGGTATCGGCGGGGACAGGTATTAGTGAGGACAGGTAGAGACTGCCATTCATGCTCTCTAGTAAATTATGTTATGGGACATTTTAGCCAGCCAGGATAATAAAACCCTCATGCCCTAAGTCCATAGTCATTTCAGTAATTTCAGTTTAATAAATTACATTTTATCTCATTAACTAATACAAATTATATTTTATTTTTAACTTGTCTCCAACTGGGTTGTGATGGTGAAGAGTGAGAGAGACATACAGTATTTTACAATTATAAACACAGTACAGTATTCTCATTTATTCATGCTACAAAAGTGATATTAAAATCATTTTAAAATGACAATAACATTTTGTACTCCTTTTTCCAACTGTTTGGGGAGACAGTCCCGCTTTTTCTCTATGGGCATAGAAAGAACAACTGCTGTATCTAGAACCTTTGAGGATCCTTTTAATGTTGCTATGGGGTCCACAAAGTACTAGTTACGCCCCTGAGGAGAAGGGATTAATAGGTGATAGGGATTGTGTGTCCGCTAGGAAAGAAAATAGAAACTCAAGAAGAGATGAAGTGAGAGTAGAGAGAGAGAGAGGAGGAGGGGAAGAGGGAGATTGGGGACAATGTCATGTGGACTAGACATCGGTTAGTGAGTGAATGTTGACGTGTGAGGACCAAGGTTCCAACACCTTATTAAAGGATTTTGAAGAATTGTCACAGATGTTAGTTATAAATTCCTTCTGATGTATGCCAGATTCTATTCAGCACCACTTGCGTGGACAGGGTGAAGCCTGCATCCAGGAACCAGGAATATGGCCAGTGCAGTAGCCGCAAAAACAACATATTGGACAAGTTTATTCTGGTGTTTTGTGGCAGAAGGATACCCAACAGGATGAGAAAGAACGTGAGAGATACAGAGAGGCTCCTCCATATTCAGGAGAGAGTATAATAAGTGCTTCATACCCAATCGGAATGGCACAAGTTTATGGCAGTGCACCAAATGTGGCTTAAAGAGTCAGCTGTGACACAGCCTCTTCAACATGTATCTGAGGTACTGGAAGAAAATGTATGCAGTCTGATAGGGACCAAATAACAGTGATATAACAGTTTGTAAAAATTTTACTTGGGTTCCACTCCATAGATAGACACTAAAAAGGTTGACAATGTCAAGATGTTAGACATGCAATAGGTTGACAGGGACAAAAGGTCGACAGGGTCAAAAGTTCAGCAAGGTCAAAAGGTCAAAACAAAAATGGTTGACGCAAATTGTTTTGTTTTTGGTTAGGGTTAGGCACTGGAGGGTTATAGTTAGGCATTAGAAGGGACAGTTAGGGTTACGTACTTACCCTGATGGTTAGGCACCAGGAGGGAGGGTTAGGCACCAAGCAGAAGGATAGGATGAAGATCAGGTTACAAAAAAAAATGTGTCGACCTTTTGACTCGGCCGTCCTTTTGTACCCGTCGACCTTCATCCATGTTGATCTTTACTGTGTTGACCTTTTGTTCCTGTCGACCTATTACCTAACATCTGTTGTCTATCTAGACAATGTCTATCTTATTCTTGTCTATCTTTTATACCAAACCCTTTTATTTTATAGTAACAGAAATGGAGCTAGAGGCAGTGTTTTGTCTTGTTTCCTCCCGATCCTTATGGTCTACAATCTTTACCAGATTGCTCTCCCAGGCCATTCCATGGGGATCTTTGGCAGCAGGATTAGGCATTTTGAGTTCTTTATACATAGTAGATACTATACTTCAACAATAGTAAAGGGAGTGAAAATTCTGTAGTTGCAGGTACTAGAAAATTATTTTGTTTGGTATATGGAATTTATCCTTGATATAAAAAAGGGGTGGGGGGAGATGCAGTCTCAAGTAATATCATTGAGATATTTAATTTTAATCTTACTTGTCAGACACACATACATCTGCAATATTTAGACCTAGAGGCATTCTGAGTTACTGTATTAAATATAGGGACAACAGACACAGGTATAGCAGCTATTTAAATTGTAGTTTGGCTCTGTCCTGTGGAGAGATTGTGAGCTGGAGTGCGATGTTTGTATTGAGGAAGACAGAGCATGGAAGAGATCACAGGTACTGGGGATTGCGAACCAAAAACCATATCAATGCTAAAATAAACACAATGTGGAGCTGACTAGTGAGTAAAATGTTTAGGAGAGTGCTTGTGACACCATGTATTGACTAAAGCCAGAAGCTTCAGATGCTCTTCAGAGTATCTGGGAGTCATGAGGAGTGTGTATCACTCTGCATGGGGGGAACAGACATGGCAAGTGCTAGATTTAATACTAAATTCAAATCACCCCCCATGATTAGATGCCCTTTTGTTACTTACTCAAGGCACTTAAATATCTCAGAGAAGAACAGGCCCTGTACCTGGATAGGGGTGTAAAGTGAAACTAGGATGACTGCTTCAGACCAGAGGGTATCAATCAAAATAAAAAAATGGCTGTATGGATCGGCCTAGGCGTAAACAGCAATAAAAGGATCTAATTTGTAATATCTGAATTTTTATAGTTTGCAGAAGTGAAAATATTAGAGTCAGCGCAGTAACACACTCAATATGCTTCATGATACTCCTTTAGGGAAGCATCTTCCTGTACCAATATGGCCACTGTTTTGGTCTTCTGCACATGCGTGATGGCATCTTGTCTATGTGTAAGAGAGCCACAGTGGAACACAGACGTGTTCCACATCCACCAGAGAGACCCTGAGATAGATGCTGTTTGGAGACCACAAAAGGCCAAACCGATTATTTGCATTTGCACCACTATCCACATACACTCACCGACTGGTGATCTGTATGTTCCACTCAAGCTCCGGTCCATCCAGGACACTGACTGTATGTAACTGAGAGTACGACTGTACAAATATACTGCTACACAATAAACCACTACTGGTTGAGTCTTGAGCTGTCTAGTACATCTGGTGAATCCACTATTGTGTACTATTTACTCTGCTTATCACCGCCAATTAGTACACATATATCAACAGAAAAACATTTGAGTGAATAGCCTACCTTGGAGATGAGCATGGGTACCTATGTGCTGGGTTTCTTGCAAGAGTACAATGTTGGAAGTTTGCCCATTGCCAGTAGAGAAGTGAGAATGATCTGTGTAACGGAAGCAATTCTGTATGAATGCAGCATCTCTATTTTCTCTTTTTCCCACCGCTGAACACCAAAATGTCAAAATGTGATATTAGGGTCTACAGCAGTGTTTCCCAACGTTGGTCCTCAAGGCACACCAACAGTCCAAGTTTTAGTGCTCTCCATTATTGAGCACAGATGGTTAAATCAAAATAACTAAGGTACTAATTAACACATCTGTGCTCAAGTATGGTTATACTTATAATCTGGACTGTTAGTGTGCCTTGAGGACCGTGGTTGGGAACCCCTGGTCTACAAGATAAAAATATCTCACGGTTAAGAACCAATTATCAGGGACATGCCTCACATGTGTGTGTCTAATGTAAGATACTGTAAAGGCATCTCAAGTAACCAACTGAATCTCACAATCACCTACCTAGAGGTTATAGATTTACTCCCCAAAGCTCTCCCCGCACCCTTCCAGACATTGGAAAAGCAAATGCTCTTGCACTCAAAAAGATTTTACATATTTAAAAATATATATTGTGATGTTGTGGGGTAATTAGCTCGGTAGATGGGTGTCAGTGGTGCACTGATTAGGTGCTAAATCAGGATCCAACACAGCTTTCAGGTAAATAAATTGAATGGTGCTTTAGTTTTCAGCATAAATTGGGTGCAACACAAATGAACAGAAAACAATAAATGCCTAGCCCCTTTTTAGGGCAACTAACTCACTTCTTCGCCACTAACTATAATTGTGCAGCTAATCTGCAAACACAGTCTCTCAGCGTCAAAGTCCCTGTCCTGTCTCTGACAGGTATTTTCCCTGGCTCTGCCCTGCTCCCCTTCAGACTCCTGGCCTGCTTGCAGTCTCACAATCTGCTTCCAGCAGAGTAACAGTCTTTCGAAGTTTTAGGGTTCTCCTTACCTCCTGTAGGTCTGAACCCGTCTTCCTAGCAACCAGTGGCTTCCCAGCCCACACTGGTCTCAAACTGTAGTCCCACCTGGACTGGACACACAGGCCCCAGCCTGTCCTGACTGCAGAGTCTTGCAGACTGACTCTATCTCACTACAGTCCATAGGTGTGGCAAAACATAGTATATCTACCTAGTATTGGTGGTCTCTCCTACCCCACACAGAATCTGCTGCTCACCAGCGCCATCTCTGGTGATATTGCCACAATATAAATATCTTCATGTCTTATTCGGGAATCATCAAAATATTATTATATGGACTGTGCTGTATATCTGGCATAGGCCAGGGGTGTATCTATAATGAGTGCAGGGTGTGCCGTGCACACGGGCCCCTGGGTCCAAGGGGGCCCACACCAGACACCTTGTACTAATTTATTCAATACTTACCTCTATGAAGTCCCGCATTGGCGGTAGCAACGCTGTGCAAATCACTGGCAAATTGGCACGGTGGCCATTTTCCCTGCATTTTGCACATGCGCAGTAGGAAAATTGCCGGTAAATGGCTGCTGTGACCTGCGCATGCACACTGGCATAACACTAAAGCCTACTCTAGTGCCCCGAGCCTGCTGCACTCAGTGCTCTGCCAGCTGCCGGGTAGAGAGGAGAGGGCCCCGGACCGAGATTGCACATGCCCCCCCTCTCTTAATATGCCCCTGCCATAGGCAAAAGATGAAGGTAAAGAGAGGAGATGCCACAGATAGATGTAGGATTATAGGGGAAAGATAAATATATGTAACAGGCAAATAAATGTGCTTAGGGAGCAATAATTATATGGGATGAATGGGCCATGGCCCAGGGGGCAATAAAAAGTGTCCAAAAACACCTAGGAGAAGGCAGTGGGGAAAGCATGCATTATGAAAGGAGATAGAGATGTTGATGGGAAAGGAGCAGGGGAGAAAGGGCAAGATAGGAATGGGAGGGTATGAAAAAAATAGGTCAGTTGAAGGGGGGAAGGGAGGGTGAAACATATGGTAAGTAATAAAAGAGAGGAGGACAGTGAGGAGAAAGGGAGAGGTGGGAAAGAGGGAGGAGAGGAAGGGCAGAAGCTAGGTTATTTTTAAAACATAATTTAAGGCAATTTATTGTAAATTTATGTGATATTTTTTGGAGATAAGACAGGGAGTAACTGAAGAGTTCCTGTAAGAGTGCTAGCTCTTGAAACAAATCCTAGTGGTGGCAGAAGGTATTTACATAGTGAGTATGAGGCAACATTTGGGGCTTTTAAGCAATTTTTAGACAAATCAGATGGTTTCCTTCTGATTAACCCTTTCAAAACAACACATTACATTACACAAGGTCAGGTGAGTCTTGCTCTAGCAATTCCCTAAAGGAGAACTCTATTCAAAATGCAATTACTCTCCTAAGCAAGAATCCACAGCACATAGAAATCCAATGGTCATTTCTCTCGTACCCCTTTCCTATACATTACACACTTGCTTGGCACACTCCGTAGGGGAAACATTTGGTTCTATGTTGAATTTTTCAATAAAACCTTTTTCCCTTCTGAAATACTGATTGAAATTCAATTTAAATAGTCATTTGGCACTAATTATGCAAAATGTCTGAAGTACATGGGTGATAATAGTTAGAGGTGTAACAAGACCTCACCCACAAACCTATATTCTTTTCTATAGGAAGTTGCCATAAGAAACCTATAACACAGATCTGTGTTTGTGGCTTGTCTGCACACCTGTTGTTTATCAAGATAGAGCCAGTGTTTGTAGTGAAGCAAACACCATTGTTTTAGGTTAACAGTAATAATAGTAATAATTATTGTACAGTAGGTGTAGGTTCACTTAAAAGCTCTCACTACAATTTGCTATCTATGCAGATAGCAAATTTTATATATATATATATATATATATATATATATATATATATATATATATATATATACACAGGTTGAGTCTCCCATATCCAAAATGCTTGGGACCAGGGGTATTTTGGATAACGGAATATTCCGTATTTTGGAATAATTGCATATCATAATGAAATATCTTGGGAATGGGACTGCAATATACACACAGAATGCATTTATGTGTTATATACACCTTATACACACAGCCTGCAGATAATTTTATACAATATTTTCAATAATTTTGTGGCTCAAGCAAAGTCTGTGTACAGAAATGAAATTCTTTTATGTTTCACATACACCTTATACACACAGCCTGAAGGTAATTTTATACAATATTTTTACTAATTTGTGCCTTAGACAAAGTTTGTGTACATTGAACCATCAAAAATCAAAGGTTTCATTATCTGATTCATGCTAAAAATATTCCGTATTTCGTAATATTCCGTATTTCGGAATATTTGGATATGGGAGACTCAACCTGTATATATATATATAGATCCAGGATAACCGGCACTCCTAAATAGAATACAACAGCTACGGTGCCTTTCCAAAAATTAAACATACAGGTGTAACAGGACGGCACTTGTGAGACTAGTCAACTTCAAAAAATTACCATGACACCAGTTGTAATAGTAATCGACATTTCATGGACAACTCCCTTTTATCAAGTCTTGATAAAAGGGAGTTGTCCCTGAAACGTCGATTACTAGTCTCACGAGTGCCGTCCTGTTATACCAGTATATATATATATATATACATATATATATACACACTGCATATATATATATATATATATAAAATATATGCATACGTATACTGTCTCTTTACTGCCCGATCACTGTGGCCAGCAGTGATCGGGCACAAGGGAGGCAGAAGAGGCGGAGGATAGTTGCCTGCGAGAGAGCAGCTGAACGGTGAAGGTGAGGGTGCTGGCGTGTGGTCATAGCAGCAGCCGTGGCCGGCTTCCAGGAGCTGCGGCTGCTTTCTATGGAGGTGACGGCTGCCCTTGCAGCAGCGTAGAGAGGGTGATGCCACCAGCCGGAGTCTCCTGACACCGCAGCGTGGCTGCTGCTTTTCATGAAGCCAGGGGAAGCAGCAGGTGAGGATGCCAGCTAGATACAGCAGTAGCTGCGACTGGCTTCCAGGAGCCACGGCTGCTGCTTACAGTAATTGAGGTAACAGCTGCCCTGCAGCCGCGCCTCGGGGGGAGATGCCAGCACCCCGATCACTGCTACAGGAGCCGTGGCTGCTGCTACTATGGATGTCAGCCACACTGGAAGGGGGGTGATGCTGGGTGCCCGATCACTGTGGACAGCAGTGATCGGGACACACTAGAGGGGGAGCCGTGGGTGTAGAGGGACAAGGAGGTCCCTCTGAAATAGACGGCTGCGGGAAAATTAGCTTCCCTTAGCCGCCTAGTGGGCGTTTTCTGACTGGTTGTATCAGATACGACCATGTCAGGTAAGTCCAAACACCGAAGTGTTTATTAGGGCAGAAGTCCAAACAAGTACAGCGATGTTTATTATCCTAGCACCCTCTGCTGTTTCTTATGCTGTTGGAGTGCCCGTTTCTCCAATATATATATATATATATATTCAGAACACACTGGGTTCAGAGTATGGCTCCCCAGGCATTATGTTGGATATCATCATGATAAGTATCTATACCAGTGTACTGTAAGATGGCTTGTTTACCCTGAAATTAAATTACAAGTTCTGGCAAGTAAATGGTGTGCTGGTCATGTTCCTGACTTGGGCACTTGGTGGTCACTTAAGGACGGATGGTGATCTACAGTATTGCTGTTTGCTGACCTGGCACCCTCAGTATTTGGACAATGTGATGAGTGCGATTCTTCTACATGTGTATATACATAGTTGAGTCACATTATTATGACCACCAGCTAATAGCCATAGTAACCGCTGTGTACAGCACAGACAGCAGCTAGACGTGCTGGAAGTGACTCACTAAGGTGCTGATAGGTTGGCACAGGTATCTGGAGCCATGCTGACTGCAGTCCATCCCACAGCTGCTGGAGGGTGCGTGGTGGAGTATCTATAGAGCGAACACAATGATTGAGGTGGTCCCACAGATGCTCAGATGGGTTTGTACTTGGAAGTCTTGATTGTGCTTGTCCAACCACCGTCAGACTTTTCTAGCTACGTGACAAGTCGCTTTGTCTTGCTGGAAGATCCCATTTGCTTCAGGGAAGACAATCAGCATGTATGGGAATACATGCTCTGCAAGGATGGATTCATAACCAAATCGGTAGAGGGTGTCTTCCACATGGATGAGTGGGCACAGAGAATGCCACCAAAACATTCTCCAGACAATAACGCTGCCACCACCAGCTTGTGTTCTTCCAGCAATGGTTGCAGGGTGTTTGTTTTATGATGTGTCTCGTCTGACAGGCCAACGTCCATCCGTTCGATGAATGCAGAAAATGTGACTCATTGGAGAAGGCAACCCTTCGCCAGTAAGCTGAGGTCCAATTTCCGATACAGGCATGAAAATTGAAGCCTTCGTAAGCATAGGAGCATTGACCATCCATTTGCTTCGGAGCTCCATGCGCAGCAGGGTTCACTGAACTGTCGTTTTAGACACACATCTGGTGGCCCCCAGGTTCGTTTCGGTTGGTTGACCCTCAACGCAGTTCCTAGGTTATATTTCTTCTATTTTGAAGATATAGGTCTAATCTGCATCTGTTTTTTTCATTCTGATCATGTGATACCTGTCATTATTATAGCTGTATTACCCCTCATGCTATAACCTTGCTGTTCTCTACTTCTTTCCGGTAATTTTTTCAATCTGTTTATAGATCGTCATGATGATGGTGATGTCAGTTACTCCACCACGCCCCCAGTGAGTGTCCGGCCGACATAGCGCATCTCACTCCTATGACGTCATCGGGCTCCACAGGGCGTCGAATCAGTTCAGCACACTGGTGGATGTTTAGGTATTTATATGTCTGTGTTCTATGTGTTTTATTATCTCATTTATGTCTTGATAACGGAGTTTGTCCCTCCGAAACATTGGCAAACAACTGATTGCTTTGGTAATTTAATTTATGCTGTTCAGTCCCAGAGTGCCATTACACTATACTGGGGATATATATATATATATATATATATATATACACAAGGTATGGCTATTAAATAACGAAACTGATGCTATCATTTATGTTTAATTATATTGAGTACATCTGAGTAGTTCCCCTTCTATGTACTCCCCTTCTGCATCTGCACAACGCTGCATACTTATTTTCCATTGGTCAAAGCCGTGCTGTAGCTCATTATCTGTCAGCTGTATGATGCAGAACGGGTTCCCTTAAGTACAGATTTGACTTTAGGGCAAATAAAGAAGTTACTCTGTGCTAGGTCTGGTGAGTATGGAGGGTGCTTTAGCACTGCAATCTGTTTCTCGGCCAAACACTGCTTCACAGAGAGAGCTCTTGGGCTGGTGCGTTGTCCTGATGGAGGATGAAACCATTTTCCTACAACTCTGGTCTTTCCCGCAAACTTGCTAGAACATTTTTGTAGTAATGTTGATTCACTGTTGCGCCTTCTAGTACCCAGTCTTCCAAAATGACACTCTTTATATCAAAGACAACAATTGACATGGCTTTGAATTTGGATTTGCTGATTCCACATTTTCCGTGGCTGAGGTACAGGCAAAAGAGCGGTGCAGCCGGAGCAGGATAGAACACATTATTAGACTCCACAAGTTGTATACTATGATCGCTGACTTTCCTGTCACTAAAAAAGATGCTCATCTATAGTCTGCTCCCTGTGCAGCAATCGCTTCCTGGGCACCTTTGATTGGCTGGTGTCACTGAAAGCGGTGGAGAGGACAGGGAGAAGGCAGGAAGACAGTAGCCTTTACTGCTTTTCTCCCATCAGGAGGCTCATTACACCATCCATAGTTGGAAAAAAAAATTAAGAAGCGAAACGGAAAGCTGAGTTTTCTGTTCTTCTCTGAATCGCTCTTCCCATACAAGTGTATGGGGAAATGATAACTACACTAATCAGGGGCACTGATAGGGAAATCTGAGATTTCTCCACAGTAACCCCTTCTCTGAATGGGGTAAAGCTGTGAAAAGCCCTGTTATCACAGTCGGCTTTTCACTGCTGCATGAATAGACCTCACTGTGTCTGTTGAGGATGTTCAGCAGGAATTGGTATGACTTACCGCCGGACGCTTGTTGGAATCCCGACAGCAGCTGCCCGATATGGGTGAAAATCACGATTGTCTCCAAATAAGTATTCAGTAACCTAACCTCCCCAAAACCCTAACCCTCCTTAGGGGTGCCTAACCCTAACCTTTCCCCCAGTGCCTAACCCTAATCCCCCTCTAAGTGCCTAAACCTAACCTCCCCTTCCCCGCCGTCTAAACCCCTAACACCTTCCCCGCCCCCTAACCCTCCTTAGGGGTGCCTAACCCTAAGTCCCCTCTGGGGGTGCCTAACCCTAACCCTCCCTCCCCCTAGCCTAAACCTAACCTCCCGGGGGGTGCCTAACCCTATGTCGGGATTAAGTCCACCGGCTTCCCGACTGCATACCGTTCAGCAAGTACAGCAATCTCATATACAGTGCCTTGCAAACGTATTCACCCCACTTGGCTTTTTACCTTTTTTGTTACATTACAACCTGTCTTTTTTTTTTCTTGGTAATCTGAATTTTACGTGATGGATCTGCACAGAATAGTCTAATTTGGTGAAGTGAAGTGAGAAAAATATATATAAAAAAGAATCTTTGTAAATAAAATTCTGAAAATTGGCATGTGCATATGTAATCACCCCCTTTGCTATGAAGCCCCTCAAAAGTTCTGGTGCAACCAATTACCTTCAGAAGTCACATAATTAGTGAAATGAAGTCCACCTGTGTGAAATCTAAGTGTCACATGATCTGTCAGTATAAACACACCTTTTCTGAAAGGCCCTAGAGGCAGCAACACCACTAAGCAAGAGGCATTACACAATGAAGACCAAGGAGTTCTCTAAACAAGTCAGGGACAAAGTTGTTGAGAAGTACAATTCTGGGTTGGGCTATAAAAAAAAATATCCAAATCTTTGATGATCCCACGGAGCACCATCAAATCCATCACCATCAAATGGAAAGAACATGATACCACAACAAACCTGCCAAGAGAGGGCTGCCCACCAAAACTCACAGACCGGGCAAGGAGGGCATTAATCAGAGAGGCAGCACAGAGACCAAAGGTAACCCTGGAGGAGCTGCACAGTTCCACAGCAGAGACTGGTGTATCTGTGCATGTGACCACAATATGCCGTACACTCCATAGAGCTGGGCTTTATGAAAGAGTGACCAGAAAAAAGCCATTACTTAGTGATAAAAATAAGAAGACACAATTTGAGTTTGCCAAAAGGCATGTGGGCGACTCCCCAAATGTATGGAGGAAGGTGGTCTGGTCAGATGAGACTAAAATTGAACTTTTCGGCCTCCAAGGAAAACGCTATGACTGGGTCAAACCCAACACATCCCATCACCCCAAGAACACCGTCCCCACAGTGAAACATGGTGGTGGTAGCATCATGCTGTGGGGATGTTTTTCAGCAACAGGGACTGAGAAACTGATTCGAGTTGAGGGAAAGATGGATGGTGCTAAATACAGGGATATTCTTCAGCAAAACCTGTTTCAGTCTGCCTGTGATTTGAGACTGGGACGGAGGTTCACCTTCCAGCAGGACAATGACCCGAAGCATACTGCTAAAGCATCACTCGAGTGGTTTAAGGGGAAAAATTTAATTGTGTTGGAATGGCCTAGTCAAAGCCCAGATCTCAATCCAATTGAGAATCTGTGGTCAGATTTGAAGATTGCTGTTCACAAGCAGAAACCATCCAACATGAAGGGGCTGGAGCAGTTTTGCCTTGAGGAATGGGCAAAAATCTCAGGGGCAATATGTGGCAAGCTCATAGAGACTTATCCAAAGCGACCTGCAGTTGTAATTGCCACAAAAGGTGGCTCGACAAAGTACTGACCTTAGGGGGGTGAATAGTTATGCACGCTGAAGTTTTCTGTTATGTTGTCCTAAATGTTGTTTGATTCACAATATTAAAAAAAAAACACAACTTCACAGTTGTAGGCATGTTCTATGAATGAAATGATGCACACATTCAAACAATCAATTTTAATTCCAGGTTGTGAGGCAACAAAATATGAAAAATGCAAAGGGGGGTGAATACTTTTGCAAGGCACTGTACAGCATCAAGCACATATGCCCGTGATTCAGTATTTATACTGTTATTCATTTGCACATATAATTCTGTTCAGTTATGTAGTTATATGGTGCAGTTTAAGTTATTTAATCAATGATATATGACTGTTATTTTAAGTTATGAATAAAGATACAGTACATTTTTATTAACTACTATAATTATAGGGAAAGTGTGTCAAGGTTTTGGTTTACTTATATTTGTACAAACATTAGATCTAAATAGAATTATGTTATTTATATCAAATATATTAATTGGTTAACTTCTAACTAAATTACAAGTTATCATTTATTTAATTTATTTAAATGCAGTTGACTAGGAAAGCATCACATGTTTTGTTATCATTATAATTACCTTATATGGTTTCAAGTTCTGATATTCTATCAGGAACGTGCAGTCAGGGTAGGCAGAGCCTCCCAAGCTATACTCCTGAGATTTTATATAAAAATGATTAGAATAATACAAAGAAGATTACAATAAACAAAGAAGATGTTATAAGTTATAATTTTTATAGTTAACACTCACCAGCTTTGTGGAGCTCCTTGGGACTGCAGGCAGATGAGAGATGAGGCAGCAACAGCTCAGCCTTGCTTCTGTATAGTCAGACACTGCTTGCAGAGCTGGAGGCGGGGCCACAAAATGGACAGCAAGCTGCACAGAGAGAGAGCTAACAGAGGCATGCCTCTGAGTTTGGGGTGTGTGCCTTGAGCACTGATGTACACCTTGGATGTGTCATGTGACCAGGAAGTGCACTGCAGTGTTTAGAGATTGGACCTCAGTCAGTAAAAGCAAGAGTAGACACAGTGATGCAGGCATGAGAATCAATGGACACTGAAGCTTAATGTAGTGAGGGATGAGTGAGTAGGGGTAAAGACAGGCTCTCAGCACTCAGACCCATCTCCATGTGTGCCTCTTCAGCCACTGACCTCACTGCACATCACTGTATTCTATTTAATTCATACGTTATCAGCCAATGAGAAGAAAGTATATAGTGCTGTCAATAGTCATCATGTATCATTGTACCATCCCTCCAGTACCCGCTAGCAGTATACCATAAATCAGTGATAGGTAATATACAGTATCTAGAGGTAGGTAATGCATGCAGAGTTTTGGTGCACACGTGCAGTATGGAACTGCATATTGGACCTGATTCAGACCCGCTCGCTAAGGCGCGATCCCTCGCTGTGAGCGATTTTCACCCATCTGTGCATGCATATAATTTGCAGAGCGCGTGCGCAAGCCATTCGTTGCAATCTGATTTTGGTAGCTCGTAAGCCACTATCAGGTCGCTGCTTTGAGTGACAGATACTGCCGTTTGTGGGTGGTAACAGGGGAAGGTGCTTGTGAACGGGGGAGTGGTGCGAACGCAGGCGTGTCAGTCCCCCAAAACGCTGTTTAAAGGGCATGCATAATTAGCAAAGTAGCGTCATTGTACACGTCACCTGCATGTATTTCAGCCCGCACTGATCACAGTGCTTGTGGCGGGGAAAGGCAATCCCAAGGGCTGCGTGTAGCTCTGATGGCTCACGATGGTCCCGATTAATCATACATTTCCCGTAGATGACGTGTGTTGCGAGAGGCAAGGGGGCGTCTTCAGACACTTGCGAGTGCACTTTGCCGTAGCTCGCTAACACACAGTGGGCGTCCTTACGCAGGGGCGGATTGGGCTGCCGGGCTAGTTCCCGCTGGGCCGGTCTCCCTGGTGGCCGGCGGCCGCCCAGCCCACCCCGCACCCTTCAATGACTGTCTCCCTCCGGCTCTCCCCGTCGTGCTGCAGCAATCAGCTCCGATAGAGCGGCTGATCAGCGCAGCATCATGGCGGCCACCCGGCCATTCATCAGACTGACCCCCCACCTAACCTCAGCTCCCACGCCGCCTCCTCTTCCTGGAGTCTGGATCCCGGCAGTCCTGCTGCCACGATCGGAACTTAGCTCCGATCGGGCAGCTGCAATGTGCACACCGACTGTGCAGCTTCTGCGCAAGTGCAGAAGCCAGTGAGTGACTGGGGCTAGGTTAAAAAAAAAGAAAATTTATGGCCGACGGGTGGAGCTGCTGCGTATGCCCAGCCGCAGCAGCTCCTACCATAAGCCTTTGCGGAGCCTGGGGCTGTCAGTCAATACTGACGGCCCACCTCCAGCCCCTCCGTGGCCCGCCTCCAGCCTCATGGGACACAGGCAACAGAGGGCAGAGGCAGCTGCTAAACGACAACAGCAGGCAAGGTGGCGGCTGGGCTGGCAAATTGAAAATAATATTATTATAATGTAAGTCTACAATATTTTGGATCATTTAGATGATATATATATGTGTGTGTGTGTATATATATATAGATGTGTGTGTGTGTATATATATATATATAGATGTGTGTGTGTGTATATATCTATATATATATATATGTGTATATATTATCTATATATAGATTGATATATATATATATATATATATATATATAGCAACGTGGCTGGTGGCATTCAGGACGAAATGAATTAAATGTTCATGAAACATTGATCTGCAACTGAGAGTTGTTTCACTTTATTAAGGAGTCGCCGCGAGTGCCGCCAGCCACGTTGCTATATTTGTTTCTGCATCCAGCAGTCACTTGGAGGGCACCGGCACACTTACCTTCATTGAGATTGGGAGTGCCAGCACAGCTGCGATATATATATATATATGATAAGTAATTGTATATATATATATTGATATATCTGTCTATATAGATATATGATATACAGTATATTACTTTTCATATATATATAACTATCATATATGTAACATATAAATATATCTGATATTTATATATACAAGTACATAAGAAAATATATATGTATATTTAATATTATATATATATATATTTACTTTATATATACATACTTGCTTCCGAGAAGAGAGCATCCTGCCCTCTCATCAGACTCCGCCCCTCAAAAGACCACACCCCTCAACAGACCCGCCCTCATTAGGGCTGCGTCCAGAAATTTCCCGGGCTTGTTTTCAGATCCAGTCCGCCACTGTCCTTACGCGACGCAGTGCGATCGCTTAATTTAAATATCTAGCCCCTTTTGCCCAGCGATCGATCGCATCTTGCGAGCTGGTCTGAATGAGCTCCTTTGTACTAAAAACACATGATGTACAGCCAACACTAAATATGCTCTATAGGGTTTTTGGGTATATTTAAAACAAAAAATGTATTGGTACAATTGATTGCACTATTAATTACAAACTAAGGCTAGGTTAATATAGGATGCATAAAATACATTATAGTTAGTTTATTTAATATTTGCATTGCAAGAAAGGAAAGCAAATTATATTTTTTTTATGAATTGTCATTTTATAATAGATTTTCGCACTATGTAATGTAAAGTATATTCAGCATGCATGACAAAAAAAACCTACTTGCAGCCCTGTATATGTACATTGGAGAATGTACTATGATGGGACTTTAAGCAATATTTATTTATATCTATCTACTGTAGATAATTCATAAGTATGCTGTGCTGAATGGCATTCATCTATAACACAAAGCCCAGGGGTCTGAGACCCCTCCATTCCTGCCCAGTCTTGTCTTCCCCACCCCCCAGCAAGTTCTCAGCCAGATCACTAACTCAGGTTGCTAGATACAGTGCGGCGTCCATGGGAACTCCGGTGCTCCGGTGCACGCACAGCCATTGGCTAGCTATCTATTACATCCCGCCCGACTCTCTCTGTGCAGCCCGCTAAGTGGCCACTTGCCATGTCAATCCGAGACTTTATAAAGGGGGAGCACGTCTGTGAATTAGCCGGCTGCTTTAGGATGCTGAGGACTGGTGTCTGCAGGAGGAGCAGCCAGAGGAGAGGAGTACGCTAGTATCTGTCTACTCACCTGCAGGTGAGTCCCTGCCTACATACATACAGTAATTATATAAATTGTATATGCTGCTGAACTAACTACAGATATCACTTTATCCTTAAAACGTATCCATCTTCTAGAGCCAATATATTGTATGTCCAGGTGGCAATATACTGCTATTTCAGTATCATAATTAAATGCAATATATGTTTCAGCACAGGGATAGCAATGTCACTAGTTTTATATATTTTCATCTACAGAGCCACTAATACAGGTTACAATATACTGTTACACCTTTAAGTACCAAAATTATGTGATATTTGTTCTTCCAAAGACCAACACTAGATAGAGACCTATACACAATAGAGTTTCATTGTCTCAGTTATACAGTGATGTACTTTGTGTAATGGATAGAATGCAAGGTTTCAGTATATCATTTTGTATATTTATGATTTGGAATTAGTGTACCTCTGTGTAAAAATGTAATTCATATATAGTGCAGTATTTATTTAATTTAATATAAAGGTATTTTTATTCAGTTTGCAATGGTGATTAGAATATGTCAACAGTGAAAATTTGCATGTAGTCTTTTAATTAACTATATTTTCATCTTATATTATTTTAATAGCATATAGCAGATTGCAAGATTTTCAGCCTAGTGATTCACCAATATATTTTGTTTATAATGATTAAGTTGGCTACCAATTTCTCTTTCCTGGCTATTACTCTTCTACATCACTCTTCCTCACTTTGCTGTGGTTATTTCCAGATGTTGTAGTACAGAGGTATGACTGTCCGCTGCTACACCTAAGACGGATGTGCTATTGCCAGTTTAGTATTGTTGGATCTTACGACCCAGGTTACCACAACTGTTAACTAATTTATATTACTTTTTATTTATAGCGCCAACGTATTATGCAGCACTGTATAGAAAGAGTTTGTATATTCAATAACAATGAAAACCACAAATATACACTAGGACAGTGGTTCCCAAACTTTATTGAATCACGGCGCCCTAAAGTATCAGATTTGTTTTCACAGCATCCCTAAGTTTAAGTTTGTTATTGAGAAATTCAGAAAAAAATCTAGTAAAGTGAAGTAAATTGTGCTGACCTGTCATCCAGAGGTTCAGTTACGGGGTGGTGGACAGGTTTGCGCTACTGTTTGTTCACATATTTACATTACATTGACCATAAATAATTACATTTACTGCTGGATTACCAACCTGAGGCACCACTGCAAGTGTCCCAAGGGTGCCACGGCGCACAGTTTGGGAACCACTGCACTAGAATGATTATTTTTTCAGTATGTTTTTGGACTGTGGGCGGAAACCCATGTGGACCTGGGCAGAACATCTAAACTCCAGCGAATAGTACCCTGGGCAGTTTCAAATTTAATGTCCAAGGAGCTCATTTAGACCCGCTCGCTAAGATGCATACTCTCACTGCTGCCGATGGTATGCAGTGTGTATGCATTGTGCGCATGTGTAGGCATCGCAGCACGCATGCGCATACCTTTGCGATAGTTCACAATGAATTCGCTCGCTGTGCATAGACAGCCCAGCAGAGTGAGTGACAGGAGAAGCCGTTTGTAGGTGGTAACAGGGGATGGCCATTAATAACGGGGCAGTGGAGGTGCAAACGCAGGCGTGCCTGAGCATCTCAATGGCGTATTAGAAGTGTGCATAATTAAAAGAAAGAATCATAGTACATGTCACCTGGCTTGTTTTACACTGAAGCGTTTGCAGTGCTTGTGGCAGGGTATGGTCAACCTCAAGTGCTGCGATAGCATCCGATGTACCGATGGTTGCATACACTTCCTGGAAATGACCTGCACAAGTGGGCGTCATAAAACAGGCTGGTGGGTGTCTGCATACACTATGTGATCGCTCTCTAAGAAATACTGGGCGTGCTAATGCATTGCTGTGCGATAGCATTGCCTACGCAAATTGCATACACACCGTACGAGCGATCGCATCTAGTGAGCGGCTCTGAATCAGGCCCCAAGTGCTGTAGGCAACTATGACAACCAAAGCAGCACAATGCTGTCCAATGTGGAGAAACTGAATTAGAGATTACACTGTGAAAGTCATCCAATAGCATGCATGCCATAGTGACCAATCAGACATTTGTTTTGATCATTCTACAAAATAATGAAAGCAAAGTCTGATTGGTTGCTATGGGATATAGCACAATTTACTACAGTATAAGTCCAGGAATGATGATGTTCGTCCGTGCAAGATGACGTCTTCTGAGTTCCGTTTTTTTTGAGGGAAAAATCCGAACTCCACGTGCAAACTCGAACCTATCCGAGCCTGCACATCCCTAGTATATATGCACACTATTAAATAACATAGGCCTGATTTTGAGTCACACGCACTGCCAAAGCTGTAGGCAGCGGAGTTTGTACACAGCTATTTAAGGTAAGCTGTCCACTTCCGTTTGTACACAGCTATTTAAGGTAAGCTGTTTTGTATGTCACACTTTCACACCCTGATGACAAGACCGCGCAGGTCTTGAAACGTTGGCGAATAAAGTCACTTTTCTTCATTAACCAAGTCCGTGGAGTGCCGCCTGTTGCTGTTTGTTAACAGACACCGCATTTCTACATTGTTCCAAGGAAGGCACCCCGGCATTACCATATTGGAATATTGAGTGCCCCTCTACATGTTCTATATATATATATATGTATATATATATATATATATATATATATATATATATATATATAAGCCAAAATGGTCCAGGACACCTCCAACACACGCAAAGCTGCCCCCGTGCCCTCTGTGGCAATAGGTAAATGGAATGAATAGGCAACAGCACTGGAGGTCTTATGAAAGCAATAAACTATTTATTCCCAACGTTTCAGGGCTACTGCACCCTTTTGTCAAGGTCACCTTGACAAAAGGGCGCAGTGGCTCTGAAACGTTGGTAATAGTTTATTGCTTTCATAAGACCTCCATTGCCACTGCCTATTTTATATATATATATATAACAATGGGTTGTGGGTGATCCGGCACTCCAGTGTCCAGAAACAACGTCCCAGGAGCCCTCTGCTAGAATGGTGTAGTAAAAACAGAAAAGATGCAGCGGCATTCAGGGTATTTCATATAAATCACACAACGTGTATTTCCAATGTTTCAGGGCAGCGCAGGCTCTTTTTTCAAGGAATGCAGACAGTCTGTATTCCTTGAAAAAAGAGCCTGAGCTGCTCTGAAACGTTGAAAATATACAGTCAGGTGCTTAAATATTGGGCAGTAAAGACACAGTATGCGTATGCATATATATTATATATATATGCAGTGTATATATATATATATATATATATACACACACACACACAGTATATATATATATATATATATATATCAGTATATGTGTAAGTGAATGAATATATATATATATATATATATATATATACAGTCAGGTGCATAAATATTGGGACATTGACAGAATTTTCATATTTTGGCCTCTATTCACCACCACAATGGCTTTGAAATGAAACAAACAAGATGTGCTTTAACTGCAGACTTTCAGATTTAATTTGAGGGTAATTACATCCAAATCAGGTGAACGGTGTAGGAATTACAATGGTTTCTATATGTGCCTCCCACTTTTTAAGGGGCCAAAAGTAATGGGACAAACTAAACAATCCTAAATCTAACTTTCACTTTTTAATCCTTTGTTGCAAATCCTTTGCAAGCAATTACAGTCTGAAGTCTGGAACGCATAGACATCACAAGACGCTGGGTTTCATCCCTGGTGATGCTCTGCCAGGCCTCTACTGCAAATGTCTTCAGTTCCTGCTTGTTCTTGGGGCATTTTCCCTTCAGTTTTGTCTTCATCAAGTGAAATGCATGCTCAATCGGATTCAGGTCAGGGGATTGACTTGGCCATTGCATAACATTCCACTTTTTAGCCTTAAAAAACTCTTTGGTTGCTTTTGCAGTATGCTTCGGGTCATTGTCCATCTGCACTGTGAAGCGCCATCCAATGAGTTCTGAAGCATTCACTGAATATGAGCATATAATATTGCCTGAAACACTTCAGAATTCATTCTGCCGCTTTTGTCAGCAGTCACATCATCAATAAATACAAGGGAACCAATTCCATTGGCAGCCATACATGCCCACGCCATGACACTACCACCACCATGCTTCACTGATGAGGTGGTATGTTTTGGATCATGAGCAGTTCCTTTTTTTCTCCATACTCTTCTCTTCCCATCACTCTGGTACAAGATGATCTTTGTCTCATCTGTCCATAGAATGTTGTTCTAGAACTGTAATGGCTTTTTTAGATGTTGTTTGGCAAACTCTAATCTGGTCTTCCTGTTTTTGTGGCTCACCAATGGTTTACATCTTGTGGTGAACCCTCTATATTCACTCTTGTGAAGTCTTCTCTTGATTGTTGACTTTGACACATATACACCTACCTCCTGGAAAGTGTTCTTGATTTGGCCAACTGTTGTGAAGGGGTTTTTCTTCACCAGGGAAATAATTCTTCTGTCATCCACCACAGTTGTTTTCCATGGTCTTCCGGGTCTTTTGGTGTTGCTGAGCTCTCCGGTGCGTTCTTTCTTTTTAAGAATGTTCCAAACAGTTGATTTGGCCACACCTAATGTTTTTGCTATCTCTCTGATGGGTTTGTTTTGATTTTTCAGCCTAATGATGGCTTGCTTCACTGATAGTGACAGCTCTTTGGATCTCATATTGAGAGTCGACAGCAACTGATTCCAAATGCAAATGTCACACCTAGAATCAACTCCAGACCTTTTACCTGCTTAATTGATAATGAAATAATGAGGGAACAGCCCACACCTGTCCATGAAATAGCTTTTGAGTTGATAGTCCCATTACTTTTGGCCTGAAGAACACTCCTGAGAATAACAGGCGGATGCAGTCTTCAAATATCCGTGTGGCAAATTGCAGAACAAAGTGCTGAAAAATAATAATAAAAACGTGCACCTAATAGTGTAGTATTTAGAGTAAATGAACTTGTGCTTGATAGGTAAGTATTGTGCGTACCAAAAAATAAACATTTTAAAGCTTATCTGATGTCCAGGTATTACTTCTATGGTCCTGCTGTACAAACCTTAAAATTGGGCTTAGATTTTGCCCATAGAAAGGTAATATAGTGTAGTCCTTTTATGCAAACAATAACAACGGTAGACGTACATAAATCTGCGTACCAGATAATGCATAGAAAAGTGCATCTAAAGGTATCACTCCTCCATGTTCCTGGTCATCTACAATAAACGTCCGTCTTCATACAGCACAAATGGTAGACCTGCCTCCAGACGTAGGAACGTCAGGATACAGCTATTTCCTCAGACAAACGTTACAAGAAAAATGTCATTATCTTTAGTCTGAAAACCATCACAGCCCTGGTTCCTGTCTCTATAGTATCTGCATGCAGGTTATACAGCTGTATTCTATGCTATTCTATGCATTATTTGGTACGCAGATTCATGTACGTCTACCGTTGTTATTGTTTGCATAAAATTACTACACTATATTTCTTTTCTATGGGCAAAATCTAAGCCCAATTTTAAGGTCTGTACAGCAGGTCTATCCTTTGGAAAAACCCTGAGCGTTTTTATTACGTACTTCCTGACTGTAGAAGTAATACCTGGACATCAGATAAGCTTTTAATCGTTTATTTTTTGGTATGCACAATACTTACCTATCGAGCACAAGTTCATTTAGTCTAAATACTACACTATTAAGCGCACGTTATTATTATTATTTTTCATATATATATATATATATATATATATATATATACTGCATTTGGGTCAGCACGCTCCTTCCTCAGTATAGTGCAGCCTGAAGAAGGGGACAAATAATGCCTGAAATGTTGCTTAAGGATCAAGTTTCTTTGTTTCGATTACTAAGTCCGCCGAGTGCCGCACCTGGATATGTTATATATATATATATATATATATATATTACCGTTCAAAAGTTTGGGGTCACTTAGAAAATTCCTTATTTTTGAAAGAAAAGCACTTTTTTTTTTCAATGAAGATAACATTAAATTAATCTGAAATACACTCTATACATTGTGAATGTGGTAAATGACTATACTAGCTGCAAACGTCTAGTTTTTAAAGGAAGATCTACATAGGTGTATAGAGGCCCATTTCCAGCAACCATCACTCCAGTGTTCTAATGGTACATTGTGTTTGCTAAGCGTGTTAGAAGACTAATGGATGATTTGAAAACCCTTGTGCAATTATGTTAGCACAGCTGAAAAAGGGTTTGCTCGTTAGAGAAGCTATAAAACTGGCCTTCCTTTGAGCTAGTTGAGTATCTGAAGCATCACATTTGTGGGTTAGATTATACTCTCAAAATGGCCTGAAAAAGAGAACTTTCATGTGAAACTCAACAGTCTATTCTTGTTCTTAGAAATGAAGGCTATTCCAATACGAGAAATTGACAAGAAACTGAACATTTCCTACAAAGGTGTGTACTACTCCCTTCAGTGAACAGCACAAACAGACTCTAACCAGAGTAGAAAGAAGTGTGAGGCCCCCGTGCACAACTGTGTATGAAGACAAGTACATTAGAGTCTCTAGTTTAAGAAACAGATGCCTCACAAGTCCTCAACTGGCAGCTTCATTAAATGGTACACGCAAAACGCCAGTATCAACGTCTACAGTGAAGAGGTGACTCCGGGATGCTGGCCCTCTAGGCAGAGTGGCAAAGAAAAAGTCATATCTGAGACTGGCCAATAAAAGGAAAAGTTTAATATGGGCAAAAGAACACAGACATTGGACAGAGGAAGATTGGAAAAAAGTGTTATGGACAGATAAATCGAAGTTTGAGGTGTTTGGATCACACGGAAGAACATTTGTGAGGCGCAGAACAAGTGAAAAGATGCTGGAAGAGTGCCTGGCGCCATCTATCAAGCATGGTGGAGGTAATGTGATGGTCTGGGGCTCCTTTGGTGCTTATAAAGTGGGAGATTTGTACAAGGTAAAAAGGATTTTGAATAAGGAAGGCTATCACTTCATTTTGCAACGCCATGCCATATCCTGTGGACAGCGCTTGATTGGAGCCAATTTCCTCCTCCATGACCCAAAGCACACCTCCAAATTATGCAAGAACTATTTAGGGAAGAAGCAGGCAGCTGGTATTCTGTCTGTAATGGAGTGGCCAGCGCAGTCACCAGATCTCAACTCCATTGAGCTGTTGTGGGAGCAGCTTGATCGCATGGTACACAAGAAGTGCCCATCACGCCAATCCAACTTGTGGGAGGTGCTTCAGGAAGTGTCAGGTGAAATTTCTTCAGATTACCTCAACAAATTAGCAGCTAGAATGCCAAAGGTCTGCAATGCTGTAATTGCTGCAAAAGGAGCATTCTCTGACGAAAGCAAAGTTTGAAGGCCAACATTATTACTTCAAATAAAAACCATTATTTCTAACCTTGCCGATGTCTTGACTATATGTTCTATTCATTTTGCAACTTATTTGATAAATAAAAGTCAGTTTTCATGTAAAACACGAAATTGCCTGGGTGACCCCAAACTTTTGAACGGCAGTGTGTGTGTATATATATATATATATATATATATATATATATAATTATATATATATATTCTATATCTCAAGGTATTGTGTGTATGTGTATATAAATATATATATATATATCTCTTTTGTAAAGAAGAAAATAACGGCGCCAACTTAGAAATATTGTTTTAAATATTAACTGTGTTATTTATTTGATAAAACTCGTTTTTGCATGTAGCATACCTACAACTAATAGTGCACATTTCACAATTATATCACAACTGCATTATATATACGTCAGTCGCTTAATTACCTGGTGCACTTAAAACATATATATCTGTCTATACTACTATTAGTCACAGTTGTAACGCTAGTTAGGAAATATTTATAGAACATTAAAGTGTTTATTGTTCTCAGAATGTATTTGCTACACAGTTGAATTGCAGGGAGAAGACTAATCCCCATGTGTGGCTATTGAATCTAGAGGGAGACAACAGAGAGAAGTAGAGGTGAAACACAATCTCTTATTGCCAGAGAGTTGCAAACAATTAATGAATGCTGACATGCTCTTTATCAGTGGGTAATTGTAGCTATCATTTACTAAAAGGACTTCTTTTTTTCCAGTCTATTATGGGTTGGGAAATCATTGACTCAAACAGTGGTTGCTTCCTGTGTTGTATATGCCACAAAATGCTATTTCTACCCTTTATATTTCTTCCAGGTACATCTTGAATCCTTTCAATGAACATTTACAGAGTACACCCCCTGTATAGTGAACATGTATCTAATATTACCCCCAGAGGTCTACTAAAGAGGGTCACATGTAAATCATCCAGGTTGGCCCAACACAGATTAGTGTGGTAGCCAACACAACCAAATACAATTAATCAGATTTTAATCGGGCATACTAGAATAATTAGGCGATGCCGCCATCTGAACGCATGGGAAAGTCAGCTGATGACACCGATCCAGTAGTTTGTTGAACCGGTTGTTAGCATGGTTACTTAGCCTGTTCACATGTACCCAGATGATAAATACAGCACTTATGTAAAATATCTTCCCCATTGTATGACTAATGTTGGACACAAATAATAGGCTCGATAACACAGTGTATTTGGCACTAAAACTATCACAATGTGCAAATGATCCAATAAAAACAACCAAGACTGTTATCGGGTATGTTGGTAAATACAGTTTGAAGTTGACCATTACCGGTAGACTATACTACAGCTAATTGCTTGGCTATAATACATTAAAGAAGCAAAGAGAAAAATAATAAATAGCTTGTGCTGCTGTAATCTTTATACACTAAGAAATACTATATTATTGGTAGTTACTTTGCATCCAACACAATCTACTAAGTCTATAGTATATGGAATTCTAAAAACAGTTAGTACTTTTTTGTATGGAGGCGTGCATTAGGGCATCATGTACATTGCTTTCATTCATTCAGAATATTTTCAGTGCCAATTTTATAAAAATAACTTAATAGTAGCATTTTCATTATCCTACGCATTTTGTAATCATTGGCGTGACACTTTGTCTATTATTTAAGTGGCAATATAGGGGCTTCTCACTTTTACTGACGTTACACATTTTTCTTACTGATGGGTAAAAAAAATGTGTGTTATTTATATATACGTTAGGTAAGCTAACTACAGGTTATTTTTTATGTATACTATCTATTCATTTATCAAGGTAGTAGTAACACAGCTGATGAAATATATAAATAGATTGATTACATTTAAATTGACATAATATTTCTCTTTCTATATATAGGCAACAGTGCTCATCATGGAAATTCTTGGTTCCACCTTAACGGCAACATATGCTCGTCCTAGGCCAACATCGGCTAATTTTCTACCAGCCATATCTACAATGGCTTCAAGTTACAAGAACCGATTCCCACATTATACTCTAAGCCATAGCTTGAGTCTACCATGGAGACCAAGTGCATATTATAAGGTTGCATCTACAACGCCGACACTAGGTCCACTCTCCAAGAGTGCTCCAGGTCTTAAACCAGCCCAAAGCCTTCCGTTCCCTGCCAACAGAACAGCACTTTTTACTAGATACACTCCGGATGACTGGTACAAGTCCAGTCAGAACAATTATAGAGAATCTGAATCTTCCAGGCGTAGTGCAGA
This sequence comes from Taudactylus pleione, assembly GCA_031769625.1. Classification (NCBI taxonomy): domain Eukaryota; kingdom Metazoa; phylum Chordata; class Amphibia; order Anura; family Myobatrachidae; genus Taudactylus; species Taudactylus pleione. The sequence goes on along the minus strand of JAUIMM010000012.1, from coordinate 16,667,439 downwards.
AAGATTACGTGTGGACACCAGTCGACTCATACAAGAGAAGGACCAAAAGACAAGAAAAGTCCAGAATGACACTAGTAAAGATTTGGGGGAACGAGTTAATGACATAGCTTTCTGGAGATCTGAGATCAATCATGAAATTGACCAGATAATCGGTGAAACAAATGCCTTGTCTGAGGTCAAGAGACGGCTGGAAAGGGCACTTGCAGAAACAGAAGGACCTCTCCAGGTAACAGGCTTTTTTGTGGTTTTAAGATATTAAAATAGTTACTAGATGTTATTACTACCATTTAACAGGTTGTGAATAGCTAACCTCCTTACCAACATCTATAAAAATGAAATCAGTCTGGTTCATATTTATTCCAAAGGTTACATACTATATGTAGGTTTGGAAAGTTAGTTATTCACAACCTGTTAATTGGTAGTAATGTTGTGATTTTGGGTATTCAGCACTATTATGTTAATTGGAAAACATTATTACCTACTAATTTTATTTCCACATCTGAATGGTGATTAGTGTTCCCACTAGACTACGGGCAGGGTGCTGTGGACGCGGACAGGGAGTCTCTGCATGTGCCAAAGACGGGCGTGGTTGGCCAGGGAGGGCGTGTCCTTGTGACACACCCCCAATAATCACACTTCAGGGCGTGCCTAGCACTTACACGGGTGCTGGATTTCCCCCAAGCTCTCCCCTTATGGTGAAAGATACATGCTGTTTTAACGGGGAACCGCTAGCACATTTTGCCCCATTAAAATTGGGCAGGGTGTGGCGCCCCACTTAAACAGCCTAGCGGTAACACTATTGATAATAAAGTAGTGTTAAAGTAAACCAGGCTGCCTTGTGTAAGTTAAGAGCGCTATGTCTGTGAGTTTGTTTGAAGTAACTTCTCACATAATCCATTAACAAACAGAATTCTCCACCTGAGATTAGTTGTATTGTATGAGTGAGTCTAGATGACAGAAAAATAAACACTACTGATATAATTATAATCTCCAATATGTTACTAGAGGAACAGGCAGTACAACTAACTGAATAGCATGTTAATAGCCTTAATACATAGTGTACAGACCAGAATGATTGGTCTCTTATGGAAATACCAGTCTTGAACACTGTTACTAAGGTTCAAAAACCACACTACAAAGGCAAACAACGTCTCCACAAACCGTTAAAAGTGAAAGGATGGGGTTTGGTCTCCAGTGCTCTAGCCAACCAGGGAATTCATGTTCTTTTTTTTACGCAGAGGAAAAGTTTTTACCTGCCTACATGGGCATTCTTCCCCACCAGCACACTTATATAATGCTGTTCCAGAAAATTACATTTTATTTCTTACCGCATTGCCGAACTAGCTGCACATATGTGCCTAATCTGCATTCAGCAAGGAATCCTTGATCCACCCAACTCCTCTTTTCACATGGTGCAAAGTTAGGGCCTGATTCATCACAGATCGCAAATGCAACAGCTTACGCAGATAGGTCGATGGTGCGTACTGCGATCACGCATGCAGATACAAAGCCATCGCAGAGTGAGTGACAGGAGGTCAGCGTTTGGGGGTGGTGACGGGGGAGTTGTCGGAGAAACACAGACGTGCCTGTCCGTTCGAATGCCGTTACTTGCGCGTGCATAAATTAGCCACTGTGACGGCATACGCAGCTTGAGTACTCACTGCGTGCAACAAGGTTAGCAATAACTGAGTAAGGTCACACCTGCTGTAATTATGCATGAGGGGCCGATGTTACTCGATGTTCCCAATGTATACACAGGACTGCAAGGTATTACGGATGTGAGATAGCGGTAGTGGGCATTTCTATGCTGGCTGTGCGACGGCTTTGCAATTGCATTCATTAGCATATGTTCGCAGCAGACCTGCGTGCGCAATCCCAGCTGCGATAGCGATCTGTAGTGAATCAGGCCCTTAATCCTCATATCCCTGATCTTACCATTAAAAAAAGGTCTTTTAGTCCAGAAGCGTCACCGTGTCTGGTGACACCAGGTGCGCACTCTGACTATCCCTGCGTGCCTTAGGCGCACCCGCACCCAGAAAAGGGGCGTGGCCTTGTGAGGATCCCGATTACTTCACTCCGGGGGCAGCCCAGCACCGCCAGAGATGCTGGGCTGCCCCCGGAGACTGGGCTGTCAGCACTGTCGGCTCCTCTTCTATGATAGGAGACGGGTGCTGCAGAAGAATGTCACACTGCAGCGCCCGGCTCCTGTCACTGCAGAGGAGCCAGCATTTTGGTGTCACTCCCTCCTGCACGCCCCTCATGACACCATATATCATTCAAAGATATCATTATCGTTCAAATAAATCGTGCAGTGTGTACGGGGCTTTAGTCACAAACTAACCTGCATAGACTTTATGGGGTATATTTACTAAAGTGGAGATTTTAGAAAGTGGAAATGTTGCCCATAGCAATCCAGGTAACAATATAACTCTAGGCTCTAAGAATAAGTCAAAATTATTTTGATAAATTCTACAATAAACATGGAGTATAAGTGAGGTTCTTAGTTTGGCCAAAATTGCTTGCCCATCCACAACGTCAAGGTGAACCCCATCAGATGGGTCCCTAACATCCCTAATGCTAACACATTGGGGTATATTTACTAAACTGAGAGTTTTTAGAAGTGGAGATGTTGCCCATAGCAGATTATACTTAACATTTAACTAGCACCTTCTAGAAGATAATAGCTAGAATCTGATTTGTTGCTAAGGGCAACATCTCCACTTCTAAAAACTCTCACTTTAGTAAATTTACCCCTATGACTCCACTGCACTCACTACATGATTTTGGGCCACTAACAGCTATGCTGGACCCTGGTACTGGGTTGGGGTGTGGCCCTCCTTACAGAAACTAAAAAAATACTTTGTGGCCACCTGCGATGCACAGAGGGGTGCTGGTGGGGAGTGCGATCGCTCCCCCTGCCCCCCGCACATTATGAGAGGACTGACTGTGCTGAGTGTCATTTGCCTCCATACATTACCAGATTTTCATTCCAACCAATTAACTAGTTGGATAGTTGGAGAATATTTGGTTTGGTGTATGTCTGTTACGTTGTGTTACTGCATTGATGTCACAATCTAATCACAGACTAAACTGTTACATAGACTGGAATATCATTTTAGGGTATATTCTGTGTCTATTTTGTGCACGTAAGCAAAAAAAGGGCTAAAATAGAAATAAACTTATTAACACAATACATTTTCACTTGAAGATTTTCTTGTTTACACTTATATTATTGTATTACTAAGGTTGTGACACGAGACTCCCGTCTTAAATGTCCCCAGGCTGAGTACTGTGAGTGAGTAAACAGCGTAACCAGGCTGTACTGTAACACACCGTACACCCAGCCAGGTAACAATAGATGCTCCAAAGTAGACAGTAGTTGCTACAAACACTGTAAATCTTTTAATTTATTTATTCTCTATAATGTAACATTTGAAGACCAAACAGTTCTGAGATTGCACCACATTGATACAGATTGTTAAACTGTTAAACACAATGCACATTCAACAGACTTATAGAAAATAAATTGCAGTGGAACATGACATAGATACACCAGACTGGGTTTAATACCCTAAAAAAAGTGTTTTTCAAATACAGTCACTGGGACACATGTTTTCCATATCTCCTTCCTGGAGTACAAGTGTATTTATTACTGACTGACACATATGAAATGATCCACAGGTGGTTCTAATTATTTCATTTGTGATTTTTCTGAGTAGACATGGAAAACATGCACTATAAAGCTGGGCATACATGGCAAGATAAAATGTTTGTCAGACCGACAGACATTTTATCTGGCAGCCTGCCAGCCGCAGATGTCCGCGGCATACACTGTGAGATTACATAGATTTCTCTCACAGTGTATTAGCCGACATCTGCGCTCCACCCCTGGGGGAAGAGACATTTCCCTGTTCCTTCCATGGGAAGGAACACAGGATATATCTGCCTGTCAGCCGCGGCTGGGCATACACTGCCCGATGCGGCCGACAGTTTACCGGTAAATATTGCATTGGACAGGCATGCTGGACAATCCGACAGGCATGCTGGAGCAATATTTAACCCTCGGTCCCCCCCCACACACGCTACAATTATCGGGGCGATCCGCCCGATATCCGCGGATCGCCCCGATAATTGTAGCGAGTATGGCCAGCTTTAGGCTGCTTACATACCTATAGATATATATTTGTTTGATCTGTCTTGTGGGAAGGAAAATCTGATACTATATACGGGAGCAAATAACAATAGAAATTTGCTCCTAAACACTGGAAAATGGACCAAATTTTTGATTGGACAAATATACTGTATCTATAGGTGTACGCAGTGAGAAATACTGCCCTAAATCATCCTAACTGGCCTCGTTTATGCGACAAAGGGGTAGATTTACTAAATTTTCTAAAACAGACAAGTGGTGATGTTGCCCATAGCAACCAATCAGATTCTAGCTATCATTTCTCTATTGCATTCTAGAAAATGATACACAGAACCTTAGTGGATGCTATGAACAACATCACCACTTATCTGTTTTAGAAGCTTTAGTAAATATACCCATTACTAATTGACACATTTTAAAAGATTCACAGGTGGAGCTAAATCAATTAACTTAAGAGTCTAATACAGCAGAGGTTCTCAAACGGTCCTCAAGACCCTGAACAATTCACGTTTTCCAGGTCACCTAGCAGGTGCACAGGTGTGTTCATTATTCACTGACACATTTTAAATGATCCATAGGTGGAGCTAATTATTTCACTTGTAATCCTGTGAGGAGACCTGGAAAACATGCATTGTTTGGGGTCCGGAGGACCAAGTTTGAGAACCTGTGTAATACTGAATTCAGATTCCTTTTTTCAGACGTGTCCGTATACACTATTGCTGCAGTTATGCCAAACAACCCTTCATGTCTCGTGCTCCATGGCTTGCACCGAGCATCTTTTTCTCTCAAATATGCAACTTATACCCCTTTTACACCAGAGCTAAAACCCGGGTTTTTGAAGGGTTAACCCGGGCAGCTCCCTGGTGTAAAAGGGGAGAGAGTTGGATCGTCGGGTCGAGTGACCCGGCAATCCAACCCAGGTAACTAGCAGGGTTTAACACGGGCGTAGCCCGTGAAACCCTGCTGTGAGAACAGCGCACTCCGGGTCACGATGAATATCCAGAGTCGGCGCCGGCAAAATTCCGGGTTTGATCCGGATAGGAACTTTGTTCCAACTCCGGGTCAGACCCGGAATTTAGGTGGAAAAGGGGTATAAGTCACAATGCGATGCAATAAAAGTGCTAATAAAAGTGCTTAACAAAACTGCACTGATTTGTAGATCTGTGTGCGAATGAGTCAGATTCTGTATATAAAGTGCTACGATGCAGCGGCCACGGCTTTCTTTCACATCAAATCCTGTTGTTCTTCATCTGCGGCTTTGAACAAATGTAAAACTAATTCCTGTGCAGGTAAAGTCACAGCATGACATCTCTGGTACAGAGAAGTGTTTTATGACATCTGTGGTGCGAATAAGATGCAAATTTAAAGAAAAGTCACTACACTCAGTGACGTGCGGTGAGGTAAATGGCTGGGGAGGCACTAGGTTGGTATCAGAGCAAGATTTACAGATGCATATATGAACCCAAGGATTCATGTGGGCACAGTGGCGAAACTAGATAGTGGTGGGCCCAGGTGCAAGAATATGCTTTGGGCCCCCCTATGCAGTGCCCCCTGTAGTGGTCCCCCTATGCAGCAACCCCAGTAGTGCCCCATATACAGTGCCCCCAGTAGTGGTCCCACTATGCAGTGCCACCAATAGTGCCCCCAGAAGTGTCCCCCCTATGCAGTGCCCCCAGTAGTAGTCCCCCTATGCATCTCCCCCAGTAGTAGTCCCCCTAGGCAGTGCCGGCAGTAGTAGTCCCCCCATGCACTGCCTCCAGTAGTACTCCCCCCTATGCATTGCCCCCCAGTTGTAGTCCTCCTATACAGTGCCCCAGTAGTTTCAACCCCCTCTGTACAGTACCCCCAGTAGCGCCCCCCCCCTCATACAGTGCCCCTAGTAGCGGCCACCCCCCTATACAGTGCCCCCAGTAGCGCCCCCCATTTGCAGTGCCAATGTCAGTGCCCATGACCCACACACACAAAAAAAGAAACACACAACTTTCCTGCCGCGACCGCCACTGTCCGACGCGACCGTCATCTTTTGTCCAGGAATGATGATGTTCGTCCATGTAAGATGACGTTTTGCCTCTTTCTGAGTTCCGTTTTTTTGGAGGGAAAAATCCGAACTCAACGTGCAAACTCGAACCTATCCGAGCCTGCACATCCCTAATATATATATATTTTTTTTTCATTATTTTTATAGTCAAAACTTTGGAGTATACGTAAGTATGACAGCAAAGTCTCTGCCTCCCCTGACCGCACATCACTGGCTATACTACACTGCTCAGCGCGACTCACAGGCATTATGGGCTGCATAGTGTGTTGAGGATAGGTGTATGGGGACACATCTGTATTGGACCTTATGTATTAGCCTGCCAGATGCAGGTATCGGCACAATTCCTACAAGTTAGCCCATAATTTCAAAGTGGTAATAATTAAAATAATGTAAAAATTGTACATGTGTTTGATCAAGCGGCTTAGTGAGGCCATGGCCAATCTACCCCTTATTGGTGATCAGGTGCTAGATTTGAGCTGGGTGCAGGGGAGATGCACCCCAGAGGTGACCCCTATGCCTCAAGGCCCCATAGCAATGGCACCCCCTGCAATCAATGTAGTTAAGCTCCCGCTATAAATCTAGGCATGCCTGCATAAATCAAGGCTCACACCACTCAAAGAAGGTCTTGTACTGTCGGTAGTTTTGCGCTTTGTAAAGTGCAAATGTATAGCACCCATTGCAGCAGGTCTGACTTTTGTTCTCATTGTCCATTCACTGTATCAAGTTACAAGCATGTAACTGTACACACATATATGAAAAGAGTATGCATTGTTTTCTCTATAGGTTGTTTGTGTTGTATGCCTGTGTTGAGTTGTGTAGCATTGTCACTACAAAAGGGTCATTTAATTATATTGTGTGATTGTTTGTACTTCCTAATAGGTAGCTCAGGAATGTCTGTATCACAGGGAGAAGCGGATGTCTATAGACCTCGTACATGATGATGTAGAGAAACAGCTTCTGCAGGTAAGACCACAAACGTATCACATTGCCAAATGTTAAGTGGTAATAGATGCATCAGTGCAACTGCGGTATGGAAAGCAAGAAATTGCTTCTAGGGTGCAGACTAACCTGAAAACTAAACTAAAATGTCCAAGTGTAAATAGTCCTAAATGATGCCAGGAGGAATGCTCTTGGGTTAGGTGTTACTCAATATAATGGACTTTGTACATCCAAAAATAGAAAGGAGAGACTGCTCCAACGTTGGGTGAAGTTTTAAAAAAAAATCTGTATTTACTAAAAAGTAAACGTTCAGAAGCAGATATTGGTTCATATACAAGTGTATACCTCATCACAGTTTGTACAACAATGTTATAGTCTGAACTAATATTCTTGAGAATGCTATCAATGCATTTACTGCCTAAGGCCTCAGTAATGTGACTACTTGCTAGTGAGTTCATAGTCACACAGTTGTCACTCATGTGAAATATAATTTATATTTGGATAATGATGTCACTGTGGTCTTATGACTCATTGTGGAAGTGTTGCTTGATTTATATAGTACTGTCTATCACTTGTATCTGACACTGTCTGATAACTGAATAAAGGCAGGGTAGTCCTGAACAGCAGATATACACAGCTTTGGGGCTGACTCTGAGTTGCACGCTGCAGCATCCGTGTTTGCATGTTTTGCAGGTCTTGCATCTGTGATGTGGTGGGTGGGCAAACATCTTTGGCCAAACATGTTCTAAGAACCTCTATAGAAAACCATGTAAATTGATAGTTTATTATATATATATTGTTGATATTTATTATTCTTAGTACTTATAGTGTGCATCTGCTTCCTCTCTTCTTTCTGCATTAGAACTACAGGTCTCAGCATGGTAGCACCTCTTATTATGTTGAAATTAGGATGTGCAGCCCAATTCCCCCCTTTTTATCTGTGACTTTATGCTAATGCCACTACAAGCTCTTCCCTGGTGTCCATCGGTGTGTCTGTATATGCAAGGACTGAGACGTCCACTTTCAGCATCCTTAGACACTGTAATACCACTTTGTGCATCTTTAGATTCGACTCATGCATCCATTGGTCACAATTTCGAAACTTGCACCAGCCCCATGCTAGGAGCACATTCTCCATCAGAGTATGGCTTCCAGTGTATGCAAGTGTGCATATAAGCCCTCGGCAACTTCTGTTACATCCCCTGACACTCTCAATACATGCCCATAAGACGGACCGTCTCCATGTGTCTGAATAGGCACCTTCCTGTCACCGTCCAAAACACCCATTACATTTTCTATACATTTCTGAGTTTGTGAGTCTCAATCGATACTGCGACTTTGTGCTGATTATAAACACCTAAAGGCAGAGGAATGGGTTTCTAATAACAAGCAGAAGGAGTCTCAGCCTTCAAGTGTACAATATAAACACACAGGTAGAGGGAAAGGGGAGGGGACTAATTTTAAACATAATAAGAGGTGTTACCATGCTGAGAAAATACAGGTGCACACTCTAAGCACTAAGAATAATGATAGTCAAAACAATTTTGATAAACTCTACAATCAACATGGAGTATAGGTTCTTAGTACATGTTTGGCCAAAAATGCTTGACCATCCTAAATGTCAAGGTGAACCCTATCAGATGGGCCCATAACATCCCTAATACTACAACATTATTTCAAGTCTTAGCATGGTCTGACCTCTTGTTATATTTAAAATGAGGGTGTGCAACAATATAATGCGGCAAGGAAGTAACAGGCCAGGTTCGTTTCCAGGTTTGGCAACAAAGGATCCAATGTACGGGGCAAAGGCAACATGCCCAGAATTAGGAGGCAATAGTATTTTAATCTTTTAGTCAGCATTGCCCCAAGCCCCCAGCGGCAGTGAATCAGGAGTGCCGGGTCCAGGAACAGCATCCCACTCGTGGCTAACAGAGCATTACTGACACTGGATCTGTCTGTCACAGTTCACCACACTCTTGCATATGCTGCACTCCCTAGGTCTACAGTCCTATCCTGAGTCACATCCTACTTTACCAACTCTGTTTCTGTTTCAGTGTATATTTTTCTGGATCCACCACCTCTGTGGGTAGGACTCTGTGGGCTGCACCATTGCTGCCCCACGGCCCCTGCATCTAGCTAGCAGGGTGCCTAGAACACCCAGCAGCCAGTATTGCTGCTGCAGTGCTCCCTAAAGTGTTCTGTGGACTCTCCAGATAGGCACCCTGCAGCCTGTAGAGTTGTGATGAACGCTCCTGGCAGTGCTGTACGTTCCGGTGCTAGTGGCCCCGCTCCCTCGGCACGTCATTATGATGTCATGCGTTCAGGAGGTGGGGCTGACCAAGGCACACTGCTGCCCTGTTGCGGCACTGACCAGAACCCGACTTGATGACTTTTATCAGGGTTACTCACTAACTGCCTATAATGCTAGAAACCAGTACAAACTTCCTTGCAGGGTTCCCTGGCTAAACTTAGACTCTGTGCCTCCGATACTGGCAGTTCTAATACTGGGCCTGATTCAGAGGTGTACTTAGTGCTGATATGTGCACAGTTAACAAATGCGTCTTTGTACTGCGCATACGTCCAATTCACGCCATGGATGTGTCCTGTGCACAAACACGCAGCACAGAATCAGTCACAGGGGGGTTTATTTCTGAAGTGTCGTGTTGTCAAACCCGACACTTCTGTTTGTGTTTATACCCGATATTTAAAAGGGGCAGTGCTTTTGCTTGCCGTGTCTTGTTAGTAAAAGCACTGCCCTTTTAAATATCCGGTATAAACACGAACATGACACTTTGTAAATAAACCCCAGGGTCTGAGAATTTTAGTGGGTTCTTCTGCGAGATAATAGGGGACGGCAAAGCTGACGCGGGTGTGTTGCGGAAAGCGGCTGCGTTTAAAGGCACACAGCCACTCACACACAGGAGGCCATATTTAGGGAAACTGCACCTTCCATAGGGCTGGCGCAAATTTCTATGGTGCGACCAATGGAATGTCTAAAGATGTATAGTGATGGAAATTTCTTAATTGTTTGAAAATCAGATGAGGCATAGAGATAAAGGTGCAACTGTGGCCAAAGATGCAGCCGCGTTGTGTCCACAGAATTTAAGAAAAACAAGTGGTAGCGCTATTATGAGTGCTCTTATAGTTCCGGATTCAGTATGGCGGGCGGTTCAAATCCTGACAGCAGCATCCCGGCAGCACTGAAAATCCCAAACGTCCCCAGGTAAGTATTCTCTAACCTATTCTACCCCCTAACCCTCCCTTAGGGGTGCCTAACCGTAACCTCCTTCCTAAGTGCCTAATCCTAATCCCCCCCTTCCCTACCACCTAAACCTAAGTCCCCCGGGGGGATGCCTAACCCTAACCTTATCCCCGTGGGTGCCTAACCCTAAGACCCCCCGGGAACCCCAAACCACACATTCCCCCCCCCCCCCCCCACGGCTGTCCGCGCCCGTCGCCCGGCTTACCTTTGATCGGTAAGCTGGGTGTCGGACTCCCAGCGTAGGAAAAATGACAGGTGTCGAGATTTCGAAGCCTGTCATTTAACCCTTGCCGAGATGATACAGTCGAGAAGCCGGCAGTCGAGATCCATCCATCGGCTTCCCGACTGTTTCCCATAGTTACCTATCTATAAATGCTTCAGCTGTTGCAACAAAAAAACTGGTATAATATATAAATATATGTCACATAAAAATGAGCTGCGCTTAAAGCATTTAATCAATAGGAAATATTTTAATCGTTAAGTATGCAGATATAAATACTAAACAGTGTAAAATAGCCTATACTGTATGTCACAGTTGGTGCTAGCGAGTTACCTGTATCAGGTGATGAGCTGGAATCACTGGAGGCCGGCTGGACTGGAACCTTGGTTAACATGAATAGCTGTTTATTATAAGAAGTGGGTAGCAGTGAGAACTGCCTTTGGTGATGAGTGACTGTAACTGGAAACTGGAGACGTTGGAATGAGACCAGAAGGAACTTGGAGGGACCGGACTGGGACCGGCAGGTAGGCTGACTGAGCTGGTCGGGGTACCAGTAGATGAGCCTGCAGATGGATGGTAGCACGGAAGCTACTTGGTGCAGCTAATGAGCCGTGAGGTGAGTGGACTTGGAGGAACCGGACTGGGACCGGCAGGAAGACTGGTATCTGGATGGCTACGTGGAGTGGCTGGATAGCCGTGGGTAGACGTTGGTAGCTGAGTGGCTACGTGGAGCGGCTGGATAGCCGTGGGTAGACGTTGGTAGCTGAGTGGCTATGTGGAGCGGCTGGATAGCCGTGGGTAGACGTTGGTATCTGGATGGCTACGTGGAGCGGCTGGATAGCCGTGGGTAGATGTTGGTAGCTGAGTGGTTACGTGGAGCGGCTGGATAGCCGTGGGTAGACGTTGGTAGCTGAGTGGCTACGTGGAGCGGCTGGATAGCCGTGGGTAGACGTTGGTAGCTGAGTGGCTACATGGAGCGGCTGGATAGCCGTGGGTAGACGTTGGTAGCTGAGTGGCTACGTGGAGCGGCTGGATAGCCGTGGGTAGACGTTGGTAGCTGGATGGCTTTGGGGAGCGGCTGGATAGCCGTGGGTAGACGCTGGTAGCGTGGAAGCTACTTGGTGCGGCCTGGGAGCCGTGGGTGAGAGATGGTAGCGTGAAAGCTACTTGGTGCGGCCTGGGAACCGTGGGTGAGAGAGGGTAGCGTAGAAGCTACTTGGTGCGGCCTGGGAGCCGTGTGGAGAAGCTGGTAGCGTGGAAGCTACGTGGAGCGGCCTGGGAGCCGTAGGTGAGAGTCCGGTAGCGTGGATAGCTTAATGCAGCAGGCTTACGGATAGCACTGGTCTAGGAACCAGCAGGAGCCTGGGACATACTGGCACACAGAGGAACAGCTATAGCACAAGCAGTACACCACGGAACGTAACACGATGTTCAAGCACTGAGTGCTATTAGAGGAGGATCTATATACCTAGAGTCTGGCAGCGATTGGTGGATACAGACAGGTGGTCTGGCAGTGGCATTCAGAGTGGAGCAAGGCACAGCATGCAGAGGGAGTATTCATCTCTGCAGCCCTTGAGAAACAGGACCACACCTGTGATTCCAATTAAGACTAGCAATGCTCACAGACAGAGCAGGGTCCAGGTGTTTAATCAGTGTGGGGGGAGAGCAGTCTGCACACACAGAGATGTTACAGCCAGCATGATTCAGCCAGAGCAGATGTCCCAGGAGAATTACAAACACAGATCCATGGAGCAGCTGGCAGAGGTAAGTCACAAAAGGTAAAAACTAGCCAGGATTGTGACAGTACCCCCCTCTTCAAGGGTGGACTCCGAACACCCAAATAAATACATAGGAGAACATGAAAAAATGAGACGCCCAGGAAACTGAAAAACTTTCTTCCAAACATGACATTACAGGAGCTTCAAACATAGGAACACCATCACTCTAGAAACATCTCTTTAGACATCTTCTTAATTCTGCATTATTGGGATACCAGAAGTGGAAATTCTTCAAAGGGGATGATTCAAGACCTTCGTCAATTCTTCTTTCTGCTGCGAGAACGTTTTGTACCAACCAATGGACATAGGATCTCTGGTAACTCCTGTGGAAACACATGACTGGAAAGGACAGGGTCAAATGGCAGATGGTTTTCAGGGAATGGAGAATTATCATATGCAGGATAAAGTTCAGACTCCGAGTCAGTATCTAAAGGTAAAATCGAAGGTTTAGTAGGACTTGAACATTGATAGGACTCCTGGGAGGAACTAAGTGAAATATAACCAATTTTGATGGTGTTTTGGGAGTTACCGCAGTATGGAGAGGACAAGGAGGTGGCCGCACATCTCATGTTCAGGGAAGTGGAGGACTCAGCAGAGGATGATTCTTTAGTAGCACCAACAGACTGCTTGGACCGAATTTCAGAACTAGAATTTCGTTTGACAGGTTTTAGACCAAATTCTTTAATAACAGCTTCACTGAAAGTCTTTGTTTTTAGAAGCACAGGATCTTTAGACTCGATGAGAGGATTGGCCCAGTCCAATGCCTTACCTCTAAAGGAAGAGAGAAGGTACTTAGTAAGGTTGGTAGGAGTGATACCACAAGCTGGATCTGCTTCCATGATTGCAGCATATTGCGTCAGTAATGCAAAGTATTGCGATAAGTCCCCATCAAAATAAATGTATCCTGGAGTATCCAATGAAGTTTGTGTGTTCGAGGATTGTGGAGCACATTCAGGTGCAGGGCTGGAAGAGACTTGAGGATGCTCTGATTGTTGAGGAATCAAAACAACTGAAGTTGACAGCTGTTCGGTACTTGGACCAGCTAAAGGAACTGGAAGGAGTCCTGAAGAGCCAGAGACAGCAGCTTCAACATTCGAGGCTGAGAACAGGCTACAGAAACTGTCATCCTCTGGAACGATATTTTCAGGAGATGCTGAACAGGAGCCATGATCAGGATTAGTAGTACATGACACTTCTACCTGGGAACTAGAACCTGGACCCCACTCCTGGGGCATGAGACTTGAGACCACCTCCTGGGGTGCGATACTTGAGGCCCTTTGCTGGGGTGCGAGACTTGAAACCCCTTCCTGGGGTGCGAGACTTGAGACCCCCTCCTGGGGTGTGAGACTTGAGACCCCTTCCTGGGGTGCGAGACTTGAAACCCCCTCCTGGGGTGCGCGACCTGAGACCCCTTCCTGGGGTGCGAGTCTTGAGACCCTCTCCTGGGGTGCGAGACTTGGGTCCCCCTCTTGGGGTGAGAGACTTGGGACCCCCTCTTGGGGTGCGAGACTTGGGACCCCCTCTTGGGGTGAGAGACTTGGGACCCCCTCTTGGGGTGAGAGACTTGGGACCCCCTCTTGGGGTGAGAGACTTGGGACCCCCTCTTGGGGTTCGAAACTTGGGACCTCCTCTTGTGGTGTGAGACTTGGGACCCCCTCTTGGGGTGCGAAACTTGGGACCCCCTCTTGCGGTGTGAGACTTGTAACCCTCTCCTGGGGTGAGAGACTTAAGGTCCCCTCCTGGAGTACAGAACTTGACACTCCCTGTTGGAGTATGGGACCCAAAATCCCCTTCTGGGGAAGCTGACTCGACTTTTCCTTTTGGGGTATGGAACATGAACCCCCCTTTTGGGATGCGAGGACAGAGACTTCCTCCTGGGGTGAGTGACTCAAAACCCCTTCTTGGGTTACGAGACTTGAGGACCCTCCTGGGGTAGCCAACTGAAGTCCCCTACCAGAGCAGGCAGAATCCGGGTTGGGTCCGGAACAGGCAAAATCCGGGCTTGGACCGGAACAGGCAAAATCCGGGCTTGGACCGGAACAGGCAGAATCCGGGACGGGACCGGAACAGGCAGAATCCGGGACGGGACCGGAACAGGCAGAATCCGGGACGGGACCGGAACAGGCAGAATCCGGGACGGGACCGGAACAGACAGAATCCGGGACGGGACCGGAACAGGCAGAATCCGGGCTGGGACCGGAACAGGCAGAATCCGGGCTGGGACCGGAACAGGCAGAATCCGGGCTGGGACCGGAACAGGAAGAATGCGTGCTGGGACCGGAACAGGCAGAATCCGGGACGGGACCGGAACAGGCAGAATCCGGGACGGGACCGGAACAGGCATTGAGACGTTGACACATAGTTATACTGCTGGAATTGCAAAGGGGACAGCCTTTGAGAAAGTGGTCAGAAGCTCCACAATAGCGACAGAGATGTAAATCTTTACGCCGCTGGCGTTCAGCCACAGAGAGCTTGGAGCGCGGGTAACTTCGATATCTCACTTTACTTGGCAAGGAAGAATCTTTGGTTCTTAGAGATTCCAAGACAGAGTTTTTAGTTGAGACAGAGGTAGCTCTAAGAAATTCAGGAATGATCTGAAAGATTTTGTTGAGTAGAGCCTGTAGCTGTTCCAGCAGTTGATGGAAAGTAGTTAGGGTTTCAGGTAAGATTTGGGTATCATCTAGCCGGTTAGTCAGAATTTGCAGAAGCTGTAGTACTTGATGCTGTACCGCCTCCTGTGAATCCAAACGAGTGATTAGGTTACGGAAAGCACTTGATCCAGGATTAAGTGCTTGATCCGCTACCATCGTTAGGCTTGAACATACTGTCACAGTTGGTGCTAGCGAGTTACCTGTATCAGGTGATGAGCTGGAATCACTGGAGGCCGGCTGGACTGGAACCTTGGTTAACATGAATAGCTGTTTATTATAAGAAGTGGGTAGCAGTGAGAACTGCCTTTGGTGATGAGTGACTGTAACTGGAAACTGGAGACGTTGGAATGAGACCAGAAGGAACTTGGAGGGACCGGACTGGGACCGGCAGGTAGGCTGACTGAGCTGGTCGGGGTACCAGTAGATGAGCCTGCAGATGGATGGTAGCACGGAAGCTACTTGGTGCAGCTAATGAGCCGTGAGGTGAGTGGACTTGGAGGAACCGGACTGGGACCGGCAGGAAGACTGGTATCTGGATGGCTACGTGGAGTGGATGGATAGCCGTGGGTAGATGTTGGTAGCTGAGTGGCTACGTGGAGCGGCTGGATAGCCGTGGGTAGACGTTTTTTAGCTGAGTGGCTATGTGGAGCGGCTGGATAGCCGTGGGTAGACGTTGGTAGCTGAGTGGCTACGTGGAGCGGCTGGATAGCCGTGGGTAGACGTTGGTAGCTGAGTGGCTACGTGGAGCGGCTGGATAGCCATGGGTAGACGTTGGTAGCTGGATGGCTTTGGGGAGCGGCTGGATAGCCGTGGGTAGACGCTGGTAGCGTGGAAGCTACTTGGTGCGGCCTGGGAGCCGTGGGTGAGAGATGGTAGCGTGAAAGCTACTTGGTGCGGCCTGGGAACCGTGGGTGAGAGAGGGTAGCGTAGAAGCTACTTGGTGCGGCCTGGGAGCCGTGTGGAGAAGCTGGTAGCGTGGAAGCTTCGTGGAGCGGCCTGGGAGCCGTAGGTGAGAGTCTGGTAGCGTGGATAGCTGAATGCAGCAGGCTTACGGATAGCACTGGTCTAGGAACCAGCAGGAGCCTGGGACATACTGGCACACAGAGGAACAGCTATAGCACAAGCAGTACACCACGGAACGTAACACGATGTTCAAGCACTGAGTGCTATTAGAGGAGGATCTATATACCTAGAGTCTGGCAGCGATTGGTGGATACAGACAGGTGGTCTGGCAGTGGCATTCAGAGTGGAGCAAGGCACAGCATGCAGAGGGAGTATTCATCTCTGCAGCCCTTGAGAAACAGGACCACACCTGTGATTCCAATTAAGACTAGCAATGCTCACAGACAGAGCAGGGTCCAGGTGTTTAATCAGTGTGGGGGGAGAGCAGTCTGCACACACAGAGATGTTACAGCCAGCATGATTCAGCCAGAGCAGATGTCCCAGGAGAATTACAAACACAGATCCATGGAGCAGCTGGCAGAGGTAAGTCACAAAAGGTAAAAACTAGCCAGGATTGTAACAGTACCCCCCTCTTCAAGGGTGGACTCTGAACACCCAAATAAATACATAGGAGAACATGAAAAAATTAGACGCCCAGGAAACTGAAAAACTTTCTTCCAAACATGACATTACAGGAGCTTCAAACATAGGAACACCATCACTCTAGAAACATCTCTTTAGACATCTTCTTAATTCTGCATTATTGGGATACCAGAAGTGGAAATTCTTCAAAGGGGATGATTCAAGACCTTCGTCAATATTTCTTTCTGCTGCGAAAACGTTTTGTGCCAACCAATGGACATGGGATCTCTGGTAACTCCTGTGGAAACACATGACTGGAAAGGACAGGGTCAAATGGCAGATGGTTTTCAGGGAATGGAGAATTATCATATGCAGGATCAAGTTCAGACTCCGAGTCAGTATCTAAAGGTAAAATCGAAGGTTTAGTAGGACTTGAACATTGATAGGACTCCTGGGAGGAACTAAGTGAAATATAACCAATTTTGATGGTGTTTTGGGAGTTACCGCAGTATGGAGAGGACAAGGAGGTGGCCGCACATCTCATGTTCAGGGAACTGGAGGACTCAGCAGAGGATGATTCTTTAGTAGCACCAACAGACTGCTTGGACCGAATTTCAGAACTACAATTTCGTTTGACAGGTTTTAGACCAAATTCTTTAATAACAGCTTCACTGAAAGTCTTTGTTTTTAGAAGCACAGGATCTTTAGACTCGATGAGAGGATTGGCCCAGTCCAATGCCTTACCTCTAAAGGAAGAGAGAAGGTACTTAGTAAGGTTGGTAGGAGTGATACCACAAGCTGGATCTGCTTCCATGATTGCAGCATATTGCGTCAGTAATGCAAAGTATTGCGATAAGTCCCCATCAAAATATATGTATCCTGGAGTATCCAATGAAGTTTGTGTGTTCGAGGATTGTGGAGCACATTCAGGTGCAGGGCTGGAAGAGACTTGAGGATGCTCTGATTGTTGAGGAATCAAAACAACTGAAGTTGACAGCTGTTCGGTACTTGGACCAGCTAAAGGAACTGGAAGGAGTCCTGAAGAGCCAGAGACAGCAGCTTCAACATTCGAGGCTGAGAACAGGCTACAGAAACTGTCATCCTCTGGAACGATATTTTCAGGAGATGCTGAACAGGAGCCATGATCAGGATTAGTAGTACATGACACTTCTCCCTGGGAACTAGAACCTGGACCCCACTCCTGGGGCATGAGACTTGAGACCACCTCCTGGGGTGCGATACTTGAGGCCCTTTGCTGGGGTGCGAGACTTGAAACCCCTTCCTGGGGTGCGAGACTTGAGACCCCCTCCTGGGGTGCGAGACTTGAGACCCCTTCCTGGGGTGCGAGACTTGAAACCCCCTCCTGGGGTGCGAGACCTGAGACCCCTTCCTGGGGTGCGAGACTTGAGGCCCTTTGCTGGGGTGCGAGACTTGAAACCCCTTCCTGGGGTGCGAGACTTGAGACCCCCTCCTGGGGTGCGAGACTTGAGACCCCTTCCTGGGGTGCGAGACTTGAAACCCCCTCCTGGGGTGCGCGACCTGAGACCCCTTCCTGGGGTGCGAGACTTGAGACCCTCTCCTGGGGTGCGAGACTTGGGTCCCCCTCTTGGGGTGAGAGACTTGGGACCCCCTCTTGGGGTGCGAGACTTGGGACCCCCTCTTGGGGTGAGAGACTTGGGACCCCCTCTTGGGGTGAGAGACTTGGGACCCCCTCTTGGGGTGAGAGACTTGGGACCCCCTCTTGGGGTGAGAGACTTGGGACCTCCTCTTGTGGTGTGAGACTTGGGACCCCCTCTTGGGGTGCGAAACTTGGGACCCCCTCTTGCGGTGTGAGACTTGTAACCCTCTCCTGGGGTGAGAGACTTAAGGTCCCCTCCTGGAGTACAGAACTTGACACTCCCTGTTGGAGTATGGGACCCAAAATCCCCTTCTGGGGAAGCTGACTCGACTTTTCCTTTTGGGGTATGGAACATGAACCCCCCTTTTGGGATGCGAGGACAGAGACTTCCTCCTGGGGTGAGTGACTCAAAACCCCTTCTTGGGTTACGAGACTTGAGGACCCTCCTGGGGTAGCCAACTGAAGTCCCCTACCAGAGCAGGCAGAATCCGGGTTGGGTCCGGAACAGGCAAAATCCGGGCTTGGACCGGAACAGGCAAAATCCGGGCTTGGACCGGAACAGGCAGAATCCGGGACGGGACCGGAACAGGCAGAATCCGGGACGGGACCGGAACAGGCAGAATCCGGGACGGGACCGGAACAGGCAGAATCCGGGACGGGACCGGAACAGGCAGAATCCGGGCTGGGACCGGAACAGGCAGAATCCGGGCTGGGACCGGAACAGGCAGAATCCGGGCTGGGACCGGAACAGGAAGAATGCGTGCTGGGACCGGAACAGGCAGAATCCGGGACGGGACCGGAACAGGCAGAATCCGGGACGGGACCGGAACAGGCATTGAGACGTTGACACATAGTTATACTGCTGGAATTGCAAAGGGGACAGCCTTTGAGAAAGTGGTCAGAAGCTCCACAATAGCGACAGAGATGTAAATCTTTACGCCGCTGGCGTTCAGCCACAGAGAGCTTGGAGCGCGGGTAACTTCGATGTCTCACTTTACTTGGCAAGGAAGAATCTTTGGTTCTTAGAGATTCCAAGACAGAGTTTTTAGTTGAGACAGAGGTAGCTCTAAGAAATTCAGGAATGATCTGAAAGATTTTGTTGAGTAGAGCCTGTAGCTGTTCCAGCAGTTGATGGAAAGTAGTTAGGGTTTCAGGTAAGATTTGGGTATCATCTAGCCGGTTAGTCAGAATTTGCAGAAGCTGTAGTACTTGATGCTGTACCGCCTCCTGTGAATCCAAACGAGTGATTAGGTTACGGAAAGCACTTGATCCAGGATTAAGTGCTTGATCCGCTACCATCGTTAGGCTTGAACATACTGTCACAGTTGGTGCTAGCGAGTTACCTGTATCAGGTGATGAGCTGGAATCACTGAAGGCCGGCTGGACTGGAACCTTGGTTAACATGAATAGCTGTTTATTATAAGAAGTGGGTAGCAGTGAGAACTGCCTTTGGTGATGAGTGACTGTAACTGGAAACTGGAGACGTTGGAATGAGACCAGAAGGAACTTGGAGGGACCGGACTGGGACCGGCAGGTAGGCTGACTGAGCTGGTCGGGGTACCAGTAGATGAGCCTGCAGATGGATGGTAGCACGGAAGCTACTTGGTGCAGCTAATGAGCCGTGAGGTGAGTGGACTTGGAGGAACCGGACTGGGACCGGCAGGAAGACTGGTATCTGGATGGCTACGTGGAGTGGCTGGATAGCCGTGGGTAGATGTTGGTAGCTGAGTGGCTACGTGGAGCGGCTGGATAGCCGTGGGTAGACGTTTTTTAGCTGAGTGGCTATGTGGAGCGGCTGGATAGCCGTGGGTAGACGTTGGTAGCTGAGTGGCTACGTGGAGCGGCTGGATAGCCGTGGGTAGACGTTGGTAGCTGAGTGGCTACGTGGAGCGGCTGGATAGCCATGGGTAGACGTTGGTAGCTGGATGGCTTTGGGGAGCGGCTGGATAGCCGTGGGTAGACGCTGGTAGCGTGGAAGCTACTTGGTGCGGCCTGGGAGCCGTGGGTGAGAGATGGTAGCGTGAAAGCTACTTGGTGCGGCCTGGGAACCGTGGGTGAGAGAGGGTAGCGTAGAAGCTACTTGGTGCGGCCTGGGAGCCGTGTGGAGAAGCTGGTAGCGTGGAAGCTACGTGGAGCGGCCTGGGAGCCGTAGGTGAGAGTCTGGTAGTGTGGATAGCTGAATGCAGCAGGCTTACGGATAGCACTGGTCTAGGAACCAGCAGGAGCCTGGGACATACTGGCACACAGAGGAACAGCTATAGCACAAGCAGTACACCACGGAACGTAACACGATGTTCAAGCACTGAGTGCTATTAGAGGAGGATCTATATACCTAGAGTCTGGCAGCGATTGGTGGATACAGACAGGTGGTCTGGCAGTGGCATTCAGAGTGGAGCAAGGCACAGCATGCAGAGGGAGTATTCATCTCTGCAGCCCTTGAGAAACAGGACCACACCTGTGATTCCAATTAAGACTAGCAATGCTCACAGACAGAGCAGGGTCCAGGTGTTTAATCAGTGTGGGGGGAGAGCAGTCTGCACACACAGAGATGTTACAGCCAGCATGATTCAGCCAGAGCAGATGTCCCAGGAGAATTACAAACACAGATCCATGGAGCAGCTGGCAGAGGTAAGTCACAAAAGGTAAAAACTAGCCAGGATTGTAACAGTACCCCCCTCTTCAAGGGTGGACTCCGAACACCCAAATAAATACATAGGAGAACATGAAAAAATTAGACGCCCAGGAAACTGAAAAACTTTCTTCCAAACATGACATTACAGGAGCTTCAAACATAGGAACACCATCACTCTAGAAACATCTCTTTAGACATCTTCTTAATTCTGCATTATTGGGATACCAGAAGTGGAAATTCTTCAAAGGGGATGATTCAAGACCTTCGTCAATATTTCTTTCTGCTGCGAAAACGTTTTGTGCCAACCAATGGACATGGGATCTCTGGTAACTCCTGTGGAAACACATGACTGGAAAGGACAGGGTCAAATGGCAGATGGTTTTCAGGGAATGGAGAATTATCATATGCAGGATCAAGTTCAGACTCCGAGTCAGTATCTAAAGGTAAAATCGAAGGTTTAGTAGGACTTGAACATTGATAGGACTCCTGGGAGGAACTAAGTGAAATATAACCAATTTTGATGGTGTTTTGGGAGTTACCGCAGTATGGAGAGGACAAGGAGGTGGCCGCACATCTCATGTTCAGGGAACTGGAGGACTCAGTAGAGGATGATTCTTTAGTAGCACCAACAGACTGCTTGGACCGAATTTCAGAACTACAATTTCGTTTGACAGGTTTTAGACCAAATTCTTTAATAACAGCTTCACTGAAAGTCTTTGTTTTTAGAAGCACAGGATCTTTAGACTCGATGAGAGGATTGGCCCAGTCCAATGCCTTACCTCTAAAGGAAGAGAGAAGGTACTTAGTAAGGTTGGTAGGAGTGATACCACAAGCTGGATCTGCTTCCATGATTGCAGCATATTGCGTCAGTAATGCAAAGTATTGCGATAAGTCCCCATCAAAATATATGTATCCTGGAGTATCCAATGAAGTTTGTGTGTTCGAGGATTGTGGAGCACATTCAGGTGCAGGGCTGGAAGAGACTTGAGGATGCTCTGATTGTTGAGGAATCAAAACAACTGAAGTTGACAGCTGTTCGGTACTTGGACCAGCTAAAGGAACTGGAAGGAGTCCTGAAGAGCCAGAGACAGCAGCTTCAACATTCGAGGCTGAGAACAGGCTACAGAAACTGTCATCCTCTGGAACGATATTTTCAGGAGATGCTGAACAGGAGCCATGATCAGGATTAGTAGTACATGACACTTCTCCCTGGGAACTAGAACCTGGACCCCACTCCTGGGGCATGAGACTTGAGACCACCTCCTGGGGTGCGATACTTGAGGCCCTTTGCTGGGGTGCGAGACTTGAAACCCCTTCCTGGGGTGCGAGACATGAGACCCCCTCCTGGGGTGCGAGACTTGAGACCCCTTCCTGGGGTGCGAGACTTGAAACCCCCTCCTGGGGTGCGCGACCTGAGACCCCTTCCTGGGGTGCGAGACTTGAGACCCTCTCCTGGGGTGCGAGACTTGGGTCCCCCTCTTGGGGTGAGAGACTTGGGTCCCCCTCTTGGGGTGAGAGACTTGGGTCCCCCTCTTGGGGTGCGAGACTTGGGACCCCCTCTTGGGGTGAGAGACTTGGGACCCCCTCTTGGGGTGAGAGACTTGGGACCCCCTCTTGGGGTGAGAGACTTGGGACCCCCTCTTGGGGTGAGAGACTTGGGACCCCCTCTTGGGGTTCGAAACTTGGGACCTCCTCTTGTGGTGTGAGACTTGGGACCCCCTCTTGGGGTGCGAAACTTGGGACCCCCTCTTGCGGTGTGAGACTTGTAACCCTCTCCTGGGGTGAGAGACTTAAGGTCCCCTCCTGGAGTACAGAACTTGACACTCCCTGTTGGAGTATGGGACCCAAAATCCCCTTCTGGGGAAGCTGACTCGACTTTTCCTTTTGGGGTATGGAACATGAACCCCCCTTTTGGGATGCGAGGACAGAGACTTCCTCCTGGGGTGAGTGACTCAAAACCCCTTCTTGGGTTACGAGACTTGAGGACCCTCCTGGGGTAGCCAACTGAAGTCCCCTACCAGAGCAGGCAGAATCCGGGTTGGGTCCGGAACAGGCAAAATCCGGGCTTGGACCGGAACAGGCAGAATCCGGGATGGGACCGGAACAGGCAGAATCCGGGACGGGACCGGAACAGGCAGAATCCGGGACGGGACCGGAACAGGCAGAATCCGGGACGGGACCGGAACAGGCAGAATCCGGGCTGGGACCGGAACAGGCAGAATCCGGGCTGGGACCGGAACAGGCAGAATCCGGGCTGGGACCGGAACAGGAAGAATGCGTGCTGGGACCGGAACAGGCAGAATCCGGGACGGGACCGGAACAGGCAGAATCCGGGACGGGACCGGAACAGGCATTGAGACGTTGACACATAGTTATACTGCTGGAATTGCAAAGGGGACAGCCTTTGAGAAAGTGGTCAGAAGCTCCACAATAGCGACAGAGATGTAAATCTTTACGCCGCTGGCGTTCAGCCACAGAGAGCTTGGAGCGCGGGTAACTTCGATGTCTCACTTTACTTGGCAAGGAAGAATCTTTGGTTCTTAGAGATTCCAAGACAGAGTTTTTAGTTGAGACAGAGGTAGCTCTAAGAAATTCAGGAATGATCTGAAAGATTTTGTTGAGTAGAGCCTGTAGCTGTTCCAGCAGTTGATGGAAAGTAGTTAGGGTTTCAGGTAAGATTTGGGTATCATCTAGCTGGTTAGTCAGAATTTGCAGAAGCTGTAGTACTTGATGCTGTACCACCTCCTGTGAATCCAAACGAGTGATTAGGTTACGGAAAGCACTTGATCCAGGATTAAGTGCTTGATCCGCTACCATCGTTAGGCTTGAACATACTGTCACAGTTGGTGCTAGCGAGTTACCTGTATCAGGTGATGAGCTGGAATCACTGGAGGCCGGCTGGACTGGAACCTTGGTTAACATGAATAGCTGTTTATTATAAGAAGTGGGTAGCAGTGAGAACTGCCTTTGGTGATGAGTGACTGTAACTGGAAACTGGAGACGTTGGAATGAGACCAGAAGGAACTTGGAGGGACTGGACTGGGACCGGCAGGTAGGCTGACTGAGCTGGTCGGGGTACCAGTAGATGAGCCTGCAGATGGATGGTAGCACGGAAGCTACTTGGTGCAGCTAATGAGCCGTGAGGTGAGTGGACTTGGAGGAACCGTACTGGGACTGGCAGGAAGACTGGTATCTGGATGGCTACGTGGAGTGGCTGGATAGCCGTGGGTAGATGTTGGTAGCTGAGTGGCTACGTGGAGCGGCTGGATAGCCGTGGGTAGACGTTGGTAGCTGAGTGGCTATGTGGAGCGGCTGGATAGCCGTGGGTAGACGTTGGTAGCTGAGTGGCTACGTGGAGCGGCTGGATAGCCGTGGGTAGACGTTGGTAGCTGAGTGGCTACGTGGAGCGGCTGGATAGCCGTGGGTAGACGTTGGTAGCTGAGTGGCTACGTGGAGCGGCTGGATAGCTGTGGGTAGACATTGGTAGCTGAGTGGCTACGTGGAGCGGCTGGATAGCCGTGGGTAGACGTTAGTAGCTGAGTGGCTACGTGGAGCGGCTGGATAGCCGTGGGTAGACGTTGGTAGCTGGATGGCTTTGGGGAGCGGCTGGATAGCCGTGGGTAGACGCTGGTAGTGTGGAAGCTACTTGGTGCGGCCTGGGAACCGTGGGTGAGAGAGGGTAGCGTGAAAGCTACTTGGTGCGGCCTGGGAGCCGTGTGGAGAAGCTGGTAGCGTGGAAGCTACGTGGAGCGGCCTGGGAGCCGTAGGTGAGAGTCTGGTAGCGTGGATAGCTGAATGCAGCAGGCTTACGGATAGCACTGGTCTAGGAACCAGCAGGAGCCTGGGACATACTGGCACACAGATGAACAGCTATAGGACAAGCAGTACACCACGGAACGTAACACGATGTTCAAGCACTGAGTGCTATTAGAGGAGGATCTATATACCTAGAGTCTGGCAGCGATTGGTGGATACAGACAGGTGGTCTGGCAGTGGCATTCAGAGTGGAGCAAGGCACAGCATGCAGAGGGAGTATTCATCTCTGCAGCCCTTGAGAAACAGGACCACACCTGTGATTCCAATTAAGACTAGCAATGCTCACAGACAGAGCAGGGTCCAGGTGTTTAATCAGTGTGGGGGGAGAGCAGTCTGCACACACAGAGATGTTACAGCCAGCATGATTCAGCCAGAGCAGATGTCCCAGGAGAATTACAAACACAGATCCATGGAGCAGCTGGCAGAGGTAAGTCACAAAAGGTAAAAACTAGCCAGGATTGTGACACTGTACATATGAATAAGACACTGGAGGGTATGCAGGGTAAGAAACAACTTGCGTTGATCCATATAGAGTCTTACTGTATGATAATAATGTATCAAAAGTTCCAGAGAACAATTGTATCAGTTTCCTTTTAGTATCAAGACAATAGAGTAAAGTGAGTTCCTGATTGGAATACCTCAACGTTTTGTCCCGATGGAAGTTAGGACCAGATACAGTCAATTCATTTTGTAAATGGGTTGCCCGTATATAAGCCCCGTGTCAGCCCCCTGTTAAACAGGTAATTGGATGTCACACGTCTAGGTGAAGGGGTGATCACCTAGGGTACAGTATCTGTTTTGTCCCTGATGTTGTCACTGGGTGGAGAGGGTGGGTAAAGGGCCTGGAGAAGCTGCCCAGTAGATGCAAGGGTCTCTGTCACCATAGATAATCCCCCCGTGGATTGATATTCCGTATGCCTCTGAGCTCTAGTGGTCTGTGCCGACAGTCAGTTCAGGTCGGACCCAATGCATAAATCTCGGCGCACAGCGGGAACCGGGTGCAAGGTGGTATTCGGCAGCTGCAGTCTGCGGAACAACCTACCCGGATGTGATGAGTGTCTGGTGCTGTGCGGCTGGAAGCAATTCACGAGTGCCGAGCTTCTCGTTCTAATGAATCCATGTGTCCACCTCAGAATCAGGCCCAATAGCTGATAGAAACAAAAGTCCAGACTACCCGCTAAATCGTGACAGAAGTATTTCCAGAAAACATACTGTACTTAGGGGACTATTGTTTTATGTAAATGTTATTGCGCATTGCATTGTAATCTGCAGTTCTAAGTTTAACCTTAAAACTACCATGTTACTGTGTTAAATACACTTCCACCTACTGTTGTCCTTTGCTGATATATTGTATTTGCTTTAACCAGGAAGTAGACCTCATCAAGTCCTGCCAAGAGAAGATGAGACGACATCTAGAGAAGATAGCAGCTCAGCTCGCGTAAGACATGTGTAGGCCATTGTCCTGTAACTTGTCTTCTCAGTAGGAGTATGCCCACATAGATCAGGAGTTGGTAGTACATGATGGGATGGAACAGATTCATAGTCACTCGAACAGACTCCTGCTTAAAGGGACTCTAGTACATTGTGTATGTTCTATACTTGAAAAAAAGACATTTCTATGGAAGTCAATGTTTTTACACAGTCGACACCCATGGTGGTCCTACTGCTTTTCGTACCCCTTCCCCCAAAAGAAAGTCAAATACTTTGTATATACGATTGAGAAGAGGGAGTTGCAGATAGAAGCTGGGGACATTTTTAAAACAACTATATAGGATAATATTTTATCTGGAGAGACAGCAAGAACAATGGTGGTGTTTCAAGTTAGTATTTAACTAGTGGTTGTAGCAAAAAGTTTGCACATACATTTTTATATAAATATATTTTATAACCCTATAAGGTATATCATCTAGGACACAGGTTCTCAAACTCGGTCCTCAGGAGCCCAAACAGTGCATGTTTTGCAGATCTCCTCACATAATTACTAGTGAAATAGTTAACTGCACCTGTAGATCTTTTAAAATGTGTCAGTGTTAATTAATACACCTGTGCACCTGCAGGGTGAGCTGCAAAAAGTGAACTCTGTGGGATCCTGAGGACCGAGTTTGAGAACCACAGATCTAGGACATGATCCAAAAGGAGGATGCCAAATAAATGGCCACATAAATTAATTGTATAAAAGATCCCAACACAATGTACGATTTGCAAATGATCCAATATCGCCTGCGATTTCCCTTGAACTCCAGAACACTCCCGGACAAACGATATTGTGCCTACACATGGAACGATTGTACAAATGATCAAACAATATAGATCAGTCGTTAACGACTGCAGATCGTTAACAATATATCGTTTGTAGCAAACACCCTCACAATGCTGGAATTTAAATAATGGGTGGAAAAGTGACAACATATCGTTAATCGCATCGTTCATCGTGTACACACCCGAAACGATTGTGAAAGATAGGTCAATATCTTTCTGCAGGCTCAATTGATCAGCGACCACGATCAGCAAAAGCAGGAGCGCACATCGGCATCGTTATCATGCCCACACACGGCACTTTTTAAACGGAAAACGGACAAATAATTTAAAAAATCACACCATGTGTGGGGGCCCTTAGGCTCCCTGGTGTCCAATTAACATTACAGATGCCCAAATAAATATACATATGTAGGTATTAATAGATATATTCAGGGTATGCAGTCGGGAAGCCGGCGGACGTATTCCCGACAGCCGGCTGCCCAACTTCTTTAGCCCGGTGAGGGTTAAATGACAGGCGTCTAAATCTAGATGCCTGTCATTTTACCGTCGCCGGGAGACCGGCGCCCGGCATCCCGATTGAAGTGATGCTGGGCGCTGCTGCGGACAGCTGCGGGGGGGGAGGGTTAGGTTTAGGGCTCCCAGGGGGGGACTTAGGGTTAGGCACCCCCCCGGGAGGTTAGGGTTAGGCTAGGGGAAGGGAGGGTTAGGCACCACTGGGGGGGGCTTAGGATTAGGCATCCCCCCTGGGCGGTTAGGGTTAGGCTAGGGGAAGGGAGGGTTAGGGTTAGGCACCACTGGGGTAGACTTAGGGTTAGGCACCACTGGGGGGGGCTTAGGGTTAGGCATCCCCCCCGGGCGGTTAGGGTTAGGCTAGGGGAAGGGGAGGGTTAGGGTTAGGCACCACTGGGGGGCTTAGGGTTAGGCATCCCCCCCGGGCGGTTAGGGTTAGGCTAGGGGAAGGGAGGGTTAGGGTTAGGCACCCACTGGGGGGGACTTAGGGTTAGACACCTCCCCAGGAGGTTAGGTTTAGGCGGCGGGAAGGGGGGGTTAGGTTTAGGCACTTAGAGGGGGGATTAGGGTTAGGCACTGGGGGGAAGGTTAGGGTAGGCACCCTAAAGGAGGGGTTAGGGTTAGTGGGTTAGAAATAGGTTAGTAAGTACTTACCTTCGACGATCGGGATTTCCTCCTCTGCGGCCTCCTGGTGTTGGGATTCCAACCGCCGGGCAGGGGTCCGGCGGTTAATCATACCGATTCCATATTCAGTGCCACAAAATGACATATGTGCCTGATTGTGCTTACAAAAGGTGTCTACTGCATTTCATTGGGTGGTATCTGTATTTGTAGAAAAACCTTAAACAATGTTTCAAGGGGTTTCTAGATGTAACAATATAACTGGTATACCCTGTGTGCAAATAAATCAGCTATGTTGTGTTGACTTTAGCTAAAAAGGGACAATGCTAAGATTAATTGTGCAAAAAAAACTGTATAAACCAGGTTATAGGTATATTTACTATACAACTAGTATAAGATGGAAATGAGCTAAAACAAGAAATATGTAAATATGAACCTTTTAATATGATGCAAAAATCAATAAACAGTGCTAATCAGCAGGAGGCAATGTAGCAATGAAAAACATGTACAAATATAACAGTATCTCTGCAAAAAATAAATATGTAAAAAAGAAGATATTGTCTTGTAGCAACAATTGTAGCAAAAGGATGAATGTAACTGAACAAGAGAGTGTCCGTTCCAAGGAGAATATAAAGCTCAAAAAAATGGTATAAGGTCAGTGCTGGTTAACAGCCATGGATTAGACAAAAATTAATGGAAGTACCCTGGAAGTCAACTGTCATATAGTCTGGATGGCATGTGTAACCACTCCTAAAAATTAATTGCTCATAGTAGATACGCTCACCTCGCAGCTGTGATATAAGAACTCTCCAGAGAAGGATGCGGTGCCAGCCTGAGGGTGGAGAAGGCTGGTTCGCGGCTGGGGGTGCCGAGGGGTGAGTGGAAATGCTGATGCACGTATGGGAGCAATGGAGCTGTGAGCTCTGAAGGTCCAAAGGTGCGGCAGTGTATAACAGCCGGCGGTGGGCAGTAGGACTCCCAGCAGTGAGGTAACTCTCTCCAGAGAGATGTTAGCGCCGTGTAAGAAGCTCGCAATACTGAGCCGCAGCTGGTGGTCGAATCCTGTGCTGGCTCAAACAGGACTCAGAGTTAGAGGAAATCCGGGTGATGTATCAATCCACTGGCTGGATGGATCATGCAATAATGCAATAATGGAGCAGTTGAATAAAAAAAAGTGGTCTCTGTATTCCCCTTAACGCTACGGCTCAGTATTGCGAGCTTCTTACATGCCGCTAACATCTCTCTGGAGAGATGGCATTTGTGGGCGGCCCTGCTGATTTCACTCGTGATGTCAGTAGTGGACTTCCTGCTCTATCAGAGCAGGAAGTCCACTCGGGCTTGCGAGAGCAGAGACCCTACCACAGGGTCTCCTTGCAAGCCCGATGGTCGCAATAATCGCGACCATCGCCAGGCCGCCCGCAAAAGCTGTGGGTGGTCACCCACAGATTAGCGAGCTGCCTGTAGGCCGAAAAAAAACCCCTGCCCTGATTCTGGTTGAGCTGAATCTGGTCCTCTGTCTCTTGTTGCTGGCAGCTGCTCTCTGGTCCAGTGCACTGATTAAGCGCTCAGATCCATACACAAAACAGACTAGGTAGGAGAAGCTGCTGCTGTTCCGTCCCTTATACTGCATGTCATGGCTGCAATTCTTGTAAAATCATATTCTGTTCTACTGTTATTGTGGTCGCTATTTAAGCTGCTGGTTGGGGACCTGAGAGGAAACCTCGCCTGCATTTGCCTATGATCACCCCAAACAAATTGAAGAAAAAAGTGACAATGGTGTATAACCTGGGGAGTGCTGAAGAGCATATAGTAATTTTAGCTGAATTACCATTTTACCCAGGCTTATCTGACCTGATAAACGTGAGATTTGAGTTTAAGGTAATCAATCTGTGGCTGCACATTTACAGCCACATAATCTGCTGCATTATTAGTCATCTAGATGACCGAGTAGTACACTTTGGTGGAAAATG
Source organism: Taudactylus pleione (assembly GCA_031769625.1). Classification (NCBI taxonomy): domain Eukaryota; kingdom Metazoa; phylum Chordata; class Amphibia; order Anura; family Myobatrachidae; genus Taudactylus; species Taudactylus pleione. The sequence goes on along the minus strand of JAUIMM010000012.1, from coordinate 16,637,451 downwards.
ATAGTAAGGAGGCATGGGTCAGCTAGAAAGTATAGGAAAACACAAGATTTTACCCAAATAATTTTCACCCCAGAAGAAAAGCCATAGACACCCACAATTGCCTATGGAGCTGGAAAGAACGCTCCATTCCTGAAAAGAACAATAATATGTCGTCAGTATATAGTGCAATCTTCTCCTCCCGACCCAACACCAGCAGTCTAGTCTCTATTATTTTTAAGGCATCATAAAGTGTCTGCAGTACTGGAAAATTAATATACTTGACATATGATAAGTACAAATACAATGTATTGCCCTGTAAAAAAGTGTCGAACCACTTGAACATGTCGACCTTTTAACCCTGTCGACCTTTTGTCCCTGTCGACCTATTGCATTGCGACCATCTGGTGTAAATCTATTGACTGTCGATCTTCTAACTGGATACCAAAGTCTTATGGAAACTTACTCAAAAAGACCCATATTTGTGGTCCATACCCATAGGTATAAAGATTAGTTTTGTTGTTGTCATGTGGTATGCTGGTGGATTTACCAGGAGAGCATCACAAGATGTATTACATGTATAATGTATAAATGACAGTAATCAGTGGAAGGATTTATCCATGTAACATACATCTATATAGAGCTCTAGGATGGGGATTGATCTTCTGTCCTGTGACAATAACTCTCTCTTCAGTTCCAACAGGTCGGCTCAGCACGAGCTGGAAAGGGACATCAGTGACAAGCAGACGGCCTACCGTATTGATGATAAATGCCAGAACCTGAGAAATACCTCAGACGGGATCGGCTACTACAGAGGAGTGGAACGCATTGATGCATGGTATGTTCATTTCAATTATCTCTTGACTGTTCTAAAATATTTACAGTTTCCCAAATGTCTAAGCTCTCAATATGCAGGCCATTAACTAATTCTATGCACTTAATGGGTTTATTTGATCTGGTCTGGCATCAGACAGAATGACAGAATCTGGCAGTGTGTGCATGCACACTTCATATTTATGAATATGTGTAGCAGACAGTTAGTGGGTGGAGTCCCCACATCCCTGTCGCAGCAGGAGATTACAATCGTACACGGGGATCGTGTTTGTTGTCACATATGTGTGGGAGGGACAAATATCTTTCTCTTGCCTATATATATTTTGATATTAATTGGTGCAGTTCGAGCCCTGTCAGAAATTCATCAATCAGACATGTATCCATGAAGAATGCATGGGTGGATTGTTCAATTATATTGCCAGCATTATTATCAGCCACACTATACAAGATACTGCGGTAGTATTTTTATTTTACTGTACAGTAGCTCTTCTTTTTTTTGCCCATGAAACAGTTTAGTAGACCTTAATAAAAGAGAAATTTCACAGATCTGGCCTCCAGAACTTTACCCGGTACTCGAGGTGAAGTCTTACTGCTTACTTATTTTAACATAATCTGAAACCATTAACCCCAATGTCCCTTTCCTTCTGTATCTGCTTTTTGACCTTTGTGCACCACATTAATATTTTACTTTTTGATTTATTCAATTTAAGTTGCCACGCTGAAGTTCAAGTAAACTAAGGGCCTGATTCAGAGCCGCTCGTAAGTGGCCGCTCGTTCGTTCTGACCGATGTTCGTTCATCTGCGTATGCGTACGGATTGTAACACGCATGCGCGAACCAGTCAGTGCGGCCGAAAATCGTTTGTTCGCTATATAGCGAATACCTGCTACTTTGAGTGACAGGAGGAGGCGTTAGTGGGTGGTAACAGGGGAAGGTGCTTGAAAACGGGGAGTGGAATTCAGAACGCAGGCGTGCTTAAAGGTCAAAACGGGCGTTTTAAGGGAGTGCATAATTAATACAGCAGCGTCATTGACCACGTCACTTGGTTGTTTTATAGTCAGAACTGCTCGCAATATAGTGGTAGGAAAAACCAGCCACAAAAATAGCGAGCAGTTCATACGCTGTTCGATGTACTCGATTAATCTAATAAATAGTGGACATGACGTATGGTGCAAGCGGCCAGGGGGCGTATTTTTCAAAATTTCGACCGCAAGTTTTGCTCGCTCGTTCAGACTTAGAGGCGTGAACAGGCCGCAAAGTGCGAACGGTTCATTTGAATAGCCACCCCTTTTTTTTTAAACTAACGACCGCAAATAGCGAGCGGCTCTGAATGAGGTCCTAAATCCACTGTTCTGCCCTAAACTATCACTTTAGTAACTGAGTCAAACAATCCACTAGATCTTTTTGATTTGATCTCCCAACAGTGATTACTTGTTACCTTGTATCTTGGCACTTGTCTCTAATCAACAATTATTTTTTTTTAAACTCAAGGTCTATGTACTAAGCCTCTGAGAGAGATAAAATACCAACCAATCAGCTCCAAACTATCACTTTACAGGCTGTGTTTGAAAAATGACAGTTAGGAGCAGATTGGTTGGTACTTGATCGCCATCCACTTTATCTCTCTCCAAGGCTTAGTACATAGACCTTGTATCTCTCAAGTCACCCCTAATGCTCCTCCAATGACCACTAAGAGTATTTAAGACTCCACCTAGCAGTTGCTGGTTTCAACAATGCATGGGAAGTGTTTGTGCACATTACTTATTTCATTGTAATTAAACGATTTTCTTCCACCAATAAGAAAATATTTGATATTTACATTAACAGAGAAAGATGCTGCAGATAAAGATGATGCACCTTATTACTAAGTTAATGCAATTATCTGAGACTTTAATGTATCGTTTTCCACTAGTATCTCCATTCCAGAGTCATGGGCCCGGTTCACCGATGACAACATTTTGAGGTCACAGAGTGAAAAAGCGGCATCTGCCAAGGTCCGGGAGGAGGTGGAGAGTCTTCTGAATGTAACCTCCAACGAGATGTGGAGCCAGTTCAATTTGGTGAACGTCATGTTTACCAACAGAATCTCCGAGACAGCAGATGCCAAGAACAAACTCCAGAGTCACCTAGCAAAGGTACCAGTTGGGTCCAGTCTAATTATCACTGATTGCATGTTGAATAATTGTGGGAACTGTTTTATTATATGAAAATTAACTGTTAATGTTTACCAAATATATCTGTGCTATGGAAATACTTGCATCTATTTTTTATTTTATTTTTTAATTTACCATAGTCAATGTTACATTGTTTTTCTCAGGAGAGATAGAGGTTTACTTTGGTAGCATACTGAAATAAATTATTTCTCAAGATTGTGCTTTCTGTAGCATTTACAGAGTTAGTGCATGTCAATCAATTTACTTGTAAATGATTATTGTTTATATAGTGCCACTATATTATACAGAGATTTACAAAGAATATATCACAATTAACATCAATTACTGATATTGGGGGGGTCAGTTCCTTCCTCTGAGGCCCCCACACCATCCCAAAATCCCTACTCTGCTCTGAAAATAGCAGAGTGGAATCCTCTTCTGAGAGTGCATGTGTATTGGTAACAATTGCTGTACCGTGCATGCTTCCAAGAGGCTTTTTTTCAGGGCCGAAAGAGGTGTGCAGGAGGTTAGAGTGGCATCGTCAGGCACCTAATGCAATGTTGCTATGGTGCCAGAATATGACCTGTTCTACCCCTGCTTACAGTCCAAATTATCTATTACACAAATACATACACACAAATTGTTAGAAGCCAATAAAATCATTAGTATGTTCTCAGACTGTGCCAGGAAACTGGAGCACCCAGAGGAATCCACGCATACATACAGTATGGAGAGCAAATAAACTCCATGCAGGTAACAGTCCTGGTTCTAATCATATTCATGGCCTAAGTGCTGTTAGGCAGAAATGTGCAACCATGCTTTTATGTTTTGAAGGCATAATAGGACTTTAAATACAAGCTTTTTTTGTTTTTAAATACATTTTAATGTAAGTATTTCAAGGCATAACAAAATGTAGGGGAAGGAATGGAAACAAAAATGGAGAAGGGGAGGGGGGAAATAAAGGAAACATCCCCAATTATGAATAAAACACATAAGCATAATTTAGACACTTCCATAAAGTATAGTTTGCTCTATATTATTTTTATTTATTTATTTAGTGAACACCGTTTTTATTGGTGCAGCCCAAAAAAATAGAAGTGAACAGTAGTTACAATTATTCAAAATTCCACGTATAGCTATGATTATTTTTATTGTATCAATTTAGGGAGACAGTGGTTTGTTTAATATGTCTCCCTTTTGCCTATACTAATAAATAAAAAAATGGATATAATTGAGATTTTAAATCCAGTTTATACTCTTTTGCATTGCAATAAAGCTGCCCAATTTTAGGAGACGTCCTTGTGATCCCACTGCAGTCATCATTTGATGAACACTACTAAGTATGCAGTAGAACATAGGCTTCTGCGCTGAGATTGGGGTGCTAGAACTGAAATAGTCAGTCCCTGGCACCCTCTTGAGGGGTTGGGTACAGGTTGCCGGCGCTCAGGTTCCTGTGCGCAAAATCAAGACGCCGGAATCATGGGATATCCCGTTTTATAGACAGCTTGGACTAGAGGTGCGCCCACCTCTCTGCCATTTAAAAACAGCGGGTAATCAGCAAGTAGTTAAACATATTCCAAAGCTAGAGAGAGGCTAAAATGGAATTATGTAATAACAGAGTAAATATGCAGGATTCAACCATCCATTTGCTTTTCACTGTCTAACATACAGCGGTTAATTTATTGCAGATTTGTTTAATCCTAGTTAATAACTTTATCAAGACATCAGTGATGTGACTTATTCCTAATGGATTGATTTTCATGAACATTAATTTAGTCTTCAAAACGTGGAGTACATTTAAAAGGTGCCGAGAGATTTATATTTGAGAGGGGTGTGTCGAAACTCAAACCTTAATTGCAGCATACAAATAAAGCTGTCAGTATTTGTGGGCAACATGCAAAAGAAGCCAGTAATTACCCTCCATAAAAAATCTATGTATTTGCACCCCTTTCAGCCAACATGGTTTGCTCCAGATACAAATTTACTTGCCTTTTTTTATTTGCTCCCAAGTCAGCCTCATGGTGTGTCCGTGATTGGTGTACATTTAGATAATTAATTGTTTACTCCTGTGTTTATAAATCCATTTTCCTTAATATATCTTTATGATTACTGTTCACTATTACCCCTCCTCCTCTGAAAAGCTTAAACCCAGAGGCATGAGGCAGTCCAAGTCCATGGTCAAACAGACAATGGGAATTAAATTCTCAGGACCTTTACATGGAATTCATGTGCGTGTCAAGAGTATCCAAAGTGTTTCTTAACACTTCAGTCTCACTAGATTATGCCATGGACATGTTAATAGATTTATACGCCTTTCTGAGCTGCCTATTACAGCTACAAGGGTACATTAAAGAAGCAATTCTTCCTAAACCATAATACATGCTTTTCATTCTAGAGCAAGTTTTTAACATAGTTTAAAGAAGTAAGCTACTCTCTGTTGTATAGTAATTGCCTGACCCAGCAGTTACCTCCTGCCTGACTTCAGGACACATAATTTATTCTATTTTCAGGACTAAAACATGTTAAACTGACACAAATAAAAGTAATAGCTTAATCATGGAATGATACGATTTTTTTCTAACTTTTTGTAGACGCTCCAAGAAATCTTCCAGACAGAAATGACCATAGAAGCTATTAAAAAGGCCATTAAGGACAAAATGGCTCCCTTGAAAGTAGCTCAGACACGCCTTGATGAACGCACCAGGCGTCCCAATGTGGAGCTCTGCAGGGATATCGCCCAAATACGGTAAACAATTGTTAATGGTAATATTTAGATTATAGAAACCTACTGAATCAATAAAATTTAACCACTTTTATGTACTTCATTTTTCTTGATGTTCTTCCTTTTATGTCTTCTGAAAAGCTCTTCTGGTATAACTTGTCATGAAGCAAATTCTTATGCATGCCACACATGCAGAGTTGGACATAGAATTTAGTCATACTGAAGACCATCCAAATTTGTCAATCTCTTAAATGGTAAAATATGTCTGCAGCTAATGTCCACTGTAGTACAGTCAGATTGGATTATTGCTGCTAGTTTGGATTTGCACATTATGGCCTTCCAAATTTCCAGTCTGATTGGATTATATGCGTTACAATAACCTCAGTCCAGGATAACTGTGTACCACTGTTCCCTTGCACTACAAAGGCGCCTTGATTACTGTGCACAATGTACTTCCTGTCTCTCAACTTTTAAACAAATACACTTTCTTTTTCATTTCTGTCCTTAGTCTTGTCCAAGAAGTTCAAGAAATTGATGATACAATTCAAGCCTTAAAGAAACGCCTTATAGAAGCTGAGGACACCCTACAGATGTTAGTCCATACAAAGGCCAACCTTGAACATGAGCTATCCATCAAGGCCAACTCTCTATTTATCGATCAAGAGAAATGTATGGGCATGAGGAAGAGCTTCCCCAGCACTCCTCGACTCGTTGGCTACACATAGGCTCACCTGGGTGCTACATGACAGTGTAGCAATGAAGAATCATTTTAAAGCCTGATGCTTTTATGATTGTTGCTCTGCAGTGTGTGGTTGTTTAACAGTCCATGGGTGTGATACACAATGTGTAATGTTTTACTTAAAGATTTCAAAAATTGACTTGGTTCATATAATTCCATCTAACACAAGTACATAAACTATACACAGTGGTCTAGGTCGCAATTTCGAAGTGGCAGCATGGAAAAAGTAGATGGAATGAAATCTGACAGTTTTATATGAGAGAGAGAGAGAGAGATTAAATGATAATACTAAAGGTAGCACCATATGCCTATATCTGTCTTTCATTTGCCTGATGTGCCATTGTGGGCAGCTGCGCTGATATACAACGATAGTGGGCAGGGGAAAAGTGTTACAGCTGGGGCGATTGCACAGATCCCCCTTCCTGCAGCCGCATAGTGCCCGTGCCTGTCTGTACTCTCAACGTCCCTTCAAAGAAAGTAAAACAAGTTTTGTCATGTGATTTTTAATATAGATTTCTGTTAAAAGAAAAATAGTATAATGTCTTGAAAAAAGTACTGCCACCTGAAAGAAGATTGAGACCTTGATAAACATTAACAACCCTATAAAGAGTGTTCTGTATCTGTAGCGGCCCATGGAAAATGTAGTTTCTCATATATTAAGCAGTGTTTGGGGCAGATATAGAGTTGAACAAATGAGGTGTGGCTATTAAATAAATAAAAAATAAACCATACTGTGTAAGTTAAAAGGAAGTAGGGGAACACTGACCTTGGACTATCCCAAAGAAGTTTTGCAAGTGTCACCCCTCTCGCGCAGAGAATTTGCTGTTACACAGCATTTGAAGAAGTTGTGTTTTTCTAGTGCGTCATAAAAATGCTTAGAGCAGTGGTTCCCAAACTTTTTTGAACCATGGCGCCCTAGAGTATCAGAATTGTTTTCATGGCACCCCTAAGCCAAAAGTTTCTTATTGAGAAATTCAGAAAAAAAAATAAATTAAGTAAATTGTGCTTACTTGTCATCCTTAGGCTCAGTTATGTGGTAGTAGACAGGTTTGTCCTTCTGTTTGGCCATATATTTACATTACATTGACTATAAATAATTTGATTTGGTGCTAAACCATCAATCTGAGGAACCACTGGCTTAGAGTATAAGCAGAGCAATGTGTTACCTTCAAATTTTTTGTTAAATTGAACAAAATGCCCACCAAATCATTCCGTATGCTAACCGAGGCTTACAGGGTAGATTGTATTTCACGTGCACTTGTGTGTTTGAGTGGCACAAAAAATTTAGGCTTAGATTTTTGGCTGAGAAGCAGATTGCAGTGCTAGAGCACCCTCCATACTTGCGAGACTTAGCACCTAGTAACTTCTTTCTTTTCCCTAAAGTCAAATCTGTACCCATTCTGCCCACATCACTAGGAAGTGGGTAGAATGCAGGAGAAGTGCCTACTTTCCCGGGGGTGCAGGGGGTTACCCGAAAAATCGTGAGCCTTCCACGACTCCCGGGAGGGTAGGGCAAGTATGCCTCAAACTGAATCCAGTGCAGACATGTTTAAGGTCTCAAAACTAGAAAATTACTGTCACACAGAGTGGTATATTTACTAAAATGCAGGTTTTTACAAGTGGAGTTGTTGCCCATAGCAACCAACCAGATTCTACTTATCATTTATTTAGCACCTTCTAGAAGATAATAGCTAGAATCTGATTGGTTGCTATGGGCAACAATTCCACTTCTAACAACCCGCACTTTAGTAAATATACACCAGAGTAACATTTTAAATGTCATTTATATGCACTCACTGATCCAACAGATCCCTAGGTGCGTTTACCAACACAAGCAAGAGATGCTCTCTTCTTAACTAGTGGGCTTTGGAGAATGTCAATGACATTCCCTTTCTTGAAATATTCACAGGCTTGTCGATATGGGTTTATAGTAGATAACCTATGTATGCATAATTGGCCCTGTTCTCTAGATTGGCTTTAGCAAAAAGCCACACGTGCAGTATAACTGTAGCATGCTTGTTTGGTAGGACTGTGTGCTGCTTCTTACATAGCAAGGAGTGACATCTGGTCCTATCATATATGGTCGCCGCAGTTACATTGTTCGAGTGTGCCTTTTTTCTATCGTCATAATATTGGATCAGGATTAAAAATTGAATAACCACATGCCACTAGTAACAAAATAGAAACACGTCAACCATGTTTGCTTGGTAAAAAAATGTAAACTGGGCTATTGTGGTAGCACAGACCACCCAGGCCAGGGTTCCTGATCCAGTAGCTTTTCCTACAACACCATTACCAAATAAACAAAACACATATGACAAAAGGCAGGTCACCGGGCTAGAGCATAGAATGGATGATTCGGAACTACACACAAAGCCATGTGTCACTGACTGACTGCTTTTTAATCATTCTCAAACATTTATGGTGGTCAGTAGGGCCCCATAAGACCATTTTTAGCCAATTTGGTTTGAAATGTCCAAGCTGGCTGACACAATCACCATGTTTTGGACACCTTATACCCACTACTGTTAATTACATGCATTTTAATTGAGTTTAATGCTACTACAGCTCTAGGGGTATATTTATCAAAGTTTGATTTAGATTTTCCATTCGATTTGCATGTGATCTTCACTAGGTTACGCAATTGGAGATTTACTAAAGGCAAAATCGAACATCACACCAAATTCCTGTCAAATCCCGTTCAAAATCGAATATCGACAAAACATCGGTACTTTTACATAGACCAACATAGAAACCCCTGATTTACTAATATTTGATTTGAAATTGAACTCCAAATCAAATGTAAAATCCCTAAAATAATAGACCTGCTTCATACTGGCGATTTTAGCATGAGAGGATGTGAATTACACAGATGCATACACATATCTGTGAGATCTGTGCATGTTTCTGTATGAACAAACCTATAAAAAGTGTAAAATCCCCCCAAAAATACGACATGCTGTCCAACCCTAAATGCACAACCAGCACTGGGCTTTTCTGAGCCGTCCTGGTTGTGAAAATACGGGGGATGAAAGACGTAGGGTTCCCTCGTATTTTGCACAACCAGCACCAGGCTCAGTAAGTCTGTCCTGGTTTTGGAAATACAGGGGATAAAATGAGTAGGGGACCCTCGTATTTTCCAAAACCTTAACTGGACTCCTTTTAGAGGGAGTGTAATGCCACAGCCAGGGTATCCTTTCACATGGTAAACTTTAGTAACCTAGCAGTTCTCACCATTGAAGTCAATGGTGAGAACCGTCTATTAGCGGAGAGAGGCAGAGGCTCGCCTATCTCAGTCAATGAACATGCATTTCTGAGTGAAATGCTGCGGCTGAGTTGTCATTCAGGAAGTACCGTCCTTAGAAAACGGTACTTAAGTCTGTTGTTCGGGTCTTGGTATTTTTTTGTTTTGTGAAGACGTGGATGCCTACATGGAGAACTAGAGGTACCAGCAGGTCCTTAATGCCCCGCATGCTGGTACTTGTGGTTTTCCAAGTACCAGCATGTGGGGGAGGCTTACTGGGACCTCTTGTTCTCCTCTAAAAGACAATGTTATTCTATTTTATACACAATCAAACTGACACCCACCAGCCATGGGTGCCGTGGATAGCCCCGGGCTATCAGCCTAGGTCTGGGGTACCCTGGAGAGGGAAAACCCCTTTAGTGGGGGCCCCCAAATTACCAGGGAGGCCCGCCTCTCTCCGACAATTAACGCTCAGCCAATGCATTTCTATGGGACATGCCTCTGTAATGCCAGTTTGCTTTTTTCTGAAGACATAGCCTACATGGACCAAAGAGGGTCCAGAATCCAGGGGTAGATGAGTAAGGATTTTTTTACAGGTGTCGCAGATACTACATGGAGAAGATGTTGTGAATGTCTACAGGGATTATAGGTGAGTGTGAGTAATGAACTTCTACTTTGACGGTGTGTGTCCTGTGTTTATTTTAATATTTCTTTTGCAGGTGAACTAGAGTTACCAGCAGGCCCTTAATCCCCCGCATACTGGTACTTGTGGTACTTGTGGTTCTCCAAGTACTAGCATGCAGTAGGGGCTTGCTCGGACCTCTAGTTCTACTGTAAAAGACAATACTATTCATTTTATTTTTTTACACAAACATCCTGACTCCAAACACGCAGGGGTGCCGGGGTAAGCCCCGGTCTATCAGCCCAGGGCTGAGGTGCCTTGGAGAGGCATCACCTCCCCAGGGATCCCCGGCCTGGGCTGACTAGCGATCAAGTGCTGAATGCTTTGACTGGGGGACCCGATGAAAGGGTACCTCGGCTGTGGAATTACATCCCTGCTAGAAAGAATCTGGTGCTGGTTTTGAAAAATACGGGGGACCCCTACTCATTTTGTCCCCCGTATTTCCAAAACCAGGACTGACTCACTGAGCTTGGTGCTGGTTGTTGAAAATATGGGGGAACCCTACGTCTTTTCCCCCCTGTAGGTTCACAACCAAAACAGGCTCAGAAAAGTCTGGTTGTGCATTTAGAAGGGGACCCCCACGTAATTTATTTCGGGGGGTTTACAGTTTTAATAGGTTTGTTCACACAAAAACATGCACAGATCTCACTGATCTGAGCATGTTTCTTTGTAACTGGCACCTGCTCATGCTAAAATTGACAGCATGAAGCAGGTCTAATATTTCAGGGATTTTAAGTTCAATTTTGTGTTCGATTTGGTGTTCGATGTGGACATGGGTATCCTAAATCGAGCAAGAAATCACTAGCCAAACCACATCGAATTCGATTTAGAGAAAGCTTATTAATTCGAATTTTTGTAAATGTGGGATTTTGACAGTGATTTCTATATTTGATTTGATTCAAATTCAGGTGAGCTAAATCGAACATAAAATCAAATGCAAACTCGAACTTTGATAAATATACCCCCTAGTTTCTAATGTCACTATACCCACTACTGCATTTGCTAACGTAGAATGTTCTATGCATTCTTGTTTTAGGGGAGCATCTTGTTTAATCCACACATATTTACCACAAGTAAATTATTGTGAAAGTCTACAGGGGGCCCCAAATAAGCACAAACCAAAATTCTTTATTTATTTAATAGCATGTATTTATATAGTGTGTTTACATTTGGGAACAAACACAGTACTAAAACAAGACTCGTTACTAACAAACAGACAAAGGAATTAGAGGGCACTTGCAAGTTTAAGTGCCACTGATTGCATATTGGTAATGCAATGTGAAAAAGTACCTTGTGGCGCATTTTCACTAGCATTTGTACTACTTTGATTATTAGCTTTTAGTTACCAACATTCTAAGCAGCGCTAGACAACAATAGAATTGTAATTAAATGACATCATTATACACATAAAATGAAAAACACTGTGTAACACACTTCTGTGTAGAGAATACTTCATGGTTTCCTAGGATTAAATAACTTGGGACTGTTGCTGCAGTGAAAGAACACCTTGAGTGTCATAAATTGTTAGTTTTTTGGCATTGCATGTGCTCAAGAACTGAGGGCCTTATTCACTACAGATCGCAATATTGCATACGCATGCAGTTCAACTGCGATAGCAAGCTAATCCCCTGCGATCGCAATGCAAACTCAGCACAACATAAGGACGCCCACTTTACCTTATACACATCCGTAATGTCTAGCAGAATAGTGAAACCATTGGTACAATCGAGTGCCATTGCAACCTCACACAGACTGCACAAGCCCTGACCTTATTCAGAAATTGCTAACAACCACGCACGCTATGAGACCTCACACTGCGTATGGCATCGCAGTGGATAATTTATACACGCCCCTCCAACGGCGTGTGAACGCACTGGCACACCTTAATTCGTCTGAACACGCCCCCCCCGTCACCACCCACAAATGGTACTTCCTGTCAATCACTCTGCAAATTGGTCTGTGTAGCCGATGGGATCGCAGTCCCCATCGCAGCGGCCATACCCATGGTTAGAGCGGGACAGGCAGAAACACATTTTATATATATATATATATATAAAGATATTGAAACGGAAATAGAGCGCCCTTAGTGCTTAATACAATTTTGTAAACATATTTTAGTGTAACGTGCAATGTGCCAAAAAATGTGGTAATGTCACAACCTTAATATATTCACTAATATATAGATATATGTGTATGTTTTGAAATTTGTGCAATCAATAGTGCAGACCAATAAAATCAATATAGTTTTTTAAATCAAAAATCGATAAATAAGTGTATAAGTAAATGGATAAATATATATAAAAACAATTTATTTAAGACAAAATTGCCCCAAACATACAGGGCCACACATATGTAAACACCAATAGTAAATAGAATAAGAGATTATTAAAAATACAAAAAATTTATCCAAAAAAGGATGAAATATAATATGATAAAAATTGCTTATCTGATAGTAAGTAAAGGTAAGTTCATGAGAGGGTGAATCAGGCCCTGAGTGTCCACAATGATGAATGCGGTTTTCAGAGTTTTATATTTCAAACTCATCTACCGAAAATCAATAACAGGGTGTTCTCACAAAGGCAAAGTTCAGTGGCAGCATGTCAATGCAACTGTGGTCCATACCCATGGTTAGAGTGGGACAGGCAGAAACACATTATATATATATATATATATATATATATATATAGTCATATAGTTCTGCACTCGCGTCTTTTAATCCACTATTGATTGCTGGGGTGCTCCTCTTGGACTTAAATCCAAATATACATAGGAGATCCGAACCACACAATAAAAAGTACAGTTACAAGAGCCCTTGTAACTGCACTTTTTAGTGTGTGGTTCGGATCTCCTATATATATATACTTAGCATGGGTAAGCGGCACTCAGGGTACTTCAAATGTTCACATTTAATGAGACATTACAAACAGCATAGTTTCAGTGCCAACAACCGGCACCGTCCTCAAGCTTAAAAAACATAAAAATCATCTCACCTTAAATAACACCCGTGCTCCATGCGGACGCCCAGGCCGGAAGCGGGGCTGCTCACCCGGGCTGGCGGCACAACAGAGTGACATCATCACTCACAAAATCAAGTGCCCATCACCATGGTTGCATAACAACAGTAAGCTACAATCACAGCATACATAGATCCTATGGACGCTAAATCAAATCAAAGCAGCCCCGCTTCCCGCCTGGGCGTCCGCATGGAGCACAGGTGTTATTTAAGGTAAGATGATTGTTATGTTTTTAAGCCTGAGGACGGTGCCAGTTGTTGGCACTGAAACGTTGCTGTTTGTGATGTCTCATTAAATGTGAACTTTTGAAGTACCCTGAGTGCCGCTTACCCATGCTAAGTATACATTCTCCTTTACTCTGCGAGCACCGGGTCACAGTACTGTTTACCTGGGAGAGCCGGACCTTTTGCATTTTATTTATATATATATATATATATATATATATATATATACTTGTTATCACATTAATCAGACTGGTGCCCAGAGTCGACTGCTGTTGCACTGTGCTTTGCGTGCTGCCGACCACAGTATAGGGGGCCCCATCCTCTCTTAATAGTCCCCTGGCATAAAGTATACATTATTTTATGTCCACATATTGTGGGAACACATGTAACTATTTCCATCAAACTCAGAATTAAAAAAATCTGAAAACAAATCCAGTGGGTATCTGGGATGGACAGCAGGAGCCCGGTTGCTGGGCTTCTGAAATAAAATACATTAAAAGTAAATGACGCAAAAAGACAGACTGGGAATAAGAGGTGTCCTTTGAATTGTCCTTCAAAATAGAGTTTGGAATTTAAGATATCATCAGTAGGCAAACACAGGAGACCATGATGCACATATTGGTTGTCAAATAGTTAAGCACAGAGACAAGGTTATTGCACCCTTGAGATAATAGAACAATGTGTATTGCATTCTGCAAGCTTATAAGAAACTCATAAGATTCAGGGGCTTATTCATTAAACCTAAAAATTCTCTAGAGATAATTAGGTTTAGAACTCGCATGGAGTTCTAGCTAATTATAGGTGGAATTCATCATTCCACCTCTCCATAAGTATGTATTCCGGAAAGCTGTCATTTTTGCGATGACAGCTTTTCGGGAAATAGATACTTTTCCCTGCCTACACTACCTTATCGCATCTGGAAACAGTGCTGCGCAAACAACTTCTAGCATAGCATTATTCCATAACATCAAACAAGGGGTCTATTTGATTTGTTAATCCTATTAATTTGCCCATAAAAATTAACATCTAGATAAACCCTCCAGGGGAGGAGACTATGGGGTATACTTATGAAGCGGAGGATTTTGCACTTAATATTAGTGCTGCTTTGAATTTTGAGGTCAAACCTTACGAGAAGCGTCGACTTGCAAAAAACGTCCCTTTCTAAATACGTATATTAAGATATAGCATTCATCTCGCGACTGGAGGCTAAGGGCCTATTTCAGAGATGGATGCATTGCTGATATTTACGCAGTTGAACGATTATCAGTGATCTGTGCATGCGTCTGAATCACACTGTGTGTACATCAAGTTTAATTACCGTTGTCGCTCACAGTGTGGATCTATTCACAAGGTGATTGACAGGCAGTGGCCATTGGTGGGCAGCAAGGGGTGGGTTGGCAACTGAAATTTAGGCATAGTGTGTCTGTTTTCGGGATGCCTCACCCTACGACTGTGACCCCATACGCAGTGAAAATGGCTCCGATGTCTCAGTTCCATGGCCCATTCTGAGTAATCATAGGGTTAGTCTGAACTTTAATAAACAACTGATCTGTGACTGATGACTGTCTTTGTACGCAGTTGTTTGGAGTAGCGAAGCCATCTCTGGGATTGCTGAAGCCAGTGGCTGCATCCTCACATATTCACCGCCCTTGGTAGCATGTTTTGGCTGGACATCAATCTCGGCGGCTGCAACATTGGAATATTTTCTCACAGCCGCTGCGTACAAATTCTCAGCAGTGGTGGCATTAGGGTAACTCTCTGAATCAGCCCCTAAGTCAGAGGTTCCCAAACACAGTCCTCAAGGCACCCCAACAGTTCAGGTTTTACAGATTTCCATGGTTGAGCACAGGTCGTTAAATCAAATTGACTGAGGTACAGTGCTGGAAGTGTGCTGGTGTGCAATGGTATGACATACCGGCACTTCAAGCATTATTTTTTTTTTTTATGCATACCAGGACTACAGAGCTGAAAATGGAGGCGTGGCTTGAGCACAGAGTGGGAAAGCTGTACATGCAGAGTGACAGTCTCACTCAGGAGTCAGCAGGGGCGTATTAAGAGAGGAGGGGGCCCGTGTGCATTCCCCACTCTGGGCCACCTTCTCTTTCCCTGGTGGTCAGCAGCAGACTGACAGCTGACCGCAGCAGCAGTAGACTCTGGACATTAGTCTGTGCCAGAGTCTACTGTGCATGCAGCCATTTTCCGTCATTTTTGTGCAGGGCTGAGACACCCGACACAGGACAGCATAGTGGTAACTATTAGAAAATATGGGTGCAGGGTGTGCGATGTGGGCCCCTCTGGACCCAGAGGCCCTGCACCCATTATAAATACACCCCTGGGAGTCAGGTATGCTCTGGAGTCCTGCTGTGTCGCACATACCCCCGCTATCCTAACAGCCCCTCATACTGCCCACTGCGGCACCAATGAGTGTCTGTGTGGATGGCTAAGGCTCTCTCTGCCATAAATCAACCTCAGTCTTGCCATGCTGCAGAGCCCTGCAGTGTGCCGCCGCTGGCCTGTGTGTGCCTGTCTCTCACCTGAAAGATCTTTTCCTCACTTACCAATGCTGCGGAGCCATACAGTGTGCTGTGGCCTGCCTGCATGTGCCCTTCCCCTGTTGGAAGAGGTCTGTCTCACTCACCAAAGCAGTGGAGACATCTAGTGTGCCACCTGCCTGCCTGTGTGTGCCCGTCCCCTGCCGGTGTCAGGACAACCCTTCATAATGGTCCTCCGTGGTGACTGGGTGGCTGGCTGATGCCTGGTCCCTCGCCAGCCCCTGTGGCCTTATTACCTCTGTGTGCTTCACCACCCCTGTGTGCCTCATTACCTCTGTGTGCTTCCCCACCCCTGTGTGCCTCATTACCTCTGTGTGCTTCCCCACCCCTGTGTGCCTCATTACCTCTGTATACCCCATCACCACTGTGTGCTTCATTACCTCTGTGTGCTTCACCACCCCTGTGTGCCTCATTACCTCTGTGTGCCTCATTACCACTGTGTGCTTCATTACCTCTGTGTGCTTCACCACCCCTGTGTGCCTCATTACCTCTGTGTGCCTCATTACCACTGTGTGCTTCATTACCTCTGTGTGCTTCACCACCCCTGTGTGCCTCATTACCTCTGTGTACCCCATTACCCCTGTGTGCTTCATTACCTATGTGTGCTTCACCACCCCTGTTACCCCACCACCTCTGTGTGCACCTCAACATTTTCTTTTTGGTTCCAATGTGTGTGTGTGTGTTTTTTTTATGCAAAGCCTATGTGTTTCATTTTTGTGTGTGTGTGTGTGTGTGTATGTGTGTTTTCAATTCTTCTGGGTGGCAGCAATTCAATTGTTTGGACACCCATAACTTTTGAAGCACACAGAAGCACTGGGTTTAGCCGCACATAGCCACTAAACCCGTCTATAGTCATAGTTTTAGCACCCAAACTATGGACTTTTCGCAACATTTCTTCTCGCCACCTCAGGAGGCTGCGAGAAAGGTACTGTGTCTTCCACAGCTAATGGGTTCCCGACAGAACTGCATTTGAATTGCTCCTTTGGGCTCCCATTAGTATAGATGCCACCCAGTTGGAGCTGTCCTGCCATGTATACAGCGGCGCTGCCTGCCCTGTGCAGTATAATATTACACTGCGCTACTGGCTGTACATGTGATGATGAGAACATGGCCTCTGTATAGCTGTTCCAGGCATGCTGCAGTGAGTCAGGTAATGGGTATGGTTCATATGTACTATTTATGAGTGGTGTATGCCCTGTCTATATCATTCAGTGACGGTCTACTTGGAGTGGGAGAGGGAAGGAGGGAGTAAGAGGTACAGGGGATGAGAAAAGGAAGCTGGACTGTTAGGGTGACTTGAGGACTGAGGGCCTGAATCAGAGCGGGGATTTTTTATTTATTTATTTTCTTCAGGCCGCTCGTTAAGCTGTGGGTGACCACCCACAGCTTTTGCGAGCGGCCAGGAGATGGTCGCGATTATCATGACCATCGGGCTTACGAGGAGACCCTGTGGTAGTGTCTCAGCTCTCGCAAGCCCGAGTGGACTTCCTGCTCTAATAGAGCAGGAAGTCCACTACTGACATCACTTGTGATGTCAGTAGGGCCGCCCACAAAATGGAACACCTGCATTTGCTCAACCACCCCCCCTACCCGCCTACAAAATGGGGCGAGCTGTCAATCAACATTGACAGCCGCCCCGTCTTGTAGCGAGCCCCGGAGCGACTGAACTTCAGTCGCTTGCTGGGGCTCGCGCATGCGCACGCCGGATGCGGTGCATGCGCAGGGGGCAAACATCGACCCACTTGCGAGTGTGGTGCGCTTTCCAGCAGGTTTGAATCAGGCCCTGAGTTTGGGAACCTCTGCCCTAAATGAATTTTTTTTTTTACTCCACACCCTTGCATCAGCAGAGTTGAACATAGACTTTCATTTCCATTCCTTCTCCTTATCTAATAATTCATCATACACACACACACACACACACACACACACACACACACACACACACACACACACACACACACACACACACACACACACACACACACACACACACACACACACACACCATCATCATCAGTTACAAATCATTAAAGAACACCTTTTCTTTCCCTCCTAATCTAAGAGAAAGGTACTGTAGATCTTTCTTGCAAAATACATTTTGTGAAATATAAAATTTTTATGCTTATATCACCTATTATTAGAATTGTAACCAAAATGTAATGTGTCTCTAAGTATTCTAAACAAGATATAAAAATAAATCCAATACTATCCAGGGCACAGGCAGCTGCAAGGTAATATCAATGCACCTATATAGATACAAAGAAAACTAATATGTTGTCAGTGTCTTTCCTTACTATTGCTACTTTGTATGAATGAATGTGGAGGCATTAGTTCATATTTTGAGAAAAACATTTAAGTTCACACCCCAACATATCTAATATCCCAACACCCCTAATATTTATAAATCCATATTATACAGATTGCTACTGATTAACTATTTAAATTGTGTATAAAATAATATAACTTTCCTAGTTTTACACTTCATTTCCAATAGTGATATAAATACTGTATAAGCACTCAAATTTGTTATACTTTTTTGATTAAAGGATTTTTCTGTTTTGGGCGTTTTTCAAAAGGAAGTCACCGGTCACTAATTACCTCCTTGAGAAAGTCTGTTTATAGACGAAACATATTGACAGTTACTGTGTTTTTGGCCCACATGAGCTTCCATATGCAGAAAGAATTAAATGTGTCCACTGTAACCCACCCTCTCCAAAACTCACTAAATTGTGGCTTGCTACCAGGATTTCAGAAGACCCCACTGCAGTTACAGAGCAGAATACTACAGGCTCTCCACTGCAATGGGCTATAGTGATACTGTACTTATTATACGTACATTACAGACTTTTCTCTTCAGTTTTTACTCAAAGACTTTACCTAATGTGCAAAGAAGCACTATATGGAGATTGACTTTTACATAAATACAATACATTACAGAGGGACTTCTATAAATCAGGATTCGTTTATTTTCTTCAATCCTTTTTTGTTATTATTTCCTCTATTACTTTTCTCATTAAAGTACTTTTTAAATAAATTATACATATTTATATAATACAAATACATGCTTTTGTTAATTTTTGCTCCGTTGATGTCACCATTGATCTCTCTCAAATATATAATTTTACATCATATTAGACTAGATCACACTATTACTTTCTGGTCTACAAACTCATAAGGGTATATTTACTAAAGTGTGGGTTTATAGAAGTGGAGGTGTTGCCCATAGCAAAAAATCAGATTCTATTATCTTCTAGAAGGTGCTAGACTAGGGGTGGGCAATAAGCGCCCCCCCCAGATGTTGTAGAACTACATATCCCAGCATGCCCTGCAACAGTTTTGCTATTTGGCCATGCTAAAAAAAGTTGCAAAGCATGCTGGGATTTGTATTTTAACAACAGCTGGAGGGCCGCCTATTACCCAACCCTGTGCTAGACAAACAAGTAGAATATGATTGGTTGCTATGGGCAATACCTCCACTTCTATAAACCCGCACTTTAGTAAATATACCTCATACACTCAGTACACAATACTTTTTATTCTCTATTGAGAAACGCAATTATTTATGTTGCAGTGTAGACCTACGTAATCTATTTGACTATACTTGTGCTATTCAAGTTGGCTACAACTGTTAAACATCCATTCTACAGTTCAAAAAAACCTACCGACCTGCACCCCTACAAAATCAGGAATTCTGCTAGTTTCATCTAAGTTGAATTTGACGGTTTGGGACCCACATTAATATGTGGGATTGGGGGTGTAACTAGCATGGGTTGGACCCAATGACTCATGAATATGATTCATGATATAGGTAATGTCACCTTTTCTTAGTAAATTATTAACATATACTCTCGAATATTAGTTTAACCATATATTCCAACTGTCCCAATTAAGGTGGGACAGTACCAATGTCAGGGCACTGTCCCACATTAAGATTATCAGGACTTTGTTCTGACATTGGTACAGTTGGGATGTACTGTACTGTATGTTCAACTGTTTTATTACCCTTCAAAGTACTACTTATTAGTGTGGTATTGAACTGGTATCTTTGGAAAATCAATTTGGGTGGCCTAGATGGCTGCCTTCACTGTGTGCAGAACATAGGGCCTGATTCAGACCCGTTCGCAAGCAGCTGCTCGCTCGTATGCGGCCAATGTTATGCATTGCGCATGCGTATGTATCACAGTGCGCATGCGCAAACTAGTTTGAGCGATCGAGAGGCGCTCGCTCGCCCAGCAAAGACAGCCAAGTGGATGAGTGACAGGAGAGGCCAATTGTGGGTGGTAACAGGGGCAGGGCAGCAGTAACGGGGGAGTGGAGGTGCGAACGCAGGCGTGCCTGAGTGTTTCAGAGGCGTGCATAATTAACAGGCAGCATCAGAGTACACGTCACCTAGTTGATTTTTACACAGAACTGCTTGCAGTGCTTGCGGTAGGATACAGTCAAGCACAAGCGCTGCGGTCTGATCCGATGGTTCCCGATGTACCGATTGTTGTATATACTTCCTGGAGATGACGTACGCTAGTGGGCGGCTAAAGACAGGCTGGCGGGCGTCTATAAACACAAAGTGATCGCTCACCAAGACATAATGGGCGTGCTTATGCCTTGCCGTGCGATCGCCTACCTTGACGTCACGTAACTGAATTTGCATACGCTGGGAGCGAGCGGCCGCATCTAGTGAATGGGTCTGAATCAGACCCATAATCTTTAAGGTTAGTACGCCTTCCGGGTTTGAGACACCTTTATAGTACGGGAGTAATAGGATGCATAGTTTATTTGGAACTACACACAACATTTTGACTCGTCACGTACTGAGAGTTTACAGCTGTGCCAGGATACTTTACACACATTTTACATTTCACTATTCACATGCCAAGTTAAGAGCAGAGGCAGACCTAGGATCTTGCCTATAAATCTACAGTTTACCCAAAATAACCTGCAGGTTCCAGTAACAACATGTTTTAATGCAGCACTATTAAAACAGCATTAGTGAAAAATTAAAACAGTGGTCATTTTTTAAACACTGCAGTCAGCACAAATAAATGAGGAATCTTTATTATTTCACTATATTAAGAAAAACTAGAAAAACTGAATGAACGCAATAGAAAAACCTTGTTTTGAAATATGCTAAACAATCGTAAATTATGACTCAGAAAATGACATCACTCTAGATTTAAATACTGCTTACACTGTTTATTCTAATACAGTTTAAACAAGCAACATGGCAGCTATGACTTAT
Source organism: Taudactylus pleione (assembly GCA_031769625.1). Classification (NCBI taxonomy): domain Eukaryota; kingdom Metazoa; phylum Chordata; class Amphibia; order Anura; family Myobatrachidae; genus Taudactylus; species Taudactylus pleione. The sequence continues at coordinate 16,616,076 of JAUIMM010000012.1, read as the reverse complement.
TTTAATGTTTACTCTTTGCCTGCACAAAGAGGTACAGCCATTTTTGTGGGCTGAACCAATATTAATTTTAATTCAGTGATCACTAGTTACTAGTGGATAGATAGGCTGAATGTTTTGAGCATCAAATCAGGTGGCAAAGTGGGCACTTGAGCCATTTTACAAATTTAAATGAGCATCTTTAGTTTAGTTTAGGGTTCTTTGGTTCAGAAATTTGACATTTGTTGGGGCAGACTAATTAATTCCCCCCTTACCCCACTGTGGACCTCATCTGACAAAATTCTGTCCCGTGAAGAAATATCCCTAACGAAGCTAGATACTTGATCATACTAGTGAAAATAGATCCTGTGCCTTCTCTGTCACCTGTTTTGATGTTCCAAACCTTGTTGGTCCATAATAAGTGGGTAAAATGAATGAGAATTATGTAGGGCCTCCTGCCCTCCGCAGTCCAATGATCCACCTTAACCACTTGCATGTGAAAGCCCAGTCTGGCGTGGTGGCATCTGGTGCGACCAGGCAATCGTCCAGTGGGTGGCTGCCGAAAGGTAATCTTCTTACAGCTGCCAATCTAAGAGGGACCGGGCACCCTTGGGTCCTCTGTGGTTGATGTGGAATGTGAGGAGTAATGGCGCTGCCTTAAGTACCACAATAGAAAAAAAATATATATACTTATGTGCAGTTTTCCTTTTGTATTCACCGTACTTGAGTTGTTCGTCCAGACATGAAAATAAAGTAATAATACAACATGTGTAGTTTCTTCTGGATAATATTGTGGTATATTTAATCTTTAGTGGGCTTTCCCCAATTTGCTATGTGGGGATAGGTACATTCTAAAAAATGATGATGACTTTAAGTTCTATGGTTTTGTTAGTGTAACCTTTTAGCAATATATAGACCTAGTTACATGATAACGCACCTAACTTACACGTATGCAGTGCGTAAATCAGGCTTGTAATGGGCTCTTTTTTAAAATGAATCTTCCTCCTTATTGGGTTGGTGATTGTTTAACCTTCATGATATGTATACCAGCATGGAATCATTGAACATAGCAGTAAATTATAGATCTGTGGTTTGGTTAGTGCCACCTTCTCACAATCTGTGGACACGATAACCAGTGTCTACCGATCACTGCTGGGCACAGTGTGTACGCGGCAGCTGCAGAGAGGAGCAGCTGCCTCAACATAGAACCACACCCTTTCCCGGGAAATATCCATCATCAAAATGTGATGTATTTTTGTGTGTGTATGATGATCCGTATAGATCAAGAATATTGATACAGGACTACCGATAAGTTCATGCACAGTATACTAAAATTGCTATTTATATGGTATACTGTGTTAAAAAATACATATATATATTTCAATAAAATCGTGTTGAATAAATGTAAAATAGATATTATTCTTGACCTAATACAATCATAACAAAAGCTACAATTTCTGAGTTGTTTGGGAAAAAAATATTAGCTGGTTAAGAGGTTAATTGAAAAAGTGAAGTAAAAGTAAAAAAAAAAGTTGATAAGAGAACAAGAAGATGGAGCACATTAATAAGACACATAAGTAGATAGACAAGAAGAGATTGAGTGAATGATAAGCTAACTTCACCTTCGTGGCTTCTTGTGAATATTGATTTAAGCCTCAGTATGTCTGCTCCTCAGTATGTCTGCTCCTCAGTATGTCTGCTCCTCAGTATGTCTGCCCCTCAGTATATCTGCCCCTCAGTATATCTGCCCCTCAGTATGTCTGCCCCTCAGTATATCTGCCCCTCAGTATGTCTGCCCCTCAGTATTTCTGCCCCTCAGTATGTCTGCACCTCAGTATATCTGTCCCTCAGTATGTCTGCCCCTCAGTATATCTGCCCCTCAGTATGTCTGCCCCTCAGTATATCTGCCCCTCAGTATGTCTGCCCCTCAGTATATCTGCCCCTCAGTATTTCTGCCCCTCAGTATGTCTGCCCCTCAGTATATCTGCCCCTCAGTATGTCTGCCCCTCAGTATATCTGCCCCTCAGTATGTCTGCCCCTCAGTATGTCTTCCCCTCAGTATGTCTGCCCCTCAGTATGTCTGCCCCTCAGTATGTCTTCCCCTCAGTATATCTGCCCCTCAGTATGTCTTCCCCTCAGTATGTCTGCCCCTCATTATATCTGCCCCTCAGTATGTCTGCCCCTCAGTATATCTGCCCCTCAGTATGTCTGCCCCTCAGTATGTCTTCCCCTCAGTATATCTGCCCCTCAGTATGTCTGCCCCTCAGAAAGTCTGCCCCTCAGTATATCTTCCCCTCAGTATATCTGCCCCTCAGTATGTTTGCCCCTCAGTATGTCTGTCCCTCAGTATGTCTGCCCCTCAGTATGTCTGCCCATCAGTATGTCTGCCACTCAGTATATCTGTCCCTCAGTATATCTGCCCCTCAGTATGTCTGCCCCTCAGTATGTCTGCCCCTCAGTATATCTGCCCCTCAGTATGTCTGCCCCTCAGTATATCTGCCCCCCAGTATGTCTGCCCCTCAGTATGTCTTCCCCTCAGTATGTCTTCCCCTCAGTATTTCTGCCCCTCAGTATGTCTGCCCCTCAGTATATCTGCCCCTCAGTAAGTCTGCCCCTCAGTAAGTCTGCCCCTCAGTATGTCTGCCCCTCAGTATGTCTTCCCCTCAATATGTCTTCCCCTCAGTATGTCTGCCCCTCAGTATGTCTGCCCCTCAGTATGTCTTCCCCTCAGTATATCTGCCCCTCAGTATGTCTTCCCCTCAGTATATCTGCCCCTCAGTATGTCTGCCCCTCAGTATGTCTGCCCCTCATTATATCTGCCCCTCAGTATGTCTGCCCCTCAGTATGTCTGCCCCTCAGTATGTCTGCCCCTCAGTATATCTGTCCCTCAGTATGTCTGTCCCTCAGTATGTCTGCCCCTCAGTATATCTGCCCCTCAGTATGTCTGCCTCTCAGTATGTCTGCCCCTCAGTATGTCTGCCCCTCAGTATGTCTGCCCCTCAGTATGTTTGCCCCTCAGTATGTCTGCCCCTCAGTATATCTGCCCCTCAGTATGTCTGCCCCTCAGTATATCTGTCCCTCAGTATATCTGTCCCTCAGTATGTCTGCCCCTCAGTATATCTGCCCCTCAGTATATCTGTCCCTCAGTATATCTGTCCCTCAGTATGTCTGCCCCTCAGTATGTCTGCCCCTCAGTATGTCTGTCCCTCAGTATGTCTGTCCCTCAAATGATTATGTGACAATTACACTTTAATAAATGTAATCATGCTGAGTAGTATGGTTTCCTAATGTAATGCATTTTGATGAACATGTAATGAAATGTCAGAGAAATGCAGGTAAAAGTGCTGGCTGCACAGTGCACGCCTGATGGATTGCTGTGGGTTACTGCACATTAGAGAGTGGTTAGTGAGTATGTAGTGTGCAGTTTCTGGCACCACTGAACAGCTCAGCCTCCTGCTAACTTGGAATGTGTTATATTTTTATTTGTTTTTCTTTTGAGAGACGACATAAGTAAATGCCTTCACCTGCTCCAATACTCAAGTGTTCATGGAATATAAACGCAGCAAGGGGCAGAGATTACAAGCAGGATTTCTGAAGCCAATAATAGGGTGTCTCAGTTATTACTGGGTTGACATTTTCATTTTGTCTGTTATGCTGGAGAGTGGAAAGTATGTGTCATTTGACAGATCAAATCCAGTTAGGCTCATGGCTGCACTGTGTTTAACAGTCAAAGCAGACTTTAAAAAGCTAATAAAACTATTTAACAGTAACATATTGAATAATATGTATGCTATGCAGGGATGTATTGTCCATATTTCTTACTGGTAGTTGTCCAGATAGGTAATTGGCCCCCATGATGCCATAGGCAGGGCCGGATAGTCCGGGGGCCCCAAGCATACAGATGTGTCCTGCTACATCCTTGCTCCATACGCCATGTAGCGTGCCATACTAGTTGCGTCCTGCCGTGCCGCTGCTTGGCAATGTAGATGCAGCATGCTGCAGTAAGTTGCAACGTAACGTACTGAAGCGGTGGAAAAGCCGGAGTGTGTAATACAACTTTCTGTCCACCAGATGTCGCTTTTCCTAAACTGCACAACGCATGCGTCAAATAGCCAATAAAGCTTTTGTAGCACTGTCTGCTGATTGACTGACGGAACCTGTCATTCATTACACTACACAGTAGTACTGGACTCCGCTTTGTCATGAATGCAGGAATAAATAAACACAGAGCAATTCAAGTTCAATATTCTTAAGGAACTCGGCTGAACTCAATACATTGCTCCCAACTTCCCACCACCTGTCATTTCTATACTACTATATAGTATGCCTCCCAGCTGCATTTTATTCTAAACCACTATTGATATGGTATTAACCACTATCACCTTAACCACTCGCTGACACACGCCAGCCGTATCAAGAGCCACACCTGTTGTGTATGTGATTTTAAGTGTGCGACTTTACACCAGGTAAAGTGTACAATGCAATGTCAATAGCGGTTTATAGTATTGAACCTGAAATTATCTCTCTTTATGAAAAAACTGCCTGTGCATCTTGAGTAGTGACAGTATACAGTACGGACGGTCCTTAATGAATATAATGTCTATAGCGGTTTAGTCTTGACACAAAGTGATCATTTCAAGCACCTGAGCAGTGACTGTTTCCACTGCCTGAACTTGGCCAGCCTCTCACGGATTACCGTCCACTGCTACAGTAATGTATTCAGTACTGTAGTTTTTATCCGTGGAGCATTCGCGACCCAGCAGTTAAACTGTGTACTGCATGGCGTGTAGTCTTTCGTGACATACAGTATGTGGCCACTCCATAACGCGCATATCTGCCATAACGCGTATTGACATGCCACGGCAGGGAAGCCAGAATGCCGTGCTATGAGCAAAGATGTAGCAGGACACATCTGTACTTGCCTACTTTTGAAAACTAGTTTCAGGGAGAATATAGATGGTAGTAAAATGCATCATTGAGGGGGCACATCATGCTCCACCCAAAGGGTGTGTCTAGCTTCACCTATGGGCGTATATATGCTTAAAAGCTTGTTGCAAAATAATTCTATATAACATTAGTAACAATATAGTATGTGAAATTGTGCAGGTATTGATACTAACTTCTGCCTGCAATACTCAATTTCTTGGCAGAAAAACAGAAAGGGGAGTATCCCCTAGATATCCTCCACCACACTAAATTGTACCTGCAACAATACATGAAAACTATATGGTAATAGAAATTCAGAGATATTTGTTGCATGCATTTCCGCATGGTTACCGAGCCATTTATCGTTTGATGAATAGGCCCCTCAGTAACTTTCCTTCTGGGTTGCTGCTACCTGTGTTCTTGGTATTTACTGTCTACACGCTGGAGTGTCTGGACACATGGGCAGTTGGAGTTATGCACATTGCGGAATTGGCCCATACCCTATTGGCACAGTTTGGCAGAGTATGGAGTGGTGCTGGATGCGCAGTGGGCGTATGAATGGAGGTTAGTCCACACAGCAGACAGCTTAACCAGATCATTGGTTTATTAACCAGGTAGAGACAGACATTAAGGCAACACATAGATAATTACAGAAACAGGTTATAGGGATAACCCAGTTGCAGCCTGTTACCTCCTAACGGACCCATGATTCCCGGTATTGTATCTCCATTCTTTCCACTTCACTAAGAAATGGCCGGGATGTGGGAGATCTACATACTCTTCCGGAGGTTCAACGAAATTCCCCAAAAATTGGGAGTCTCCAGCACCATCCAGGAGAGTAGGTAAGTATGGCAATAACTTGGTCCTAAAGTGCTCTTTAACTCAGCTCAGTATTTACACCAAATGGCAGCCGCACAGACAAACTCAGGTATTATCTCTCTAGTAGCTCAAACAAGATTGAGTATCACGTTGTTAACTCACACTCAGGGCCTGATTCAGACCCATTCACTATCTGCCTACGCTCGCTGGATGAGTATGCAAATTTGTCAAAGTGACGCCACGGGAAGCGATCGCTCGCCAAGGCATAAGCACGCCCACCATGTCTTAGCAAGTGGCCACTTTGTGTATGTGTACACCCAATCGCACAGGCAGTAACACGTCATCTCCAGGAAGTGTATTAAAACATTGGTACATCGAGCACCATCGGATGTGAACGCAGTGCTTGAGGTAGATTTACCCTACCGCAAGCATTGCGAGAAAATCAGTGTTAAAAAAAAGGCAAGTGACGTGTACTATGATGCTGCCTGTTAATTATGCACGCCTCTAAAACGGCATTGAAACTCTCAGACACGCCTGCATTCGCATCTCCAACCCCCCGTTATTAGTGTCTTGCCCCTGTTACCACCCACAATTGGCGTCACCTGTCACTCATTACCCTGGGCTGCCTTTGCTGGGCGAGTGAGAGGGATGCGATTGCAGGGTGTAGTTCGCGCATGCGAAGAACGAAGCTTGCGCATGCGCGTACACAGAACATCAGGCCGCTTGCGAACACACAGCGTGAGCGAGCGGCTCTGAATTAGGCCCTCAGTCTCTTGCACAAATCAGGATTACACAGTACTTGAAATATAGTAAATCTCAGTATCTCTCAACAGTCTCAGTATCTGTCAATCTCAGTATCTCTCACTCTCACAATAGCTCTGTAACAGTTCTTAGAAACTTTCAAATAGTTCTCATTAGCTCCTAAACAATTCTCAATAATGATGCTGCTCATTTGGGACATCGACCATGTACCGTTCTTTTACTCACTCTCAGCCTCCACAGAACTCAACTGGGGCTTCTAGTGCTGACTCAATGTCTCAGACTCTTAGGGGTATATACTGTATACTAAAGTGCAGGTTTATAAAAGTGGACTTGTTGCCCATAGCAACCTATCAGATTCTAGCTATTATCTTCTAGAAGGTGCTAGTTAAATGATAAGTGGAATCTGATTGGTTTCTATGGGCAACAACTCCTCTTCTAAAAACCTGCACTTTAGTAAATATACCCCTTAGTCTCAGTCTATGCTAGTACTTCTGCAGCGGTCAGCCAGCACACCATCAGTGGGTATTTAGTAGCTTCTCTCGCCTCACCACTTCAGCAATAATGCCTTGGCCAATCTCTTGTCTCCTACCACACTCTACACTCCAGTCCTCGGTGTCTCATGGTTTTAACTGCACATGTGTATCCACAAATACACTGTCCTGTTGCTGACTTGTCTCAATATCTGCTCTACCTGGTGGCAGCCTCTTATTTTGCAACATCCATTGGCTCCTGCCAGAGCCAGAAAGATCACATATAACATACATACATTTTTTTAACTCTTTATAAATCTCTTTTCAGTCCTAATTTTGGTGTTCTAAAACAAGCTGACTTAGCAATTTGGAGGTATTTCAAACAGAAATATGGACAAAATTTGAGTAGATCCTCTCATACCGCTTCCAAGATTTCTCCCACTCATCCCACCTCTTCTGGAACTAACTTTCTCGCCAAAACAGACTTTCAATCTTACTAGCTTCAAATGTCCACTAAAAACACATAATTTAATTAAAGCCTACCAGCCCTACAACAAAATCTTCACTGAACTCTCCACCCCGTCACCTACCCTTCTCTGCAACTGTCACCCCTCCTCTTAGCATGGAAGTTCTCGTGGGCAGGTCCCTCCTTCCTCTTGTTCTCTCCTTATCACTGGCCTCTTTCCAGTGCTCCTTCTCTCTTGTCTTCTAAGAGGAGATGTATCAAGCCTTGTAGAGATATACAGTACAATGGAGAAGTTGCCCAAAGCAATCAATCAGCTTCTAACTCATTTATCTAGCACAGTCTGTAAAATGACAGCTAGAAACTGATTGGTTGCTATTGGCAATTTTTTACATTTATCTCTCTCAAAGGTTTAATACTACCCCCTCTCTAGTAATTTTCAGCGACTCTGACTCTGAGTGCTCAGCTTTCACTACCAGTGCTATTTTTCAGCAGGAACAATCAGGAAGTTAGGGCCTGTTTCAGACCCGCTCACAAGCACATAGCGCTCGCAAGCGGGTCGATGGCCGGGCAGTGTGCGAGCCCCGGAGCGAGTGAGAAATTCACTCGCTCCGGGGCTCGCTACAAATGGGGCAGCTGTCGGGGCAGCAGGAAGCTCACTGGGGCTTGCAGCAGACAAGACCCTACCACAAGGGTCTCGTCGCAAGCCCGATGGTCACGATGGTCGCGACTATCACCTGGCCACTCGCAAAACCTGTGGGTGGTCACCCACAGCTTAGCAAGCGACCAGAAGGCCGGACAAAAAAAAAAAAACACCCTTCAGACCGGCGAGCGAGCGGGTCTGAATCAGGGCCTTAGTTCCTGAACCTCTCATTAACTATGACATAATGTCCTTGGCCAAAATGTATTTCCCATAAGATAAGTTTTATTTTAAAGTCCCCTTTGAGCAGTGGCGTAACTATAGAGGGTGCAGGGGGTGCACTTGCTATGGGGCCCGGCAGCTTAGGGGGCCCACCAGCCCAGCAAGCGTCACCCTGTACCCTCTGCAGCATGGCCAGCAAAGTTGCTAGTGCTGAACCGCCAAGCGACAGTGGAGAAGGTCACGCTCTAAGGCAGATTTTCTCCATTTCCAATTTATGCTCTCATCCTACAGTGCTGCCCTTTCCCTCTCTAAACAGTCATACTTCAAGCACCTCATCTCCTCTCAGTCCTCAAATCCGCAGCGTCTCTTCACCACCCTGAACTCCCTCCTCTGCCCACCCCCTCCTCGCCTTCACTCCTTGCTCTCTGCTCTTGACTTTGCTTCCTACTTCACATCTAAACTTAACTCCATATGTCAGGATATCATATCCCACCAGTCCCCCAGCACTACACCTCCACCTTTCCCGGATCATCCCTTCCATTCTACCTACACTAACATCCTTCTCCCCTGTATCTGGAGAGGAAGTCATGGCCCTTATCTATTCCTCCCCCCCTTCCACCTCCCCCCTTGACCCTATCGCTTCACGTCTCCTCCGCTACCTCTCTCCCTGGGCCCCTACTCTCTACTCATTCTCCTTGACCTTTCCGCTGCTTTTGACACTGTGGACCACCCTCCCCTGCTGCAAATCCTTCACTCCCTTGGTCTATGTGACACTGCCCTCTCCTGGCTATCCTCCTACCTCTCTGATCGATCCTTCTCTGTCTCCTCTCATGGCTTATCTTCCCCCACAGTAGGTGTTCCCAAAGGTTCTGTTCTTGGACCACTCCTTTTCTCCCTCTATACATCCTCTCTAGGTGAACTCATCAGCTCTTTTGACCTCCATTATCATCTCTATGCTGACGACACTCAGATCTACCTTTCCTCCCCTGACATCTCTCCCTCTCTCCTCACTCGTATCTCCAGCTGTCTTTCTGCTATATCTTCCTGGATGTCCCAGTGATTTCTTAAATTGAATATGTCTAAGACTGAGATGATCATCTTCCCACCCTCCCACATAACCTCACCTCCCACTATTTCTTTATCAATTGATGGCACAACTATCTCCTCTAGCCCCAAAGTGCGCTGTCTTTGAGTTATCCTGGACTCCTCCCTCTCCTTTAAACCACATATCCAGAACCTCTCACAGTCCTGTCATTTCCATCTTAAAAATATTTCCAGGATCAGACCCTTTCTCACCCAGGATGCTACTAAGACCTTAATACACTCACTGGTCATCTCAAGATTGGATTACTGTAACCTCCTCCTATCTGGCCTCCCCAAATCCCATCTCTCTCCTTTCCAGTCTGTCCTTAATGCTGCTACACGGCTTATCTTCCTCTCCAAACGCTCTACATGTGCCTGCCCTCTCCGACAAGCCCTCCACTGGCTCCCCTTCCCCTTCAGAACCCAATTCAAGGTTCTCACATTTACATCTCTGACCTCATCTCCCTTCACTCTCCTGTCCGCACTCTTCGTACAACAAATGCACACCGCCTCTTATGCCAACTGATTACTTCCTCCCACTCCCGCCTCCAAGACTTTGCCCATGCTGCTCCCCACCTCTGGAACTCTCTCCCTCTCCCCATCAGACTCTCCACCTCTCTACAATCCTTCAAACGGACTCTCAAGACCCACTACTTCATCAATGCTTTCCAGCTCTCATCCTAACTTGCTACTACATGCTCCCTCCTCCCTGTCTTCCCCATCTGTATCATGCCGATCTGTCTGCCCCTCCCCTTGAGAATGTAAGCTCTTGCGAGCAGGGCCCTCTACCCTCTTGTGCTTCTCCTTACTTTATGTTCATCTAATTCTTACTCACCACTAGGACACCTAACACTTGGTGCCTATGCTTTGTTGCTTAATTGGGTGTTGTGGCCACCTATGTATCAATGTATATTATCCATGTCCTTGTCCTTCATTGTATTGTATTGTACTGTAAGTCACTTTTTGGTTATGTACCTTGTAAGGCGCTGCGGAACACTTGTGGCGCCATATAAATAAATGATAATAATAATAATAACTGGGAACGCTGGTCTCTGAAGCGATCAGAGACTAAAGACACCTCTAATCGCTTCAGAGGCCAGCGTTCGCAGTGATGCAGTGCACGGGTGCTCAGGTGACGTCATGACGTCACCCGCGATGAGTGGAGCCTGCGCCTGCTGCTGGATCTAGTCAGATCCAGTCAGCAACAGCGTCTATGTGGGGATCTGTCGGCGTGGACCGGAGCATGAAGAGAGGTAAGGACTGCACAGAGCAGGGGGAGCCACAGCACAAGGGGCAGTACTAGGGGCATTACTGAGGGCACAGCATAAGTGGCACTACTAGGGGCACTGCATAATGGGCACTACTGGGGCACTGCATAAGGGGCTCTAATACAGGGGGCATTGTATAATGGGCACAACTACGGGGGCATTGCATAATGGGCACAACTACAGTGGGTACTGCATAATGGGCACAACTACAGGGGGTATTGCATAATGAGCACAACTACAGGGGCACTATATAGCTAGACCTATAGGGGCCACGTGGAAATTTTGCTATGGGGCCCCCATACCTCTGGTTACATCCCTGCTTTTTAGTGCCTGCTTTTCTAAATACTATATATATATATATATATATTATATTTATATATATATATATATATATACAGTACCAGTCAAAAGTTTGTACACACCTTCTCATTCAATGATTTTTGTTTATTTCAATTATTTTCAACATAGTAGATTAATACTGAAGACATCAAAACTATGAAAGAACACATATGGAACTATGTCGTAAACAAAAAAGTGTTAAACAAATCAAAAATAGGAGATATGGTAAGAACTTACCTTTGTTATCTCTATTTCTACGAAGTCCATAGGGTTCCACAGGATACCTTGGGGTATAGGTGATGACGTCAGGCATCGGGCACCATAGAGTTACGTTTCAGCCTCCCAGGATGCACTAGGGTCCCCCTCCTATACCCCGCCCCCGAGCCAAGGCATCTCAGTTACGTACCAAGCCATAGGCCGGAGGAGGAGAAGGAAGAGAGAGAAAAAAGATCTGGACACACACAAGAATCACATTCTCACCAGAGGGAGACGGAAAAACCGGTGACCAGAGTAAAGCCCATCTGCAGCACAGGTGCGACAGGGCGGGAGTCCTGTGGAACCCTATGGACTTCGTAGAAATAGAGATAACAAAGGTACGTTCTTACCATATCTCCTATTTTCTACATCAGGGTCCATAGGGTATCCACAGGATACCTTGGGGATGTCCCAAAGCAGTATCCTTTAAGGGTGGGGACGCTCCTGTGCTGAAAGGAGAATCCGCTGCCCGAAGGAAGCATCCTGAGAGGCAAAGGTGTCAAATGCGTAATACCTCACAAAGGTGTGGACCGAGGACCATGTGACAGCTTTGCAGATCTGGACTGCAGAAGCACCACATCAAGCAGCCCACGAAGGACCCACAGACCTAGAGGAATGAGCCCTCACAGAGGAAGGAACCGGAAGGCCTTCATGAAGATAAGCTTCTGAAATGGCCATACGAATCCAGCCTGCCAAAGTCTGCTTTGAAGCAGGCCAACCCTTTTTACGGAAGCCATAGAGGACAAACAAGGCGTCCAACTTCCTAAACGAAGAAGTGCGGTCAACATAAATCCTTAAGGCCCGCACAACATCCAAAGTGGCCTTACCCACTGAAAGATCAGGTGAGTTAAAAGCCGGCACAACGATTTCCTCGTTGATGTGAAAACTGGAAACAACTTTAGGAAGGAAACCAGGACGAGTGCGCAGCACCGCCCTGTTCCTATAAAAAATCAGAAAAGGGGGTCTACAGGAGAGAGCCCCTAAGTCAGAAACACGTCTGGCCAAAGCAATGGCCAGAAGGAAAATAGTTTTAGCTGTCAGCCATTTGAGGTCCACTGAGCCCAGTGGTTCAAACGGCGGTCCCTGGAGAGCCCTCAGGACCACAGCTAAATCCCAAGGCGCCACCGGTGGAACAAAAGGTGGCTGAATTCTGAGAACACCTTGCATAAAAGTGCGCACATCAGGATTTGCAGCAATCCTACGATGGAACCAGACGGACAGGGCAGACACCTGCACCTTCAGAGAGGCAAGGCGAAGCCCATGGTCCAGTCCTGCCTGTAGGAAAGCTAATACTTTAGACAGACGGAACTCCCGAGGAGCATAACCTCTCGGCCGACACCACTGGAAGAACGTATGCCACACACGATGGTATATCCTTGCAGAGGATGGTTTCCGAGCCCTTAGCATTGTTTGCACTACAGAGCTGGAAAACCCCCTGGACCTTAACATGGCCATCTCAACAGCCACGCCGTCAAAGACAGCCGAGTCAGGTCCGGGTGAAGACAAGGACCCTGTGACAGGAGGTCCGGACGTAACGGCAACCGCAGAGGAATGTCCACGGACAGTCCCTGGAGGTTTGAGAACCAGTGCCTCAGGGGACACGCGGGAGCTATCAACAGGAGCGTCCCTCCTTCCTGTTTGAATTTCCGGATTACCCGTGGAAGAAGGGAAAACGGAGGAAACAGATAAGCAAACCGGAACGTCCACCGGACAGCCAGTGCATCCACCAGAGATGCCTTTTCATCTCTTGTGCGAGACCCGTACACCGGCAACTTGTTGTTGTGCCGTGACACCATGAGGTCGATCTCTGGAAGACCCCACCTGTCCACCAGAAGTTGCAAGACGTCCTGGTGCAGAAACCATTCCCCCGGATGAACGTCCTGGCGACTGAGAAAGTCCGCCTCCAAGTTTAGGACTCCCGGGATGAAGACTGCTGATATGACCAGGAGATTGCACTCTGCCCAAACCAGGATTTGGGACACCTCTACGAGAGCCGCCCGACTTCGGGTTCCTCCTTGCCGATTTATGTAGGCCACGGTGGTAGCGTTACCCGACTGGACCTGCACTGGGTGACCTTGGAGAACCCGATGTGCCTGCTGGAGAGCATTGAATACCGCGCAGAGCTCCAAGATGTTTATTGGAAGCTCTGTTTCTGCCCGAGTCCACCTGCCCTGGAACAAGTGTGGACCCGTTACTGCTCCCCAGCCTCGCAGACTGGCGTCCGTTGTCAACAGGACCCAATTCGCCACCCAGAACGGACAACCCCTGTTGAGATGGGTCATCTGCAACCACCAGGCTAGGGACAGGCGAACCTCCGGAGTGAGCACCATCGTCTGGGATTTTAGACTCTGAGGCAGTCCATTCCATTTGGACAGGATCAATTGCTGCAGAGGTCTGGAGTGAAACTGGGCATATTCCACCATGTCGAATACCGACACCATGGAGCCCAGTAACCTCATCGCCGAGTGCAGAGACACACGGCGATTCTGCAGACAACTGCGCACCCTCAACTGCAAGGCAGAGATCTTTTCCCCCGTCACAAAGATCCTTTGCTGTCCAGAGTACAATAAGGCTCCGAGGTGCAGAATCCTCAGAGACGGGATCAGGGTGGACTTCTGCCAGTTTATCAACCAGCCGTGCCATTGCAGTACCGCAATGGTCAGGTCCAAGTGGCGTAGAAGGAGCTCTGGAGATCCTGCCACCAACAGAAGGTCGTCCTAGTACGGTAACATGCGGACTCCCTGCAGCTGCAGGGAAGCCGCCATGACTGCCATTACCTTGGTGAATACACGTGGTGCTGTCGCCAGCCCAAAAGGTAATGCCCGGAACTGAAAGTGGTCATTGCAGATTGCAAACCTGAGGAACTGTTGATGGCGTAAAAGAATAGGAACATGCAGGTAAGCGTCCTGTATGTCCAACGACACCATGTAATCCCCAGGTTCCAGCGCCAGAATGATGGCCCATAGGGTCTCCATCCGAAACCTTGTTGAGTGCTTTGAGGTTGAGGATCGGACGATATGACCCATTGGGTTTCTGCACCAAAAACAGATTGGAATAGAAACCATGGCCCCTCTGGGAGAATGGAACAGGCACTATAACTCCAGCCTGGAGCATAGTGTGCAAAACCTTCCGCAGTTCCACGGCTTTGTTCCGGTCTGATGGAAGACCCGTGGTGAAGAATCGAGACGGGGGCCTGTGCCGAAAGGAGAGGGCGTACCCGTGAGAAACCACCTCGAGAACCCAAGTGTCTGTCGTGATAACCGACCAGCACTGGGTGAACTGCAGCAGGCGGCCTCCCACTTTGGGATCCCCCAAAGGGAGGCCCGGACCGTCAGGCCGCAGGCTTGTCATCGGGCTTAGGGGCCGGATGTCTGGTACTCCAGGCCTGTTTCCGGGGCTTGGCCGATTTTTTGGGGCCAGCCTGTCTGGGAAAAGACTGCGTCTTAGGCCTACACTGGGCCCTGTAAGGCCGAAAGGACGACGTACCTGAACCGGAAGTAACCGCAGCAGACGGAAGACATGCCAATTTGGCTGCCGCCAGCGTGGCTACGATTTTGTCCAGATCCGGACCAAAGAGGACTTCTCCATTGAAAGGCAAAGCTTCCAAGCCCTTCTTGGAATCAGCGTCCGCCTTCCAAGATCGCAACCATAAGGTGCGATGAGCAGCGACAGCAGCCGAAGAAATCCGAGACGCCAGGGTACTGATATCCAAGGCCGCCTCATCGATATAAGTGGCCGAGTCCCGGAGATTGCCTATCAACTCGGTCTGTTCAGCCGAACAGTCGGAATCGAAAGACACCTCCAAATTATCAGCCCAGCGCTCCATAGCTCTGGCTACCCAACAAATGGCCATAGCCGGCCTAGCTGCCCCCCCCCACAAGGGAATAAACGGACTTTAGGCAAATCTCTACCTTACGGTCCGTAGCATCCTTCAAGGAAGACATGGAGGGCATGGGCAATGTGGCACTGCGGACTAGGCGTGTCACATGGGAATCCACCTGTGGAGGGGATTCCCACTTAGAAAAATAATTATCCGCAAACGGATAAGCCATCGCCAAGCGCCTCTGAGGCTGATACCGTTTGCCCGCATATTTCCACGCCTCCTCTAAATGGTCCACTAACTGACCCGAAAGAGGAAACACAGTGGCGTCACCCTTAATATCCTTAAAAAAGGCATATTTAGATTTTGACACCGGAGGATTTTCATCCTCAATCACTAAAGCTGTGCGGACTGCCCGAATAAGTCCAGGAATATAAACCTTGGACCTAGCGTCCGACTCTTTAGTACGGAGAGGTTCCTGGTCCGAAAGATCCAGAATCTCCCCATCATCAGACATCACATCGTCATCCTCACAGGGAGCGGACAGAGACGCCACCGACCGCTTATGCGGCCTCAACACAGACTCCCCTTGTAACACGTCCGACAAGTGCTGTACAGAACTTGCCAGAGAATGAACCCACGCAGGCTCCTGAGAGACTTGGGGAGGGGAAATAGGGAGACTGTGTGGTACCATCAATTGTCTCGGGAAACCCTGCAAAGGGTGACGACACCACCGACTGCTGGGACAAACCCATCTGTGAAAACCCAGGCTGCGGAGCTAACTGACCCACGAGGGTTGTAAGCGCTTTGGCAAAACAAGCCCAGGGCGGCCCCTGTACCGGGGCCGTGACAGTAATTGGCTGCGCCAATAAATAACACTGCCGACATAGCCCTCCGCGCTACCTTCCCAGTCCGCTATAGGTACCTTGCACGTAGTACACAAAAGCTGGAGAGGAAAGTCACTCTCAGACGTGATGGTAAGTATGTGACCCCTCTCACTGATACTCGTAGTATAGTGTGAGACCACCCTGCAATCACCGCACCGCAAGGGCTTTAGCAGAAAAAGATCAGGGACAGTGAAAAGGCTGACAGTAGAAAATTAAAGTACAGGCAGCAGCGCTAGCAGAAGTCACACACAATGCAAAGAAAATCAATTCCTGCACTAACAGCGCTGATAATCAACTACGCAGACACAGAGCCTGGTAGGACACAGCGCTGCATACACAGACCTGAACCAAATGGAGGAAAGGTATGCCGGGGGACCCAGACCGCGATGCCACCGCTTCCAAGCTTCCAGCAGCGTTCACCATGCGTCTTGTAAAGATGGCTACCGAGGAGCATAGAGGAGGCCGGCCTGGGAGAGGAGTGCTGCCACAGGGCCAGTCAGCACAGTGCAGAGAGGGCTGTGTGCAGCGGGGAGGCGCCGGCTGTGAGACAGGGAAGGCGCACTCCCCTGGCATGCAATTAACCCCTGGGATGCCGCAGCGCTACCGCTCAGCCGCGGTCCGCTGTCCCAGGGGGGTAGTGGAAGTGCAGGTTAGGCACCTGGATCCACGCTGCAGCCAGTCCCCAGGGAGCCCCCTGCCTGGGGACTCTGGACCATGTTTCAGCAGGGTCCCACCGCGGGACCCTGCTGCTTACCTGCTGCCCCCTTAGATCCGGCCATGGTCCCAAACATCTGGGGTAACCGCTAGCTGTGACCCCAGATGCTTACCAGCATCCCCGGATAGGTACCGGCGTTCTGGTACTGGCGGGGGTGTAGGGAAGACAGCATGGACGTCAGCACTGACTGTCCATGCTGTACTTCCAGATGTGCAGCCACAGCTGCATTGAAGAAACTATTCTTAGCCCCCCTCTAACAGGTGCATCCGACTCCGGCCGGGCACCAAACGAAACTGGGATGCCTTGGCTCGGGGGCGGGGTATAGGAGGGGGACCCTAGTGCATCCTGGGAGGCTGAAACTTAACTTTATGGTGCCCGATGCCTGACGTCATCACCTATACCCCAAGGTATCCTGTGGATACCCTATGGACCCTAATGTAGGGTCATCTGACGCAGCACTCCATCACTTTCCTTCTTGGTCAAGTAGCCCTTACATAGCCTGGAGGTGTTTTTGGGGTCATTGTCTTGTTGAAAAACAAATGATGGTCCCAGTAAGCGCAAACCAGATGGGATGGCATCGTGCTGCAGAATGCTGTGGTAGCCATGCTGGCTAAGTGTGCCTTGAATTTTGAATAAATCACCAACAGTGTTACCAGCAAAGCACCCCCACACCATCACACCTCCTCCTCCATACTTCACAGTGGGAACCACACATGCAGAAACCATCTGCTCACCTTCTCTACGTCTAACAAAGATACGGCGGTTGGAACCAAAAATCTCTAATTTGGACTCATCAGACCAAAGTACAGATTTCCACTGGTCTAATGTTCATTCCTTGTGTTTCTTGGCCGAAACAATTCTCTTCTACTTGTTGTTCATCCTCAGTAGTGGCTTCTTCGCAGCAATACGACCATGAAGGCCTGATTCACGCAGTCTCCTCTGAACAGTTGATGTTGAGATTTGTCTGCTACTTGAACTCTGTGAAGACTTTGGACCTGATTCAGACCCGCTTGCTAGATGCAATCGCTCACATCCAGAGTATGCAAATTTGTCAAAGTGACGCCACGGGAAGCGCTCGGTCACCAGGGCATAAGCACACCCACTTTGGCTGTGTGAGCGATCGCTCTGTGTATGCAGACACCCATTAGCGCATGTTGAGACGCCCAGTAGCGTACGTCATCTCCAGGAAGTGTATTAAGACATTGGTATATCGAGCACCATCAGATGAGATCGCAGCGCTTGTGGTTGCCTTACACTGCCACGAGGACTTCAATGTAAAAACCATGTGACGTGTACTATGACGCTGTCTGTTAATTATGCATGCCTTAATAACGGCATTGAAACACCAAGGCACGCCTGCGTTCGCACCTCCACACCCCCATTATTAGTGGCCTGCCCCTGTTACCACCCACAAATGGCCTCTCCTGTCACTTATTTCAATGGGCTGTCTTTGCTGGGCGAGCGAGTAGCCTGCGATCGCACAGAGTAGTTCGCGCAGAATGAAGCGTGCGCATGCACGTACGAAAACCATCGGGCCGCTTGCGAGCGCACAGCGCTAGCGAGCAGGTCTGAATGAGATCCTTTACGTGGTCTCTAATCTGAGGTGCTGTTAAGTAGTGGTTTCTGAGGCTGGTAACTCTAATGAATTTATCCTCTGCAGCAGAGGTAACTCTTGGTCTTCCTTTCCAGGGGCCGTCCTCATGAGAGCCAATTTCATCATAGCGTTTGATGGTTTTTGCATCTGCACTTGAGGATACATTCAAAGTTCTTGAAATTTTCCGTATCGACTGACCTTCATGTCTTAAAGTAATGATGGACTGTCGTTTCTCTTTACTGAGTTGAGTGGTTGGTGCCATAATATGGATTACAACAGTAGTCAAATTGTGGTTTCCACTGTGTACTAACCCTACCTCTGCACAACACAACTGATGGTTTCAAACACATTAAGAAGGCAAGTAATTCCACAGATTGACTCTTGACAAGGAACACCTGTTAATTCAAAACCATTCCAGGAGACTACCTCATGAAGCTGATTGAGAGAATGCCAAGAGTGTGCAAAGCTGTCATCAAAGCAAAAGGGGGCTACTTTGAGGAATCTAAAATATAAAACATATTTTGATTTGTTTAACACTTTTTTGTTTACAACATAATTCCATATGTGTTCTTTCATAGTTTTGATGTCTTCAGTATTAATCTACTATGTTGAAAATAATTTAAATAAACAATACCCATTGAATGAGAAGGTGTGTCCAAACTCTTGACTGGTACTGTATATATATGTGTGTGTTTTTCTATAGCTCAACCCCCAGTAGCTTCACCCACAGTTCCTGAACCTATTTTTCCAGAAAAATAGCCCTGATCACTACTGTTGAACTGTTGGTTCAGCGCAGTTATACAGATTACAAAAGAGTGTAATGCTCACTAATGCGAAGAAAATCGCAGCCTTAGACCGACCATTTTAAAATAGCCCAAACAAAAAACATCAGGAATTGGTGAAGGGAATTACCTGCACAACTTAAATATGAAAAGATTTGCTAACAATCTTGCCTTGAAGTCGAGTAGGACCCCAAGGTTGACGGAGCCAACTCCTTCTGCACCAACCTATCTTTGCTGGCCAATCTGCCAAACATGAGAAGTCAGCTGGGCTAGCATCAGATGCCAGCACTCAAAAGCAATGTCACTGAAAGTGTAATGCCATTATCTATGCCTCGAATGTTGCATGCCCTAAAGTCAATATTATCTATAAGACAACGCAGAACCATATGATGTAGTAAGCACATTACAGGGGAGAGGCAGTGTGAGTGGGGGCTACCAGAAGAAAGGCTGGTGAGGAAAAAGAGGGGCCATGGCTGGAAGCAGGAAAAAAGATGTGGTGGTGGGCAGTGTGGTGTTTGTGTCTAGCACCAGCCCTTCATGCCAAGTGTCCAGGGAAAGATGGTGCAACAGTATTCCTTCAAGAGGGAAAGGGCAGCCGTACCAAAGGGGAGAGAGTGCAGGCAAAAGCGTGGACAAACAGAATGAGGGCGCTAAACAGCCAGGGAGGGACCAAGAGAACGGGCACCACGCCAATGAGGATGGCGGAGGTTCTGAAGGGAAAGCCTTGGTGTCCATATGGGTTGCAGATCACAAGTGGGTCTATGGACGAATCAAAAAAGTGACCAAAGCATACAGGGCTAGTAGGATAGCAGCAAATCTGCCCGCACTAATTTGTGAGGGCCGCTGGCGGGAAGAACAGGCAGTGCAGCTAAAACACATGAGGCAAGCCCCAGTGTGCAAAGCAATTAGGTGGGCCTGCTGACAGGGTGCATGGACGGGACTGGTGATGCAATCGAACACTATTCAGTAACGGGATGGGAGAGCCTCTGATGAGTCTGGCAGGATGAGCAGCCATGGTGAGTCGAGCAGACACTGGCTGCGCAACTCAGGAGGCCCACCAGGTGCTGCTAAGGGGACAAGACTATTAGTGTGATAGGGGGACAACTCTCCAGCGGAGTGGACTCACAAAGGATGTGGTAATGAAGGGGGGGAGGTGGCATCAGATCGCAACTTTAAACATGCTGCATGGAATTCATGTCAGAAGAGATGGAAAAGCACAGAGCGCCAGGTAGAGGGGAGGGGTGTTGTGAGCATACACAGTGATACATAGTGGAGACGGAGGGGGAGAGGAAGTGGCAAGAACTAAGGTAGGACATGGACAAAACAAAAAACAGGGGGGTAGATGCAGAGGGGGATATTGGGGAAGGAGACAAAGAAAAAGGAAGGAATAGGCTTTGAAAAAGCTGATGGGGGAAACTAAGAGGAAACTATGGAGCTAAAATGAAGACAGGAACAATAAATGGGAAGATCTTATTTTATTCTGTTGAATCTATCACAGCAGGCACTCCTACAACAACAACTGGAATAGAGGGAGAGCCCTCACATACTCACGATACTCGTACTCCACTAAAACCCTTCTCCTTGAGCTTCCTATAGGTCAAAAACCCACCTGGGGACCTGTCAATCAGTGACGAATGTTACATAATTTACACAGAATTGTATGAAGTACCAACTGCTGAATAGCCGCCAGTTCTCATACCGACGCCGGAAGGGAGAACATCCTGACAGTGGCTCGTAAGTATGCTAACCCTTCCATGTCCCTCCCCTAACCCTCCCTTGGTGGTGCATAACCCTAAAACTTCCGGGGTGATGCCTAACCCTAAGTCCCCCCCGGGGGTGCCTAAATCCAACCCCCCCTTTTCGCATCCTAAACTTAACCCTACCGGGGGTACCTAACCCTAACGCACCCTTCCCCTAGCCAAACCATAACCCTCCCCAGGTGGTGCCTAACCCTAAGTCCCCCCGGGAATGCAGAAACCTAAACTCCCCAACTCCCCTCCCCCCGCCGCTACAACCTAACAATCGCCAGCTTACCTAGTTCGGGATGACGAGCATCAGGATTTTGGTGTGGGGCTATTCTGACAACCACTGGTTTCTCAAAGCTGCCGCTCATCAGTAGCTTTGACCAATAGTTTCAAAATGGCAATAGGAATTGATTGTAAACAAACCTGGTTTAGCATTTATTCCTGTTGTTGTTTTAAAACTATCAATCAAAACCGCCAATGAACAGTTGCTTTGACAAACCGCTCCTTAGTAAATCTAGTCCAATCTGATGGTTTCTATGGGCAGTAAAACATTTCTGCAGAGCTGCCAGTGGTGGCTCTAGAGGTGAGGCTGCAGCACAATCCAAAACTTAAATAGGAAAGTTACACCAACTGCCAGTGAGTCCTGGCCAGCGATGATTAGCAGCATTTGGAAGGGCAGTTGGTGTGGCTCCCGTTTGAATTTTGGACTGTGCTGCAGCCCCAACTCTAGAGCCGCCACTGAAAGCTACCTATAAAACAGATCTTATAAATACCTCCAAATAAGTCATGTGAATTAGACATGGCTATGACTAAACATTATCGTCAAAAGAAGAATGGAAACTAGGGACCCAGCATGAGCAGTGGTGTAAACAGCTGTTGACAGGAGGCAGAGCAAAGATGGAAGAATAGGCACCCCAAAGCCAGGTGTTTCAAAACGCAATGCTTTCGCTGGAGCTTACGGTACTACATAAATGACATATACAAATATATTGCAATTGGAGATATGATTGTAAGATCCATCAACTGTCTGGTGTGGCCTGTTTAATCATTTCAGACATCAGGGTAAACTGAAAATATAAATAATTCTATTTTCTTGCTCTGAGAAAATATAATTTCCCCCTTGAAGTTCTTGTAGGCTTTAAGGACATTGGGCCTGATTAAGACGCTATGCCGATGTTCACACAGCTGAGCGATTATCGGGAGACTGCGCATGCATCACAGCTGCAATGTGCATGGGCGGTAATTGAATTGCGAATGCGCTAGCTCAGAGGATTTATTAGCAAGTGACTGACAGGCAGGGGACGTTTTATGGGAGGTAAAGGGGAGTGGGAAGAACTCTGAGCATGTTGCAACCGTTTTTGGAGTGTGTACCAGCCTCTGACTGCAATCCTGTACACAGCAAACATGTCTCCAACATCTCAGTTACAGCGGCCATTGTGAGTGACCATAGACTCAGTCAGGAAGTTGATGTTTGCATGATCTGCGTCCAATGCTGCATACAGGTATGTGTAAACAGTTGCAGACGCACCGATGGCTCAGGTAGGCGTCATAGTGCAAGTCCCGGCCGCTGTCGCATTAGTATAGTTTTTCACATCCACAGCTGTGGCAGCATTAACCTGCAACTCTGAACCCCAGTGACAACATAGACATCTATCTTAGCTGCTGAAAATTCCCTGTGCTCCAAAACCATATATTTATTTATGAAGTGTCTCTGGCATCTGGCCACTGCTCCTTTGCTGCCTATCTCTTTCTCTCTCTATGCATGCATGGAGCTCCAAGTGGGCGGCTGCGTTTAACGTCATAATAATGGAAGGAGTGGAGCAATAGCACACACTGCTGTGCACACAGGAAAATCCTGGCTGGAATGAAGTGATCTCCCCTGAGGCTGTAATCACTGCTATTTAAAAACAAGAAAATAAAAACACAGATGCCCTGAGTCCATTTCTGGGAGGGTGGTAGTGGGGGTTAGGCTAGATCTAGCTCCTACCTCCCTATTATTAATCCGCACTGCATAGGAGTCACTCTTAACAGTTTTCTCAGCAAGGGAAGTGGTCGCTCCCCCTCGACCCCCCATGGCTCCCCCACTGAACAGATGATACTTTATTTCTCAACTATTATTAAAATATTTCCCTTTAAGCAGCTGACTGAGAAAAAACAACAGTCCTACAAATGCAATTTTTTCCCACCAAACAGTCCTTGTGTTAAAAATGTGAAGTTATGTTGTGGGCTGCTTTGAAAAACAAACCACTAACAAGTAGAAAACCTCAAATTCAGTGCTATGCAGGAATCCCTTTCAGAAGTCACATGAACAGCGTTCCCAACTGATTGTGAGTGATAGTTGTGCTTAGGTGAATCACACAGAGAGATTCCATGTGACACAGTCACACTGTGAGGGGACACTCCCCCCATGTTATGATAATATATCCTGTAAAAGCATAAACCACCACCATAGCAATGCAATGACTAATGGAGCGTACACACGGTCAGATTTGTCAGACTTGTCAGATTTGTCAGATGAACGACTGAACGATTAAACGATTTGAACGATTTGAACGATTGAACGATTTTTGACTGCATTAAAATGAATGGAATCGTCCAAGTCTGACTGCAAACCCATCAGATGTCAGATATCGTTATCTGACAAACGGGAACGCGCATCGTTGATCGTCCATCGTTCAGGCATGTCAGATATGAACGATTTTCCATCAGATATGAACGACTGAACGATTTTTAAATCGTTATCGTCCATATCTGAAGAAAAAATCTGATCGTGTGTATGCACCATAACACTAATATATGAAAAGTAATTTTTATGAGCCTTCTTACATTTCATAATCCAGATGAGGGAAGGGAAGATTATTGTTTTACGGGCATATCATTATTTCAACTCAGGAAATAGAAAATGCATGTAAATACATTTATACAGTACAGTTTGCTGTAACACAGAGAGACTTTATGGGGCTGGTGGAGAGTATTAGATGGATTTGAAATCAGCCAATTATAAGTGGCTAGCCACTGTATATTAGTGTGTATTTGAACTGGCAATGGATATGCTCACTGGCAGGTGTATATACGTGTAACACTTTCTAGGGGTTATTAATAGAATAAAATAATATAATTTCAGTGATAAATGCTGCTGCATATTCCAGATACTGCATACCTGAGACACTGAGAGGGTTTTGCAGCAAAAAGGGGCATGACCAAATGGTAAGACCCAGAAATGGGCATGGCCAAATGGTAAGACCCAGAAATGGGCATGGCCAAATGGTAAGACCCAGAAATGGGCATGGCCAAGCAGGAAACATCATCAAACGGAGAGTGGAACCTTAGCCTATAAAGGAGAGAGGTTTTCCCACCTTTACGGGCATATTTATCAATATTATTTTCAAATCATTTTAGTATCAAAACTACTTAAAACCCTTAAATTCGCTGCCCTGCGATAATAATGCCACCTGGAGATGGTGTTATTAGGGCTTTCCCCCATTTCACCGATTCCTGCTGTGCTCTGAGCCGGTGCCTGTGATCATCCTTGTGTGCATACTTGCCAACTTTCTGGCTGCCCCTCCTGGAGGTCGGCGCTACAGGGGGCAGAGCGGCGGCAATGGTGGGTGTTGCGTGGCATGGCGGCGCGTTCGCTTTATTATGGCCCCTCCCCCACTATACAATACCGGAAGTTACCAGCATTGTATAGCAGTGGGCGGGGCTACAATGACGTGATTCAGCGTGAATCACATCATCAGCCCTCCGGGACTGTCCCTGTTCCATATATTCCTGCTGTGCTCTGACAGGCAGAACAGAGCTGGCGCCTGTGATCAGCATTGTGTGCATATTGCCGACTTTCTAGCTGCCCCATAAAGCAGGGGGCAGGGATACGTGATGTGATTCAGCTTGAATCACGTCATCGCTCCTCCCACCCCCCGAGACCACCCACTTTCATTTAAGTGAGTAGCTGCATTTTCTTCACGAATGGCGGACAGGGAGACGTGCCCTCTCTTGCGGGCGGCTGGGAGTGCCACCGGATTTTTAGGAGCCTCTAGGCCATTCCGATCAGAAAGTATGCTTGTGTGTCTAAATATACTACAGGCCATACTTGCCTACCCTCCCGATTCGGCTGGGAGCCTCCCGAAAATCGGGTGCGGCTCCCGGCTCCCCGGGGAGGCAGACAAGCCTCCCGGGCTCCAGCGGCCCGCCTGCCCCCCCCTACACTTTTCAGATTAAATCCCGGCAGCGGAGAGGCCAGTGACGCGATTCGCACTGAATCGCGTCATCACGGCCCCGCCCCCTACCTCACAATGCCTTTAATAACGGCATTGTGAAGAGGGGGCAGAGCCACAATGACGCGATCGTGATGTCATGCTCCCATGCTCCACCTCCAAATTTGCATCATCATCATCTGGCCACGACCCCTTTTGCAGCGACCCGCCCCCTGCCAAGAATACCCAACAGCTCCCTCCCGGAAGGAGGGAGTGAAATGTCGGTAAGTATGGCACAGGCCGATCACTGAAAAAAAAATATTTAAAGAAAAAAACACTTACCTTGCATCTCACTTTACAGCACAGAGCAGCTGACCGGGGTCACAGATGGGGGGTAGCAGGTGGGGTATGCACTGTCATACTCTCATAATCCAGCAGATTACTAGAACCTAGTGCCTTATACCTTAGGGTTTCTAGTGAATTGACAGGTTGAATATTGGTTCAGACATAAAATGGCTCTTCTTACCACTGTAGACAATATGTACTGTATAAATCAACAAATACACAGTGTGCAGGAGACAGTTAAAATTTAGAAGAGGACACTAACAACATTCACACATACATATGCAAAAGTTTTAGGTACTTGTGATCATTGAATTAGTAATAAACATTTTCCAAGAAGAATAAAAACTTTTATTTCATGCACAAATATGCCAGTGAAGAAAACTGCAGGTACTCAGTCATATAGATTGCCTCCTAACATAGCTGCCAAAAATCCCACATTTTCCAGATTCCATATGTCCATAGCACATGACTTCATGTAGCTTCTAGGAAGGCTGAGAGCCCCTCACTGGGCCTCTGTCCCTAAATCCACTACAATGATCTTATTATTTCACATTGGTGACAGAGAGGCCTGCGGCAAGGTCTAGGGAAACTTGCGAGTTTACAGATTTCAAGGGGAGGAAACAGAGGTTACTACGAGACCCCTAGCTTTCCTGTCAGATTATCTGGCTACAAAAGGATCTAGGGGGGGTTTAGAGGCTTTTAGAAAATCCCACAAACATGTATATACTGGGTTGCAAAGAGTGAGGCACATAGGGGTCGATGCAGACCCGGACGCTAAGCTGCGCTCTCTCGCAGCCAAAAGGGGCCTGGTATGCAAATTCCGCGATCGCACTGTCTGGTGTAAGGACGCCCTCTATGTCTTAGAGAGCGACGGCAGAGTGAGCGCACGCCGGTATAAAGTCGCCCACTTTTCTTTCTTAGCATACGTCATCTCCAGGAAATGTATGATTAATCAGAACCATCGTGAACCATCGGAGCTGCACGCAGCGCTTGAGGTAGACCCTACTCCACCGCAAGCACTGCAGGCTGAAATACAACTAAGTGACGTGTACAATGACGCTTCCATGCTAATTATGCACACCCATAAAACTCAGTTTTGACGCCCAGACACGCCTGCGTTCTCAAGCACCTTCCCCTGTTACCACCCACAAACGGCGTTATCTGTCACTCAAAGTAGCACTCAGTCTTTGTGCTAAGAGTGCACGATTCCCGACCGCAATGACTGGTTCGCGCACGCGCACTGCGATGCATACGCATGCGCAGATGGGCGACAATCGCCCGTAGCGTGCGTCCGCGCCTTAGCGTCTGGGTCTGAATTGGGACCATTGTTCTTTGACTTCTACAAAATCAAATAATTAATTACATTTCTATGGCAGAAAACACACAATATTAACATACTGTACATTACATAGCCAGAAGTATGAGGACACCCAAACATCACTTGTTGAATTAATATGGAGTTGGTCCTCCTTTTGCAGATGTAACAGCCTCCACACTTATGAGAAGCTTTTCCTTTAGGCTTAGGGTCACCGCCCAGTAGATTTTTGATTCCAGGTACAGTAATTTGAGCGTAGCCAAAACTAGCTCAAATCAGCACAGTCAGGTTACAATCATTTTATTTGATATTAGGCCATATTCTAATCACTCTAATAAAATGCCCCCTCATGCCCCTTGATATGCTTCAAAGTCCCTTTATGCCCCTATATATGACTCAGAGCCTCCTAATCCCTTTACATGCTAGCCCAGGGCCCTATCATGCCCTTTATATGCCGCAGTGACTCGACATGCCACTATATATGCCTCAGTACCCCCTCATGCCCCTCCCTCTGCCTGCCCATACCATTGGTTTGCGAAAAGAACCACAAAATGGTAAAGTACACTCTAATACAGCATTATTTTATTTTTCATAGCATAGAAATGTGAAGACATTCTGTTATAAGAAGGTTATTACAAGACTATTATTTATTACAGGACTTTGTGCCTGATTCAGTAAGGATCGCTACTACGATCGCAATAGCGATTACGCATGCAGACTAACTGCGAAGATATGCTAATGATTGCAATCGCAATGCCATACGCAGCCTAACACAAGGACGCCCCCTTTACCTTACACACATCCGTAATACTTAGCGAGACTGTAAAACCATCTCATGCTCTGTCTAATCAGTTTGCAGGGCCCAAAAGTGGTTGTACATGGGGCCCAGTACACCCATTTTGTAGGGGCCCCCCATCCCCAGGTCCCTGGCAGGTACAGGTCAGTTGCTTGAGAGCCTGCCTTACATATATGTGGTTTATTTGGGTAACCTCTGACCCCTCCCAGTGTGTCTTTCCATGCCCTCACATTGTCCCACCTTGCCCCACACTTGCCTTATTCTATGTTTGCCTGCTGCGGCATCTTTACTTGGGTGTCTTTTCTTTGGGTTAGCACCACTCCTCAGCTTGCCATGCGCTGGATCCTCTCTTGCCTCTCGGTGCTGGCTTGACTCCGCTGGCTACCTGATTCTCGATGGACTTAGCCTCAGTAGCATGGGGACAGGATGTTGGAACCCAGTAGGTTTGTTGTGGTGAACGAATGGGAAGATTGTGGGCACTCAGTGCCCGGCACTGAGTGGGATGTGTGTGCCATATAAATGCAAAGTTGCATAGACTACATGTGTGTATTCCAATGGGCACACAATTCTGTGAATTAGCAGCTCCACTATTTTGTGAGTGACAGCAATCTCACTTTGTGTGAGTGCTGAATCTCCAGTTGACCACAGGGTGTGATGGCATACCATATCTGTATTGCGCAAGGAACACATCCATTAAGGCGTCAGCCTTAAAGATCAGAATTTCATTGCTTTTTGGAGTTTGAGTGGCAGAAATTCAGAAATTCAGTAGGTTTTGTGAAAATTCAGATCATGTGTAAGAAGCCTTTATGGGACATGTAAGGTTTTTTTGTCTACAGAATTTCATTGCTTTTTTAAAATGTATCAACTATCAGGGTTTGGAGGAGCAAACCGGGCTAACTGTAGGGGAGAAGGTCAACAAAATGGTACACTAGAGCAGGTGGAGGAGGAGCCAGCACACAGGAGGTGTTTTGGGGGTGCAGAGTGAGAGATGGCTGTGGGGGTGGGCTGCAGGTGTGCAGGGCAGCGGCAGCAGTAGCGGGAGTTCGGAGCAGTAGCACCAGCAGGGCAGTGCACAGGGGCATCACAGGGCTCACTGGCGCTGGGCATGCATCTGAGAAAATAAAATCAATAAGACACAGATGCATGGACGTATCAGTGAAATCCATCTATGTTAAAACTTGAATATGTATAAAATAAAAATAAAAACGTGCCCCCCCCACCAAAACCACAAGCCCCGAGCTTTTTACTGCCGGCCTGGTAGGGGTCCCCCTTTTTAGCACAACCAGCACCAGTCCTGGTTGTCAAAGTACAGGGGACAAAAAGCATAGGGGTCCCCTGTATTTACCATAACCAGCACAGAGCTCTTTCTAGCGAGGGAATAATGCCACAGCCAGGGGAACCCTTTCACCAGGTCCCCCAGCCAAAGCATTAACCCTGACCGCTAGTCAGCCCAGGCCGGGGATCCCTGCGGAGCTGGGGACCCCCCAATAAAGGTATCCCCCTTTCCAGGGCACCCCAGGCCTGGGCTGATAGCCCGGAGCTATCCCTGGCACCCCTGGAGCGGTGGGTGCCAGGTTGATTGTGTAAAGTGACAGCCCCCCCAAACCACAACCAGCCCTGGGCTTTTCATTGCCAGTCCTGGTTGTGAAAATACAGGGGACAAAAGGTGTAGGAGTCCATCGTAATTAGCACAACCAGCACCGAGCTCTGAGCCAGTCCTAGTTTTGGAAATACAGTGGAAAAAAATAGTAAGGATCCCCTGTATTTACCAAAACCAGCACCTGACCCTTTCTAGCAAGGGGTAATGCCACAGCCAGGGAAGCCCTTTCACAGGGCCCCCCAGCCAAAACATTACCCCTGACTGCCAGTCAGCCCA